>LR736858.1:4793671-4838459 GCA_902654985.2 Oryctes borbonicus
ATATATATATATATATATATATATATATATATATATATATATATATATATATTTCGTTAATTCGTATTAATAAAGTTATTTTGATGGTTATTACAGTGATTTTTCTATAATTTTCATTCGGAACAACTTGACAACGTTTCAATTTTCATGACAGGATAAAGTAAGGAATACAATACTTTGTACTGAATGCAAAGGTAAATTAATATATAAAGTGTGTCATTAAAAGAAATCACTCTTCATGCTGCCCTGCATTAGTTCCACTATGTATATTTCGTACTATTTTAGAAATCTGCACAAGTGCAATTATAGTAACTTTTATTTGAAACATTTTTTCCTGTCGTCTATATTAATTGAGATATTGGAATTCTTCACACTGATGGGATACCCTGTATGTATTATACATCACAGGGCAAGCTCATGATCTGCATTATTATTAGAATTGTTATCTTTGTGTATGTATAACTACAAGTTAAGACAGCGAAATAATAATAATTACATTGAATTATTATGTGACAAATTTCATCAGCATCGAAGAAGCCCATGCATCAAATGAATTTTAAATGGTTCGTGTTTATTGGATTTTAATATCTTGTGAAATGAACCAACTGGTATCGTTAGCAATAAATTTCACAGACGCGTGAGGATTGCAAGCGACCAGTTGCTAATACATTTATTTTGTTGGCTTCCCGAGATATTACGTTCTCCTGTTCTTCGCCGAGTACAGTGCGTAAAAGTAGTAGAAGAAATATCTAAAATAAAAGACTAACTTGGTTGGAAATAGCTTCATTGTATTATAAAACAGTCAAAGTATACGACTTAAGCCACTTAAAATTCTGATGTAATAATAAAGAAAATTGTACAAAGATCTCTTTGTTCGATTCATAAGGGAAACCACTTGACAGTTTATTGTTAAAATCTTATATAACTTGTGCTATTTTAGATGTATAGTTGTTTAGTTTAGGCAAAGATTTGAAAGTCCCGTTCGTTGAACATATCTTTTTCCTCAAAGTGCATTGTATTGTTACAGCGGATAAAATCTCGGATTTTCTTTGCAATTTGATGGTATTCGTACCTTTGTTATTGTGAGTAAAAAGAATCGGAAAGAAATCTAGAAATATACGAAACCATAAAAATAACTGCGTTAGACATACACGTCCTCGCTGCTATCAGCGATTTCTAAACCTCCACCTCGCTTTTATTGCTGAAAAGCTGTTATAAACAACTTTATGTGTCCTGCGATAGTAAATTGTTCGTAGTATTCCGATATTGCTGCGACACATATAACGGAATTGCATTTCCAACCTTGAGCTAGGAGTATATATGTATGTATGTGTGTATGTACACTCCCGCTCATGAGTTTAATCGAGCAATTTAAAGAAATAAAATGGTAGTGAAATATTGAATTATCTTGCCATACTATATCAGAAAAATGCAAATTGTACAAAAGATAAAAATATCCTTGCTTTTCCATTAAAACAATAGTCTTCTGCGAAGCATTCTGTCCGATAACCTTACGGTCATTTGTTTAAACAGGTATATTCTTCTAACTAAACTAAGTCTGTATCAAATTATTTCTTTATATACAGGTTTCCACGGAAGTGGCTAGTAAGAAGTCTTCGGACTTAATGAAGCTCTTCAGCTTTAAAAATTAGTTTGGGTTCTAAAATATTTTTAAGTTTCTTGCACTTCTGGTTAACCGTCGTCATGAACTTTGTTATTTTAATTGGAACACCTATGTATCATTACATGTTTAAATTCAGCATAAAATTCTATGTCGATTACATAGTATAGGTTTCCTATACTTCTTATCTTCAACACCTCGTTATCCTTTTCTTGACTTTGATATAATTATTTGGTTATTGATGGTTATTTTTTTTTGATACAGATCGTTTGTTAAAAGAAGGAAAGGAAAAAAGGGTTTTGCCCTTCTTTTTCATTTTATTTCTGCGACGTTTCGTTGTACGTATTGTTAAGTTTTTCAAGTATATGTCGACAAAGACGTTTTTATAATTAGTTGGATAAATAATTAAGTAGGCTTTTTTTTGTTTTTTCTATTTTCTTATCTCTTCATCTTCTTTTTGTTTCTGTGCACACGGATTACAGCCTTAAATATATAAATCGATATAAAGCAGAGGGTCCAAGACGAACAACAACTCGGTTGGACGTTAAGTTTCATTACATTAAGTTACTACATATTACCTCATCTTTAACTGTTTCTAAGACATTACGATTTTTGTGAAAATTTTCACATTTGCACCGTTGTACGTAATTAATTAATTTTCACTTGTTTTAAGTGCCAGATATCTAGTATTTTATTAAGAATATTTTACCAAAACATAGTAAAGCGTTCTGTTCGTATCATATAAGCAGGGTGTCTAAAAATGAAGAGTTGTTAAAGTTGAAAAAGTCAATCTTTCAAATAGAACATATGTTTTTACATTGTCGGGCGTAGAATTAAATTCGACACCGATTTACCATTACACTCCCAATACACACCTTCAATAGTCTTCTTATAAGTGCGAAAATTTCTAACTAGTCACTTCTGTGGGAAATCCAGTATAAATGGAACAAAGTGAAACGCCATTTCGTATCGACACAAACTAATGATTCCTTCTTGGAACGACCATGGTAAGTTAAGATAAGCGAGACAAGCAATTGTTACTCCCTCTATATATGTGCGGTACAACCTACATGAACCTACACACACATTTCCAGTTTATTACCCGTTATAAGTACTCGGCGATTCATAAAAGCGGGGTTTCGAAGTTGTACAATTTATTGCCACTAAAAACTCGTAAAACTAATCCGTCTGCTCGGCGAAGAACGTCAAGAATTTTTAACGCGCTTGCCAATCTAAATGTAATAATGCTGGTGTGAGTCGCATTTAATTAATGAAATTCGGAACGAAATCGTTTCTGGATAAGGATGTCTTAGATTACGTTATACACTAACAATAACAGTAATGCTACAATTTTACAAATACTAAAGAGATTACCATAACAGCGTTTCACATTTTTAATTTTGGTTCTCAAAATTAAAGTTTCCAGAAGATGTTTCTTTTTCGCTAATGATAATTGTAGAAAGATTAAAAGCTGGTATTCAATACGATTGCCATTTGTAAACTATAGAACGTAGAGTAGACAAAACACGTAATAAAAGAAACAATTTACCTTGAAAGTAATGAAGCTTCAAGGCGGGTTGTAAATAGCAAAATAAAACACATTTCGCTGCAAAGAATGCAGTATTCGTTGCTGCGTAACGGAGAATGCATTTAGTTTAACTGAATTTTGTTAATTTAAAGCAAAAAATATAAAATTCTGTTATTGTCTCTTTCAACACTTACACATAGTAGTAGAATTTAATATGCGTTGAAAGATATTAGACAAAACATTCATAAATTATACAAATTCTTAATGTAACCTAACGCGTGATGTATTTCGAATCTGTCTTTCTTTTGGGTCCATTGCGTTAACCCAGCTTTTAACTTATATACAGGGCGAGTCAATATTTACCGCTCAGCCTTCGGATATGTATTCTACTATTAAACATGAGACAATAATTAAGAATATTAAAATCCCAAAAGCGAAGTCATTTTCAGGAAAAAATGAAATTCAAAATTAATGAACAATTCAATACGTCGATATGACAAAAGTTTCAGGCGCTTGTAATGATAACGCCCATGCTGCCGAGCGTTTACATAGCGAACGGTTTCCGAACACCAAATCCTCCAAAACGTAGAAATACGTGCTGTGGAGACAGGATGTATCACTCCAAAACGTCAATTGCATGTCGGTCGATCGCGGCAACAGGAGGAATAGTTATTCCAGGATGTTGAGAATAATTCTATTGCTAGTACACGTTTGTTGTCAAGTAATAAGCGTCACATCCAAATCTATGTTCATAGATGTCTGCGAAGATAAAACTTGTATCCATACCATCTACAGCCTGTTTAAATGCTGTATCTCCGAGGTGACTTATAGAGAGTACATTTTTGCACATGGGCGTTGCACTAAATTCAGAGTAATCGTTTGTTTTGTTTACCGATAAAGCTTATTTCAACTTGCATTATTGGCGATGTAAGAATCCTTATATTTTACGTCGACGGAATCAGCAAAGACGTTGGTCTGTGAATGTTTGGTTATTTCTTAGAGAAAGAGAATCACCAGTCGATATTTTTTCTAAGAACACTGAATGGTGCAAATTACAGTAATTTTTGCGAGAACACTTTGGCAGGTCTGTTAAAGGATATTTCTTTCAAGAATGTTTCTTCAACACGACGGAGCGCCTGCACATGTTACATTACAAGTGCAAGAGATTTTGAATTGCCGTTTTTCTAATAAATCTATTGGTCAGAGTTAACCACATTTTTAATTACAATTTTACCTGAAAACAGCTGCGCTTTCGGAATTTTACTATTCATAATTTTCGTCTTATTTTTAATAGTAAAACACATATCAGAGAGCTGGAGAGTGAATATTGACTCTCCCTGTACAATAGTGCTAGACCTTGTGTCATTAGGGATTATGTGGTTTAAACGTGGAGCATCAAATAAGTATGGCCTTAACAATTTAATTTGTTTCAGCTGCGGTACGCTATGTTTATAAAAACCCATAGTTTTACCGAAGTTTAAATTCTCGGGTTGGTTGTGGCTACCCTACTGTTAAATCTCTGTTTCGCGGAGATACAATATAATTGCAACGCAGCCCCGTTATCCTCGAGTGCTTGCTAGAGCGTACGTAATTCACCTAACACTTGTTGTTTGATGTGTTGTATTAATAGATTAATATTTTTGTGTTGTGATTGCTTATTTACCTTGCTTTATTATAAGTAATTACTGATGATCAAACGCTACAAATGTGAAAAGTCAACGTAATACTAAACTGAAACATTTGGAAGTGGTTGTCGAAATTATTTGTTGGTCTCTACATCACCCAGGCTTAATCTGCGGGGACGAATCTAATGCTTCTACGAATTTTCAAAGGTAGGCTAGTATTCAATTAAACTCTAGAATACATTTCGAGTTCATGAATCGTTAATTCCTAATCGGTTGTTCACAAGAAGTTCTCGAGTACAGAATAACACTATATTTCAAACTCTTCCTGCATAATTCCGCTTCCTAATGAAAACAAATACTGGCAGTAAGAATTCGTAATTTAATGGTACTTAATTACGAACTGAACTCACAAATTTCAGTTGGAAAAGTCGAGATATTATTGTTCGCTCACGTTCGGACGGCTTTAATTAAGTTGTTTATGTAGACCATAAAGAAAAGAGTAAACGACTACCCAAAGAAAATTATGAATATATCTTTATCTTCCTGATTGAATAGGAAAGATTTGACCAGAACACATGGAGTATCTGAAGCGTAATGTTAATATCCTTCGCTCGATTCCAACGAACACCTGTGCGCTAGGTTTCATCTACCGGGTTTGTACCTCTATTTTCACTTCCCTGGGTGAGTGACGAAAAACCGTCACAGTTCGCTGTATTTGCTAGCGATGATTTCCGAGTTCCATAGATATCAAGCTCTGACGCATGCAGCTGGCGTATGCGCTTGACTGTAACACAATTGTCATGGATAATTTGCTCGGCGGACGAAAGCAATTTGAGGAGCAAACGGAAAACAATTACGGTTGGTAACGTTAGATTTTTTTATGTGGGGATTTCAATTATCATCATCAATAATGCTAGGACGATCGCGAAAAGATGAAGGTAACATCTTTCTTGGTAAATAGATTCTGTTAAATTTTTTTTAACAAACACTAAAATATTGAATAATATTTTTAAATAAGGTATGGGCACTCTTGAGGATTCACCTTGTAAAATTTTTAATTTTCAGAACACTTCTCAAAAAAAGTCTTATTCTTTAAGTTTAAGTTAAGGCGCTGAAAATATCACCTCAAATGCTATTTCCTGCTCCGGACAAATAAACCTTTTGGAATTTTGTCTATTTTATAGCTTTTTTGTTATTGAATTAATTTATATTAATTAGTTCTTTATTTTATTTATTATATTCTTTCAGATTCGTTATTGAAACTAATAAAATAACGTGATTAAATACAATAACCAACATTACGTTCGGTAAAGAATTTCGGTGTAAGAGGCATTTTCGTTATTCTTTTATACTATTCTGAACCAACACGTTCCCACAACATATGTCGTGTTTTCCGAATCTGAAAGACGTACGTGTATAGAAAATCGAATTTCTTGAAAGCTACGTATTCTACTTGGAGCCGCCAGGTGCATTCGCGTCTTTTACCTCGTTTACTAACACAATAAGTTAGATATTCCGCTCAGCCGCCGTGTGTCTTTGTCTACTCTCCTAGAACTAAGGTGTGTTACAAATTGTTTAATATCAAGGACAAATTCTCTTTTGACATTTAACCGTTGGCAGCAACCAATTGTAAATTCACTTTCTATTCTCTGTTCTCTTCGATATGCAATAATAATCATGAGGTTAAATACTACAATGTATAATTACCATCGGTATTCAGTAAACAATCTTAGCTATCCGTGTATATATGTGCAGAAACAACATCTGCGAATGTCGAAATGTTATTTGCAATATTCAATCAAGTAACATAAGGAGATATTATAGAAATGTGTATGTTATTAATAGAAAACAGACATATACGAGGGGTTGTTTTTATTATTCCCGGATTACGCATGAAGAAAAAGATTAGAATAGCAATCAAATGTTTATGATTATTTTCAATTTAGTCCCTTTGCTTTTGGATACGAGTATTACATCGTTTCAATAACATCTCTAATCCATTATTAAAGAAATCCTCTGGTTTCTCTGCAAAATATCTTTCAATAGCCGCTATAAGTCCGTCATCGTCCGTAAATTTTGTTCTTCTTAGTGTCTTTTTGAGATTTGGAATAGTCACAGGGAGCTAGATCTGGACTATAAGATGGATGGTCAATTTCTCTGAAGCTACGTTCAGCAACGGTAGCTTTTGAAAGTCTTGATTTGTGTACTTTTCACTTTGCACCTTTTTGAGGCGGTGCATTAAGCTTGCACCATACTCTGCGGTTCCCGTACTACCCATATATATATATAATCAATCATTAAAATTCCTTGATAACCCTAAAAGAATAGTAGCCATTATTTTGGCTGCAGAAGGAGTGACTTTAAACTTCTTAGGAAAACTGCAGCCCACTGCATTGATTCTGGTTCTGACTCAGGGTCAAAATGATGGACCTAAGTTCCACCTCCGATGACAAGTCGATTGATAATTAAATCTGGTTCATCTCCACAGAACACCAAAAATTGCTGATATGTCTTCATCTGGACACGCATTTGGAACGGCGAAAGTATTCGTGGATCCCATCTCGCACTAACCTTCGCCATCCAAAGGTATTTCTGTAGAATTCTGAGGACTGTGGTTTCTGAAACTCCTAATAAAGCTGCTAATTGTCGCTATTTTTTGTTCTTACATAATCCAAAACAGTTCCAGGATCTCGTCAAATTAATTTCTTCATGAAATATTTTTTCGTCAAATTAGAAAATTCTATGTCAAATAGTTAGCATTAAGTGTGATTTATTAGCTCTATATACCTATAATAACTGTAAAAGGTTTTTTCGTAAATTGCTTTTCCATGTACTTGTCTGTTTTCCATTCAATTAAGAGGCCGATTCCGAGTATTAGCTCTTCTTCAATATTTACCGGTTCTAAGTGTATTTTACGAATTTAGGATTCGCTAAGCGTATTTACCGTGTTAAACAAACATATTAGACACTCACAAAACCCCTCGAAAGTTAATAAATACACCAAAGAACACAATTATTATGACTGCAAATTTAACAAATTGTGGAAGAATTTAACTAAAGACGATATATACTATAATTTGCATACAGGTGGTAAATAATGCCTTGAACGCGTCCTTGTTGATGAAGTACGTCTATCCCAACGATAAAATAAATTTAATGTGTGTATGCATATACTGCCTAAAGACATAAAATTATCGGAGGAATACTCGAACAGTTTAAAAGGTACACTTGGATGAAACCTGAAAGGATTCTATGAGTTATTTGAAAGCATCAATAATGATTATATTGAGCAGCCGATAGGTAAGTATACGTTTTGATGAGAGATACATAAAACTAACCAACGCTTGTAGCATAGCACAAAATACAAGGTGCCTACAGCTCAAATACGTCGGCATATATGTTGTATCATTGAAACAGCACTATCCTTTCTTTACAACCGAAAAATGCAAATGAGGAACATGTTAAAAATCCTTTGACACGATTATTATTGTGGCGTAATAGGGGTGCTATGTAATGTGAAATAAAGGTCGCAGCAACTTTGTACCATGCCGAAAATATTTTATTTCTAGTGCGGGGCATTAATCAATGGTAACAAACAATAAATCCAGAGCAGGCTCGTACAATCTGGGACATCTCATATTAGCTGAGGTTTGTTATAAATACACCGAGCATAGTGGGGTTGTTCAATGAGATCTGCAACTACCGATATCTGAGTTCGAGACCGAGAAAACTGAACAAATTGATGAGAAACTGAAGCCAGTGAGGCCAATTCAGTTAAAAAGATGGATAATCCAGACGAGAGAGAACCGACGCAAAGTAAAGACTTTTTAAGTACCTGCATTACTGAAAGAATTGCAGTTGATGGCAAAGCCTAATGAACTCATAGCTGTGATAGCATCCACGTGTTGTGTTTATGTTATAGTTAAAAATAACTGGATTGCATTGATGAGTAAAAGATATAACCGTACTGTCTGTGTTTAAAACTGAGGTTGTTAGTTTTACACCAAGTGTGAATATTGTTAAGGTTGTTTGGTAGCAAAATGCAGCCATTAGAAGATACTTGCACAGGTCTTAAGGTCGTCTACAAAGGGAAGTTTGTCAGATGTAATCACGTCGACGGTGTCATAAATGAAGAAGTTGAAGATGAGGGTTCCAGATTTGAACCTTAGGGTACCTTAGACGTTACCACACAAGTAAACGCAGTATCATAATTGTAAAAAAAACTATCTGAGGAAATTGGCGTTGAGTCCGGCATGGAAGGCACAGAACGAAAACTTTTATGTAATTTTTTCAAATTCAAAGTATAAGATACGTAGTATCTTTGGATTTTAATTGGAGAAGCTAGAGTAACTTCTATAAATGATTAGGATAGATAGGATCACTTCCGGTGACAATTGAACTGTCAATACTACCTAAACTTAATTCACAAGAAATAGCTATGCTCATAATATAACTGAATTGACTGTATCAAAGATATGAAAAACAGATATAAACTCAATACAGATTTCCATTACAGAATTATAAAAACAAATATAGGGGAGGTACGTATTTATTCCGTACATACGTAAATGAATCCATAGCTTTAATTAGCCACTATAACTCACATACGATTCCGACGCAGGCCATCGTAAATATTACTTATTTTAATTATAATTTTTATCAAACGCATGGTTATAACTCGAATACAGATGGCTAGCAAGTAATGTACATTTTTCACTGCATCCGTACGGTCGGCAATAACTCATCCACTTACACTAATAACAATGCAATCCTTCTGAAAAAAGATACCGCATATAACTCACTGGAATAATTATCGGTGCCGTTGTTATGAGGATAAATGCTCAACTCTAAATAAGCCATTGTAGATCGACGATAATCTAGCGACATTATTCATCTTTAGTACCGAGTGGAGTGCTTGCAATTCAAGGGCATGTACTCGACGAGATGGACGCAGCTGGACTCTTTAAGCCCACGGCTGTAACGTTATAACTCTAAATTCCTGATGGCTGTTAGTTCCAGTCGACCGGTGAAAACTAACAAAAATGCATGCAGCAGCATACATGTATAAAGCGAACAATACTGAGAAATAGGTGGTAGGAACTTGCAATAAAGCAGTCCTCCTAGTGTATCCGCGTTCTTAAAACGTAATCTTAAATTTATATAATATTCGCTTCAAACTACAATCCTGTAACATTTTAATTAGAGTCCTCTGAAGAAATTGCTAACAAAATAAATTCGAAAAGAGTATGCATTCAGTTTTCTGAATTATTGACACGTGATTTTCCAGGAGCCTGTAAAACATGTCGGTATTATTGACTGTAGTAATAAAGAAGCGTTAAAGTTTGTTTCAAATCGTTTAATCCAACAAAATAGACAAAAACAATGTTGGAGATACGTCGCTCAAGCTAATTAATCTTCTTAAAAAAAAACTGAGTACATAATCACGCAGGAAAACTATTGTATTGTACATTTTTGAGATTTACGTCATATGGTACTAGTAATAGTAATAGTATATATTTTACTGTCATTAGTCAAGACATAGACATTATACATAGCAAAATCAAAAATACATATGTACCAACAGCAATACCAAACAAAAGAGGAAAGGGGATTAACGTTTGAATCAACTAAATTCGGTAACAAACTCCCTGAATGCATAAAAAGATTTATCCATCAGAAACCTCTTCATAGCCATTTTAAATGCATTCACGGAACTGATATTTTTAAAACCTATCGGTAGGGTATTATAAGCTTAATACGGATAACCTCCGCCTAGGGTGCGGTATTGAAAATTCATTATTCTGTTGTGTGGTGATCGTGTCATTTTGTTTTAGAACTATAATGAGTTCAAATATGTAAAGCGATCCCAAGGTCAAAATTCTCAAATGAATAAACAACTATCTACGCGGTGCCAGAGAAGCCTCGCCACACTTGCACCTTATTGATCGTCTTTGCTGTCTTTGCTGTGCAAATAGCTTAATCGATCAGTTAAACCCAGAAATCCTACTGTATCCACCTCAGCAAGTGACTTACCACTAATTGCAATGTAAAAACTTTCACTAAGAGGCACGCTGGAGGATGTGTAGTATAGAAAACTTGTTTTCTCAATACTTAATAAGTACGGATAAACTGAATCACACCAGAAATGAAGTTTCTCGACGGTATTAGATGCAGCGATATCAATACCAAAGACAATACAGGGTACGTCGTCAGCATATCGAGATACACAACAATCAGTCAAAACGTGCGGCAAATCATTCACGTAGGTCAAAAACAAGGTAAGCCCCAATATAGTATCCTGCGCAATACTACACCTAACGGCCGAAGCAGCAGACAAATAAAGACTCAAATACATCTAGGAGTAAAAGTTGTGTACCATATTGCTCCATCTTAGATAATAGGACACTATGGTCAAGTCTATCAAAGGCTTTAGATAAATTAAAACATAGACTGATTTTTCCCTAGCAAGCTGATTATAGCTCCATACTTAACATAGAGATAGAGATAGGAATGATAATTGCTTAACTTTGCAATTAATTGGACCCTCAGCAAACTGATTAAAAATATTATCAATTGATGTGGAGGATGCAATGGTAACCCTTGTACACTGTATCTTTGTACTCATCAGAATGATTAAGCACTCGCAGAATACATCACCAGTGGTGAATCTCTATAATACAATCATATGGTTTATGCCGTCCATTTTACACGTTAGTATACTCAAACTGTATTTCTTAACATTTAACAGTACTATTGAGTATGCGGTTGTATCACTGCGCGTAAATATTATAGGACAGTATCAAAATTCCTCGTTTCAGGATTCAGTTAGTAATAATTCCTAGCATTCGGCTAACCGATGCGACGGTGTAAATGCCACACCAACACTGATAGAAGGACGGTTGTTGATTCAACTAAAGTTTTGTAACATAGCAAGTGGTCTCGTTTGTACACATTGAAACAAATTTGTTTGTCTTTTAACAAAATGCAATAGTTGAAGTGCTTTTTGTTGATTTAATGCATGCACTTGACGTAAACAACAAAAGGGTGCAAATGGAAACATATGGTAGCACCAGCTGTTCTTCCAACAAAAAACGTGCTGCGTTAAAAAGTAAAAATTAAATTTATGTTATCGTAACCCACATCACAAATAAAAGTTTCTGATGACGTCAAAATCCAATATGTTCTTAGAAAATCTTTATTCTTAAATAATGAATCAATACATAGAAATTGTAAAGCAAATAAAGCTTCATGCAAGTTCCCTATTACATTACATAGAAAATCCATCTAATTTACTCGTACAGAAAACGCACTACTCGTACCGTTGTAAAAATATATTTGCTGACCTTTATACTAGCAAATATGTATATTTGTACGTATGTGTATGTATATAACTTTGTAACGGATATCCGCTTTAATTTCTGCATTTCTAAATCCGCAATAAAATACCAAAACTGCCAATTATTGCCGCGGACATCTGACAAATTATAGCCAATTTCATGTTTTTTAAAGCGGCAATTATATTTAAAAAAAGAACGATCCTTATAAGTATGTAGATCGAAGACTTTCGCTGATTTTATAAGTTAAAGCAATCTCCACACTTACGCTGTTTTACATTTTATAAAATCTAAAAGCATACATTTACGGTTCAACCTTCAAACGAACTTCCTGTATTTGTTTTGGAATGTGAAAATTTTGTGGTGCTATTTTAAATTATTGTTTACGAATTGTGTACATATTTAGCGCATCGAGATTTACGTAACAGCCATATTTGGGAAAACACACTCCGAACATTTCTCATTCTGTACACTTCGATAACGAGTTAATGAGAGGGAGATATAATACTGATCATAATGTAATAGCATGGTGGTACCTCTGCGCGTATAAATCTACGCCAGAATAAATCTTGAGCGCCTCGACTTATTCGTTTTTATTAACATGTAGGGTGTGTCAACTCAATGGTTAGTTAGACACGTATGCAGGTATGTACATATATAGTATGGTATAAAGTATTAACTAATGTAAATACAATCTTAATGTTTAGTCATGTATATTATTGGTTTGAATACCCTCATTATAATGATATAACAATAAATGAAGGTTGGTTACTTCTATATGTTAAAGTAATGTGTATGTAATATCTGCTAGTAATTTCAGCTTTAATAATCTACCTTATAAAACAAAGGATAACCTTTTGAAAAATCTTATTACTCTATCATCTTCGTGATACACCACGTACTTTATTTTAATCTTATGCCAATTGTACAGAAAAAAATATCTGGAAGCAAACAAATATATTTTTCAAATTATTTATTTAATTCAACAAAGGCTTATTTGAGTTAAAGTATATTTTTTAAGAATAACAGATTAGACTTGTTTGAATGTACAAAAGTCAAACAGACTCAATATACACTGTTGTTGAAACTGCATGCTTGCCCTACATATATGACGCTCGCATTTTGTTGTCAACTGTATTTTGCGTTTTCAGTAGTGTGTTGAAATTTGCATTTATACTTGGTATATATCTATTTAAAATCAGTTCTTATTACAACGAAATGATGCCGAAACCATTGTGTAAATGGTCGAAAGAGTTAATAGTTTCGCTAGTCGCGTATTTCCAAACAGAACGCGACAACAACGGATCATTACTGCCGTTATCTTCTGTACGGGAGGTATATGTGCCAAATATTTGGAATGTTTTATACTCTTAACAGTATTTCATTTTTAGAGAGTAGCGAGTGCTCTAAATATTCATGTCGCAACAAAATTTCATCAATGACTAAATGAGGAATTGCACCCACTAGCCCAAACCGAAAACGCATACAAGATAAAGCTTGTTAATTTTTGTTGTTTCTACTTTTAGTATTATCAATGTATTTGGTTTTTGGAAGAGAAGAAATTAATGATTACTGTGAATACTTAAAACAATAATGATCTCGATTAATTTTGTTGTATACACTTGCTGGTTTTTGTTGTTTCCACTTCTAGTAATTTAAAAGATAATCATAAATATTAACAATTAACGCGTTTCTGGTGAATTAAGGGCCTGTTTATTTACCAAATATTAATAATAATAATGTTCAACAGTTATATAAATTAATGGCTTGTTTCCGTTTTGACAAACAGAAAATTTATTGATTTAGAGACGTTGTTCAGAATATCACCATCTTAAATTTTTTATTTTAGCGCAGTTGTGAGAACCAATTATCTGAATATGATGTTCGTTTGGTTGTATTTATGGACGTCATTTGTAGTCGGTATTGAGATATTCATATACTCTCGGTTTCTGGGACGGAACAGCGTCATTGTCGTAGCGTCTGCCGTGCTTCGTCCTCACCAATCCCAGCTGTAAGCCTAACCCCCGTCGGAATCCAGTCAGTATGCAGTAATAGCCCTAAAGATGTCTCACAAGAACGAGGACGAAACGTCGGAAGAAGCTATGATAATAATGCGGTTCAAACCCGGAAACCAAAAGTATAGAGTTATTGATGACCGCTGAATCCGATGCAACAGACTGAATTAAACATATTGCTGTATTACTATAATATTCCCAATGTTTAAACATTTGTTCAACAATGTGCAACAGTGTTCTCTACAGTAAATACAGTAATTATTGTTATGTATTACGGACAAATAGTAGTATATTCTGATATTAAACATGGTATGAAAGTCATCCTGTAATATTTAGATTTATATCAGCCTAATGTTTTTTGTCTTGTAGAAATAAAATAATCCAGTCTTTTTTGAGCACGCAGTGTTCCAGAGACATTTTCACAAATTCTCTACGCTCATCAGCTCGCGAAAATCCGCAGGTCTAATCAAATACCGATCAGAATTTGCGCGACTATTCTGTAGTTAATTCGCCACGATTATTAGATTGTATTGTCGATTTGTTGACGGTTGACTGATCACATTCAACCGTCAGAGTTTCTGATGCGATCAAAAAAAAATTAACAGGTCAGGGCGATAACGCGATCAGGTTAATAACGCGCGTGTACTTGGCGATTGTGCAAAATTGGAATCGTTTATTAATTATAGACCTATACGTGCCGAGGTAGACGTGCCGTTGTTGCCTTTTTTATATCTCGATCCATGATAAATTGGAAACTAAATTATATCGAATTGCGCTAAGGAAGTAACGATATTCCTACGTTAATATGTAGGTACAAGGATATTCTGAAAAGTTTCCAACCTAACACATAAACAAATATTTTGTTGGTCAAATTGTAACGCGTCTTACTCAGTCGGAAACTTGCGTATTGCTATGTTTGCTGTTTTTGCCGAGCTCGATACAAGCGGTTTTGTCCGTTTTTGTCCTGGTACTTACTGCGGTTTTCCAGTACGAAGCCCTTTGATTGTCCTCCCATATTTTTATTGCTTGTTTTGTGTGGCTCTTTTGTGTATCACAAACACGTTCCTTAAAGATGCCTACGACCTCTACTATCTCTTTAGCCTTAATTTGACGGTCAGTTAGCACCATTTGGTGAACTTTTCCGATGTTATCGGTAGTGGTTGCAATTGGCATGTTTTCTTTCTCCACCTTGCACCGCTGTTTGTCTCGCAGTTCGTATTACAACTTTCGAAACGACGAGCCAGACATTTCTTGGCGTCCTGTAATGTTAAGAAACACATGCTTGCCGTTTAGAAAGCAACGACACAAACCGGGTACTGTTCCCCACTGTTGTCCATGGGTAGTGTTTTTTCTCTCCTTCCATTGATTTTGCTGATTCCATCCATACCATGACGAAGCTATTCTTTGGTTATTGTTTATAGGCATTTTCTGGTGTGCGATGTATTATTTATACCAGCTTTAAAATTTTAACATTTTGAAGAATATGCCACCGGGGCGAAAACTGCGATTAAATATAGTCATCGCTAGTACTGTAGTATTTCACGAAAAACGGTATTCTAGCAAGATGCGAAGAGGACAATTAAAATTCCACCAATTGATGAAGAGTCAGCGAACTACTTCAAGTTACGTTGCCGCGTTCTCATTTTTGGAACAGCTTCTGCTTCCAATTACCTTCGTTTCAATTGGCGGGAAATAGAACGGTTAAAAGCGCCGATAGACGCATAAGTAACATGAAGCGCCAGCGCGAAGGTTTATTTTTTTGCCTTGATGATACAATCAAGAAGGGAATTGTGGTCGGTATAAATGAAATTAAAAGCTATTTTATTTTACTTCTACCTATAACCCTTGGTATAATTAAATATGTCTAAGAAAGATCAAAATTTTCAAACTGCAATGTTTAACGTAACATTCACACAAAATTTATATTTTCAATTGCATTGTGAAATATTAATTCGTCGAAATTGGGTTGTTTCAACATTAAATGTAGTTATAACTGTAATTGTTCGTTTGATACGTGATCTCGAAAGGAGTATTAATTTAAATAATAAAGTCATCAGGTTGCTGATTGGTTTAATATTTTAACTAATCAACTGTTTGAAGTGATTACATCTTACAAGGGAACTCCGGCAACCCGAAAATTCAGATTTCGGTAAAACTGTAGAGAGTAAAGAGTAGAACAACGCCGCTTTACTTTAGCGGCTGAATCGCCTGTTATTGGGATAGAACCCCCTCCAAAAATCTAGGGGACTTTTACATATCTTCAAATATCTCAGAGATTGTAACATGTACTATGTGAACTATACGGTTCCTTATGTTAGACTACCCATATTATCATTTGAATAAAATCCTTGTAAGTCAAGTTAAAAAAACTTGCATTGCGCTGATGTACAACTAATTCTGTTGGATTTATTAGTGACTTAAATTCTTATTCAATTTCTAAATTATCCGGCAAAGCAAATCTGCCTGTCCTATGATTTATTCTAGAATGCCGACTTCTAGCTCCTCAATTGTTGCAAGACGAATTGCATAAACCTTTGTCTTCAAATATTCCGGTAGGAAAAATCCGGTGCCGTTAAGTCGGGGTACCGAGGGAGCCAAGGCAAATTTCCAAATCACGAAAGTATACTTAGTCGTTAAAAAGTTCTCGCTGAATCCTCATGACTCCCCATAGACTTTTAGACTATGGAGATTTTTTGTAAACAATTTGCAAGGTTTTTCAGCTCCCCAATATATAAAATTCTGTTTGTTAACAACCCCATCCAAATGAAAATTTGCTTCGTCAATTATTAACAAATTATGTATTGGTTCTTGATACATTCAATAAATCTTGATAAACTCGCTTCCTTATGTCGATTGATAAATTGCTGTGCCATTTGGTAATTGTAAGGATGAAATATCTTTACAGTCTTTATGAAGGATTTTGTGAAGATTTCCCTTAATTATTCGTGATTGCCGATTAGCAGACCTAGTAGGGCTTCTCGTGAAAGTAGCGCTCACTGTTCTATTGAATCAGCTCTAGTGTAGATTTCCACAGAAAACACATGTTGTTACACTGAATAATAATGGAAAATTTTATAAGCGTGTCACAAATTGTAAAACTCTATTGAAGACATTATCGTTTGTGACATTAACACGGCAATTATTTAATTGTTTTGATACAGACTCCTACTCGATGTATTTCCAAAACATACCGACCTCGATCTATTAAACAAAAAGTAATCGCGTACCTCATTTAGATTTAAATCGTATTTCAAAATGGGTTGTCTAATATGGGGAACCCTCTATAATGTGAAATGTTTTACATAGTCCCAATCTTGATGTGAATTATTTACACATGGTTCAGGATCTACTTCAATGGGATGTAATCAAATAGCTCGTGGATAACTATTCCAGTCCTAAAGTAGGTTTCAAATAGCTCAGATTTCTTCCCTACCTAACCACTTTAGCATGAAATTAAGAAACGTTTGCGCGATATTCCAGCCACATCAATCCAAATTTGTCCATAGTATAATTTTCTTTGTTTTTGAATTGTTATTGGGTTGGTGAAAATGTATCATTTGAGTAAGCCCAGAGTTTCTAAAAATACATCTAACTATTAAATGAAATGTAAAAAAGAAACGATCGAGTGACAACTATTGTTTTGGATTCTACTGATCGAGTGCCAGGGTTCTAGTAGGTGGGCCAACTAAAATGGAATCGGGTTCTTATGATATCGCATCAGTTTATACAGTCTGATCTCGGGAAAACTGAAAAATCTTTCAGCCCTAACTGTTCAAATTTATAGTAATTTTAAGCGCAAAACAATAATTCTATTTGGTCAGAATAATATTTTCATGTGTAGGAAGATTATTGTATTATCATCTGGAGTCAAGTTGGTCGGTATTTATGTCTTATTGATTTGAAAACCATGAACTTATAATGCAATTAATCAATAATCTGAGTTTGCAGAAAGAAATTTGTACCAATTGGCAACGAAAGGAAAATTGACTGCCAATATTCTGCCCCTATGAAAAGCCTCTATTTTTATATGTAATCTCAGTAATTGATTTTAAGCGCTTTTACAAAATTAAACGCTTGATGGGTTATTATTGTATGCATGTGGGTAATATATACGCAGCCTTTGAGGCGGTGAGCAAAAAAGGATCATCTTATCGATGGTTCGGTACGAAGCCGATCGCCGCGAATGGGTTTGGTTGTACGTTTGACCGCGTTAGGGTTATGCTGACGCGAAAGCATGTAAATGTTATTGGCAAATTCGAACGGAATCCCAGTTCGCTCGGGTTGAAGGAACAAGGATAATTAGTTACTATGTCGGCGTCTATCTCGGAAAATAATTACATATAGGCGGAGATACGAGTTTTCTAAAAAAAATTTATAATTATACGCGTTTAAAAAAATATTTTACTTGATACTGTTTTCAATAGTGCCTGGCAAATCATTATCGAGAAATGCATGATTCGACAACGAATAGAGATTATTTAAATTTGTCAAAAACATGCATGATTCGACACCTTTCATGCGAGAAAGTTACGGTCAACAAATTTGTACAAAGAGGTTCAGTGGCAGCCGCCTCCACATTTGGGCACCATTGAATGGAGAATATCGCTGCTGTAAGTTAGAGTGCGAGCGAAGACTTTAACGTCTGTATTCTACGACGTTTTCAAGAACTTTGCATTTCGCAGATGACTACGTGCGTTAGGATCTTCATCTGAAGGCCAAGAATAATCAGGTTACTCCGGGTTACTCAAACCTGCTGATCATCTTGTGTGTCAGACCTTTGCGCCTTGGGTTCTGCAGTAGTTGGAAGTCGATGTTGATTTTGGCTGAAAAATCATCTTTTAAGATGAAACGTATTTCTATTATTGCAAGAAGAGTATCCTGAATGGATTATTTCGAGAAATGGTAACGTGAAATGGTCGCCCCTGCACTTCATTATTATAAGTCTCAACATATCGAGAATACGCCAGTCGCACACCATTAGAAACTTATTCACATGGCCGTCTAATTCGTTCGTATCTAAGTGAAAGACACTTGGGGTTCCCTTTAGAACTCGGAGCTTCTCCTCCTGGTTATATTAGATGAACCAAAACATCCCGGGGCACAACTTTCTGTATACGCCAATGTCATAGCAACTGGGGGCTTGGTAACTGTTAGGTTGCATATTTAAGTGGGTTCACAAATGGAGCTTTAAGACTAACGAATCGAAAAGTAGTATAGACCTGATCCAGAGAAAATTCTTTAGGCTAAAAAATGCATTGCTGCCGCTAAGGTGGAGTAGGTATCAGCTAGATGCGTGTGCAGAGCTTTCACTGTAAAAGGTCTGCCTTCGTTTCATTATAACCTACAGCTCGCTGGCTAAATCAATGGTGGCTTTTTACCAACTGGAAAAGCTGGAAGTCAAATGATTAGGATGATAATTAAGGCTTCCCGAGGGTCAATCTTGGGATCCCCCCAATAACATACGAATAATATTCAAAGATTTATTTACGAAACAATACACACCTTTTCTTTACACACAAACAAAACATTTCTATTTTTAGACATTCAAAATGCATAGGTTATAATTATTCATTGATGATGATAACTTTTATTACAGAGATCGATAGTTTTTAGCAACTGCAGTAAAGTTCAACATGTTTTAATTATTTTTAGAAACATTTTACTACACACTATTACCATATTCATTAAGAACGTTTAGATCTCTATAAGAATTTATTATTTATTTATTTTTGAAGAGCGTATACTATAAATTTACGTTGAAAGTTCACGATTTACATATTATCGCTAGAAACCACATATAGAGCTGCTAAATCGTAACTAGCAAATATTCATAATAAAATAATCTCGATTGAATAAAAAAAAATATCCACTTTTATTTTCTCTTTGAATTTTCTGTTATTAATTGAATTAAACATAAGCAGATGTTCCAAATAGAGTTCAGTATTTACTTGTTTCTATGCAACAGGTTCAATGGTTAATATACAGTGTATACAGATAGAGTTGGCAAAAGGAAGAAAGAAATTATTATTAATTTTCCGACGAAAAATTAATTATTTTTATGAAAAATTCTGCTTTTCAAATAAATTAGCTTACCGTGAGAAAAACCAAGATCAGATAGATGTACAGAGTGTTAGTAAATTAAGAAAACGTAAAAATGCCTCAAGAGAGAAGTGCTGTTATTTATTATTTTATGCAAAATGGTTATGAAAGAAAGTTTTTTGTAATCCAAAATTAAACATAAATATACAATCTAAAATCGGAATTTTAAATTTTATGTTTTTATTTCAATACATTTCCAGGAATTCGAAAACTGAGTGTGTACGACAGACTATAGTTATGTCATACTTTGTCGCTCGATGTCTCCCAACTATCTCTAATTTATATTTGTCAACAAAGTCCTGCCTTTAGGGTTAATGAAAATTACTTCGCATATAAAACTCTTCACAGAATGTTCTTTTTTACTGATGAAACAACTTTTTACACCAACGGTTATATTTCATCACAAAACAGTCGTTTTTGGGCTTTCGAAAATCCAAACTACGTTATTCAAAAACGAAGCCTGCGTTTTCAAGAAGTGAATGTCTGGCGTAGAATTTTTTGTGATCAAATTTTTGGTTCAAATTTAACCTTGTTACCATTTCTTACGGTAGGGCAATGGTTGACAAATCACTTTGAAAAAAGATGAATGGGAAGATTTGGTCCAATTATTGTCAATTTTTGTGGATTCTACTTAGAATTAAAAAAAAAGAACAGTACTTCTCTCTTAAGACGTACATCCTGTACAACGCGGTTTTCTTCACGGTAAGTTATTTTATTTCGAAAGCAGAAAAAAAAACTTTTCATCGTAAAAGTAAAGATTTTTTCCTATTGTCAACTTCATCCGGGGACATACTGTATATTGAGTATGCACAATTTTATTCTATTAGACTTTATGTGTAAGTTTGTATTCATTGATATAATGGAATTTTAATTAAGGAGAGACTTCGATGCAGATTGATCGATACTACTACAAACATTGAGAACTGATTTTCTTTGCAATAGCATAAGATAGCAAAGTTGTATTTTCTTTACACAAATGGGCATATTATACACAACCTGAATATAAAAGGTTATCTTCGTATCACATTTTTAGTACGTAGAAATTTATGAAATCCATTGAGTCGAAAGCTGCAACCAGTTAATGTACATAGGTGCGGTAAACATGTATATTAATAATAAATTAGCATAAAGCCGGATATAAAATCTAAACACTTAATAGAGAAAACACATCGCGTCGAATATGGTATGGATTTCTTGCAAAGTAGCAGTACTTGTCTCCACATTCTCGAGGCTACCATGCACGTATGATGCTACCTCAAGCATGTAGAGACTACAGACTGTTGGAACCCCAGAACTGTAGAAAGGATCCTCTACGGGTTTACCGTGGATTTATTATTTTTTATTATATGTATTGCTTTCTTTTGTGATTATATTCACATGCAACCAGACACATTCATCTTTTCATTTTTGCTTTTATATTATAAATTAACTCAACCATAATCGCCTCCAGACACAATTGTTAGGAATTAATTGATATAACGTAACACAACAATGCATTATGATTATTAAATCGAGGCTTTAGTTAAATCGCATGCAATACAATCCACTTTCTGCTTTTGGAAAAGTGATGACAATGATTTTTTTCAGATTCGCAAGTTATAATCTTAATTGATTATTTGGAGAAAAGAAGGACAATCGCGGTTCAGCATTACGCTGACTTATTGCCAACTAACTACCAAATGTAGTCGTAAACAACATGAAAATAAGAAAAAAACATGACCTTTTCTGCGTACCTGTAACGAAAGCATATGTTAGACATCTTCAGCAAAAGCAAATATTCGAAAAGCTTTAAAATAACTTATTCTACAATAGATCAAGAACTCTAACTTAGGAATCAGTCAAGGCATACTTATTAAGAATTTAGTGTATTCGTTATGTGTTACCAACAACAATAATTCATTCAAACGTATTAATTGTAATTACATAGAATGTATCGCGTGCAAATTTTACATTTATGTATTATACGCGTTACTTTCATTTTTTTTACTGATATCAATACTTGAAACATTTACGATCAAATAGATTTAGAACATCGATATCTGCACGGAAAAGTGAAGGTTTTATCTTTTGCGTGCACATTCTTACGGCCGCGCAAAATCCGTGGCGCAAACGAAATGACCTTGCTTTTGTATTATGGGAGAAAGTGAAGTTTCAATACAGAGATATACCAACAATTCAAAGGCATGTATACTACCAGTATATAGATTTTTTATGCGAATGTATTTACGCGGAGGAATAATACATACATACATATGTAAGCATATGTTTAAGAATATGCAAACAAGTATGTTGGAAAGTGTAACGCGAATCGCAAGTTTGTGACAACGTTTTCATCGGGTTTAACGAAGCAATGTAACTGTACAAGTTAATTTCTATATCGAGCTAATGGCAGGTAATTAATAGCAGACATATGACATTGTAAATGTACAATTGTTTCTGCTTTTTAATATGTTGTTACGATACTTCAGAACACAAAAATGGATCTTTTTAGCTATTTTTAATACTCAATTACCTTCAAAATTTAGTCATTTGTTTTACCTTTCTGGTTCTTTCGGTTTAAAAAAAGATATTAAATACAGTCGTAAACATTTAACTTTACTAACTTACATTGAAACTTACTTTACTTAGATTTTAAATTGATTTTATGTTTTGTTAAAGGGGGAAAATAGAATACAGAAGATGTTTTTGTCCCGTTTCACTACTACCGTCGTTGGTTGGACTTATATCATCCACGCTCCAAAGACAATACGCCAGAAAAAGGAATTTGTTCTAGAAATGGAGACCACTAGAAGGACTTCTGAGACGTTATTTGTATAATAGATACACTATTATCACTTGCTAACGTAAAAGCGTGCGTGTGTTGATGGGTTAATGCGAAGATTAAAGCCTTGCGTTAAACATCCGATACCACCTTATAAGTTTTTATTTATGCGGATATAAGTGACTCACTTATTACTGCGTCAATTACAATAATATTCTTGTGTTACGTTTGTTATTATAATTTTTTATTAACGGATTCTTATTGTTATTTTATTATCGTTAGTTGTTTCCTCGTATTATTAATTAAGATGTCGCAAAGTAGTTAACAATTAGATATTGATGAAGTAACAGTTGCAATTGATCGTGTTTTGTATGGGAATGAAGATCTAGAGTAAACTTGTAACTAAAGTTGGACAGAAGCGAGGAGAATACTGATAATGAAATGGAGCTTCTTGTTCTAGAACAAACTTATCGGTGGGTGTAGTCGTATTGTACCAACCACTGCTCCTGCTAGACAAAAGCAGTGATTCAGCTTCTTCTCGGGCGATTCTGTTGTTGAAAAACAACCCGACGATATTAAAGAAGAATCTATTATAAATAATAAGTATTCAACTTCGTAAAAGACATTGTAATTGCTAAACGACGTCTTTCTAGAGTTAGCATAGACGAATAGGGGCTCATAATTAGACGTGAGACACCTTCGCGCTATAAAACACAAATCTTTTGATAGTTGTTATGTGAAATGTGTACCATGTATGTACCATGAAAAGTAGGGCACCAATAGGAAAACGAATTTTTCTGAAAACTTCGTAGGAATATTGTCCCTTTATAGCAACCACGAGACCTGCTACCGATTTGGTCGGCAATGGGTATAAAGCTGTGTTGTTACAATTTTATAACCGATGAGGATCACCAAGTTGGAAAGGGAACTAATACGGTCACATAATTTCTTGGAAACTAAACAACCTATAAGTGAGCTAGCTCTACTTGCTGATGTATAAGAACGATAAAGATGCACACAATGCTGTGTGTGGCTGTTGCTTCCGGTAAACGATATAGTCACCCACGAAAAAACATTTTTCTATGTGATTTGATTCGGGTGGGACAAATATTTACTGAATTTTTATAAGAAATTTCCGCACGACCATTATTCGTTCAGTCACTATAAGGTATATGCGGACGTTCCAGAGCTGGGAAATAATAAACGTTGAAACCCTCTCTTTGTGCTAACAATGATATTTGTACCGAGAAATTCGGCCGTAATCAAGGATCCCAATAAGAGAACTTAATTTCATCTTTCCTCCTTATTTCTTCCTTTTAGTTTTATTATTTATTTCGCTTTTATTTTTAAAGCTTCATCATGATCAGAAATAAATTAAAGTAGGTAGCCAAATTCGTCAAATCTTTAAGTTTATGACTTTGGCTATCTACTTTAATTCATTTGTGACCCTAATGAACCTTTAAAATACTGGTGAAAAAATAAGAGTTATACTTTTTCTGAAACTTTGGTCATCATCACCTTGTTATGTCTTAGCTCCTAACGACTACCAGACTCCTTATTTATTTAATTCCCATATTCGTGTCTTTTTAATATTTTTGTTTACTATATTTGTGGTCCCACAAGCTTGTTCTGCCAGACCTAGTATCTTGTTTTAAAAGTGTACTGCTTTTAAGCCAAAATATTTCTGAGACTGCGAGACGAAAGTTCGAACAACGCTTGTTCTAAGTGAACGTGTCGAATAAAACATGTGATACATGACGAGTAGAACCTTTACATAAAATACAGATTCGATTGCTCTGGTGGTCTATGTTTCTTCAGGTACAGAAATTAGGAAAGATGACTTATTTTGGCAGGGGAAATTCAAGGATTTACGTACTTTCTGCTATGAATATGTGTTTGCCAGAATTAACAGACTCATAAATTTCCAGAAATAAATTTATGAAATACGTCTAACTCTAAAATAGATTTGGTCTCTTAAGGGAATTTGCCCAAAGTGCAGCGTGTTATTAGTATAAGTGCAGTATACCATAATATCTTTGTCATATTCCCTTCCTGTTTATTTTCCCTAAATGTTTTATCTACTTTTCCTTTAGATTTAAAAATCTTTACTTGAATTTGTAAATATTTATCAACTTTATAATGTACGACGTTTCATTTAGGACCACAAATGCTTATTGCTACTACATAATAATTCTCTAATATATAATAATAGATATAAAAAGGTGTGGTGTCCATCGTATTGCTTTTTCATTAAGAGCAAGCCAAGAAACAAGTAGACGAAGTGAAAGCTAGCAAATCAATTTTTAATTAATGAAGAGAATTTTTTCTTTAAATATTTAATTCGTCCTAATAATTTACATCATATTCCCAATAATAAAATAATGTCGAACACTTCCAAGCATCTACGTCATATAAACACGTCTATATCGGTGCATATATGGCATACGACAATACGACAGCTACTAAAAGCGCTGTCCAGTTCACTGAACTCCGGAGGATCGAAATTTTCATAAATGCGTCGAATGCCATATCGAACGTAGACATTCGTATATGTCAACTAGAAATTAGTGTGACGTTAATTTAAATCTATTGGCTTACTGTGTCACAAACCTATACACGACATTACGTAACGTAATGGATTAATTATTATTTAAAGCGATACAAAGACGAGGTCCGAAAGAATGAGCAGTAAAACACCATACGTGTTGCGATTATGATTTACAGTTAGAGCTCGAAAGTACGTGTTTACAAACACTTTACTGAGCGCATATTTTGGAAGAGCACCAAGTAACTGTTAGTCGTCACGAAGCAACTGTTAATTACGGCTGGACAATTAATTATGTAGAATAATGATTTCGTGCAGTTTATCAGCGTGTTTTCGGTAAATACGTTTCCCAATATTAACGAATTGATCCACGAGTACATTTACAAAACCAAACCGTTTTTATGTCAATTGGGTAATAAGTTGCACGGAAGCGTTTTTTAAGAACTTATGTAGTTGCTAAATATTGGCAAGGCAATAAGCTTTATTGTAATAAAGCAGTAACTTGTCCCGTAAACAAAACGTAATAGTGTGAATACTAAGAAAAGTTCCACTACAAATGTCGATTCCCCTGGTATTTCAGAGAAGGATGCTCTATTAAACGGGTTTTATATTTTTGAACCTACTGCTATCTATATAATGTAAGGATTATAATTTTATTGAAAAAATATTTTCCCTGGCACTTTTTGTTTTCTTTCTGTGTGGGGGTTACATCAAAGACAAGGTGTAGCTGTGCTATCACCAGAAAACATGCAGCGGCGCACTTGAGGAAATTAACTTATTATATGAATTAAAAAATTAAAAAAAATTGAAGTCAACATATTTCGTTTAGTGTTGATTTTCTGCTTTTCTTTAATTAGTAAGGCTTACTTTGCAAAAGAATTGCTATGGGGATCTCGCTTATTCTTAGAGAAAATAACCATTCATGTTAGCCACAGCCCCGTGATAATGTAAAACGACTGGAGTATTGCAACTAGTTAGTGGGAAGATTGGAAGACGACAAATATTTTTTAAATAAAACCATCTACTCAGATAAATAAAAATTTATCAATTTTGGAATCTAACAAAACAACGGAGCATTACTGGACAGTACAGGATCCACAACATCGCTCGGGATGGGCATTTTAGGAAGTCGTCATTAACACCTAATAATTACCACGCATACTTATATCTGCTAAAGCTGAATGTAAAATAGTACAAAAAAAGTATTAACAGTAATAAGATACTTAACGCATTTAACAAAAAATCGAACCCTACTCGCGTTGGTATAATTGCAAATATCAGCTGTAGAAACAACTGCGTGATTTAATTCTGGCTTTAATTACACGTTCAAAACTACGGAAAGAGTAGAAAGTGCAATTCTTTCCCTCCTTTCTTTTAAAGACGAAATATTACATTCCACATAACGATTGAATTATCTTTTTAACCAACTCATTAATGACTTTAAAACATTAATTAACTAACAAAATGTATGTGCAAAAAAGAAACTTTATGCATTGTTGAATTTTGAAAGCTCTTTAGCTAAATCTACGATATTGTCAATATTTTCTTGTAAATGTCTGAAAAATAGTGCATTCAAATCAAATTATTACGAGCAAACAATATATCAGCAATTTACGCTCTTCCTTCGTCGTTGTCATCAATATTTTACAATCTTGTAGGGCTTGATTGTAATATACGTTGCAATAGCGGGACAATATAATGTTACGAAATGCGTTTTCAGAAGTAGGTTGCGCGTCCGCGTGACCAACGCCAAGTTATTTAATTTTATAGGGTGTCCGTTAATTCAATTTTAAAACTGTTATTTGTCCATGACAGACTTCAAATATATTACAAAGGTAATGCACGAGTGAATAATTAATTTGTATTGATGACAGCACGTAAAGGTTATGGCAGAAAGAGGATACTGAACCACGGGCGGTTATATAGCCGATATTATATTTTAGTGTTGCATTACTCCATAGTTTAAATATATAAATAACAAAAGGGTCTCCTTTTGGATGACGGTAATTTAATTTTTTGTTAATGTTATTCGACTTGGTTACTGGCAGAAGCGAGTATTTTGTGTCATGTGGTTATTTCCATCTTTTCATTGTGGAAACACTGACTATAATGCATATCTAAAAGTATCAGAATATAACATGCAATTTCAAAAGTTATTATTATTCGTCAACAGCGAAAAGTTATTAATGTAAGCCGTATTTATCTTAAAAACGGGCAGCTTCGAAATTATTCGCCCACTTCAAGCTGCAGGACACATTGACGAAGTCATTTGCATAATTATTCGTCCTAAGCTTCCCGCATTAAGCACTCTAAATACTTGTAAAGAAATTTAATGAATATTTATCACTGCTGTTTCAGTATGAAATTTAAATTTCTAGACTCAATTTTAAAAAGCATTGGGAAGACAAACGGGCAAATTAAAGTTTGACATGTACTGTGTGCGGCAAAATTATGGAATAAATTCATTAAATTTGAAGGGATTTGTTTTTCCAAGGAATGCTCGGACAGGTCAAATGTTTTTTAGAAATAAACATATTTGCGTGAGTTTTAAGCTTGCCTCACTTCTGCTTTTCAAGCGATAACGTCATCGACGATTGTGTGGTAGATCGATTATTAGTCCAAGTGGAAGAAAAGTCATTTAAAGAGTGGAAAATATAAATTAAACAATAGCCGATTGTTTGTAAGAAACTACACTAGGATGCTGTGGTCAAAATGAACATTTTAAGAAATCACATTGTAGCAAAACTGGTTAACTGAATAAGTCAGCATTGTCATTAAAATGATGGTTATAATAACGTAAATCTAATTATTAACCTTCCAAAATCGTATTAAATATGCCTACTGCCACGTCCACATATATCGTTTACGTCGAATAGTATTCTACTCATATGCACTAAACATCACATCTGCACGTCTAATTAAGGTACCACATGCAGCTACTCGCTTTCAAAGCTGCAGAACGTGGAGTCAATAATTAGAAAATTATACGAAAACACTTTAGCAAAATCAAGCGGCAATCTTTTAGCGTTAATAACTTCCGTGTGCTATAATATCGAGACATTTGAAATCAAATTACCATAAAGTTCTTGTTATATCGATCGTTAATATATTCTATCTCTATCGTAACGGTAATAATCTGCTACATAAGCTAACAATACGGCTGTCTAAAGACGTGTGCAGCGAAAGTGAACCTTGATTAAAAGATAGAATTATCTGTAGCAGCAGCAGTAACAACAGCAGCAGCAGCGGGCAATTTTCGGATTAATGAAAAACGAACGCTTGTATTTTATATGCCGACAACTCGTTATTAATAACGATTATTGCAGAACGGATACTTTCTTTCTGAGAGAAATAATTTCGATTCCTAAAAGTGAAACTAATTACTTCAAGAAGGAAACTATTGAGATTAATCATTTTCCGGTAGTCTAAGAAACGATTATTAATTTTTTAGTGTTTATATGTATTTCAGATAATTTTTTTGAATTCACATATAAACACTAAAAAATTAATAATCGTTTCTTAGACTACTTGAAATTCGTTATTACCTTATATTTGGTCTTGCTTAAGGAATAATGTCAAATAATACTAAATAATGATAGTAAGGATTGCGGAGTAGTATGGCAAACAACACAAGTATCAGCACACTTATTTCATGGAGGCGTGGATCCAAAACTCTTATTCTAACATTCTTAAATCTCGAGAAACAAGTATCTACAAAGGTGTGTAGTACAAATCGTAGAATATGCAAGGCCTTACCCAAATAAACCAAACAGAACTGAATATGACAACGGTCTGTCCTCTCTATTCATGAAATTTGCGATTTTTTTATGTAAATAAATAGTTTCGTAAGCGTTTAATTCCTGCAGCGATGTTACGTTCTTAATCAATTTTTAGGTTTTCTAATTTAGTATTATACCCGGTTTCGTCTCTAAGTACAGGTATTTCTCATACCATCCTTGTAGATTAGAAGTTGTCGTTTGGGTTTTATGATTTTTTTTAAATACAACTGCCGCTCAATGATATTCGGCACAATATTCATTTTCTACATCCAGCTATAATACAATTTCTTGTTTCACGGCAAGTTTGTCGTATTTCGATCGGTCCCTACAACCAAAGCAATGTATTTTGTTGTTGAAAAAGTTTATTTGACAAAATACGCTTCAAAGGACGTTTTCAATTCGGTGCGCACACACATACACTCAAAGTATGTGTACATTGGAAACGAATAAATAGAATGGGTAGACACCAACAACCTGTAGAAACATCTATTGTTGCTCTTTCCCATTGAAGTGATATCACTTATTTGAAGAAGATTTTTTATCTTTTGTCGTAAATATTACGTAAGTGAGAACTAAATAAATTTTAAAACCAAATCAAAACAATACTTGAATGCCAAGAAGAGTATATAATTTATAATTTATAATGATATTTTTTAAATTTAAATTTGTTTTATAAAATCTTTTTCTAAATTTAAAAATAATTAATTGGCTAAAATGAAGTGCACCCAAAGTTATGTTCGTAAATTGTTATAATGAGGCCGCGTGATATGGATTCAACTTTTATCTTAAGGAACAAATACTTTTAAACCGCCAGATATAAAATTAATTTCTTTTTTTAAGTTTCTACTTGGATTTGAAAAGCCGATTAGACGTCTTCGTTGCTAGTAAAGCAACAGAAAAATTAAACAATGCATTATTTATAAACCTTTTGTATGGTGCGTTACTTGCTAATGTGTCGCAGGAACAAATAGCAGCAAGAATATTTCTGTGACTATACTTAACTAAATATTTAGCATATAGCGCAGATTTGAGATATCCTTGAACTAAAAGGATGTACAATTATAAGGGCAGGCTTCGCAGTCATATATACATACATACCATAATATTACGCGTGTATTGCCGATTGAATTTCCGTACGTACCCACAAACAGATAGCTCACTTATGCAAATAAATTGAATATTACTGTTATTAATACTATTATTGATTAACAATCGGTGAAGCATATGTATATATGTGTAGTTCTAAAATTTCTGAAACACTTAACTTATATGCAGCAGCTATTACGTAGAACGAACTGAGTAAGATCGTTGAAAAGATTGCATGATTAGGAATGTTTCCAAGTTTGTCCCGGTGAACGATGTCCGTGGTGTGTGTTTTTACATGGCGAGAAAGACCATTCGATATCTACCGCGTTGTTTGAAATTAGTTAACGGATCTGCAAATGCGTCATAACAAATTTGTTTTAATCTGTGCAAAATCAAAATTTTTGTTTAAAACACTCTCGTCTAAAGCATTATAGCACATAGCTCTGAGTGTACATCATTCACTATTTGCATAGACCGCACTAACGTCAACGCAGTATTCTCTAATTTTATTATTGTGTCAGTCAACCTGCATAATTATCACGAACAGGTTTTAGATCTGCCTCAACAGAAATATCTTGAAATGTTTCCTGACTTTCTCTAATAGCTGCAGCTTCACCAGGATTAAATTGTAGAACCACGGATTTTATTTATTGGAAATATTTTGAATAATAAAATGTCGCCTTCAGTCATGTTCCCAGCGTCTAAGAATAGGTTCTGATGGTTCGGGAATACCGGGACAGTGTTCGTGAAACGCTGGAACACGTTCGGGAGATTTGAAAAACTTTTTCTTGGGTTTTGCTATTAATCAATCCACCTCTAGGTAACATTATTAAATATTTTCTACCTTAAGATGTAATGTATATCACATGTAAAAGTTCATACCTTTTTTTTAAAGAAACCGCCCCTCACGATGTATTGCTGTCGCACCACTCCCATGAATATCAACAGTTGACTGGTTCAGAGTTCAAATTTTTGTAGCGTATCCAACACCACCCTTATAATCACTTCGCTAGTGCACTTTTGTAGTATTTTGCTAGCTAATAAGATTAGAAATCTCGGTTTAACAGATTACAATGCTATAATCTTTGCAAAGCGAAACTTCAATTTGCAATACATGCGTGATATGTAGTATATACGTCTGCGTAAATTACATATTATAAATAATATATTTATATTTGATTAGAGGTAAATACTGTATATTTAAACTTCAAGTCCATAAATAAATTAAATCAATTATTCAAAAAACAAGTATTAGGTTAATCAATGCAGGAGTCCATAAATAATTTATTTTTAATTTTATTTAAAGTATTTCAAAATTCGAGGCGATGATGGAAAATGGAAGAACAATGATCATTTTCTTATAAATTTCAAAATACGTTTCAAAAAACATGTATTGGTGCACTTCAATTGTTTATCAAATTGCCAAATATTGGGAAACAATTGCTAATTGTTTTCACAACTTTCTATTTTTGTTCTTTGTAAACGTTTAATTTCACGTTAGCAGATTTTCTCGAAATTTATTACAATTAATTAAAATAATAGAAAGTATTTCGCTACTTACTTCACAACCGTCATCATTTACTATCTGACTATTAAACCTTCTTATTTTATGTTTTACCAGTTGTTTCCTAGTGATGACGGTATGTACATATGCAAACAATAGTGAATAACTTCATCACTATAATTTAACGAGGTACACATTCCAGAAATATCAAAAAGAAATACCGTTTCGTCGATCTAAATAATCCAATGCGTAAGTATATGGTAATATAAGAAGCCAAGAAACAAACTTTCTGTACTATAGACTCATGTTCATATAGAGTAGTGCAAAATTAGGACGAAAGCTTGCATAATACAAATTAATACAACCGCCCACATAGTGGCGTGATACAAGATTAAGAAATAGTGTAGTGCGAAAGTCAAAGAATTTGCATGTCATAATTACTGCAAAAACTGCGATGTGATCCATTTGACATGCAAGCGCCCCTATAAAGCTTACATTTTGCATTAGAATGAAACCAGTTTTTTTTAAATACCCCCTATGTATTTTTTCAGTCAGGGGGCAAAGTCTACTTTTACACATAATTTCAGCAGTTACGCTTGTCGAAGTCTCTTAAATTTGATGTTTCCTAGACATATCGTTGAACTTGCACTTAAAAGTGATTATTGTTATAATATACAAAGCGTATGATTTTAAATAAAAAAGCTATATGAATGAAGCTTTTACGGATGTTATTGCCGATTTGATCAAGAATTATCATTATTATTAATTTAAGGAATATGTCTAGTAAAACAGAACTTTTTGTGCGACTAAAAGTAACAACGATATAAATTGGTGTCAATAACGTTATTCTCCTTTTTTTTCTTGTAGTGTCACATACGAAGTAATTAAGTTTTAGTGATTTATATTTATACAGCATCTAGTTAATGCTATATTTATTATATTTATAACGCTATAAATATTATAAATACTTTTTATCAACGGGTCAATTATACCAATAGCCGCAGGATAGATACATATGAAGTTTACGAAAATAGAACCATGTGAAGGAACTCAAAATGGTTAAAACTCCCAAGCGTCTCCACAAAAGATGTAATCCGTACATATGAACAGATGTTTAGTGTTAGAGTTGTGTTACAAGTTAGAGAGCATATTTGAATAATTTATTCTGACTTATGCGACGCAATCTAAAATTCCATCACATACATATAACGCACGTTTGTGCATAAAAATGCGCACATACATTTATATGACTCACTAAACCGGTAATGCGTTATTACCGAATTCTTCTTAGAACATGGTGTACTTGGAAAAGTGTGATTTACCAAAAAGATTTGTTTAGATAATTATTTTTAGGAAAACTCTTCAAGGTTTTAATTGACAATTCCATTCATTAATTTTCTTGTTTGTAAAGAAATAAAAGTTATAGTTAGTATCTTTTAAATTATCAAACGGGTATATGCTAACAACTACATTAAAATGTCAATAACGTGAGGAAAGCCATCTATGAGAACTATAAATGGAATTATCACCCAGATTTACATAAATCCGTGTGCTTGGGTACGATCACAATGATTCTTCAATACCTGTGGTAATTACGTTGATAAATTCAGTTACCTATTTACTTAGCACGGCTGTTAACAAGCATCATATGAAGTCATTATATCTAAAATACATATTTTCTCGTACTGTACAGCAAAAGAATAGTCCTACAACTAGAACTTCCTCAACGTCAAAGTAATTGTTTACAAGTAATTGTAGTAAGTAGTCCGGAAAATAAGCACGATTCGAAGTCGCATTAAGCCATTATAATTAAATAAGTATTCCATAAATGTATACATTTGTCCCAATTAGAACTGAAAATATTTACGGTTTGGTTGAAATTTGGAAGAAAACATGACGCGGTAAATACAAATCGAAACTATTAACATTAGGTAGGTAAAATATAAAAATGTTAAACTTCCTTGTTGGCTGACTATTTGTGAATATTTCTACTAAACGTGATTAATATTAACTATATATAACAGCTAAAAATTGAATTATTTTGAACCTGATGGTTGTATACGCAATTGTGGAATTTGGGAAAGCTGCAGTAGTTTTTCAGACTCCATAAAATTTACAAACCCAATATCCTTTTTACGTCCTATTGTTAGCCTATTAGCAGCCCTACCTTTCTAACCTTCTAACCTTATAAAATTCACTACATTTCGTCAAACGACCGAAAATCCCAGGCGCAGAATCTTCTCAGTTTCCCGCCCGCGCAAATATCTTTATGGAAGCTTTCGAACAACAACCCTATTATCTCACAACCTTAAGCCAAAGTGTTAGTACAGGTACGTTGATGACACCTTCGTCATCTGCCCTCACAGGCACGAATTTTTATGCAATTTCCTGTCGTTTCTGAACATGGTTCCATACGCTTCACCATGAAGGTCGAATCAGACGGCTACCTTTCCTTCATTCGGCATGTGACCGTATTCACACAAGTTCAAAGGTGTCTGATTAAACATGAAAAATACGCGAGGTCTTACAATATTAATTTTGTTGCATGAGGTGATGTTCTATAAATTGTATCTCCACCTATATCCAGAGAGTATTTGTTTTCATTTAACATTTACGATAAATAAAGTCTCAACGCCTTTAAATCTGGCATGAAAAAATGTTTTTGATAATGTGTTAATTTTTAATTATATGTTAATCCTAAATTTTTCAATCTTTCTGACTTCATCAACATGTTCTATCCCTACTTTAAAAGATATTTACAAATACCTACTTTTATCGTATGTATACGCTAAAACATACGCGAAACACATGAAACTAAAGGAAAAAATTCTTGCCTTTCGCACAAGTCGTGAACATCGTGTATGTTTCACACCAATAAATCCATTAACGCTGAGTGCCTAGGTGGGCCTTTTTTTCCTATTTAACAGCTTTGCATTGTTTTTCGTATAAATACTTTCACAATCATCTAATTCTTGCTGCGAAATGACGTTCTTAATTAATCTGAGGTTTTCCATTTTAGTGTTTCGCTTGGTTTCATTTATGTGTTGTCCTACACTTGACGATTTGATCCTTCCATAACGGTAATGGGCTATATGTTCTTTGAGTCTTTTGCCTATCGTCCGTTTCGTTTATCCAATATAGGTTTTGCTACAATCACCGCTTGCGATTTTATAAATTCGCGACCTTTCCTTCATAGCCGGTTTATCTTTCTGAATGTTTGGAAGGTGACTGAGTGCATTTTGCGAACTGAAGCACATGTTCATGTTTTTTCTCTCTAAAAACTTTACCAACACTCGCCATCTTTGAAGAAAATTTATTTCTTTCAGTGAATGTAGGTAACACTACTTCATTCTGATATATCATAAGCTGATGGTGAGTAGTCATATAGAAGTTTAGAATAAATTTATTAAGGAGCGTGAAAAAGTAAAGTCATATAAAAAACGTGAGAAAAGGTGTTTCGGAGATCTCTGTTCATACATTGTACCTGTATACTTAATTATATAATAGGCATACAGTTGTTTTAGTAAGTATAAGTGTATGCTGCGGGATGCGTGTCGCAGTAGTTAGGGAGCTGGTGGCAGTAATGTTTAAATGATTTCGTCTTTGGTCAAAGTTGATGAAAATAAAGATCTCAGTAAAATAGATGATATGAACAGTTTCAGCCTTTAATATATCAAATGAGAACGAGAGTTAAAAAAAAAGGGTCGCAAAGAATATAATTGCATCTGCCTTGTTGTTGTATTAAATTAGCTTAACTTCAAAAATAAGTTCATGTAAGTAGCAGATGTCCCTGTTGGGTTTAAGAATGATTAATTTTTTCTCCAGTTAATATAGTATAAAAAAAAATAAAGTTATTTCATCGTCAGGTATTAAAATTGTGTTATAAAAAACATAAAAATAAAAAGGGCAGACAATTTCAATGCTGATTTCTTGAAGGAAGGCGGTTTGTAATTCACTATAAAAGAATTTCCTGATTCAGCAATTGTACAGATATTTTCATTAAAATTTGATAAGGGGTTCAGGATGATTAATGATTAATTGAGAAACGTTTAAAAAACGTTGATTATCTTCAGAGCATTGTATATTTGGCATGCCTAAATTACGTTAAATGTTTTAAAAGCTTCGAAAATGTAGTGAATATGTGTTTATTTTGATAATAAATTATTACAATAACTTAATATATTTAATAATGATTTCAAATGCCAATGTTATATTCTGTAGAGTGTCAGTAAGGTATAGTGGTTTTCTAACGTTGGGTGGTATCGATTGGCTCTAGATCAGCAAAATCTGTTAAGCGTTGGTCGACAATTGGAAAATGATGCCTGCCAGTAAATACTTGAGTGACATAAGCAAATCAATGTTGAACCAATTCAGGCGGTGGCAGCGTTGGTTCAAGATCAGCCGCGAAGGGTTGTAAACATGTAACGTCACAGTGGGCAAACATCAGTGAGTCAATTTTCAGGGTATGTTCGTTAAAGTTAAAGTGCAATAAAAGTAAATAGTTCGCCCAAAGATGAAATAAGTGTGCGAGAACGTAGCGAGCCAATGTTCGGCCAATTTCACATAATGCCGACATCGCCGGCAACGTCGTGCTTAGCGATCCGTGATCGGGAGCCAATGTTGCTCCATTCGTCTGTGCTACTAGCGACTGTGTTTGTGATTTCAATAGTCTCGGCTTTGCGTAGATAAGTCAGCCAATCAGGATTTTTCTCTTTGAAAATTTAATATAATTGGTGATGAACATTTCATTGTTTTTACAATTTCAGATGAAGAATCCACCATGTACGAAACAGCAGATAGTAAAGATGAATGTGAATATCATGTGTAATAAATAAATAATGCAATAAATTTAAAGTAAAAAATAAAGAAATAAAATATTTGAGTTTGGAATCAGGAACCACCATGCTTGCGTAATTTTCTATATTTTTATAGAGTTTTTACTGAAGATAAAAATGTCAAGGAAAAAGACGATAATAGAGGCTTTTTCATGTTTGTGAAAATGCAACTATCTGGAAGCCCGCCTTCCATACATACATATAATTACATAATTTATACATTTTTGCAGTATTAAAGTTTATAAAAAAAAATCCGCGCTACCTAAGCTCAGCTTTTATTTTTTCTAAATCATGTAGATGCTGAATAATTGCATACTACTATCAACGACGATGAAATCATATAATATTACCACAAGCTCTCTAACTACGAGAGAAGATACCTTTTATTATCGATTTATGAAGAAAATATTCTTTATTAATTTGATCTAAAACTCACATATAACACTATAAAGATATAAAAGTTACTCTACCATTGATTTCGCAAAATGTAAAATATCATAATTCCATGTAGTTTAACACCAGAAACGAATGAGGGTGCAGAAACTAAAAAAGCGTTGAAGAAGTACTAGAATTATGTTCAAACCCACAAATATATACAATACTTAAAAGACTAAGTGATTTATTTTCCTTATCAACATTAGTGACATCAACAATCCACCTCCACCGTGATTTTTGGTTGCTACAGAAATCGCATAAAATTGTCAAAACGAAAGATTAAATAAAACTTATTGAGAAGATATTAGTTTGTTTACTTGATTTAGTAATCCTATGACAAGCATCTGATTCACTTTTTCTAGAAATGGAAATAGTATTAAATTTTAGAGATTTCTAGAACGATTTTACGATTTTTTACAAAAATCAAGCCGCCTTAGCACGCACAGTTTGTTCTCATGTCATACATACATATATTCGGGTATTGTTATCGAAGTGTTTCGTAATCGATAAGCAGATGTTTCGAACAATTAATCGCGTCGCCGCAAAAGGACAATGCGAGATTCACTTTTCTTTTTTTTTCCTTCAAAACTTTCTCTTCGCCTTATATAAGTAATACGTTTGCGAGAAATAAGAAATATGATTTCAAAACGACAAAATAGCATGCTGCGACCCTGTCATTTTTAAACGATTCGCGCCACACGGCATATTCAATGGTGATCTCACCTGTTGTGTTAGTCCTACGGTCAGCACAAACAATAGAATAGCACTCTCGATTGTAGCACTGAATTCACCGACGATAGTACCCATTATCTGCGATTTATAAGTTCGATATCGAAGAATTTACACTATATACTCTTCGCTAAAAAATCACATAACATCGACTATGTATACGTTACTGGTGTATGGTCGATTTCTACGCTACGAAGAGGTCATTCTTCGTCGGTTAGGTTTTTAACTCTGGTGTATGACGAAAGTTACTCGCTTAACCGAGCGCTCGACTCTGCGGAATTTAATTTTGAGCGGTTGCGCTGCCCATAAGTATCCTTGCCTATCGTATAATATAGCAATCGTTTGTATCTGCACGCGGTGTAAAGTGTCCGCGAGAGAATAGACGTTCTTAGAATATGACTAATGCATGACCATACATTGTTAAATATTATTAACAAAACACGAAAAACACCATTAGTTACGCGAAAACAGATGTATATTTGAACATGTAGCAAATTTTACTGTTTTACCTTTTCGTATTCATTCAAACAATTTTACTTTAAATCATTTCATTTAAGTATATTTTATTCGGAAACACTAACCTCGTGGAAGGATAGTGCAAATTGTTGTTGTTTGTTGAATTATAGAAGGTGTCCCAACCATCTGTATAACTGCAAAATTCTATCTATTGTGTAAATAGTAGGAAGCTAACATTTTCTGTAGACATAATAAGCTTTATAGAGTGGGAGTTTCCGAACCTAATCAGTCCGCGGCGCGCTACAGGTTCAGTATTTTATTCCGGCGCCCTTGTCAAAACATATGAAGAACAACATAAATCAGGCACAGAAATGAGAAAAACTCTTAAGATAGTGAAAGCTCACATTTATTAAAATGGAATTACAAGACCATCAAACTAAAATAGGTCGAAAATGTCCAGTTTGATATATTAAAAGAGTCAAAGAGTCCGTTCGAGTTAAAGAGATTATACTACTGTAACGAGTATCATCGTGCTCGGATGTTATTCAGGCAGGAGATGCGATGCGCTTACGACTCATTGGCGGTGGAGATTGAAGTGGGAATTGTGGACAGTCCTAGATCACTTTGAATATACGTTAAAGTTTTGGAAGGTAAAGGATGATCGAGAATATACTTAAGCAAACAACATAAAAGTATCGGCAGCCTCCACACCGCAAAAGTTTAATTAAATAATTAATCCTGGACGGCCGTTTCGAGGATGCACGGGATTCCCATTCGTAACCTGTGACCAAATAGGGATCCCATGCATCCTCGAAACGGGCGCCCTAGATTAATTAATTTATTAAACTTGTGTGGTCTGGAGTGTGCCGATACTTTTTTGTTGTTTGCCATACTACGCCATAGTCCTTACTGTCATTATTAATATGCTTAAGAGCCGGTCTTCAACATTTGATATTTATCTAAAATACCAAACGCTGTAATTTTCATGTTCTTTGTGTATCGTAAGGTCTAATACATAATGCACATTTAAATCTAAAATATAAAGAGATAGAAAGGGACAACACCATGTTACGAAAGTTTACTCCTTGTTTGAAATAAAATTGAAAAGAACGAAAGTGGTAAATCCATAAACGAAATTGAGCGTAACCGGAGTGTAATACGATGAAAACCGATAAGCTTTGAACCACGCGATTGAAGGGAAAGTGCAGCTTTGAAATGGTTTTGCTGTGGCGGCAGATTACCGTCCACTACAAATTTTCCTCGTAATCCTTTAACACATTTTCTTTAAAAACGTATTATACAGGGTGTTACGTAATTCGCAACACAAAAACTTTGTTAATATTAGACAACTGAAAATGTATAACATAAAACACTTTATAACATACATACAAGGATACGGTTTTTTAATTTAAAGATTCAAGTAATAGTTCAAAATGGTTCAAATTGTGAATGATATGATATGTTGATGGTTTTTGATGTTTCAAATAACAACGCAGGTCGAGCAGCGCGATTGTACAATTGTTTACTAAATGTCAATGTCTTTAGAAGACAAAATTCTTTTCATCTAGTTCGTTACAATATAACCGCGTAAAAATGCTAGCGATCCTCGTTTACGTGATGATGATTTGATAAGAAGCGATCTTTCAAGAATTACAAGGTGCGTTGCAAGATAATTAAGGACAAATCAAGTTCGCGTATGAGGCGCTACCAGCAACATTCATATTATTTCACAAGAATGCAGCATTTGGAAGATAATGACGGTTCACTTTGGCAAACGTGTGAATGGTATTTAAATCACGATCTGAACATACAAGATTCTATTCTGTGGACAGATGAATATTTATTTATCCAAGATGGTATTTTCAGTATTCATAGTCAACACCACTGCACTTTTGAGAATCCGCAATTAATAATGCCCAGATATTGTCAACGTCCGCTTTGGTTTAAGTATTTGGGGTGGTTCACTGGGTGTACGACTGATAAGGTTGCTTCAAAACTTATTTCTTACAACTGTTGTAACTACTTTCGATTATTTTTAGAAAATTATTTAGATTTTCTGCAACAACAGCGTCCACAATTTTTGGATGATGTGCCTCTAAATTTCCGGAAAAGTATGATTTTTACGCACGATGGGACAGGTTACCACTCTGCACGAAATGCGCAGGATTACTTGGACAATAACTTCGCTGACCGTTGGATTGGTAAGGGTGGTACAATACCTTGGTCGTCTAGCTTGCCAGATCTGACACTTTGCTATTTCTTCGGGGCGTTTTGAAGGCGTTAGTTTAGCAAACACCTGTGGCCGATGTTAATGAACTAGAAAACCGTGTATTTCGAGCGATGCAACAAGTAACACCACGGATATTACCTAACAGCGATCAAGCAATAGCAAAGCGCGCTAACGTATGTTTAGCTACTTCCAGAAGCTAATTTGAACAAATGTTTCAAATGCTTAACGTTATCCCAAAATCCGTAAAAAGTTATTCAAATTTGTCATGCCGATATTTGTCGGACCCGAAGATGATACGTAAACAAATAAACATTATTTTTGTAGGAACTACAAAACTAAGTGTAAATGTCCTCAAATCGTTAATTATTTTAGTGAGCTATAAATATATTGAAATTTTATTATTAATATTTTTATTTTTTTTATTGTGGTGACGACCTCGGAAGCTTTTTTAGTATGTACATTGTGCGTTTAAAGTGTTCCATGGGCTTGTTACTATTACCTTCTAGCCGTAAAGAGCGAATCGCAGTTAATTATACCTCAACTGCGAATGGCGACTTGGAAATATATCGGACCTACTAAGAAAATTTTTTGATCCCAACGGGACTCGAACACACAGTGGCGCTCTTGCCACTGGACCGTCAAGCCGTTGTTACTATTCATAAAGCTTGGAAATTATCAAGAAATTGAAAGTTACAGTTCATCCCAGTTGTAATGTGAACTGTTTTTTAATAACTTATAACACAGATATTGGCCCGGTGGCTTGTTTACAGTGACCGTTCAAAAATAAGCGTTTTCGAGAGAAAATGGAAATTTCACAACTGGTTTGCAGAATTTCGCCATGGTTGCGCTTCTGTTAATAATGAATTTTGTGAAGACCAATTGTTGTTCCACAAAACATCGATGTTGTGCGCAACATGGTTGAAGAGGTTCAATAACTTGACTTACCGTGAGGTGAGCGTATAATTTGACCCAAGCACAAAAAACAAAAATTGTTCGTTCACGAAGCACTTCTAAGAAGATGATTGTTTTTTTCTTTCGTTGCATTAGTCATGCTGCAAGCATTGCCTTGGAGGATCGAAAGACAGTTGATGCTGGATGGTATACAAAAATTATTTCGCCAGACGTCATCGATGAAATCACGAAAAATAATCGACAACGTCGCATCATCCTTCACCATGACGATGCAAGTCTCACACAGTACGTCAAACAATTGATTATTTGAAGGAGAAAAATATTGATTTTTGTCACCTCAGGAAGCTATTGGAGTCATTAACAGCCATGTTTTGGTGATACCACCTTCAGAGTGAAAGAAAAAAAATGAATCGCTTCGAATGCATATAAAAATGAAATGCGAATACTTTGAAAAGCATTTTTTTTCTTTCATTGTTTTTGCAAAAACTTAAAATGGAGACATTACAAAAAAGTGTTTTTTGAATTATTTTAGTTTCACTCTTTGGAGCTAGAGGATTTACAGACACAACAAATTTTATTTTAATAAAGGAGTATAATTTGTTGGATAGATTTTGTTTCGTAATCCATCATCGGCCTTATGAAAATATCTTTTGTTGATCTGTATAACAAGAGATCTTCGGTTATTACTCCCCAAAAAACATTATCCTTGTATTTGCTTTAGCTGGGGTTTTATTACAATTTTTTTCAATTTATGGTTTTCTTGGAATTTCTGTAATTTAGAATATGCCGTTGCAAGCTTTAATAAACATTTTTTCTTGTTCATCTCAAACATAAATATTTACCTTTGTATACAAATTTGATGCTACAAAATTAAACGCTCAGGCGTGATGTTATCACAATCCTTTTTCTCTCTTGTTCTTCTTCGTTAATAAAAGCATCGTTTTTAATATTCATATATTATAACGAAATTGTATTCGTGGCAATTAGCAGCGTATTTCTTGCTAAAAACAAGCTTAATTTGCATAATATTCGTATTAATTTTGTACTGAAAACATATATGTATATCTTGAATGTAGTATCATTTTCAAAATGAAACGTTATACGTTAACATAAATATCAATTCTTTCTAAAGTAAATAGGAATGGAAGGGTTACGATGGGAATAATAAGGAAGAGTTTCTTATAATTTGATACGATAATACGCATGGGAACATTTCAATGGTATCCTTAGAAAGCATCATTTCAGCATTCCTTCTTCAGAAAATGTAAAATATGTACTTTACATGCATTACATTACTATAAATTTAGCTATAGATTATAAACAAAAATAAAAAAAATAGGTATAAAAACGGAAAACATATAAATTAGCCTCCCACAAAGATTTCCAGAAATCCTATTAGCATTCCTGGACATTGCTAAAACTGGTGTTTGCGAAAGTACATTTGTTAGTGGATGTCAAGCAAGGAACATTGAATAAAACGCGAGATAGTAGAAATTCGCAGTCGACTATTGTGGCGAATGTTCAACAGAAATCTTTCGTGTCGATTATTACGTCGCTGAGACAACGGTTCCATTCCATGTCGTCGCAATAAATCATTCTGAGAGGCACCTTTTGGTGAGCAAACTCGTTAATCCTGAATGACAATAATTGCAAAAATTTGCGGCGCAGACGATTAAGACTGGAAAGGACTAACGTATATGAGATTGCATGTGAGGCTAGCATATTCCAGTTTGCTGGATGGATGAAAGCGTTATAGTATTTTAAGGAATGAAGTTGAAGTGTTTGGTCGATCGTTATAAGAAACCAAGGGTTTTATTCACTGTTAAGCAAAGTTCATACGAAGCTTATACGAACGTCGAACATCACACCAACATCCCTCACTGAAGACACCTTGGATAATTGTCAAGATAATATGTATGTCAGAGTTTGGTGATGTTCTAGAATACAATGCAGGCAAATATTTGGATTAAGTTCAACTTTAACTTGTTTGACTCACATTAACCCATAATTGTCCAGCTGATTACTTTGATAGCTTACTGTGAATTCTGTTAATTGCACATTATATCTTCATATCGTCCGCATATACCAAAACCAAAAAATAGGCAAGGCTCTCAACGAGGTTGTTATGAAGATGTTAAGTGAAGGTGGTCCCGATTTTAAGCTCCGTGCAATACCCGACATAGACACAGATTCGTATGGCCGATCTCCATTGTAAAACAGTCATTCAAATAAGAATGCATTAGCCTCAACAGATTAGTCGAAAATTCGAAATAGTTTAATTTCTTAAGTAAAATATTGTGAGTAAGGAACTAAACCCGTGAAATGTAGGCTGACGTGCTAGAGCTTAGAGAATATGTTCGAACACGTTAACGAAGTTACATATAATTGCGGCGGGGCGATAATTAGGAACGTCAGAAACATTTCCTCTCTTGTGAACAGGCACCATTCTTGTTTTCTTCTAAGCTGTAAGGCATCAAAAGCTAGAGCGAAGTTGAGGTTGAACACCTGGTATTCTTGTTGTCCTCCGCTTGGTGTTAATAAATTTCCAAACATTCATGGATTCGATTTAATGTTAGTCTCAAAAGCAGTATAACAATCACGTATTTGAGATTTGATTAGTGCTCGCAGGCCTTTCAATTCATCATATGTTCTTGGTTTTTGTCCATTTAGATCTGTAACACTGCTTAGTTTTTAAATTATGTTTAATTTGTGCAGTAAATCATGAACGATGTTTAGATGTACAGGGAATATGTTTTGAAACTGATAAGTCAAGGATGCAGCACAAGACGTTGTAAAAAGAAGTTAATACATATTCAACATTTTCGGCATTCTCCACGAAAGACCAGTTGGTATTTAGAATTTCGTTGTACAAAGTAAAGTAATTACCTGTTTTGAAATCATATGTGAAGGCATTTACATTAGGGAAAGTAATAGGTTGAATGTTGGGAACAATACTAAGAAGAAAAATTAAAGGCGGGTGATGTCTATATTCAGGGACCAATGGGCATCTGAGATATGTTAAAGTTGAAGTTACATAGTAACAAGGGCCAATATTTTACCATTCACATTTGGTAGTTAATTGAATTGTTTAAAATTAAGTGCAGAGCAAAAGTATGTAAGTAGCGTTGATCGAGGACAACGTTTGGGTATATTGAAATAACCAATGAAAAAACTTTTCGTGTCTAAAAGTAGAGCTTCTAATGCTTCCTGATAAATCTCTAAGTCAACAATTAAGACATCTGGCGTAATATATATATATATATATATATATATATATATATATATATATATATA
>LR736858.1:4838469-5030303 GCA_902654985.2 Oryctes borbonicus
ATATATATATATATATATATATATATATATATATATATATATATAAGATCAGAGCCGCTAAACATCCTAAATCACAGGAATTGATACATTGGAAGCTTAAGATGGATGGTAATAACATCAAAGCATCCGCCTCCTCTGCTACATTCCGTAAAAAATTTAGTGGGATATGGAGAAGAAGCTATGTCCTTAAGATACTGATATAACCACAAAGTGTATACGAAGTGACGTAGAGGTTTTAATAAGTATTTTCTGCTTTTTATTCCTGAATGTCAAATAAAAAAATACGTCCTCAGCCCTCAGGAAGTAGTTGAAGCCTTCAAAAACCACACCACCTTCAGAGTATTTGTTCGTTATTGGTTCGAACGCATGCAAAAGTATATAAATCCTAATGGCGAATATTTCAAAAAATAGTAAAACGATTTGTGGCAAATATTTTTTCCTTTAAGTGTTTTTGTAAAAACTTGAAAGGTACCTCTCGTGCTACGTAGGGAAAAGGATTCTTTCCTCACGAGTTAAATATTAAACCTCCTCTTATACTACACGCGCAGACAAGCCATCATTGGTTGCAATATCATCTACCACACTTTATACATATAAAAACTCAGAAATTTCCAATAGTTATGAAAAGCGCTACAGAGGGCGCTGCTCACGTATCGACCGACAACTTACCGAGTGTGCGGTAGAAAAGCGCCGACGTCGACCGACTGAAGTACGTTTGTGCTTTCGGCCTTTGAACGATACACACTAGACACACATTAGACAGTAACGTAGACAGCTTACTATCACATTAAGATCTTCGTATTTCGGCGAGAGATTTTCTGAAGAACCCACCGCATAACGTCATAGAGGAAGCACCCTACGATCGACAGGTAACTCTAGTTGTTCTTCCTTTTATTTATTAGAAAAGATATTTTGAAAATTAATTTTGTAAACGCTTACGTTATCTCTACGCGTTTTGAATTATTCCAGAGCTTTTACCGAGAAGATTTTCTTCGAAATATTTCGTAAAAAGAATCTAGTAGTTTTGAATCAACTGGTTCATTGGGGTAGTGATTCACAAATGGATCAATAGACGCAAATATACGATGGTAGTTGCGTGGGAGTATTCACCCCTTGGCGACGTTTGTCTAAGCGAATACAAAGTTTGAATTTTTGTATTTGTAATTGTATAACTTGCGTTAGTAGGAGTCATAAATATTAATAAAATACATTCGCAATATTCTGGAATTCTTGCGTGGTTACCATGTTAAAAATTTAGATGGTATACAAACAACTTTAAAGGAATAATAATTTTATGTAGATTCTACTGATTTATATGTAGTGTTCCTTAAAATAAGTGATTAAATTTAATACAACGCTCGTATCTCAATTAAAAGAAAAACTTCCAAGTGTTAGTAATAAGTTTGGTAAAAGAAATGTCAAGGTTTTTGTGGCGCAATTTATTTATTTTAATTTTGTTTTAATTAAATAAGATGCAATTGCTTACATACGTTTATATTTACAAATAACTATCCAGATATTTTCTCTAATATCTATAATTGATAATCGATAAAGAAGAGTTGTTCTCATTGAATAATGAAAGCACAACTGTGTGTAGGTTGAATTGAAGGGGGTCAATGATTAATGAAGTTTGGGCGTTCCAAATGATTTTTAAGCGCCTTCGTTGCTTTTTTTTCTGCGCATGGATTTAATTAAATCAAAGTATAAGTAAAAGAATTTATACGTATAACTGTATTAAATACGATAAGGGTTCGGTAAATACGGTAAAATTCATTTTATTTTTCAACATAGATTTAAGGTCGATACGCTTAGTCCAATGTGCCATTTTTTCATATTCGGTAACAGAAAACAATCGCTGGGGGCTAATTTGGCGAATATGATGGAAGCGGAAGCAATTCGTATCTTCATTCATGGAATTTTACGGCAAATATGCACCTTCACGTAACAGAATCCTTTCCTTCGTCAAATTCGAACGTCTATTTTTTACAACATTGTTAAAACGATCGAAGTTGGCGTAATACTCGTCATTTATGTGCCCTTTTCGAGGCAATCAACGTAGATTATGCCGCGTACATCTCAAAACATTATGGCTATAGTCTTATTGATCGATAAACCAACTTTGGCCTACTTTGGCGTCGGTTGGACACGAAAAAGCCACTGTCTGTGTTATTCATTGGTCTCTGGTGTACTGTGATGAATCCATGTTCGTTAACAGTTATGAATTTACGCCAAAAATCATTCAGATTGCCCTTTATCATCGTCAAATAACTCCTTGAAGTTGACACACGTGTGTGTTTATGATCAATTGTGAACAATCGCCGCCCATCTTGCGGAACATCCAAACAAATGACTTGTTATGCACCCAGTCAGCTGAGATGCTTACAGAATCAGCAATCTCGTCAATCTTCGTCAAGAATCCTTACGTTGTCGGTTTTAAACTCAGCTGTCCGATATTTTATGGTCGATAACGAAACTGAAGAGTTTCACGTTTATCTCATTATTCGGTTTCTTTTTCAAAAACATTTTTACATGAATATAAATAACAAAAGTTATTCACTTTAAATGGCCGTCACAAACTAACTGATGTATCTGCTTGGCAATGCGACAGGACCGTTATCAAAGGTTACTTTTACGAAAATTTAATGAGTTAATTCAATCCTAGTAGAGCCATCCCCCGAAAGCAGGTAATTATTGAACCCATTCGTAGTTTGTTACTCCATCAATTTGGTAATTTGAAAATTTTCAGTTGGTTTATAATTTTATTTCTACAGAATAAACTATTTGAAAGAAGCACATATTTAGCTACAGCAGGGCCCCATATTGGGTTCGCTATTGTTTCTCATTTTTATTAACGATCTTTCACCAAGTTTTGTGCCTTTATACGCTGATAATGCAAGTTTTTACATAATTTACAACGCAGTATTTATTCCTTTATGTGCTCCTGGTAAATGAAAGAAACGCAGTAGAAATAAAAAAAATTGCAAAGATATATTTTATGTAGGACACGTACAGTAATTCTGTGGCCTTTGAAGAAAAGCACGCAATTCATAAATTAAATTTTGCAATGTGCGTCTTCAAATGTGATTGTAAGTGGCAACGATAGACGCAAACTTCCTGTGAATTGCGAGAATAACTCATTTACTGCTTTACTGCTTTAATGACAATAAATTTGCACGTTAAATGTTTCTATCTAAGCATTTAATTTATTAGTGTTAAAGCAGTACCTGACCATAGTTAGTGTCACGCATCATACGAGAAAATTTTTACTAATAAATATAAGATTTGATCAAACCCGCAGTTTTGAGCATTTGTAGAATTAGTGCGCATGGTTATTGCGAATCTGCTGTTCGAACCACATAATTCGTAATCCAAATTCCGTTCCGAATGGTTCTAACATTTCTTGTCGTAGTGCAGGTGTTTGAAATCCTCAGCAAATTTCACCATGTGCTTTCATTATTTTACATCAAGGAAGGTGTACTGCTGATACAAGTTGGTAACGAAATATCTTTATAGTAAAAATTTAGGTTCACAATATTTAACATAGCATTATATGCTGTATTTGTACACAAAGTTGTACTTAGAATATGAAAATCTCGCAAAGCAAAGTTATTATTTTATAAATGCAAATCAATGCAAAACATTCATAAATGAACTTCGATTGTTGCCAACATTATTTTTGAAGCGTAGTTATTTTGTTTTCTTTGCCATAGTTACACAATTATCTATTATAAACCTGTTCGAACCTAAGTCCCATGCAAGAATTGTAATTGATGGACATGCATAGTCTACTGAGAACTTGTAATTCTCGAACGGTTCTAGAATGTGGGGTTGATGTGGTTTCATTAGTGTATTGTCTATCTAAATTAATATTCAGTTACAAAAATTCGCACAATTAACTACTTTTATATAAAGAAAGAATTTTATACATATTTAATTTAATTTTAGAATCAAAAATTGAGCCTGTTTATAAAAAATACGAAAAAACATTGAAGCGGTACTAGAGTATCATTTGAATTCGTGATGATAGTCAATCGTACCTAATTTTGAATTGTTTTCCAACTGAAATTCAACGCCATTTACAATTTCAAGCGCAGCCTTTTACTCCAATTAATATCGACCTACTAGTCCAACTTACGTTCGTTAGCCCTCCTTATTGATAGCAATCAATTAGTCGAACAAAGTAAACGCTATAAAATATTGATCTAGCATGATAGAGTACCACATTTAATAATAGAGGAGGTAAAACACGTTTTTCTGTTTTTCAGTTTAATGTACGTTCGACATATGCAGCATATATATTAGTAGGGCAAAGTTAGCTCTTGTGCAAAGTCTTTCCTCTCTTTTCCAAAATTTCCAACGCTCAAATAACGGGTTTCCCATTTCTCACAACGCTATGCGTGTAAGAGAATACCCTATCGGGCTATCGATCTCGCTCGTGAGGGTTTGTTAACAATTCACTAACTACATCTGCGAGATGTGAAAAGGTATTATCACACACGAATGCTTGATTGCCACTGTGACGTCTATGGGAGTACGAACTATATTTCGGTGGTATTTCCTAATTTCATAAATGACTAAAATCAATGCCTCTCCGATACCGGTATCACTTTTGTCATATCCATTACGAAGTTCGCTTACACAGGGTGAGTTTTTTTCGATGTTTAGTACAGAGAGCTCGCAAAGTAATGAGACTATTCTGATGTTTCCTAGGCTACAGCATCAGAGAATCTATTAAAGTTAGCAGTTTTGATGGTTTCTTTGAGTTTCTTTTAATACCTGTCCTTAGTTAGGGAAATTCAGCCAAAAATGTACCAAAAATTAATAGGTTTTCTATATACATACATCTATTTGTAACTTATTTTTATTTCTTATTGTTACCATACTTAAGAATTAAATCCTGTTGTTTTTTTTTCTTCGTGTGTAAATTTAATGGAGGAACATGTTGAAATTAGTTATTCTAAGAAATCAGTTATTGAACATTCACTGGTGCCAAAAATGCAAAAATGAAAAATTATCCGAAACCAATAAGTTTCTTATTGCTCTTTAGACGACATGGCTTGTATCTTTTGGCATTAGATGGAGATATACTACTTCTCGGTTAGCGATACAAGCTGAGAGGCAAGTACTGGTGTGACGTAGAGATGGACTCGAAAAAACGCCGATAATGACAAATAGATGTAGCTCTGTTTGCTAGTTCTTTCTCTCCTCACATATCCTTTGCCGTCAGTGATCCCATCAATAAAAATTTAACTATTCTAACGGATGATTAATTTTTATAATTTGAAAAGAAGACTATGTATTTGATCATCATGATATGCTAATATTATGATCTTCAAAAACAAAAATTAACGTAGAAATCTTTGGAAGATTTTTCTGACCGTGGTGCATGAATTCGAACAACCTCATTCCCTTCCAAATACCTACTACATAACGCACATTACACGAAACGTTACTATAGCTTTAGAATTAATTACAAAACTCATAAATCAAGTGGTTGTGTATTTACAATAATAAAACGAATTTGAGTTCATTAATTATTAGTTATTAGTTACCATATGTGCAATGATCATTGCACGTGTTACCAATACCAATTCATTTTTCAATACAATTTAATTTATGCAACTCTTTATACGCACGAGTAATCTGAGGTGCATTAGAACGGTGGTCACCAACCTTTTAGAATTTACAGAACAGTAGCTCCAAATTTTACCTCAAGGACCATCAAATGCAACCCATCTCCAACTCATCATACACAAAGTATATATGATATCTGGATTTGCTTAATTGTAATCGTAATTGTTATGTATTGAAATATCCAATTATACCACGGTAACGCGTAATCAGGCTTCCACTGTGGCACTTGAAAAAGCTTTTTGATACAGACATATTGTGCACAGATAGTGGGCAGCATCAATATATTGATGGGTTTTCATTTAGCACTATGGCTATTCGGTTTTCGACGAGAAAGATTATGTGTCACGAATTTTAAGTGTTCAATAAACACTTGAAGTTCAATAATAAAAGAATTGCTGTTGATTAATATAATTCTTTGTCACATACCCTTCAAGATCGGGGAATATTTGCAAATCTTGCAAATATCTATAATCCATCCTTATAAATATTTTTTAGGCCTGTCCAAGAAAGAGAAAAAATCAGCCAAATACGTAAGTTTAGCTTACGATGTTTTGGTAACATTTCGCTACTGAATGAGTTACTTTACTTTCTCGTGCACCTCCAACTGACGGGTTACTACTTTATCTGATTGATTTTTACATCTACAAACAGATTAAATTGAAAGAAGGCTCCTACGAACCACCAATGGACCGTAGATCGCTGTTTGACCGCTGCATTAGAATATATTAGACGTTATACAGGGAATTTCACGAAACTCGTTAGTTAGCAGTTTTATGATGTTATTACGAAAGGACCCCTTAAATTTTCTAGTAGGTAGTTATAGTCTCCGGTGGCCGTTATGAGCAGTGCTTATATTTCCCATTTATGCGATGTATATTACGATACATTCGATAGAATAAGAGAGGTTATTTTTGGTTTATGGAAATATTCTCCTCTTTGCTTAGTTTTTGCATAGATATTTACTAATGTTCATTCTTCTTCCTCTGTATTGTTTCATTTTTTTTTGTATACAGATTTAGATTTGTGAACACGAGGCTTGAATTCGCTAGGAGTAACCTATTAATATAAATTGAATTAAGGCACCTTACCCCTAAAGTTAACTGTTTTTTTTTTTATATTTACCATCGTGTAGAAATGTTAGCATTTGCACCTCTCTTGTTGAATTTATATTTGAGAGTGAACGTATTTAATCTTCAAATATTTAATTCCAACAAGAGCAGTGCAAATGCTACAATTTCAACATGACTTTAGAGGTAAGGCGATCTAATACGATGTGTACAATCGATTCCTGATGTTTTAAAAATGAGAATGGTGGTCGTTCATAATTAGAATCTTGAAGATAGATCATAATTTGCTATAAAATTGTAAGTAGCTATTAGTACAAGCATAGGTGGTTAGACAATGTACCCGCAAAGCTTGGAAGAAGTGGAACATGTTCTTTCTCTCTTTATGTGTTAGTAGTAAGTATTTTTCTTATTAATAATAAAGAACTTATTAACGAAGTTGTAAGAATATCCACATCTTTAAAGGATATCTCAAATACTTCTATCCTAAAGATTCAATGCTGGATTCCACAAATAGCATCGACAGAAAGGTTCTTCAAAGATAAACGATTTTGCTCCTGCGCCTTATATATATATAGATCACAAGAACGATCTGGTTGTAATTATTGAATTCTTTTCATTAACCTCGCGGGAGCTTTATTAATGTCTTCCCTGGAAATTGATACAGCCTTTTATCTGGAGGCTATAAATACATCCGTACAATTCCGGGAGAATATCCCTTCTTCGCGAGACGCAAAGTCAGTATTTATCATTTATATTCGATTCCTATGAGACACGCTTTAGCTTGCCAATTTGTTAAAGCGGACGATTTATCGTCAGAAGCCACGATGATACTGCCAAATTCGTCCTTGTAAGAAGATTTCTGGATTAAGACGAGAGACGAGAGCTATTGTAGCATCCATCAGAAATTGATAAATTAATGGATTATGTTCTTTATGCTTTCTACTTTTCATCGCTCTGTATATGAATTTTATATATATATATATATATATATATATATATATATATATATATATTTTTTTTTATCCTCTTCCTGAATTTACTGATTTTTTTAAGACAGTGAGTTTTCTGCGTGCGTGTTTTTCTTATATCTTCAATCCGAGAAATTTAATTTGGTTTGAAGCTCTTCGGATCTCTTGTAGTTTCTTTTTCAACATTCTCCAAATATCTATTAGTTCATATTCCCGTAAATTTGGAAGTCATGTATTTCATTTACTGTTACAATTGAAAGCTATATAATTTAAATATTATTTCAGCTTGTAGAACAGTGCTTTCTATGATTAACCAGGACTTTGCTTTAGATTTAAACATATTTGGGTGAAGAGAATAATAATTTAAATGTAACTTAACTGCTACTTAAACATAGTATATCTGACAAACAACAATGTTTTCACAAAAAAGATTTGTGGTGTAGAAAATAAACAGATGTAACTTTAAATAAGCGCAGAACAAAGTATACGCTGAGGTAGCTGTATTATTGGCTCAAAGCCCAGCGAACGGAATCCGTGCCAAAATCATGGAGACAATTTCTTTGTTCTACGATTGTCGTAAGTGCTGACAATATGTTTGCAAGCATGAATGCATTGTATTTGAATGTTACATGTACGTAAACATGCTTATGGAATGTCTTTAGTTCAGGAAACAGTAAATTTTAACTTTATCGATCAAAAATTGATAATCTTATTGTTATTCACGGTGAAAATCTTTTCTGAATTTCCTTACGTTACTGCTTTACATCGCGTCGTCTCTAAATATATGCCGAAAAGTTGTTTGTCAAAAGATTCAGGTTACATTCAGTCCCCAGTGTATTTTTATACCCAATTTACTTAGTGTTTTTTTTTTTCGAGTATAACAGCGTGCTTGACGTAATTTGATTTATTATTCTTTTAATGTAACCAACATTCTACAATCTTGGAGTAGCTTTATCTTGTTTTCTACTTATAAAGCTCATTCTTCAAAATAAACCAATTAGGGACGGTGTTGTTGTTCCGAAAATTTAATGAAGTATGAAGGGAAGCTATAAAATATTTTTACAGGTACTGTGAGTGTCCAATTTTCGTAATTTATGAGTTTTGGGAAGTTAGAAGTTATTAAATTTGTTTTTGAAATTTTAAGCATGTTTCCAAAATAAAGACTGAAAACGTAAACATGAAAAGTAGCTGTTTTGGAAACCAATTCAAAAAATTTCTCTTCCAGTACAAGAGTCAATGCACGCTTCCATCCCTTTAATTAGCGCAAATAATAACTGGCATCTTGTTCTGTTAAATAAGCGTTTGTGAATGTGATGGTGATGTCATTCGATGAAAACCTTTGTTCCTTGAGCGAAAGTTTGAGGCTAGGAAAAAGAAAAATATCGCTAGGAACAGGATCCGGTAAATATGGTGGATGGTTTATCAATTCGAATCCTAGTTCGTGGACTCTTGCTATGGCGACCACTGAAGTTTGAGATGGTGCGTTGTCTTGGTGATATTTTTCTTCAAATGCGGTTGTCACCTTGTCAAGTAACGACGCCCTGTCATTATTTTCGTTTTGCATTAACATAAGTCCATTTCTGCATTAACATCCATTTTGGAAAGTAATACGAGTAGTTGAAGCCGCGAAGGAATATAATCTTAATAGCTTATTTAACGATGTCAAGCTTACAATATGCTGTTCATCAGACTCTCTTAATTTACCGCATAAGTCACTGCGAAAATGAAAAGAAAACAGAGACGGAAATTAAACGATACAGCAGCATAAATCCAAGTTAAATTAATTTTCATTCCCAACATTCCTTTTCTACGAACAAGGTACGTTACAATTAAAGAATTCTCAGTAGCGGAATAGAGCGCGGCGCCAAATGTGTTTTTGAATAATTAGCTAACTAAATTTGGATTATAACTTGTAGTTAGCGAGTTACCTTATAAGGAAATATTTTTATATAACAATTGAATGAAATTTATACGTAGTGGTAGCAACTGTTCGCTAAAATATTACAGAATTAACAAGAAGGTTGATATACATATTTGCAGAAGATACATCTTTTTAGGTGCTTAATAACAGTAAAGACCAGACAGAAAGAACTTGAACAAGTGTCAAACTTATAAGAAAATTCGCACATTCACGTAATCCTGCACATTACGTATTACATATTTTACAGCGTATTCAGCGAGGAATAGGACAGCGTGAACGAATGCAAATTTGAAATTCTGAAAACTTTGTTATAAATGCCCGTTAGGGTGACACATTTCATGGTAAAGTATCTTTAAATTAAATTAAATTTATCCTTTTCGTAGACGATTTTAAGAAGTTTTCTATCTGTTCTATTTCTGATTGTTGTAAATTTCAAGTTGGCATTTTTCGCACCAAGTGAAAATGCTGTCACTTGGTGCAAAGGTGACAACATATCATTAGATATTATCAAATGCAAAATTATCACTTTCGCCAGGAATAAGAAGAAGAACATAATTATCTTTGCACAATCAATTACGCTACTCTTGATCGTGTAGACCATATGAAAGATCTAAGCATATTGTTCGATGTGTGTTTACGATCATATCTACTCGTCGACTACAATAATTGCAGAGCTTTTAAACTTTGCGGATTTATTAAACGTGAAACTATTATTAGAATAATTTCCTTTTTTTTCATAGTTTGGTGCGACCCATCCTTGAGTATTGTTCTTCCGTTTGGAGCCTCTACATGGCTTTCCACTCGCAGAAGGTTAAAAAAGTGCCGCGGAAATTTATTATTTTCTTTTTTAATTTATCTTCTAACATTTTTCTATTAACATTGGGATACAAATATATACATTATATTTTTACATACTTTCTCTTCAATTGCTAAAAAAAGAATATAATTTTGCACTTAGCAAAACATGGTCTTTTCGTTAATGTACATATAAATCGCCCAATCAATAGTTGATATTCGGAAACCTAAGAATTATAATATTACTGCAAATATTGTTTTTTGGTCTTTTGGAAGTATTGCACCTACGTACCTGATCGAGTCGTTTAGCTCCAAGTGGTATAACAATTTCCGCAATATGTTGTCGTTAAGAAGAGCTGAGCTCTACCAGAATATTTGTTTTGCCGAGTAAAGCAAATGCCATACAGACCATGAGATTCTTCATGTTTCCTTATTTTAACGGTTAAATAATGTAGATATTTCATCAAAGATCCAAACGCAGTATTGTAGAACAATACACACAGACAACAATATAATAAATTCGAAAATATGCTTCCACATGTCCATTTATTTTCAGTTATTTGTTCCAATTTTTATTAAGTTATGCCTTACCTAACTCTTCTATTTTAATCTTTTCTTCCAAAGGAGGTCCATTAGTCACTTTTTAAAAGTATATTGTTTATTTTTAAGGTTGTTATAAGCACAGTTAGTTGTCACTATATAAAAACCCGGGAAAAATTGTGGGGCTCGAATGCATATACAGTGACCGCATTCTGATTGATTGCTTGGTCAAGGGTTGTACCGTTGCCATAGCAACCAGGGCCGTAATTATTTAATTTTAACTTTTTGTTTGTTGTAAATATAAGGTATAAGATACATAATTCATTTCATAATGTTAAATAGGAAGCCGCGGGATATTTAAGTAATAATTTATGTAATATAAATTTGAATAATTTTGTTTATGAATTCTATTGCATTTTTAAAGAATATGTTAGGGAAAGCGCTCGGTTTTGCTGCCTTATTGATCCATAACCCCCGATTATTATTAAATAATTAATTATAATACAAGAGCCGCGCAAGCATTACATGCTACTAGATTTCCTCATCGACACCACGCAAGGAGAACGGCTAATACGCTAAGAAATACTGGTTAATCGTCAAAATTTGCAATATTGGTCGTCTGAAAATCCGCATTGGATGAGATAAACTAATTACCAAATGGGAGACCAGATGATCGATTCATATTTATTAACGGTACCTTAATACCTCGAGAATCGTGAAGGACTCGTTCACATTTCAGACGACTGCGTGAAGTAGAATATTGATAAAAAGTGTTGGTCCAACTAATACGTTCATAAAGACATATTACATCAAATTAGATGAAAGTTTCCATTCGTAGTTGCGCATATTTGCATTCTGCATTCATACAGCATTTAGGACTCTACCTAACGTACAGATGATATAACGTGAAACTGACAGTTCAAAATTGTATCTACATATTATTATATGTGTAATTCAGCATGTGATACATTTTTATTTCATTAAGTAAAGCGTAACATGTTAATTAAACATTTCCCAAAGTTGTTAATTAAAATCTGACACTGTAGAAAGACATACAAAGACGTATATAATATGTAGATTAGTTTGGTAACTTCTTGAATTTCTAACTTCACAGTTACATATATAGACAGTTTAACGTGTTAAGACATCATACGTGTTATGTCTTGTGGTATTTGTACTTGTAGGGTTGGGTTTTATTATTCAAGACAACTTTCTCCTGATACGTTTTGTACTGCTTTATTTTGTCCCTGGATTATTTACATTGGTCAGAGATTACGACTTGTATCACATCCCATTTTCTTTACATGGAATTTTAATCTAATGACATTTAACAATAAATATTCTAAATAATGCCTAAAGATTTAAACTGTCTGGTTTTCTTATTTGTTTTCCACAAGAGCTATAGGTCTGTTGTTTTTCTCTCTTGTTGTTTTATGCCATATGCCCTATCTTTCAATTTCGATGTTGTTTTTTTCTTTTCTTATTCTTTCTCTTATTCCTTTACTGTCTTTCACTAGCATTTCCTGATCATTCTTTAGTTTTTGTAATTTTCTCCTTCCGCAATCACAATAAGTTTTTTGTATAAATTGCTTTTTGTGTAAGTTATCCTTTATTATATATTCGAGGTTCTTTTGTTTGTTGTAAGTATGCATGTTTTTAAAATCCTTTACATTAATTATTGCGTGGGAGATTACATTTTTGTGTCTAAAGGAGTATTTCGCAATTGTAATAATGTCAAATAAACCTCTCTATTGTCTATAATGGCCTTTTTAATTACAGTTTTGTGGGTTGGAATATGTCTTTCGCTTAATCCATTTGATCGTTCATTTTCTGGACTGGATCTAATACTTTTAATATTCCATTCCTTTGAAAATTTTTCAAATTCTTGAGAAGTATGTTGTGTTCCACCATCCGTGATGACATTATTACTTGAGGTATTATCTTTTAATAGCGCAATTTCAGAGTATTCAAATTATTTACTAAAATAATTACGATTAAGTAAGAGCCATTACTGATTTTAAAAATATCGGGTCCAATGTCTTCCCATGGTAAATTAAGGATTGTATGTGGTATCATTGGCCTCTTGGGTAAACGTCTCTCCTTTGAGTGTTTCAATCTTCTTTGCTTCTGTTATTCATGATTTTTTCTGTAATAAATTAACTTCTTTCGAATTTTCACTCATAGCCTGATATTGCTCTTGTGATGTTTCGATGCTTTTACTTAACTGCATAGCTCTTTCTAAGGATACATTGTCATTTTTCAATAGTCATTGTCTAATTTTTTCATCCATGATGAATACATGTTTTTGTTATGAATTGATCTAAAAATTCGGACGGTAGCTCCCTGAACATAAAAAGTTTATACCTACCTTTCGCGCGCTAAATTGCTCTTGGGTTAGAATGTTCTTCATATTTTTTAATTAGAATTTTCAATTTTTTTTCTTTTTCGGTTTGAAATGTAAAGGTAATATAAATTTTAAAACATCCTTCCCTGACTACATATAGTAAAGGGGTACACTGTAGATAACAGATAACAGATTGTAGATAATTGCAAAAGCTTTTCTTAGAAAATATTTTGTATGTTTTAGGGTAGGGTTTTATAATTAAAAACAACGTTCTCCTGCTATGTCTTATATACTGCTTTATTTTGTGCCTGTATTATTTACATTGGTCTGCCCTTAATGGAAGGGAATCATATATGTACACGTTTCTAGGGGTATTTAATTTTCAAAATTGAATCAATCAAAATTTGACGTATCTGACAAATGCAAACAACTAGTTCTATTTGAAGATTAATTAAGCAAATTTTCAGTGTAATGGGCCAAATAGAACAAATAGTAAAACTAGCCATTTGTGGACTGATTATCGTCACATGTATAAAAATAATTGCTCGCTGATTATTTCTTGAAAGTAACAAACGGTCACAAATGGATATTCTGGTACAGTCTATGACTATTGGAAGTCGGAATAACGTCTATATTATTTCCGTAAATTTACGTGTGTAATAAGAATGTATAATACAGATAATTATAATTGGTAATTATGTATTCTTGATTTGTGTATTATCTGTTTCATCTTGGTAATACTACACTCAGAACATAGATAATACTATTAACTCACTTTTATTACCTAGGCTTTATGGTCTATTTTTTGGGTGTATTGACAAAATAAGAGAAAACATGTTATGAAATGCCTACAACCTCGAAACTTTCCACTACTACTATGTTTAACAGCAAGACAGACAATAAGAAGCTTAATATTGCAAACAAATAGATTTCATTAAGTATTTGTTTAATATAATATAGCTGAAATTATGTTGAACACAGAAAGAAACTTATGTAACATTAAAGCGGTATCCGAAAAATACGTTTTTTTTTAATGAGAATTCTTTTTTAAATGTTAAATGGTAAATGCTTAAATTGTGGTATATAATAAATCTCAAATATTCATACTGAAGTCTTATATAACAACAAGATATCGACGCATAATTTGCATAGAACTCACTCCCAAGAAATACTTTCAGTATTGATTTCTCGTAAATAAAATCCGCACGATTTAGTTATCGTCTGCTCATTCATGCAAGCTGAAGCGGAACAAATGGCTGGCAATTTATAATACTAATATTCTGATCTGAAAATTTCGCTTTCTTGTCGAGTGTCGATCTTGAAATTTTATTCGCGGCATTTATGAGGTGAACGATAGCACTTTTTAGTTTACCAGTTGAAAGATAGAAAAGGATTTTAGGGATTCATATGAATAGTCTTTTCGCCTTATATATAAATTTAATTTTATCTTTATCCGAGGAAGAAGTGAACTTTATCGAAATTCTCAATTCAACAAGTTTTGTAGTAAAAATTGTCATCGATCTATAGAACGTTTTCGCAGAATTTACAAGTAACCAATGGCAGCAATGTATCAGTATATTTTCCTCCATTTCAAAATTTATATAATGCTAATACGTTATAATAAAAGCATGATGCCAAGATTTAAAATTTATACATCTTCTTCTAAACTTTCTCGAGAATTTCAGCAATAAAAACCTAATCTAGAAACTTATTGTTTTTATCTTTGATGTGTAGATTTTATATTTATTATTCAACCGACTTAAATAAATTATATGAAACCTCCGTATGCAGCTATACTGTACACTGTTCGATTAAACAAAAATGTTACTTAATTTGGAATTAACTATTGTAAAATTAATAATAAATAATTGAATTGCATTTTTAATATGTACAAAACAAAAATAAATTCATTTCACAAAAAAAAAGTTTCAAACGCAATTTTAAAAAATTAAGTAATTGAAGTTGCTGACTTGAGACTTGAAAAGAAGGGAAAATGAGTGACCTAAATCTTGAACTCAACCGCCCTACTTCTAAGTCAAAACTTGGTGCGAGCAGTTCAAACGGGGTAAAGAATCCATTCATGATAGCCCAACGTCTGAAAGACCTCTGGAAGCACGAACTGCAGAAACCATTGACAAAGTTGAAAATTTGGTGTTGACTGACCGCCAAATAAGAGTTTCGGGTATTGCTAGAGAAATAGGAATATCCAAAATGAGTGTTCTTCAAATTCTACACGAAGATTTGGGAATGAGCAGAGTGTCGGTACGATGGATTTCCAGGTTGCTCAGTCTATAACAAAAACTGTGTAGACCACAAATTTGCGAGGAAAATTTGATTGCCTTATCCCAAGATGATGGACTTATTCTATAGAATTATAACCAGAGATGACCAATGGGATCCTGCCACGAAACAAGAATCCATACAATGGATTCATGAGAGCTCTCCATCGCTCAAGAAAGTGAAGATGCAGTTTTCTGCTGGGAAAGTGATGGCCACAGTTTTCTAGGACGCGGAAGGAATTTTCTTAATCGAATATACGCCAAAAGGGACTGCAATAACGGAGAATGTCTACAAAAGCACAGTTAGGAACCTGAAAGCAGCCATGCGAAAGAAAACCCCACAATTTTACTTAGAAAACTCTGCTTTTTCACGACAAGTGTAGGGTGCACAAAGCACGAATTGTTCAAACAGAAATCAATGAACACGGCTTTGAGGAACTACAACATCCATCTTAAGATTCTGACCCCACCCCCTGTGACCATTATCTTTTTCCAAAACTTAAGAAACACTTAAGAGGGCGTCGCTTTTTACCGAATGATGACTGAAAAAACGCTATGGAATCGTACTTTACACAATTACTAAACAAATTTTTTCAAAGGCATAGCGTTATTAGAAAAAGTTTGGAATACGTGTGTTAGACACAGTGGCTTAAATTCTGGTTTTTCTAAAGACCACAGAACTTCTACAGGATTAAAAAAATATTCAGAGGACGTAATAGGCCGCTCGACCGCAGTGTAGGAATAATAATAATAATGGCTCTTGAAAAACAACATTTCATTTGTTCTTTAACTCCTTGTTTTCATAGCTAGGTAAAAAAGAAAAAAAAATTCCCTCACAAATATTATTCTAAAAATGGCTCTTTATGAGAAAAAGGTAGCCGAACACTGCAGTAGGGTAAAATTACCTCATTTTGTGTTTTCATCTACAAAAGGAGAAATTTCTCCCAAAATAATTCCTGTAAAACTCTCCAATTTTTTGGAGTGTAAATGAAAATTCACAAAGGATGAAAAATATGGAAGTTAACACTTGTTTAATTCCAACCTTGCCTAATTAATAAAACCCGTATGTAGTCTATTAATCTAAACTTCATATCACTGGTGTATGTGTGAATAGCTTTCGGAACCTACTTTCACCCTTCTCAATTTAAGCGTATGTATAACGTTATCTCTAGTCAGATCTCTCTCATATATACGTATTCGCAAAAGTTATCACCCTAATATTCGACCCTTTTTTCGCGCTTTCATATACCAAACGCCTACCATTGAAAACGGTATTATTTGACTTAATGGAAATGAATAAAAAGGGACTTTATACGTCAAAAGTTTTATTTTTGTTGCAGTTGTGATCACGACTAACGCACACCACAAGCTTGCCTGTGTTAACACGTAACGAGAGGCGTAAGACGCAAAGCGGGGGCTACCATTAGCCAGCAAGATTACCGAGTGTAGCAAGTATTGCGGACCAACCGCAAACGGCCCCACCATTTCGTTCAGCAGTTTCAGGCAGTCTTTCACCTCCAATGTCAATTACTTGAAACGAAGGTTCAGCTCCGGGGACCTATCCTCGGAGTGTGACGAGAATGAATCCCAAGTCGATCCCTACAGGAAAGCTCCACCTGTTACATCGCAACCTCAAGTAAGTATAGATAACCATATGTTACTAGTAAGCAAGATTAAACCTCAAATGGAAATGGCAAATAAACGAATTATGTGACTTAAGCTAGGTTGGCAGCTATAAAAAAAAGCTTATATATTGTATCTTCTTAGTATGTACAGCAAGTCTCTACTTAGTACTAGAGTTACTAAACCAGTCAAAATGAGTGGTTTTTTATTTGATTTTAAAATTTCTACTTCATGTTACATTTTTTTCAGCAATGATGTAATAACTTTTGTAACGATAAAGAAATAATGTAATAAATTTGTTTCTATTATCGAAAATTAAAATAATTTGGAATCATTACTATCTGCACCAAAAGCAGTCAAAATGAGTAATAATTTGCATTCTTTTTGGCTTTTATCAATATTCTAATGTAGGTCGGTTGAACGTTCATTTCAAAATCGATACAATTAAAAATTGTCAGCCAATCGTATGATGATATTTTAAACCATATGGAATATTGAGTATATCTAAAACAAAGAAGGTTGATTGAGTCAACCAATTTTTGATTGGCCCAACCAATTTTTTCTCTCGGTGTACAACTTCTCACATGCTTTGGAATTCTTGTGGCGTACCATTAAATATTATAGTGATAAATATCAGGAAAATTCTAGATCGATCACGATACGAATGCAATTATGTGGAGACGTACACTTGAATTGAAGTTTTCGTTATGACGTATTGACATCACATCGTAACCCATCACCACATCGTAAATATACGAGCGTAGCCTGAAAGGTTTCCAGCCCAACGCAGAAACAAGTTTTTCCAATTTTACAGAAACATTAACATCGATTGACACGTCGACAGCCATTATATAACATACAGTTAATACGAGGTGGTTTCCATTGAAGTAGTTAGTTAGATGTTTCACGCTTAACGAAACTCGTCAGTTTTGAAAATTGGGGATTTGCAGTAATTTGCTACTTACTTTCTTTCTAAAGTATTTCCAAGTTTCTTACACTTCCGGTTAACTAGAAATTGTCATGAAGTTTGTTATTTAAATGAAACACACTAGGTAGTATTACATTTCTGAATTCGGCACAAAATTCTACAACGATTGCAACTAGCGCTTTATCTTCAACTATTTTTAAGATATTACAAATTTTACGCCCTTGTATGTAGTTGGTTAATTTTCACTTCCTTTAAGTTTCAGAAGTCTCGCATTTTAAAACTACGAAATACTAACATTGTTCCACCAAACCGTAGTAAAATGTTCTAAAACCCCAAAGATAATAGTCAAGAGGGGTCAAACCCGGCGATCGTGAAAGTCATTAAAATATTCTATTAGCGGCTGATGCACTTGCAAGATAGAATGGATCTAACTGATATCAGCATGCATTTTTTAGGTTAGCAGGTAACATTCCAATGAAATTTCTAACAGTACCCTTTAAATTTCTAAGTATTTTTGTTGCGTCAAATATTCATCATAAATTTGATAAAGAACTTGATTGTCGAATATCAAACAATACACATTAAAACTGAAAATTTTAACTTACAAAAAATTGCACAATTCATTTCTTTTAATTTCATCTTCTTGTCGAAAAGTTTGCAGGAATTTCTGAAAATCGATGCATCTTATTATATTTCAAGGATTTATGGACAGACGTTTTTGAAATGTCTAAATCTTCAGAAGCAGCAGGTATTGACCTACGGGGATGTGCTTCGAAATATGCTAACACACTAATTTTTAGAGAAAGTTTTATTACGATTTGATGAAATGATGTTAATATTCGGTAGTTTTAAAATAGAAGACCTCTTGCCGATTAACCGGAGAGAAATTTGAAAACATTTTATAAAGAAAGTAAATAGCAAATTGTTGAAAACGCCAAATTTTTAAAGGTAAAGAGTTTCGTTAAGCTTGAGAACTTCTAACCAGACATTGGAAATTCATGTTTCCATTCCACAGCGCCATTAGCCATAATAAAATTGTTTAGAATAAGGAGCCCAAGTGTCCTTCCGTATAGAGGTCAAATCTAAAAGCACTGTTAACGATCAATACTAAAGGGACGCCAAAAAGTTATATACGAGCTTTCTGTATTTGCAGCAGAATACATTCTAACAAATTCAGGACTAAAGTAGTGTTATATTTCAGAAAGTTTTCTCCTGTTACGGGTTTTATTATAGAAAGGAAGGAGCTAAGAAAGACGCACGATCCAGTTTCTTTTCATAGAAAATTGCCTAAATTGCGTAAAATTGCTAACTGAAGGTGAAATTTTAAATTGTAGCAAGATTATCAAACAAAAAAAGAACGATTCATAGATGCTCCAATAGGATTCTAGTAAAAAGTAAGTAAAATACGATCAAATATATCAAACATGAATGAGAATAATTACGAGGGTAGTCTGAAAAGTTTCCAGCCTAACGCAAAAACAAGTGCATTTTTGACAAATTCAACACTTTTCCCGACGATGCTCCTATCTCTTTAGTCCCCCAAATACGAGTTGTCTTCTTGTTCTGCAAAATAGATGTCGCAACGACTCCCTCATTCGATGAAAATCTCTATCCTCCAAACGAAAGTTGCTATAAAACAAAAAACAGTCGCTAGGACCAAATCTGGTAAATAGACTGGGTGGCCTATCAATTCGTACCCTACTTTGTGAATTTTTACCAAGACGGCCACTGTAATGTGAAACGTTGGGGTGTTGTCCGCTTTCAACTTGTCGAGTAATGATGCGTAATATGCTCTCGTTATTGTGTTCCTTTTTCAAGATACTTGATTAACATAATACCATTAGCATCCCAAAAAACAGTCGCCATCACTTTTCCGGCCGATGGAAAAATCTTCATTTTTTGCGAGCCGATTCACATTTCTCAGTCCACTGTTTCGACTGTGCCTTGACTTTCGGAGTGTACTAGTTTATCCAGTTTAGCCACAGTTTTAATCGACACAGATGGGCGTCCAACATGACTGAAATTGTCAAAAGCATCCTTTATCGCATGCGCAATTATATTGTGAATTAATGATGACTCTGTCACTTTTAAACCCGGCCTATTTATTGATTCAAATTTTGAATAATTCGTTTGTCGTACAACCATAATAACTGAACCAAAGTATATTATCTATTTGTAATGGTATCCAGAACTGGAAATAATTAGTAAGTCCGGCAAACATAAGTTGTTATTAGAAAAAGTAGCTTTATTCTCGCTTATTACGTTAGTAACTAAAACCTTCCCCAGAAGATAGGTTTATGTTACATCGATAATTCTAATGTAGTTGGGAAAGTATATAGGGTTGGCAGGTTAGAAAAAAAAGTAGATAAAGAGACATTTTATTAGTTTACTAGAAGCATTATAGCAAAGAAACTTCGCAGTTAATGGAATACAGAACATTACAGTTGAGTGCTCTCGACAGACGTATAACGTACGTGAAGGAAAACATTTAACTTAATGATGTATGACGCCTCCACAGGGAATAAAAAGGAATATAATAGATGAAAATCACTCAAATTTAGAATTGTTTTAACGAGTTTGAATTGTGGCGTTTACAGAATATTCGACTGAATAAATAAATAATAGCTTTTATACCGAGTGCGTCCGCGAAGTTTAACTTGAAAACTATCAAAGATAGAGAGATGGGATTTTCTGTATTTATTGTAATATAACTAACATCCACCCACACACCTCATCTAGTGACTTCAGTTTATCCATCTATCAAAAATAAAGGTCATTCTAGTGGTATTAAGCTCGATTTCTAAAAGAAATGTCTTTTTCTGGGCTATTGTCTTTGGAGTGTGGATGGCAGAAGGGAAATATAAGTCCAGTCAACGATGGTAGTGGGGGAAAACGGACAATTGCTTCCCAATCAATACAATGCTATTTTAGCATTATTTTTTGGTTATAATATCTATTGATCGTTTTGCTACACGACGTACACCTTGAACCCATTACTTATTACCTATTATTCAATAAATTTGAAATAGAGACTCCAAGGAATCGAGATGAAACATATTTTAGAAACATTTCAATTCAAATTTTAAAAATATTTCAAAGATATTTCAAATAACTCAAAAATATGTTAATCTTTGTCATGGAATTATTCTCAACGTTCTTATTTTAGGAATTTTTGGCATGCATTCTATTTTTGGAATCAAACTTGCTCTCCAAAGTAATGTGATTTATGCACAAAATTCTGTTAAACCTGGGAAAATTATTAGTTGAGGAAACTTTGCGAGAAGACCTCTCTTTATAAAGCTGGAACGAGTGTCAGATGTTAAATTAATTTTGCTGTTTACATATTTTCTCTGTTAGACGCGGGAAATTAATTGTTTTGCTTCAGCAAGTTTTGTATTATGGTAATGTTGTAGTGACGTATTCATATTATGAGATACATAAACTTTAATCAGCATTATTTGGTTGGTATATGACATTTGTTAGTAAACAAGATACAGTCTAAAGCCAAGTGTTTTGTACAATACGTAATTCTACTCCGCTTGTTCTTTGGACAAGTAATTTTTATGTAGAATAATTATTACTAGCAGGACCCTCTCTCTTTTTTTTTACGTTCCTGAAAGCACCACACAAACCTTATATATTTCAACGGAATCGCCTAGAGGTAATTAGAATTTTATCTTCTTCTTCTTGTTCTTCTTTCTTCTTCCTTTCCAGCTTGAGTTTATCTTTTTTCAAATGCTTGTGTCTTCTCGTCTTTTTTTATTAGAACGAAATCCAGTTTCGTCTTTTTACTTTCGTCTTTTGTAAACTTCCCTTACTTTCCAGATATCTGTACGTGCTACAAAATCTTCTTGGTTATATTTCCGTAGTCTTTGTACTTGTGCTTCGGTATTAGGCCGATTTAAGTTTGAGGAAATGTATTTTTCTTTTTCAGAAAAGAAAGAAAGTACTAGTACGTTAAATTTAATCAATACTTATTGTGTCCCGCTTACATGAATTTCTTACAAATGGGTTGTTTTGAATCATTTCATTTGAAGACAAATAGAAGACGTTCTCAGTTTCATAGGCGGATATCTTCTCCGGAGATTTTCTCTGTGGGTTGTTGCTGTAGGGGTATAACATTTAGGGCGATTTTATTTTTCAAATATCACAGCACTGGGCAACTGATTTAGAGCAATTTACAAAAATTCAAATATAGGATCTAATAATGGGTTTGCAACAGATGGTCTAAGGGTTGGTGAAGGTAAAAGAAACAGATTACTAAGCAGAAATGAATTTTTTTGTACTTGAAGAATGGTTTGACAGGATATGCAAACTACGCGAAATTGTAATGCAATGACCGCTTACCTTTAAATTGCTTATTTGAAATATCATTTTAGACTTTTAAATAATTGATCCCGTCACCTTCTCAGATCATGTGGCTTCCGAGTAATGAGCAGTTATGCATCAAGTAATAAAGAGTTAAGTAACAATATGTTTTAATATAAAAATACACAAAAATAAGAGTTATTACTGAAAGTGGGGTCCTCGAAAATAGAATAAAATCAATATTAATAAACGACAAAGCAACCGGTTTGAGATAAATATGAATACGAAAAAGACTTAGCGTAATGATGGGTGCGATCTGTTGGCGGGAAACCGACAGCGTCTTCTCGCCTTCCAGGTGGTGCAGGCTCGCGGCTCCCCTGACGACGACCTGATCAGGTACGCTTTATACCCTTATAGAACTCATATAAACCACTGTTCTGGCTTGGGCAGCCAAAAATAGAATAAAATCAATACTAATAAACGATAAAGCAACCGGTTTTGGATAAATATGAATACAAAAAGGACTTAGCGTGATGATGGGTGCGATCCATTGGCGGGAAACCAACAGTGTCTTCTCGCTTTCCAGGTAGTGCTGGCTCGTGGCTCTCCTGACGACGACCTGATCAGGTTCGCTTTATACCCTTATAGAACTCATATACACCACTGTTCTGGCTTGGGTATCCAACTGCCGATACCTAGACGCAGGTCACATGTCTTACCGCATTGGTCGCTGCGAGAATACTTTTTTTTATCTTGCTATCTAGAATGCTTGTGGTAGTGGCCTAATTTTAACATATAACATATTTAGAGAATGCACTCAACGTACAGTAATGAAATAAAAAGTAGAAGACATAAAATAAATACATTCGGAAAATTAAATAAATGAAACCATTTCTATTATATGAAAATAAATATGAATTAAAACAATATTAAAATTGGCGTCATATTACAGATATCAAAGGTATTTCCAGATAAAGCCTTTTGTTACTATAAGTAACATGTCATATCATAGCGGTAAAACAAAAAAGGACATTAAAAATTAACGTTGGGATATTATAAGGATTTCTTGTATAGTATGCAATTCCCGAGGATGTTACGAAACTTTTGTTTTCAAAGAAACGGTGTTAATTCTCTCTGAATTCAGCGATAGCAGAACCGCTAACATTTATGTTATCCCATCAAGGCGTCTAGACTTGGTCGTACATACAGCCTAATTCACATGCGTTAGACACCCCTGGGAAAAAACTATATTTACATTATTAAAACAAGTATATGTGTACGCATTTGAACATATTAATGAGATTTTGGTGCGGAATGGAATTGTATTTGTAACTAGTTCTAAAATATTCATACAATATTTGTGTTGTATTTAGAATCATACCACTACTAAAATCTCATTGAAATTTTTACCCTGAAATTTAATAGTAATGTAGATATTTGACTATCCCGAAGGTCTAATACATATAAAGAAAACCGTAACATGTGCCATCAACGTTTTCATCCATTTTATATATGTAATAACCTAATATTAAAAGAGAAACACCATAAAGGTAGTCATAAAAAGTGTAATAGCTACGATTAGCTTTATTAATAGTTAGCATTCTTTTATTTCAAACATCGATTATTTTCGGACAAGAAATTTCTTAAATTCTGTTATTCTTTCAAAAACTTACCCTTTCTACAATTGTATTGTAAGTTGGAAAATTCACAAACAAATTTCTACAAACGATTGGATACATTGATGCAGTATCATCTTCGCTTATTTAAAGGAAAAAATAATTTTTTAGTTGTGCATTAAGCAAAATTTACCGTAAATGTATCTGCTTCAAATCAAAGTTACTACGAACAAGTGAGGTTTTAATGTAAAATATTTTGACTTACATTGATAAAACTTCTCTAAATTAAAGAAAAATCCATATCTCAGGAGGTATTAAAGTGATTCGTTTCTACAGAACGTGACGTCGTAGGTTCGAAATCTACTCGCATCTTGAGAGTTTTATTTCATTAATTACATTTAATTATATAGGTAAAATGAACGAAATATACATGGAAGCTAATACATTTATCTTTTTATATTTTGGTGGAGGTGCCGGTCTGCCTTGAAATACGTTGATAATAGATATCAATATGCTTGAAATATACAAAAATAATGTATGTTACTACAATTGCATAATTAAGTTTGTATAATGACGATATCATTTAAGGAATTCTACAACGTTAACTTATTATGGCAATTGCGTTGTGTTCAGCGTTCTCTCATTAATAAACAGAACCCAATTATCTTGAGCATTTCCTCTCCTGATTGGATAAACAGGTTTTTGTGTTTGTTGAAGGAAATCTAGTTACCGGAGCGTATCTTCGAGTAGATGTTGTGAATGTTGGAATTCTAAGAAGAATACAGTTTTTGCTACACAACAGTTGTCTCTCAGTAATTGGGGTCGTCTGATCTAACTTCGCATTTACGTAATATACTCTATAATTGGTTATAAAAAAAATTTATTTGTAAAGAGTTCAAGGAACATTTTACTTAATGCTTATAAAATAATAAATATATAGGGTGATGAGGGAGATATTCAGAGGTGTTATGGAGACATAAATGTTAATAAACATTCGCTCGAATATCAACCGTTACTGGTTTTTTGTGCTTTATTTTGAGTAGATCGTGCATTCTAAGCAAAACACATAAGTTGTAAAGCAGTACGGAACAGTATTTATTTTGTATTATTAAATTATAACATTAGAATAATTGAACAATTAACATTAAATTAAGCTTTCAAATACACCACCTTCCGGCTCGCAGCATTCATCAACTTTTTGAGGATTGCACGGGTAGATCGTTGACGTGAGTGACATTCCAATCGAGTAGGGCCTCTCTTGTGTTCACTTTTGTTGCATAAGCTAATGATTAAGCCATCCGCAAAGACAGTAGTCTAGGGGATTCAAATCTGGTGACTTCGGTGGCCAATTTTGAAAACCACCACGGCTAATCCAGCGTTGTATAAAGCAGAAATTATAAACATAATCGATCACAGCACGACTAAAATGAGCAGAGGCATCATCATCATGCCCAATATTCAATGCAACCTCGTCCAGTAAATTTATGAAATTATTTTCTAAAAATTCTAAATACGAAGCTCCAATAAGACGATTATTTAACACAACCGGTCCAAGTAATTAATTGTTAATACCACACCATACGTCAATGCAAAAATCAATGCTGAAAGTTACTTCCCACCGTGGCGTATATATTTTCATTTGACCAACGGTGTTGATAGCGACAGTTATTTATGTCATCCCCAGTTATAAAGCAACAAAGATTCTCGACGCGCTGAATCTGTAAAGGTTTTAAACCATTTTTGCGAATAACCTCCCTTGCCATTATTTGGTTAATTTGGAGACGGGTTGTAATGCATCGTGCACTTACACTCAGCCTATGCTCTACCATATTGCGAATTTCTTCTTCCACTGCAAGATCAGGATTACCTGGGTTCTCAGATGTAATTCTCGCACTCAAGTGCGTGAAAGTGCAATGCGTGCGATCCACAGATATTGCTGAAGACTGTCTGGATACATATCTATCTGGCACTTTTCTGTAGAGGGAACGATATTGATATTTGGTAACTACGAAGCTGGTACAAGTACAATTATTGTAATCTTTATATTTCACTGAGTCTACAGTGTGAATTCCACATATTGCAAGTCAGAAAAATTGAAAAACTTTTGTACTTACAACTTATTTATTTGAACTGGTTTGGTCTTGTGAATCACGTATTCTGCTGCTAGAAAGTTTGAAAGCAGTAATCAATGTAACTTTCATGCGGCTGTGAAATTTGTTTTCAAATCTACTAATTTAGGAGGTGGATTTTATATATAAAAACACGAAATTAGATCCAGTTGATACGCAGAACAACATATCGTTAATTACACTTAAAAGTTACGAGATTTTGTAGGAAATTTTATGTACCTATCTACATGTGTACGTGGAATATTATTGTACATTAATACTCCACTATCGTGAATCCTTCTAGAAACTATAAGCTTGTTATTTCTATCACAATTTCATGATATTGTTAAGAGCTTTTGTATTTTCAGTTTCCTAATTAGGCAATGTAAATTAATCATGTTGCATGTTCCTTTAGTTTACGTCTTCTAGTGAATATGCCTCTGCTAAATTACTTATTCGAATGCTCCGGCACGTCTGCTGCTGTTTGTGTGCGGTTTCTCGTATTCTTGTTACTAATCGCGTTGGAAATACGTTCTTTTATTCATGATGTTGTTGTAGGTATTTGATGTCGAGTTGATATGATTGCTCATTTATCTTGCTTATGGTTAGATATTGATTAAGAATTGCGTTATGGACGTGTCACAAGATGTAATTTCGTCTGATAAGACCCAGTCTATTACGTAACAAAAGAAATGTCCTTCGTCTATGTAATGAATGCTTTTGCAATCTTCCCGATTTTTCAAAACAAAGTTACAAGCTTGTGTAATATTATTATTTGAAATTTAGCCAATAACATATCGGAGAATTTTGAAATAAGTCTTGCTGTCGAAACTTGTTTGTCCCTTCTCATTTTGTTTTCTAATTTTGTCCCAAAGTTTACAATATCAATTAAATCAGATAGCATTCTTACTGTTTTCAATATTCACCAAGAATGCCTTTCACTTGCACGGAGATGTGAAAGAAAAATCTTTGGAACGACAGCCGGTGAAACTGATAGGCCAACGGGTGGGCCGTATTGACAAATGTGACAAGCCGGGCTGGGCCGATCTACCAAACGTAGAGGACCAGGGTGAGTGGTGCCAACAAATGACTTAATTCTGAAAATGCGCACCTCTAGTCGTCACTAATAAATTTGTCGAGTTCATTATGTACTATTTATAACTATGAGTATATTAATCCAAACTAAGAAGTTACATTCATAGGTCACTGGTATTCGTATACGTCTGCTAAAATAAGATAAAGAAAACTGTTCGTATTCGTTTTGTATGTATTTAATTTATTATAATACTCAGCATCCGATACACTTTATTTTTTTGCACTCAATGCTTTTGTTCCCTCTAGGTATCAGATACAAAAGCATCTATACATAACTCTAGTATTTACTTAGTCGACTACTGTAAATTGATCAATTTAAATTTGCCTATAATTGTTTCAGGCACCCCCGCCTCCACCACCGACTCAAGCACCATCTCAATCCAATTCCGGAGACCTAAGCTTGAATTTACGACCGGGATCAAAGACAACTAGTGCCCCAAGTAGTCCAGCCAAGTCTAGAGAGTCTCTGCTGCAACGCGTACAATCTCTTACCGGCCAGGCGAGAGACCAGGGTGCTTCCATATTAGGCGCAGCCGTTTCTAGCGCAAGCAGGGTGACATCTTCCGTATCGTCCGGTAGATATCTAACATTGCTAGTGATAGATGATCAAAATACTGACTGGTCGAAATACTTTCGGGGCAAAAAGATCGGCGATTATGACATACGAGTGGAGCAGGCGGAATTCAAAGAGTTGAACATTACAGCAAATTCGGATGGGGCAAATGTCGCGTTGACGGGAAGCAAAGGAGGTTCGAGAGTTGGAAGATCTTTTCGTCCGGACTTCCTGTTGGTAAGTTCATTTTATGATGTAATTGTACGAATTTCTATGTAGAAACAAAAAAAAAATCATTTAATTTAGCTGCAAATCCTGTTAAATTAATGTCAATATTCTGATATCCCCTGAGAGATCTTTGAGGCCTTTGACGAAATTGCCTGATTTTGCCCTGACGTATTTTCCGCTGCGGATTTTTGATTTTGATTGGTACTTCTCCTATCTTTTGGAATGGAAACACTTCTGCCAGGGCATATTGGCTATAGAACAAATTATTAAGCAAAGTAGAGACTTGCTATGCTAGGTTACTGCTTTGGACAGCGGGCAACAAGGTACAGATTATACAGGACGAAGTAAGCAATAACATATCTTGTTATGTAAATCAACAACCAAATAGGTTTCCGGATTTTCTAATTTTTCTATAATAATAATAAGGTTCACGGGACAGAAGTTTGGTATCGATAAATAAAATTTGGTAGCCGATTTCCAGCTTGTGTTCAGCCAATATAAAATCTGACATCCGCAGAAATCTAGTGCAATGACTGTATTCCGCCACACGTGTGCTGACCGACTGCTCAGTTTCCCCGACATATACACTACCGCGAGAATAAGGTATCCCGTAAATACTGGGTGTGTAAGAGACACATTTTTTCTTTGACTGACGGTAGAGATCGGAGGTTTTTGACGAGCGTTTAAAGATTGTTTTGATGTGTCTCGGGAGTAGTTTGCGTTATTTATCGGTAACACCTTGAATGTAGGATAGAAAAGCTGTGCTGACTGCATGAACTTAACTAAAAGCGGTAGGTTGTCTGGGAGTACGCCGGCGGTGTATCGAGGTATCGGATATCTCGCTTCCTGAAATTGTTTTCCACGAGGGAGCCGGTCACATATCTCTAAATTCTCGCCCAAGAGCTTCCGGCTGAGAAATGGAAAAGACCCGTTTAACTAATGTGTTTATGAACTCTTGTTTTTGTGCGCGTTTCATAAAATAATAAATCCTTTAGAAGAAATTTACGACCGCAGAAGTCTGCAACATAATATATCAAAACAGATGTGATAGATTAATACTCTATTATCACAACATGTTATCTAAAAATGAACGACATATATTATAACATATTAGAAAGGTAAACGACGCATCGTCTGACACCAACTTCCTAATAATTTCCATAATATATTAGGAAGTTAGTAGAAATGGTAAAAATAGCAGGCAGTATTCAATCAAAAGCCCTATTGTATTTTAACACCATAGACACGTTTTTATACCTTCAGCAAAAGATATAAAATGGTGTCGTAAAACGCAGGCACGCGGTAGGCTAATTAAATTTGGACACACATAAAAAGGATTTTCGGCTACGCAAAATGATAGATCGGCAAACCCAAGCCATCACCTCGCCGCCCCTCGTAGCACTTTATGGCAGTTGAAAACATTTACTAGTAGATGCTGAATCTTTATCGTCAAAGGGCGAGGGCATTCCGGCTTATATTTTATTGGCTTTCATACGTTAGCATATTAAAAAATCAATTTTCAATCAAAATTCAATTTTCTAAACAATTTTGGGAAAAAGCGTTCAAATAAAGAAATATATAGGGTACCAGCGGATCGCCTTAAGAAATTCATCCACTCTTTGCATTTATAGAACCATTTCTATCTAGCCAAATTGGGAATTTTTTTAAGCAACCTTTATACTATACTACTGTAAGTAATACTCGTTTTATGTTGACCTCTAATCAACATCCATCGTCTTATTTTTGCTATTTATTATTTAAATGGTCTTGTTAACCTACTAGATAAGGGATGTGTGAAAGCAAATTCAATTCAAGCAAATTCTGGAATTGTACCAAAAAAGATAACGTTCACACATTAATTTTGATGAATATCTTCAGAAAAATAAAAGTTTATAGTATTTGTCGCTATGTTTTTTGCATAGTTTCGTATGTAATTTACTAAAAAAATTATACAATAGAGACACAGAGAAATGTTATAAAAATAATTTAGAACAGTTTCTTCATCAGATTCTTTGATTTGCTAATAAATTTAAATCTGAGGGTATTAGTAAAAGTATTATAAGCAGTTAGAAAAATTTTATAACCAAAGATAATTAACATTGAAATAGTTTATAACAATCGGACATTTTCTATAGAAACCGTAACTTTCGTTTTCTGCTAACTCCGTAGTTTTGGTATCCACTTTCAAGTTTTTCCATGGTACAGAACCTATGTAACGAATCCGACACGGATGCAACCGTTAGAAAATGGGACGGACAATGGGAAAATTAAATATAGCCAGCTTGCTAGAACCGATCTGATGCGGGTACCTAGGTTTCGAGGATATCGGCTGACAGAGAAACGTAAAACCGATGCCGCTGGCTATTGTTCGGCGTTCTGCGCGCTACCCCCGGGCGAAAAATTAGGTCGCAAGATTGATGTGACGTACGAGCAATTGCCAAAAGAGAGGTTTCAAATGCAGAGGGTATTTTTTCTGGGTTACATCGATAGTAATGGCCGATTCTAACAGTAATATTAATGTTCTTAACAGATCTATTACAATAAAAACAATTACTTATAAGAAAAATAAGGCTGTGCTAGTAGCCAATTTCAAAAATAAAAGCGATTCTTGTTTATTTTTGGAATGATTCATTTAATTTAAAGCCTTTCTGTGTTTTAATGAAAATACTTTCTACATTTGTAAAGCATTTACCATTTCTCGTATTTTAGTGTAACTTTAAGAAGTAGCTGTGAAAGCCTAAAACTTTACTGCATCCGAAAGCGGAGAAGGGAAATTATTCCCGACTGGACAAAGAAATTTCAAATATTAAGGTGGCTTCGCGAAGTTAATTTATGTGATTGGCGAAACTTAAAAAAAGTTTGACATCGGTGAACCAAAGTATTTAGAGTGGAAGTAGTCCAAAAATCGATGGCTAATCCTAAATATAAATTTGAATAAAAGAAGTAACTTAATAGAATACTCACAGAAAGAATTGTACATGATTTCTATTTCTTTGTCTTGGGAAGCAGAGTTGCAAAGGAATATTCTTCAAGAAGGTTTCATATTTTTCATAGTTTCATGTTAGACACAATAATTAGCTTAAAATAGGTAGGAATGTCCATTTACTCCATTTAATAATTATTTGTAATAATTTCATTCTAGTTAGAATTTTATGGAAAAAAATATAATTTATCGGTATGCTTCGGTCTTAGAAATTAGCTGCTGAAAACAATTCTTCCTTCAAAATTGCTTCAGTAACAACAACAAAATTGTTTGAGAAAGTAATTGTTAGAGCTAAGATTACCAATTTTACTCTGGATACTCTTCTGAAGTGAAAAATACTAAGCACTCTTACTTTCCCATTTTTTCCTAAATGTGCTCTTTTCGAATGATACTAAAAATTATTATCACCAAAATTGTTAAGCTAAAGTTACAAATTCCTACAAAAATAATGAGTCTTATTTTCAACAATAATGGCAAAATTTAATTTTTTAAACTTTCAAGTCACTAAAAATGTTTTTGATACAAATCATTTTATTGTTTTTCCAAATGCTCGCCATTAATATTTATATACTTTTGCATACGTTCGAACCAATTCTTGAAACATTTTTTCTACTCTAAAGGTGGTATTTCCAAAACATGGTTTTTGAAGGCTTCGACAACTTCTTGAGATGACAAAAATCGCTGTCCAGGCTTCGATGCTTTTCTCCTTCAAATAATAAATTGTTTCTCGTATTGCGATAGCTGGCATTGCCATGATGAAGGATGATGCGATAGTTTTTATTGATTTCATCGATGACTTCTGGCAAAGAAATTGTTGTATACCATTCAGCACGTTTGGCCTTCAATCCTTAAAACCAATGCTTGCGACATATATAGTACAACGAAAGAAACAAGCAATTATGTTTTTGGAAGTACTTCGTCAACGAACAGCACCCAAACACTTGATTGTTGCTTAGTTTTCGACTCGTACGAGTGCATCCAAATTTTGTCACCTGTTATGATGTCGTATACAGAAGTTTCTCAAATTTGTTGAGCATTTCCTTACACCAATTGACGTGAGCCTTTTTGTATTGCATGTATTGTACTTGGGTGAAATATAGCGGAATCCATCGACAACAGATATTTCTCACACATGATGTTCCAACAAAACCAAATGTACTACAGTCTTCATACCTCTATGTTTTTTGAAACAACAGCCGATTTTGGCAAGCTTTCACGAAATTTATCGCTGACAGAAGCACGACCACCACGAAATTCTCCAAACCAGTTGTAAACGGTTTTTTGAGCGGAGCGATTCCAGACATTGTTGTTGTGACGAAAACTTTCACGTAAAATTTCCAATTTTTTTTTCAAAATTGCTCACTGCAAATATACTACTTGGCATTGGCACACTTTTGTGCAAATTCGGTTGATAGACCATCCACCCTGTTCACCAGTTTTGGTCTCTGGCAATTTTTTCCGTCTCCTAAGCTCGCAGGGCAGAGATTTTCATCGACTAAGGAGGCCACCATATTCATAATTTGCTATTTTGCAGAATAAGGTGCTAGCTCCTATTTCAACAGATTAAAGAGATGAGAGTATTGCTGGGAAAAGTGTATAAACTTATAAGGAGACTGCTTCGAACAATAACTATAGGGTTTCATGTTAATTTGGATATTTTCGTATTGAATTTATTAAAATTTGCTATTGATTCTTCCTCCTAATAAATAAATGATAATTTGAAATTCTCCCCTTTAAAACCAAATAAAATAAGTCCACTGAATGTATCACAACTTGGTCAAATAAAAATTTGAAAAAGCAATAGCCGCGGGATAAGATACATTGCCGTTGGATGATACGAAACTAAACGAAACGAAATAACCGAAATCCAAAGGAATTTAAAGCGTTTTTAGGCGGAGTTGCATCGGATCCTAAAAACACAAAGCTCAGTTAACATAGCTTCAGCGGCTCGAATACCTTTAATTTCACAAATAATTACATTATTTTTCCATTCGCTCGTCGAGGTCGGTATTTGGCAGCCTAAATTAAAGGCGAAAATCCCTCTGGATTACGCATTTCGCGTATTGTGACTCGTTAATTAAGACGGTTTTTGAAATTTGAAAATAAAAGCGAGCGTAGCGGGTTTCGTCATTACCAACTACCTAAATACTTTTTGTTTATTGTTATTTGAGTATGAAAAATATTCTACACGTTAAAATAATATTTAAGCAATTTCTAATGTGGAAAATAAGCTAATGAGCCATAAATAATAATGAAGACTCTGGTAACAAGAACTCACATAAAACTTCCAGTTGTTGTGAAGCAGAACCTGCGAGTTAAACTTTTAGGTAATGCAATTTAGTTATGGTCGAATTGTACTCATATTTTTACATTTGAAAGTCGATTTGTTTGTTTAAGTTATCGTCTTTTAAAGTGTACAACATATTCATTGTATGGTTCCCATCATATCAACACGGTCTAGAAACGGTGAACAATGCAGATGCAGCTTCTAATATCTTTTACGACATTCTACATGAGGTATTTAATGCAGCAGTTCCGAAAGTGATATTTTCTATAAACCAACGTCGACACTATCCTCCATGGTATAATATGGACATTATTCAATTCACAAAACTCAATATTACTATAACCAATTAAAGTATTATAGATCCGAAGCGAAAACACACCTCTTTGGCTAAAAAACAATATATTGACAATATGAATAATATCCTCGGAATGGATCCTAAGCAATTTTGGTCTTATGTTTAGAATAAGCGAGGATACACAAGAATGACGAGGTTGAATATTCCACACCTGGCGACATGGTTAGTGCATTTGTGAATACTTTAATAGCGTCTACATTGAATCCTGCAATAATAATTTACCTGTCTTTAATGATATGTCGAATACTACCTTACTTCTACTACTCTCAAGGAAACTGAATTAATATTTAGCAAGTCCGGAAACTCGATTACAGGCGATTTAGATGGCATCCTCGGGTTTATTGTTAGTGATTGCGCTGCTCTATTCGCTAAACCGTTACATGCGATATACAATCTTATGCTGAAGTACTCAGCATTCCAATCTTTTTGGAAATTAGCACGTGTTTGCCCTGTATTGAAAAAAGATAATTCTTCGGATATTGGCAATTATCGTCCAATCTTCTTGCTTTGCAATTTCTCCAAAACTTTTGCACATATTCAGTATTCGAATTTCGCAATTCGAAATTTAAAATCAAAGAGTCAACATGGATTTATGCGCCAACGATCTACAGTGACAAACCGTGCCTGCTTTACACAATTTGTGTGTGAAGCTTTGGATAAAAAAGACCACGTAGATGCAATATACCTGGACTTCTAAAAGGCGATCAACCAAAAAGATCACTATGTGCTTCTTCAACAGCCAGAGTTTTATGAAGATCCTATTTAACCGATAGAGAGTTCCAGATATATTATGGAAACTTTACATCTTGCAACTATGCTGCTACTTTCGGCACAGCACAAGGCTCTGTTAACTGTGGAATTCTTACGTACGCCGACGATGTTCAACTTGACTTCAATATTCATACTACCATGGATTGTATTTTGTTTCAGAGGAATATTGATCGGATATTCTTATGGCCTAGAATGGATAGTTTATCGCTGAGTATATCTAAGTATACCACCGCAACTTTCACAAGACGCTTACAATCTATCACCTTGATATTGATAGTACTAAACTAGAATCGACTGCGTTAATTAATGATTTGGGAGTACTTTTCGATTCAGCTTTATTTTTCTCTGGCCACATTACCAAATTAGTATCGAAATCATATAAAATTTACTTTGTGCTTTGTATAGAGAATTTTACAGCTTAAATTAGAGTAGCTAGGTAAAGGTTCTTCAATACCCCATATATGTTTGTTTTCTGTATCAACAAAACATGCTATTTAACGAAATTAGCTGTACTTTAATTGGCATTAAAAAGAAAACAAATTCAAACTATTTCTTTTGCATAGCTATTTACAAAACCCATTTGTTTCAGGTGCGTCAAAACCTTAGAGACGCTGGCGAGAATCACAACAAACTGCTACTAGCTTTAAAATTTGGTGGCGTGCCGTCTATCAATAACCTAAACGCTATCTACAATTTCCAGGTAAGTTAATTTCTTTATACTATTTAATAAAGTATACGTGAATAAAAAGGAAACAAACATGAGATTCTTCTACTTTATTTAAAAATATAAACACTTAATTGTAACACGTTAAACATAAGTCATATATTCCTTTTTATAAAATATCTTACTGCTATTGTAATTTTAACATTTAGATTTTTTTACAAAAGATAATACAAAACATAACGATGGTTTTTTCTCTTACATATACTAAGAGTCTAATAAGAGAGTTGAATTTTCAAATGTAGTTCTTTTTAAAACTGATGTGCTTGTATGTCTAATAATTTGTGTGCATGTTTATTTCAATATAAATTAGGCTTATATGTATATAAACCAGTGTCAGGATACCATAAAAATATAAAAATTATCATAATCAAGCATTATTTGTAGTGTTGTTGCTCTTTAGTCGCTTCTAATGGATTATAAGATTCCATTTTGGGAAGTTTTAGACTTAATACTGATACCTTTATGCCTTCCTTAAAAAACTTACGTTTGCTATACATTGTTATGAATACAATAATAGTATGAGCTATTAGTACTGGATGTCAGTCATGATATAATTGCAATACTTGCAAATCCATCCATGTAAACACTAACAAACTGATTGCATTTCTGATACCTAACCCTTATATAACCCACGGTTGATTCTGTTACAATAAATATAATGTACAAAGAGTTAAATATTAAATGGCACACATGGTTATTATTAGTTTTATATTCATGTTTACTAATTGTCATTAATATCCACAATAAATACGTTGCTAAATGCTAATATTTAATTCGTCATATTTAACTTAAACGATAATAATATTAATAATTTTTTGATCTACTGAACGTTACGACATAAGGCAAATCAACAAAGAAACGTGCAATAAAATATTTACAATATTAATGAAAAACGACATGTGTGCAGGTAACAACGCAGCATATAGAAAATGATAATAACGTAAGCAATTTACGCACATATTATCTAGCATTTCAAAAATTAAAGGGCCTACTACAATCCTTGAGGGACACCTTCACCATCAAAACTGATGCGTTAATCGAAACAAGTTGAATGGTTTTCTGTACAATATCGTGCGTATTATGTATATGTAAGAGAATCTGTTATCATATAATTAATTACTATTATACATACATAAATATAAAAACAAAAATTTGTACAAGTATAAATAACAAACAAAGGTACGTTTATTTTATGTTCTCTTGCATGGCAGGATAAGCCGTGGGTCTTCGGACATCTAATCCAGCTTCAAAGACGTCTCGGCAAAGACAGTTTTCCACTTATCGAGCAGACTTTCTATCCGGACCACCTCGAGATGGTAAGTCTTTTGTCGTGTGCATGTAGACAATTGTTCAATGCTGCGCTTTTCGCCCATCGGCAGACTTTACTCGGTGATGGTAAACAGATACCCTGTAACAAAATCGAAACGATCATTTTTTATAAAATTATTATAAATTTATAAAATTGTCCCAGCATATACTACTGTTGCCCCTATAATTTTTGATGTTTTTTGAGCTTATAAGGCAGTTAATTAGACAGCCAGAAACGCCATTAAGACGAACCACTCTGCATCGATAACAAAGGCAAACGAGCATAAGCAACAACCTCAAAGTCGAGTCACGTTTGCTTGCTATTTATTTAAGATGGTACTTCCGAACGCCGTAGAGCGAATTACCAAGAGCCATTTGTGTAATGAGTTAAGTAATTAAATCACTTAAGAGAACAGAAAAGAGACGATTCCAGACCTAATAATATCCAGAAAAATTACCGTCTTCTTCCTTTTAATTTCGAATTCTCGACTGCTCAAGTTAATTAACGCTTACAAAATCAGTAAGTAGTCAAATCGCTTGCTTTTTAATGAGTTAGATGTATTATGTAACGGACAGTGCCTGAAATATATTGCAACAACACTTACAACTGACATTCGTATCACAAAGCATGTCAAAAATGTTTCTAACAACAAATAATCTATTATTTTATAACAATAATAATTTTATTTCATGCTGTAAAAATTATACATGAGAAAGTCACATTGGTAGTTTTAGATAATTAAATAATAAAAGACTAATGGGCAAAGGCCTTTTATATAGTTCATGTTTTTTAACATAGTATTATAGAGATGATTATTTTAAATTCCAACAGATACTTTTTATTTTTATGTATAAATTTCGTATTTAAATTCCATGAACGAAAGTAGTTTGGAAAGTTTCAAGCCTCAACATGAAGGCGTTACAACTTAAAAATGTTTTGGTTATATAAATGCGTATGCAAAAATTCCAACCACTGCCGATAACATCGAAAAAGTTCACCAAATGGTACTAGACGAACTGGAATAGTATTTTAACTAGTGCCCTGTGCGCAGGATACGCTACGTTAAAGAGATAGCATAGACTGTGGGTATTTTAAAGGAACGTATTTGTCATATACTCACTGAAGATTTGAGCAAAGACGAATAAATATATCCAAAACTCTGCTAAGGCAGTTTAAACGAAGTAAGTCGGAGTTTCGGCGTCGATCAATAACTATAGATGAAACTTTGGTACACCACTACACTCCTGAAACCAAGGCATAATCGCAACAATGGTTTGAGAAGGGCGAGTCGGCTTCGAAAACAGCGAAGATTGTACTGAAGGCGGGAAAGTAATGACAACTTTTTTTTTTTTGGAATTGTATTAATTGGGCTATTTTGAAAAAGAAACAACACCAACGAGGTGCTTTCAGTTTAGTAATGATACTATCATCATTACAAGCTGAAAGCAGAACATGTGGAAAAACAAAGTTTTGTCCTATCAAAGCGACGTACTTCAGTAGTTGCCTATGCCCAATACAGAAATTCAGGTTCGAATTGATAGATCACAAAGTCTTGCTCAGAGGCCAGCGGTTTTCATCGAATGAGGAAACCGCCGTGTTCGTAACCGCTTATTTTACAGAACAAGATACTGCTTACTATTTGAATGGATTCAGAAAGATAGTGTACTTATTCCTGTCCTAGGCTGGAAACTTTTCAAACTACCCTCGTAATTTTAAATTGCAAACCTATACGTAAAACAACGTGAGCCTGGTCCAGTACTACACCGGTATTTTTCGAAACTTTGCTCTAAGTGTAACCGTAATTTTTACGTAAACATCTAATTAACTGTGGCACACATGTAAAATGTACAAGATACATCTTCAACTTACCTCTGTCTCATAGCAAGCCATTTTCTCTTTTGGCCAAAGACAGCTGTTTCTGCTGTTCATGAATGTTGAAATTTTGCAAACGCATCCATGGCGATACATCATCCTCAATCCTTTCTTTTGCCGTTTGCTGAGATACTCCCACCGATCAGCCATGCCGCAAAGGTCGATTCTCGCCTTGAGATGTACCACCCTTCCCGACAGTACGTACATTTTTCCCGGAGATAGTTCGGACTCGCACAGGGAACTTCCATCCGGTGTCAGCAGTTGGCCAGATTTTAACGCAACTTCGGCTTTCTCCGAAATTTTGAATTGCTTCCTAATACGCACTTTATATATTTTGGTTCCATTGGATATCTTATATTGCTTTATCCTCGCCAATATTACTGTAACAAAGAAAGGAAATTGCGTAATATACAGACTTTCAAAAAATAATATTGCATATTTAACAGAGAAACCGAGTAATATTTAATTAAATGGTTCTTGTTGATGGAACTTGCCATAAACAGAAGTAATAAAAGTTGAACTGAAATAAAACAAATCGCAAAAAACAAATGAGGACGGGAAAAATGTAGGGAGGATATTACCTACGAACCAGACTGAATCAACATAACTCAAGGATTAATTTAAAAAATCACACAAATTGCTCAATACGGCCTTCGTTTTCCTCCGGTATTTTATTATTCGACGTCTCATTACGTCACTTGCACTTCTCCGCACATCGGCTGGGTCTAATTCTATGAACATTCTCCTTGCACCAATCGATAAGTGGTGCTTAGTAGTGACCGGAGCTGCATAGATTTGACTCAATACGACTCAAAAAATAATAGTTAAGGTGGGTCAAATCTGGCAATCGTGGCAACCACGCAACACGGTCCATTAGGATCGGTCCATCGATCATCAAAATAATCTCTTAGCACTTGCAAGGTGCACCACGTATCTCATATCAGCATGTATTTCTTACGTTATGAAATGATCTACTAGTTCCGAAACGTCATTTAGCTACAGTTTTTTTTTCATTTTACAGTTACTGAAATTTCTTGTTGTGCCACACTTTAGGTTTTTTGTTTTATTTATTTATTATTATTCTCTTAGTTGTATTATTAGTTGGCGATTGTTATTCCGCATACCACCAAAGTTATGCTAACTTAATACTCGTCGAATTAGCAAAACCACCCCTTTTGTTTAATAAATTAACTGACAATGAAATAATGAAAACGTTACTGCAAACTTTGTTGGAAGGTACGCATAATATAATTTTTTTGTTCTGTTTCTCTTATAACATTATACTGAGTAATTCCAAAAAGATGTTTTTTATTTTCCAGTATTTTAATGTTTCAAAGGCATTTTCTATTTACCTTTATGGTAAATAGAATTTGGTTATCAACCAAATATTAAGTTCTAAGAATAACATTGCTACCCTAAGCATGCTAGACATATATACATAGCAAATATGTACATATACTTACATTATATGAACAGCACTGTTTGTTAACGTACCTACGTGTACAGACATAACAGCAAACATCAATAACGGCGATATTGCGCTCGTACAATATCAGACTTGGTCTAAGTTGAAAGACATATTAAATATATTTACCCCTTGTTTCAGAGGGTAATATCGATTCACGTAATTGACAGGAACAATACGAATCGGTCTTTTCGTGTATCTACTATGCGTATTTCAGTAATTCTAATATACCATAAAGGACATCTAACAACAGTAACCTGCTTAGCATTTCATAAAGGGTGCAAACAAGACGATTATTATCGACCAAACTTAAGAAGCAGACTATGTTACGTTTCAAAATGAACCTTTCGTTTCATTTTCAAAAACATTATGGACTTACAAACCGTATTTGAAAATGGAATAAAAGGTACATTCTGAAACGTAACATACGAGTATGTAGTAGTTTTATTTAAAAAAAAAAACAAAACCGGAAATTCCAAAAAAGGAAGAGATTAAAAAAAAATGAGACGCGTAAAATTACTGGGCCCAATACACTAGGCCTAGTTACTCGATCAATGTAAACTAGGCTTAAGGGATGAACTCGTAAACAATTAGGCAGTATCTTCAAACCGCTTGTTTTGCTTTTTTATTGTTAGTTCTGTACTACTATCTACTTATCTTGATTTATCGTATTTCTGGAAAGGAGAATTTCGCACTTAATATTCTCATGCTCGTTCTGTTTAAAAATTAATAAAGTCAGACAAAAGCTTTTTACATTTTAAATTTCATTCAACACGTCAGTTTCATACGAGCTCATTAGTAGTTTTGTATATTTAGTTGCCTAGTTTGAGTCCTGAAAAGCTAAATACGCATCTACACATATGTATAATCTATGTAGATACATATGTATATAACTTTGCAAAGTGAAAAAAATAGGTCATAGTTTCAATGACACTTTAATTTTAAACAAGACTTCCTTTCTTGCAGTTTTTTTTTCACTACAGAGTTCCGCGTTTAGCATGCGAGCTAGTCAGCTAAATATTCCTGGACCGTATCAAGTGTGTACTAAGAATTAGCGAGAGTATTGCTGTAAGCGTTAGATTTGATAATTACTTACATGCACAGTTCTTTAATTTGACGGCAATAGAAATGAGAACAAATTCTACTTCAAAAATTGCATCTTACGTAAGATTAAAAAAAATTATGTCGTGGGTCAATTATTATTTGTGAGTTTTAGAACAAGTACAGACATTTATAAAGAATATTTTTCCATATCCATAATAAAAACGTTTTCCCTCTTGTGGCATCATCCATCCGACTGCATAATGTGCACGAAGGGACAATATCATTAAATTGCATTGCTAAAAGATATTCCTCTTTACTTTTTATCTTTCCTATTGAAACCATTTCATTTTCATCACATTTTAGTGTCCATGTTCCAATTATGAAATAATAAAATATTAACGTTTATGTATGTATGTTTGCAATTTAATGCAAACGAAATCTTGAAATCTCTCTTATGCCTCTTATAAATCTTGCTTGCCTGGGAATTATGGTTTGTTTTACAATTTCCCGCCTTCGTAATTGGAAAATTTAATGCGATATCTTCCCTGTTTTGTGCTCCGGGTTGTTGTTCTTCCGCTATTGGAAGGATATAAATGAATTTATGCAGGAATTTTGAATTTTCTTATGTATATGAATTGAAACAAAAAAATGTTACTACGACTTTAAAAATTCATAAATTGGTAATCAACTATACAAGATTTAAACTGTAATAGCAGCGCCATTTTCTTATATTATCGAAGAGAAACGCGACCTGCATTAATTTAAGTCCCGAAGAGTTCCAAGACATAGGTCTACTAATATCACCTCTTCAGATATCAGTCTTCCTTTTTGGAATTCGTCCAGAACTGATAATCGATACGCGACCATTTTATGTACTTGTGAAGTATTCTGGGATAAATCTAAAGTATTTTTGCTGCCATACCACCATGTTCAACTTTCGGTTACGTAAATTTCAAGAGAAATATTTTGTCACATTTGTAAGTTTGTCGGTTCGCGTGGGATTTGTTTGCAAACACCGTTTCCTTTTAGGGAAAATTGATATTGAAATTCTTATTTTACTTCATCCGAAACTTCCAATCGACGGATGTGAATCGATTTTATGCATACTTAAGATGGGACTGTTCGTTCTGAACTGTATTTGCGAGGCTATTTCGAAAAGCTTCGCGTAATACATTAGTAGCAACTGCTCTACTAGCAGTTTGAGTGTGGATATTTTAACGTTATTAGCTCGTTTTTTCTTTGTACTGCGTTTTCTATCACTCAAAATAAACATGTTAATATTTCTGAAAATGTAACAATATGAAATGTAGCTTTCATTAGCGTTAAGTTTAAGTTTCTTTAGAGCTCGATGGTACTCGCTATGAAAACATCTTGTCTTCAAAGAATCGTTAAACCCACAAACACTAGTGTATTTCGGAATGCTCTGAGGTTAATATATTATCCAGTAAACTTCAATTAATACTGCTGCAGAACTCTGAGTGATACGCTGTACACAATACAGGCTCTGTTTTTGGAAAACCGGTGAAATACATAGGTATATAATAAGGGAAAGATACTAAAACTACGTTCGACATCCTGCCAATACAACATGTTCCATTCAGTTTACAAAAATGACATTAAAATACGGATTGCTTTTTGTGGTATGGTGTAGGGTCACTCAATTATATTAAGGATACCTTTGTAATATATTGCAATGCGTTGATGATGCCTTACACAAGACCATAACATGCTTTTGATTTGGAACTTTGAAAATTAGTACACAGCGATAGAATTAAACAGTCTCGCCCTATATACAGCTCAAAGTGAAAGTTATTGAAATATCAGAACAGAAAAAAAGAAGACTTATCACCAAATATTATATAAGCGAAATATTATCATAAGTGAAAAAAATCATTATATTTCTCTGAGTCACGCTTCCCCTATTTTTACATATAAAATATAGACTCGCCACACATGAGTAAAATGAAAAGCGAAACATAAATACATTCAAAAAATTTAATCAATTAAACAAATGAAACCAAGTAACACATAAGTATCGACCGAATGATTCGGTCACCGGTTGATGATGAGGACCATTCGTGTCCTCGAAACGAACGTCCCGGACTAATTATTATATTACTATATAATAAATTAAACTTGTGTGGTGCGGAGGGTGCCGATACTTATGTGTTGTTTACCATACTACGCCACAGTCCTTGCTATCATTATTAAATGAAACCAATTCTATTATATGAAAAATAAATAAATATTAATAAAACAAAGCTTTAATACAATATCCTGTTACATCTTGCCGTGATGCCGTTGGTTTTTAAATGGCAGGCTCCATGCCTTTCTTGGCTTCAGAAGGCGCCAGGAGATGTCTGGCTCGTCCTTTCGAAAGGAAGTGATATGAGCTGTGAGGCAAACAGCGATATGAGGTGGAGAAAAACACGATCAGAGCCGCGCTGATGATGCCGGGTAGACAGAAACATGTCAGTGGGCTTGTGTGTTTATTTCTCTTCTCACATTGCTTATGCCGTAAGTGTTGAGGAAGCTATCATTAGCATTATTGTTTCTAGGCGCCTTCCGATGTGTTTGTAAAATATTTGCTTTATTTCATTTCTAGCAAATTTTGTTAAAAAGTCCACTTCTTATTGCATGTGTCAGTAAATTTTATTTTCCATTCATTTTTGAAACATACGACTGCATGAATTTAATGAATCAGTTTTTAAGATCTTTTTTTATTGTATTCTACGTGCTTACCAAAATCGGAATTGCAGAATTTTTCTTGAGGGTGTGACCAACGGCACGAACACAGTTCAGACAGGTCTATACAAAGGGCGAGGAACAGTGCATATAATAGTGCTAACATCTGCCAATGCATTCCTAAAAACAAAAAAAAACAGTTACTTATGTAATGACCAGCTTTTAACTCTGCTATAAAACATATTCAGAGTACACGTTTCAAAGCAATTCTAGTTAATGAAAGTAAACTCGTAACAATATTATTAATTTAATTCAAAGCACGACTACAATTACAGGCCTACAAGAGACAATTTTAAAGGGGACATGACAATGATCTTTAAAACGTAAATAACACACCTCATCATAGCTCATTGAAATCGTAGTTCATTGATTTGTTCTGAATAACATAGTCATCAATGTTTACGTGTCTAGGCGAAGCAAGTTCGATGCACAATTTATTATAATGCATTGTTACGTGACATTAACTCTATACAGGGTATTAATTGAAAGAATAACGTATTAAAACCTGTCGCAAGAAAAGCAGATAATAAAATAAATAATTTGCGCTATTTTCATACGCATCCTAACAGTTAAATACCCGCCGCATCTTCGCATTTAGGAATTTCATACATCGGTACATAGAGTTTAAAGAAAAGAGCATAAAATGCACCCATATTCTTTTTAAAAAGTCCAAGCGATCATGCTAGAAGAGTTGAATTTTGCGAACTCATGGTAGTTAAAGTTCAAATGGATCCTAATTTTCTATCTAAAATTACCTGGACAGATGAGTCGAAATTCAGTCGCGAGGGAATTGTAAATACAAAAAATTCTCATTATTGGGCAGAACGAAATCTACATGTCCTACGAGAAAGAAGTTTTCACGAAACTTTTAGTTTCAAAGTATTGTTATTGTAACAACCTAACAAGCGCAAATATTAAAGCAAGTGGTTTCCATTTTTGTAAACAATCTACCATTCAATATGCGTCATCACTGTTGGTTTCAAATGGATTGGGCTCCTGTACACTCGTCACATGACGTATATCGAGAAATTATAAATATTTTTGGAAATCGATCGATAGGCCCTAATGGACCTTGGCTTTGGCCACCTAAATCCTTCGACCTAGGTCCTCTTGGTTTTTATTTATGGAGTCATGTAAAAGATCAAATTTACACATTTCCTGTTGGGAACAGAGAAACCCTTATATAAATAGAGTACGTGAAAGCGAAGAGTTACAAAAACAGAATTTTATAGTATCTCGAACAGAATGGGGAACATTTATAATTTATAATTATACTTTTATTATGTACTTTTCATTCAGTTTTCTGTTTTATGTTGTTTACTTCCGGTATAACCAGAAGTAACACGAGCCCAAAAATATTTTTTTACAGTAGAGCGGATGCGCCTGTTAACTGCTACAAGTATTCAGAACTAGGTTAAGATGCTAACTATGAGCACTTTTAATGAACGGGTTGCGTGGAAAACCCTGTATATTCGTGTTTTTATTCATTAAAATGCTCGGCAGCGTATAATAGATGTCATTTTTGTGAACCGATCACGCGAAAGCTGTCCTCTAAGCTCTAAGTGGATAAATCTCATCTCGGATTTTCCCCACGAGCATTTTTCTACATCACGGTTTTTTCGGATTGCAAATTTAATTGACATCCATTCCTGTCACCGCACATTGGTCTTTTGCGCCGATGGTAGGAGTCGATCATCCTGACAGATTTTAATGATCTCCTCGCCTCCAGCAAATGTGGTAAACGAATTCCTGAATAGGAGAATAGACGCAATCCCATATCATTGCTAATTTTCCATTTGCTCTTAGGTACAAACAAGGGAAAGATTGTAGAAGTAAAAATTTATTTTACGAAATTCTTTATTGTTGAACAGAGCATTTACTAAGCAATGAAGAATTTGAACTCGCTGTAGTAAGCGAAATGACTTTTCTCTATTATAAAAGATTATATTATTAGGTCGAAACATTGCGCTCAATCAAACAATATATATTAAGGTTTGTTCGTATAATATTTAGAAAGCGGATTTTTCAGTTAAATTGCTTTGTTAGAAGCCGTTATTAAAATGGAAATGTTTCCTGCAAGCGCCTCAATTTGGATATCAAAACATTTGCCTTACTTTATACTGAGTTTACGTACAAACGTCTTGATGCATTTACAGTGAGGCAATGCTTTAAATCCTGGCAGTGGTAAATAATGCGACGACATATATAAATGCCTAGAATAGAATTCATCGTAAAACTTCTGGCAAAGCCGAGTATTATATTGTATAGCTTTAATTTTTGAAATGGAAAGCAATGTCTAGGTTAACGATTACATACTACAACCATATGCTTCATTGTGCGAAAGTAATTTTATATTTGGAATATAATTTGTTGACAATTGAAATGCATACGACAAAAATTACAATCCATCAGCAATAAAACTATACGTTCGTCTATCATATAAGTTACGAAGGTCAGTGACATTTGATGGTTTTCGTATCTTTATAAATTCCTCCGCGTTAGAATTAATTAGTATTATTAATTTCTTTTTAAAATTCCAAACGACATATTACATCATACGATAAACTATTAAATATTCCGAATATCTATATTTTTATCGGGGAAAAAGACATTTTTTGAAAATAACCGAAGTAATTTAAACCTATCTTAATAACTGTTTTGACTAAATATCAAGATAGCGCTCTAATTTCACCAATATTACATGTGCTTGTAGCAAAGAGCACTTTTCGTGTGTTTATATTAGGAAAAAATGTTTATGAAACTTGAGTATTAATATTTCTTCTATACATTGACAGTAGCTCGTGACAAAATCAAATGTATACGTTTGATTATCGGATACAATTACTAAATAATATTGGTTTATCGGCTGAGTTTCGAAATAGTTGACAAATTAGGTCCAAAACAGAGCAATAAAGTTTCATAATTTAGTTAACATATCGCCAATACCATTTAGGGTGGAATTCAAATACACGCTTGCTGTTTAATACACATACTTGCTCTCGATGTATTAACTAATACGCATTCCGACACGATTATGCATTAAAATGTTAACGGAAAAGGAAACATACACCATGAAATAATAAACATATTACACAGTGAAGAAATTTCATACAGCGTACACTGAAAGACCGATACATTTGAATTAACTTAGTCAACTTTGGTAATTACATGTTTGCTTTGTTCCAACTATAAAAAAAAATCAATGGGTTCAATGAAATAAATCGTTTAATTAAAATATTGTTTACAGTCAAGTATAGCATTTGGTTGAATGAGAAATTAACATTGTTCGTTCAAGCAAAATCATTGTCTTAGTTTAAAAATATTAAAACTGTTGAGGTAGTCATAGTTTAATTATGTAAATCTAATGCTTAGATGAAAAAAATACATAGTCTCTTTAGAAATTAAATTTGTAATAAATTATGCTTCTCGCCAATAATATCGCAAGTAGACAATAGCATAAACGAACAATTAAATTTCAAGATTTACTAATTTTTTTTTATACGAAGTCGAACAAAAGATCCACCCCCACAAAAAATTCCAGAGGTTCAGATATATTTTCAAGGAACACAACGATTATTTTTCGACTTCGAAAGTAGCAAAATCTTATTAGCGATTTTTTTATTAAAAATCTAACTACACCACTGCATTCAGAAGGTCCTAAAATGGTGTTGATCCACATGTCATTATGAGAAAATCATTTTTCAAACTTTGCAGAGCAATACAAGCCAATATGTACTTTCGAAGCATTATTTTATAAATCCGGTCTACTGGCCAAGGTATCAACATTTATTAAAAAAAAAGAAAAACTAAAGTAAATTAAACAAATACAATTCGTTATTCAGATTCACTTAGAATATCTCCTTCTCATATTTTGCAAGAAATGGCGCCTCCATATTCCATTAAAGTGGGATTTCGTGGATGTAAATAACATTAGCACATTTTCCCTTGTAAATCGTCTTGCGTAATGCAATGTCGTTGCGTGTTCACCTCATTAATAATAAAATTGGAACCGTTCCAAGATAGACTCCCTAACGCCTTCCCCGTAATATGAGATATTTATTAACTTGTCGCCGAGTTGACGATTCAAACGCGAAATAAACCGACTAACAATGAACGAGATAGGCAGTGGGTGTACCTAGTACGCTATTTAACTGCTATTATAAACGCACTGTATTATATAAACGTTTTGAAGTAAATAATGTCACGTTGATTTCGCTTATACGGATCGTTACGGTAAGAAATTTTTTTAATTTGGGTCAATTCAATAGATTCACAAAGGAAAAGTAGCCATTCATTAAAATGTAATCTCTCTCGAATTGATGTGCAGTAAGCATAAGTTCGCAGCATTAAAAGGTACACCCAGTTCTTGCCTCTTCTTAAAATGTTTTCCTTTTTACTCAGTTGTTTTTCCTGTCATCTAAAATTAAAATACTGTACGTATGCAATTACTCCCACTAAAAAAACGAAAAATACGTTTCGCTTAATGCAGTTAGATGTATGATGTGGAAAAGTGCTAACATTGAAATCGAGAATTTTTACACTATGATAACAACTGCGTTTACGATACAGGAACTGAAATAATAACGTAATTTCCATTTAACAAGATGATTATTAGATTAGGGAAGTCTATGTATTTTGTGTACACTATAAGAACAAAATCGATTTTTTATTACGTATTGATTTAATTTGCATCACATCGTTGTGAGTGCAATTTTATTTTTAATTAAATTTTATATTCCTGCATATACCGCACACTGCAATCTTATGTTAAAAATTTCCGAATTAACCTTTCACTACACAATATTCTGTTATCATATTTTAACCCTGCATATTCTATACAGCGCTATAGAATTGTCCGCGCCCCGCTTTAATCATCTCCCCTGATTTGGAAGGTTTCCATGATGATTAAATCTTTTTTCAGTGTTTTGCTGCTTCATCACATATAACCACAATAAAAAATCAATATCTTCTGACCTCCACGTGACCCTGCCTTACACACCGATTTATAAATAATAAATTGACCATACACAAACGAATAAAGCGCTATCTTCATAGGTTAAATCGATGCAATTCATTAGAATAATTGTAGTTTCGTAATAGTTTATGCATCGGGCAGCTTCTAGTGTGCAAGTAGTTAAGTGCAGGATATAAATCTCTATAAAAATGTCGGTATTTTAGTACTTACGTGAAGAGATAGCTGCGTATATACCGACATTTGTATTCTGATTTCTAACCCATTCCTGAAAAAGACGTTGCTTCGCTTTCAATAAATAATGAATCGTCAGAGGTACAACATCAAAGGCATCTAAAAGAGCGGAACGTATTTAAAACGAAAGAAGGAACTATTTAAATATTTCACCTCCTACTTTGCTTCACGGTTAATATTTCAACGTGGCCTTTTGGTGCATTCTTAAATCCCACTTTTAATAAAAATAGATTTCTGGAGGCGCATCATTGTCGGAATTAATGAGAATAAATTTAGATGTCAGGCTTAATAGAATATATAATCGATATTTATAGCATCCTCTTCAAGTTGCGTAATTGTTTGCTTTCCCTCCAATTTCTTTTTTAATATCCGCTAGCTGATTCTTTCCGATAATGGAACTTGAAAGTTAATTTAAAAGATCATAAATTCTGTAGTACTTTTTAAACATGCAAATTTCGATAGCTTTAAATTTACTATTTAAAAAAACTTTTTTGTTAATATAACGCTCTGCCGTGAAATAAAAGACATCCCCATATTTTTGTACTCGTAATAGAATGTTGTAATCAAAACTAAAATAGTATACAGGCTGTTCCATTAGAAACTTTGAAGTCAGAATTACTACCGGTTAGATCGGATGTTCAATTACAACAAAAGTGTTCAAACTAAATATACGATATACTAAATTTAATTTCGATCTCCAGAAACATTTATCCAACATGGAGTCGTGCCATGCTTGAAAAGAGCATATAATTTTATTTGCCTGGACAGACACAACCTAACACCAGAATCAACTACAACATAACTTGTATCGTCCGCATATTCTAACAGCGAAGAACGATGCAATGATAGGTTTCATTCAGTTTTGGTTTCATTTTTCGAACGCTGTATTTTGTTTTCATGTTTCATGTCTTCTTTTGTATCATCTACTTGTTTTTTGTAAGCTTCTTTTTGGTGGTAACATGCTACTGAAGGAATTGGTCTCATATGGACCCTACAGTCCATATAGTAATGTAAAAATAGTTCATGGAATCAAATTTATTATTAGGCGCTATCACCTCATACTAATTCTGAGCGGCCAAAATCGGTCTCATGAGAAAATTTGCGCTTATATTTAATTATAGTGGTAGGTTTGAACCCTTCGAATAGTCAATATTTGATATATATGATCGGAAAAAAATAATCTCTTGTTAAGCAAGTGTCATCGCATTTGTAATCGCCTAGTTTGCAAAACTCGATGCTATTACTATTTGAACGGATTAGAGAAGATTACAAGTTGACTATGTCGAGGAATAAAACCTTATTGTTATGTTTAGCAAAATTTTGTGGTTTATGCAATCAAATTCTTTCATGTCTGTAAACAATTTTGCAATCTAATTATGTTGTAATTTGATTAATAAATCCTGGGAGGTTTAACAGAAATGGTTTGTCACGAATATTTAGGCGATTATCATTGTTTACAACACTAATTTACATGAATAAATGTTTGCCAGCTAAATAAAGAATGAATCAAATGATTCCGAGGACCTACATTGTACAATTAGTGTTAAATCTCGTAGATTAAACATTAAAAAATGCATCTAAAGCGTGATTTCTTTTAGCATCAAACTACCTAATTTAATATAATAAAATTTAAATAGCATCGGTTGCTAACTAACAATATATTACAGAATCCACCACTAAGAATCCAAAATCAATTTGCAAAGTATGTTTAATGTATATTTATCTAAAATTAATGTACATTAAACGTTTCAGAAAAGCATTAGTTACTTAACCTTTTCCATTGTACCTTATGCATCAGAAGATAATGATAGGTGTACATCTTTACTGCCTTCAGGACGTTAAAACATAAATCAAAAGGATGTTACATGCATTACCTCATTAAATGATTGAACGCACCCTTCAGTTCTAATTAGTATATTTGTCATGACTACTCAGTCATACCGTCGGTCTAAGGTGAGTAATTAATGAAAACGTAATGACTGCGTAATTTATCAAAGGAGACGGTGCATCCGAGGACGAATTGTTTTCTTGCTGCCCATAGCGCATCAAACACGGCGGATAATCGTGAATCACATCGATTGCCGGGTTGAGAGAACGGGTTACGTCAGGTCATCTTTGCATAAAACATTGCCGAGTACATTTTGAACAATGGCCGACTATAACCTAAAGCTGTGTGCACTACCAGCTCGTCTACGTGCTTGCACATTTCGCGTGAGCTAGAATTTTACTTAAACTATGGTAGATAGATAACGTTCGACGCTGTAGCTTCTATTGAAAACTCGCAACGAATTTGTTTTTTGGCTTTGTTTGGATGCGGGTAACGGCGAAAAGCTAGTAGCTAATAAACCAGCTTTCTAAAAGAATTGTAAATAGCAAAATTTATACGTAGGTTACAGTACCTCCTATTTAAAAAAAAAATGTTTTTTTATGTTGTTTTGAAACTATATGCCAGCACAAGGTTTAATCTATTGCTAATTAGAGAAAAATATGTGGCAAATATCGAAAACACTTTATTACGCTTCAATAGAGCACTAATATTATATCCCCTTATGGTCCTATTGTCGACACTATCAATAGCTCCGTCTATAAATTATTATAAGTGCCTTCTAAACGATGTCGAATCCTTATTCACCAAAGTTCCCACACCGAAAGTAATAATTATGATCAACCAAATGGAAACGTTCAAACAACAAGCCGTACTATCTCACAACCTTGAGCCAAAATATTGGTTCAGATACGTTGGTGACACCATTGTCATATGGCCTCGTGAACACGAACCTTTAAACAATTTCCTATCGCTTATGAATTTCCAATATGATTCCGTACGCTTCACCAGACGATTCTAGATGTTCTCGTACACCGGCATCGTGGGGGTGCTCTGGACATTCCACATATTAAGAACCCACGCACACAAATAGATATCTCAATGACTTCTCACACCATCATTCTTGTAATCAAAGAGTTGGGTTCATATCTAAACCCAATTCACTTCCACAAGAACTAAACCACACTAATGCGGTAGTATGTACATTGGTAAAACAGAGCGATCGGTCAGCACTCTTGTTACTGAGTACACAGGCGGTTGTTGCGTGTAACCGGGTCTACGCTGACTGAGCATAGCCTGTTGATAATGTTAACAATTGTAAAGCAAAAATTCCAGGTTTGATTAATAATTGCAATGCTACAGATGTTTATAGAGCCGGCGATACAAACTTCTTTCTTCATCCTCTGTCCGATAAAACCTTTAAGGGTGAAAAGTGTATTAGTGGAAAATCGGTTAAATAGCGGTTAACCATCTTAATAACCGAGCTTTCCCAAGAATTCGATAAGAACATGAACTTGGAGAAATGGAGAAATCTTACTCTTTCTTTATAATGCTGCATCTCATCCAGGAAATTTAACACAAAAGAAATCAAAAGAATGTTTCTTCTTCCCAATACAACTGCGGTTTGTCAACCGTTGGGTCATGGAATTATCAACACACCAAAAGTTTACACGGTCAATTCTCTAGAAGACCTAACCGAGCCGATTGAACTGATTCCGGAGATAAGCTACAGTTATCTACTATTGCAGAAATGTGTCCAATTTAGAACAAATAATGCTGATTTTAATGAATACATAAATGTTGACAAAAACGAGATCAAAATGCGGAAATGGCGTAGAGATAGGTAGAATTTTACAATAAGAATGATCTGATTAATAAAGAAACGATAGATAATGATGAAGAGGGTACAATTAAAACATGTAAAAAAACAATACCAAACATTGGCTGAAATTTGAAGTATTTCTCAGCTCATGCGCAATTATATCTTTTTTATATCTTTTTTCAGAATCTTTTTGACTAGTTCCTGGCTTGAAACTTCTTAGACATATCTGCATAAAATGCGTATTGTTTGACTCCAAAACAAGTTTCTATTTAATTTAATTTTGCTCCATGTGGCCTATTGTCCGGTTCCTTGTGCAAATAAATATGAAAATTATTATTGGACTACCCTATTGTAGCTGGTTTATCTGCGCGCTTGTTATCTTATTACAACAATAACGTTCCGAGTTTATGATGAGATCAGTAATGTATACAGAAAATCCGCAATCAGTATACGCAGTTAATGGTAAGCCGCCAACATATCGCTAACATATACGGTTCGCGCCTGGGAATACGATTTTATTAGTCACTAAAAATCTCACGTTGGCGTCTGCCGTAAATCATTCTTTGCGTATACAGGCTCGATCTGCAATTGTTTCTTAAATACCTTCATCCAATAAACCGTACGAGAAGACAAACCTATGCCTACGCAAAGGAATTATGGTCAATATGTCGCGTTCAACACTTTAGTGGTGTGCTGTGCTTGACGCATATTCAATTTTGAATTGAAACCAATAATCTGTCATTAACTTTACTTATACGTATTTTTACGTCCCCAAGTTCAAGTTACTCGCAATTTAAACTGCGCGTCTCTGTATCTGACAGATTTATTTAGGGATTTAATCTTCTTTCTATTATGCGAAGATGATTCGGGCATACGAATACAGAAAATTGTAAGGAATAAATTCTACGGTACATAGCCAAGAAGGGCGAATTAAGGTTTTTCTTCAAATATAGCGAACAAGTCAATGGAATTTTATTGGAGTGGGTGTTTTTGACATTATTAAACTTTGGGTTGGTACTGGATGACGTAGGCAATTTGTTAAGCATTTTGCCGATTTCGTATATATAGTTACCTATTTTCATCATATTGGTTCTTCTCAAGTTGTCCCACGGGATTTTTTGGTTGTAATTAACGTTGAAATCGTATAGCCGTAGAAAAAGTGTGCCTTGATCTAAATTATAGCTCACAAGTTTAATCTAGTACCTTAAAAGTACGTTAAGCAATGAATTAAACGAAGTGAGAAATTGCTTTTGGTGAAATATTTCTTACGCTCAATCATGGAAAAATACATTTAGTACCGCGAAAACAATATCAAGTGTGCTCTTCTTTGATTAAGAATATTAAAAAACAATTATGAGAGCCTTTCGTTTTATCACAATTCCCTTACTAATCCCTCCGTACATTTCCTTAATAATAGGATTCAAGACAGAAGGCTAAATATAATAATAATATCAGTTTATTGTCCAACAACTAAAAGGAGAAAAATAAATTCGTATATACAATGTTAATTTATAAAAATCATTTATATCATTAGAAAATATATCGGAATAATATACATCCGCTGACCTGTACAATGAGGTGAGTAGTGAGGAGGTTGAGGATTATTAAACCCATAGAGTACTAGGAAATCCGATACACAGACCCCCAAGCAGTTCGCAGTGAACTGATAACCAGAGATTAATTATAGAGCCTATAGGCGAATGCCTGGCTCTGACATGAGGAAGTTGACACTCGTCGTAGTTACGCGTGTAAAATATTGACTTTAAAAAGTAGAGGAAAGCGAGAGGAAAATCGAGGAGGCGCAAAAATTAAAAAAAGAAAGGAGGCAAGGACTATCGATAGGTTCATGGACCACTTTCCATGCAAAGCGGGCTCCTTGACGTTCACGTCGCGATCGTAATGACACCAAACCATGTCTGACAAGAAGTCTGAACTAGTCTATTCTTCGTTCCAAATAGACACCGTCCTTCCTATAAGCAAGGTATTTAAGAAGCCGTAGTTGAACTTCTTCTAGAAGTAAACATAGTGAAGAGACCATGCTTGTGATGCTACTGATGACGAAACTATGGGTGAAAGTCTTTATTGCGAAACGATATAAGTAAATCAAAAGAATCAAATGTACTACTAAAATCTATGTGAACGATTGTTCTGCAATGAATAAAGTTGATAAGGACAAATAGATGATTAACGTTCTCGTTCAAGCTAAAAATCGGAATATTCTCAAATGCTTTAGCAAAGTTAGGTAATATAATTATTGGCCTGTAGTTTTTGTACACAGAACAGACTCTTACATGCTTCTACCTAAGATTAAATAGTGACCTTTTTATTGGTAAATTAGTAATAGAAGCAAAAGTCATGTTGCCAGAAATGCTATTGTTAAGAAAAGAACTCGTAATGTTAACTAACTCTTCTTCTGTGGTAGGAGATAACGTAAAACGTATGCAATTGCATTGCGTGAGATGGCTGTAGAAGGAGACGAACTGATTAGTTAAACAGAGGCCAACTACAATTGCAAAAACATTAACAATGTTTTAAGATGTATCATTTATAACATATATATTTGGAATTCCAGATGTGCCTCTCTTTGTCGTGAATATATTGAAATACTTGTTTTGGGTTGAATTTTATAAATGTCTCAAAAGAGTTTAAATATAGATCATGAGCTGAAGCAATCTATGAGTTAGAGTCCTCCAAATTCCTCTTGATTAGTATGCAGTTCCAGTGGAAATTCATTTGGGGCAATAGTAATGCTTCAAATTAACTATGATTGTGTGTGATATATGATGGCTGATATTTTAATTTATTCGACGAAGAAGAAAGCTCGCGAATAAATGTATCTAGAACTATATATATGGTGGTATAGACTTGGTCCAACGCCTTATTAACATTGTTTACGTCCTTTAAAAGAGACTAATGAAAATTGTGTAACTCCGGATATCCTCGACTCCACCTTAAACATATCTTCTAAATAATAATAAACCTCCTAATTTTCTATCGCTTCCTCTCAAACAACAAGATTCGGACGTGTCAATGTGATCATATTCTTTCAACATTTTACAATGTATTTATTTGTGGCTTTATATGTGATCAGATACAACGAAAATTCAGTAAATTTTCTATTTACAGATGTTTTCCTAGTTCGCAATAATGCATTTTTTTTTTTAATTTAGCGTATTTATTTTGTTTTATTAATCCAGATTTTATTATATTTTACACGTCTGTATAGGTGTACATATTAATTAAAAAATAATCAGTATAAATATAGTACCCTATGTAATAACATAGCACCCTGTTACATGAACAAGTTCCCGAAAAGTGCAAGATTTTCGAAGCTGCTTGCATAGTTCCAAATAAAGATATGTCCGCCGAAGAAAACCAGTTCGAATCGCCCTTCATTTCACATTATACATTTAAATCGCGGATGACGCGTGATACACGACACGCATAAACATTTCCTTTTTGCATATGAAATGCGTTCACGACTCTGAAAACTGCAGGTGACGCAATCGAAATGGAGTATACATGGATGCAATTTATTGTTGATTTAATTTCTACTGTATAATTAGCCAGGCGTGGGTGAGGTATTCTTGATTCATTGAATGTTCCATAGAACGAGATATTGATCATTCGCATTTCGCATGAGCGTGGAATAAATATTATTTCTGCTGTTATTTTATGGCGTTTCGTCTGGATATGAGTAATTGGTTTTAAGTATAGTCAATAAGCTTATTGAGTAGGATAATTGACGTTAACGGTCTAATAACCTAATTGTTACCTAAACGTAATGATTATTTAAATGAATTGTCGTAATTTGAAAATAAAAGGTTATAATCAATTTGTGATATTATGCGTAACTAGTGGTGGGTTACTAAATCGTTAGCTTCTAACCAATATTAATAACTCATAGTCGCTAACCAAAATAAAAAGGCCGTTAAATCTGAATGAATGTTAGATCGAAAAATGTAGATGTAACGTGTATGGAAAGCAGTTTATAGTATGTAACTGCTTCTAGCAGCTCTAAGAAACGTGGTTTTCTGGCGTTCAATACTTAAGGTAGATATGTTGGAATGATTCTATTCTTAACCACTTACCAGTATTTCTGCACGTAATAGAAAACTGCTACAATTAGCATCTATTTTTCACTGTCAATTAAAATTTGGTAGTAGCAGTTTTAACTGCTAACTCAAATTAGTAGTTTCCAACATCACTATGTGCATCCAATTTGGTTACTATCCTTGGAAATAATTTTCTCAGGACTCCCAAGATGAGGTGTGTTAATTTAAATTCTAACATCCATTACCCAACGATATCCACGGGCTCTTAGTAACTTTATTATTTTAGAATTACATACTTAAAGTTAAATTATTATTATATAAGTAGTCTGTCCTTTTGGACCTATTTATACCAGTTATATTGTATAGGTATATATGTATATTTGTATAATGTAGTATCATTTTTAGCAATTATTTATACTTCTACCTCCAAATACTTTTTATGCAATACTAATGTTGATTATGAGTTGGTGATGTATCAAGGCTTTGTTCAAATTAATTCAGAATCAGCTAAAACTAAACGCGTTCCGGGTCCGGATTGCGAAACTCGATGTTTCGCGTGGTAGGCAACAGTTCGCACGGTAGCTCAATGTATAGACCACGCCAGAGGCGAAAGTAAGCAAGCAGAAAGCAATTGATCCAACGTAACTTAGCATGTGAACCATGCTAGAGGCGTAATCAACAGGCAGCTCTCATTGTACTAAAAGATAAATTCAGTATATTCAAATTCATACAGTTTCAGTTAGATATATTCCTATTGCTGTGGTAGTAATCCAGAGTTAATGAACTCACTAATGGATTAATAGGTGAATTCTATTTTATTTTTTGTTATTATACAAGCAAATGTTATACTACAATTTAGGAAATTGAATGCTGAACTTACAAGAATTAAAGACTTCCTTGAAGAAATTTTTACACGTTTCAACATCAAATTGATGAATATCCCATCTGCCACTACGGAATATAGATTCGGGACTAAGTACAATGGGACCTGGAGAATCGATTCCCATTACCCCCATTCAGTTATGTGGTTTACTTTTCCAAGATAAAACCAAAATTTGAATTTCTTGTGTTTTACTCTAAATCCTCTTGAGGACTTCTCAGCTCTTCAGATATACGTTTTTGAGTAAAATCGGACTTGGATAATCGATTCCCGTCACTCTCATTTACCTATCTCGTTTATTTCACGAATTATGGTACACACCGACATTTTAAACTAATAGCTCACTTACCCTAAGAGATAGAAAATCGGGGTAACTTTTAATGGATCCAATGTATCGAAATGTATAAATGAAGTTGTTAGTTGGAGAGATATAGGAAAATCAAGAAACTGATCTAATGGGGATCTCTTTGGAAATTCGGACGATGTTTCAAAATACTTATTTTGACGATGGTCCCTTATGCAGTTTAACCGGCTGATTACCGGGATTACCACCATTTTGCGGTATGTTCAATGGCTTTTGAGAAATTTGAGTTTGAATGTCATTATTTTATAACAAATTTAGTTTGATAAATTTGGTAGATAAATATCGTTCCGAAAACATCATAAATCTATTGCAAAATTTACAACCCCTTCTAACCCTATTCGAAATACATTAGCACAAAATTTAATAATTTCAAAATTTCCTTGAGTCAACTATGCAGTTATACTTAAGAATATCAATCTGGTTCAATAATACAGCCGGTATCGCGGGTAATATCACCACATGGTATGTACCATAATATGTACGTTAGAATACTTATGTCATATGTTACTACTCTAACGATTTTCCTCTTGTGATTAGTCACTTTGCTAGATTCGGAGACGCAGAAAAAATTGACTGAAATCGTATTCAATACGAGATCATCATTATATTAGCTATTGTAAGTGTTATTTACAATATAATGCCAACATTTCCGTGATTTATAAACTATTCTCGGAAAATATCCTTTGGAAGCTCTTATCGAAACAAATTATTTTTATACCCATTCTAATTTTATTATAGTCGATTTAACAACTTTGTTAGCAAACAAAATATATTTATATTGCCCATAAATCATTACGACTTTCAAAGGTGTAACATATAACGTATAGGATTATTAATGGGTAAGTATTCATTTACTGTTTACTTCCGCGCAATATATTATCGAGATAATATTCGAAGGTGTGTTGACGTTAGCTATATAACTTAAATATTAAATTCCATAAAAGGTCGAGGTAAATTCTTGGGAGTAATAAATATTTTCGTGTGAACAAACTTGCAACCTACAACGGGAAACCTATTTGGTTACAGTAATAGTATGTTCCACAATTTAGAGAGCAATAAAACTAGACTCAAGCAAATATACTCATTTAAACAATTTCTTATTGGGAAGTCGCAATCTCAAATGTATATCGTTTAAAATGAGTGTAGGCAATGCAAATTGGGTAAATTGAATACACGCAATCCTACACAAGGATAATAAAAATTATAGGTATCCCGGCTATGGGGTTTATTCGGAAGCACTTGATAGAACTCACATTTTAATATAACATGTTAATAGAGTTATATCTCTTTTATACAGAAAACTAGTTTTGGAGAAATTTATATCATCAATGCTATTGATTCTTTTATTCAAAATTGTTAGTTGGAGGTAAAACAGTCTTGGTTCTACCAAACACTGAGAAATTGGAACATTGAAACACTTCTATTTGTACTGAACTTTCAACAGTTTATTTTACAATTTTTTTATTTATCCATGGTTTCTGAAGTTATTATTTGACGAAGAAGCAATGTTGCGATCAATTTTAGAAAAGATTTGTTTGTAAATATTTCCTGTAAGTTGGATAAAGGGATATTTTGAAATATTTCTTACTACCATTTAAGTATCTTAGGGGGTTGTATTATCTTAAGTCCTATACTATTTGCGATAGTATCTTAGGGGGTTGTATTATCTTAAGTCCTATACTATTTGCGATAGTATTGGACGAGGCGGTAAACGAGGTAAAACTGCAAATTAAACTATTTGAAGTAGGTTATTGAAAAATGTAAAGGATAGCTGTGTTACGAGGATGGCAGGATAATTCCAGTGAAGGACAAAAAACACTTAATTGGAATATGGAGGTAAAAAAACGTTAGAGAAGATAAAAGGTCAGTGAAGAAAAAACGATGATTATAGGGAACACAGAACAGCAACATGTAATAAAAAAAGGAAGTGAAAAACTGGAACAAGTGCACATATTCAAATATTTGGGATCGACATTAGCAGGAGATGGAAGAATAGATGAAGAAGTAAACGAAAGGGAAACAGCTGAAGGAATATTATTTAACAGTGTCAATCGACCTCATTTTTGGATAAGAAATACGTAAAGATATCAGAATCAAAAAGTAATAACACTAATACTGATAAATGGAACAGAAACAGAAAGACACAAAAACTAAAATTTCAGCCGTAGAAATTAAAGAAGAATCGAAAATAAAACAAAAATAGATAAAACTAGAAAGACAATGTTTAGACGAAATTTAAAGTAATACCTGGAAAAAGTAGACAGCCCACAAGACGATAAAAATTTGTTGATAGCTAAGCTATACTGCAAACTTTTGAGTAAGATCTCCTAATTCGTAGTTGACTGCAGACGAACTTCATGTTCTGAAAATTGGCATTTTTGACCAAAACGTTAACTGGAATGAAAATGATGTCTTTCAAACCTGGGGTAACTTTGCAAGTCTATCTCTGAAGCTTGTAGAACTTGACACAAGGTATGACAGGACTCTTACTGTAACGCTTCCCGGCCACGTTCGAACTTCAGAATGGGGCTCACTCAAGGGGAAGAACGCCGACTGTGCCTGCTAGAGGAAGGAACAATTATGCATACCTTTTGCCACTGTCCTGCTGTCTGTTGTAAAATCAGTTCTTCTCTGTTTGGTTGAGCTTTTGGAATTCGTCAAGAAAACAAACCTTCTTGATCCACTCACCTGGCGCTACAATGGTAATTGTAGAACTATTACCAATACATTCTATGTGCTAACAGTAGCAATTTTAATAATTATTTTATAGCTTGATTTAATGTCCCATTTAGTCAATAGGAAATTATTTACTACTTCATAGTATCTGAAGGTAATGTGTATATTGTAGTTCAAGGTTCAAATTTCTTAATTAATATTTTCCAAATAGTTCTAATACTTTCCAGATCAATTTTGTTATTCCTGTAAATTAGTCTTTTTGCTTCGCTTAAAATAATAATTCGGTAGACGTAAAACTGATAATGTATTATGTTTGCGGGAAGACGGTAAAATTTAAGATGAAGAAAGCAGCTTGAGGCGTAATTTTGCGTACTGAATAACCAAGAATTACACAAAATCACCACGGTAATGACAGGTAATCTTACTAAAAGACTGCAATTTGATTACTGCAGCTGCTAAACGCTAGTCTTTCATTTTCAACACAATACTAGGTAAATAATATTGTTACCGCCGAACAATTGTTAAATAATGTGATGGCATGCAGCTATGGAAATGAAAGATTAAAGTAACAATCACGCTATCCTTGCAAACACATTAATGAATGTGTTTGAACCATAATAATAATTGTATATGAAATAGCTTAAATTAGTTGCCCTCGTGGTGGATCGGCAGTGACTTGTGATTCATATCTACGATTTGGGCAGATATCCGTGTATGTACACTACCATTCACAGTAAAATCTGGATCGATAAAGAAAAACAAACAAGCTGAATTAATAAAATGCATTATTTTTTTCTTAACGAGTCCGGTACGCTCCCGAGATACCATTTGCAGTTGAGGTGTAATTAACTGCGCTTCAACTTTTACGGCGAACACTACACATACAAATTATATACTCAAAGGCTTCTAAGGTTACAACAAGCTTTAGAAGCTTATGTACCCCGCTGAGCCGTCACCACATTAAAAAAATAATTATTATTAAGCAAATAGTTTGCAACTACAACAAAATGCGAATTGACTAAATTCTGCAAGTTATTTCTATGTATGTCGAAAAGAAATGAAATAGACATTAAGATTACAGCCAGCTGTGCTTTGTGCAAAATTAGTAGTATTTTCTGAGCACCGCTAAAATTGCTAAATTGGACAAAGGAAACGGGCGAAAGGCACAAGATTTCAAAGAACATATAACGCATTATCCTTATGGAAGTGTCGAATTGTCAAATATAACATAACACAAACGAAACCGGGCACAATATTAAACTAGAAAACGCTTAATTAATTAAAAAAATAATGCAAATTTATTAAACAGGGAAAGCATAATTAGATTGATATTGAAGACGTGCTTTACACGATCACGGTACTTATCTTGTAGAGCAAATACCCACCCACCTGTAATTTTTCTCAATCGATTTAAAATGCCTTAATACAGTTAAGCATGCTGTACGATTGAAATTAAATATTCATTAAGAACATGGACGTATAGCGGACCGAACCAGCTGCTGCCATAAAACATTTTCGCACGAATACATGCGCAGGATACGGAATAAAACGAATAAATGTATATTTTAACAACGAAATAGGTAAACATGCTCCTTTTTTCTTCAGTTTCTCCGTCGGCATCATAGAATTACTCGCTTAATTACACGTTATGAATTAATTAGCATATTTTGCGCATTTTATGAAAACTTCAACCTATATATTTACGCAAATCCAATTTAAATGAAAGTAAAAATTCGGGTTTCGCCTTCGTTAAAGCTCCTGTACAGAATACTTAATAGGAACATAAGAAAGTGAACAAACCTTCTTTTTCGTACTTGAATTATTTCATATACGACAGCCATTTAACTCGGTAATGAGAAATTTAAATTAAACGTTTCTTTCGAATGTGTTAAAAAATACTCTTATTACTTGCAACATGACGGTACAGATATGGACAGACTGTCACAAAGTTAGAAGCTGAGCGTTCAAGTCCTACCAAACTCAGCCTTTTTGGCGAACGTGAAGTCCAATATGATGTACATACGTTGGGCCGTCGCCACAAGTACAAACGATGTCCTTCTATATTATTCAAAATATTTGGTTTCTGCAAGGCTAATGGCATTCATTATTCAAAATATTCATTATTTGGGATAGCAGTAATTAGCATTGCATTCCAATATGTGTCTGTGTCTAAATAACAAGATTAAGCACTCCTAAGCGTAATAAATTGCAAATATCTCTTATTAGCTCTTTAATGACTTCCATAAGATTGATTAACCCGCAACACTATACGCAGAGTCTTTCTTCGACTAATCAAGACAACCAAGTTCTCTAATGCTACCTTAAATTTTAAAAACTTTAAAAAGTATTTATTTTTTACATGCTCCCTCTACCTAAAGCAGTTAACCAGAACAACAAGCAAAAAATGTATTGAACATTGTAGACAAAAAACCGAGATAATTCACTTCTTTAGTATTGAGGAATTACTTTTCTTATTAACTACAAAGGGAGGGTCATGCTGTAGTTCTTCAGCATGGACTTGTTTTCAGTGGAAGAACATTCGACAGTATGTATATTGTTAAAACAAATTACAACAATGGCCCTAAAATATGGTCTCGTGGAACGCTTTTACAGAATTCGGGGAACACGCGTACTGTTATTTAACAAACAATATACCTTCTTCTAGAAATCAAATCGTTACAGAAAAAATTTTGCAGATTCCGAGCCTTGCAATCATCGTCTCCCCATTTTGAACCGACACATGTTGAACAAATAAAGAAATATGTCAATGTTCAATGTCAAATATTACATATTCAAATTGAATTTTGATTTTATCCAAGATTTTGGTTTGAATATTTTAAAAACATGCATTTGTCATTAAATATCATATAACATGTCGCAGTCGACATGATTTACCATATGTAAAGACGAAAGTAATATTTTACTTTTGTTAACGAGAATAGCAAGTTCTTGTCGGGAATAAAGACAAGGTAAGTGACATAATGATCGATGAAGTGACTCATTATTGAATTATTGACGAGTATATATAGTAATCCGTGCAGTTACTTCTCCCCATCTTCCATCTTACAAAGATATACAAAGGCACGTCAAGTAAACTTCTCTTTAATCCTTAATTTTATTACGTTTAGATTTATATTGCACTTTATCTCTGGGTTTTATCAATTCCTCAGTTTCCAGATGCTTTTATCGGTTTATTTTTGTACCTGAAAGCTCGCTATTGCTACGATTCATTTATTTAAACTTCAATTCTATATCTTATATTACTTCCTATTACAAATTTAACGACGTATAACTCTTCAAACTTCGATAGATACAGTTACAGTTGTAACGTTATACTTCTGCGCGGAAGCGAACTGCCGTAAACTTAATCTCGGAAAAGCAAAAATATTTTACGTTGAAAATAAAACGCTATATTTTTAGATAAGGATTTACTACGGATGTTTCGAGTTGACAGAATGTACATTAATAATTTTTTCAGGTATTCAGCTGCATCTGTGGGTCTTTATGTTGTCAATTCTAAATCTGTCTGACCGAGTTATATATTTCATTTCGAGATACGTATGAGATATTGATGCGATTGTAAGTAGGATAAATTCCCTATAATTTATGGTCATCTACATTACTGTGGTTATTAATGAAGTAAAATAAGGACAGTATACTTATTTATCATATATAAATACATTAACATTTTCTAATATGAGTAAAGGGGCAATTTTATTATTTTATTCCATTTTATGCAATGAACAGACCAGATTGAATTGGTTTTTGAAGGTTAAGATCACCAACTTGGTGGCACTGTGCTAAGAGAGGCTTCTCCTGATTGTGGCAGAGTTAAGTTCTGCGCGTTCTAGTGCCACCAGGATCAAGTGGCAGATTTTTTTGGTGGGTTCGATTCAATTCCGAGTTACCATTTGCACGTTGAATAAGAATTAATAATACAAACGAAAAACACGTCTAAACCAATCAACAATTAATGTTAGCCATAGGCTGGTGATTTAGAGCACTGCAACTAGCTAGTGGGAAAATTAGAAGACGACGAAGATTTTTTAAATTAAGTTATCTGGTCAGATGAACCGGGAATACAGAATTCTAGACGAAATAGGGCAAAGAAAACGCAATATCTTAGATAGCAATATTCCATTAAATTAACTGCAGCATTTATGATGCGACAATTTCCTAACCATTCATGTATAAATGAAAGACAAGGGACTCAAAACAGATCCGTGAGGAACACCATGGGGAACGGGTACTCAGCTGACAGAAAGAGTTTTTTTACGGCCGATAGCAAATAAGTTTATGATGGTCAGAAAGAACCGGAATATCATAAAAATTTCGAGTACACTATTATCAATCGTTAAATTTAGCAACATTGCCAATTTAAACCTATCCTCTATCTTCAATAATAAGTGAAATCCCCATGGTGAGAGTCGAAAATGAATCAGCCTGTATATTAATTTTAATACCTGGTTCGTTTTTAATTTATGTCAGCTAAATAAAAATGCTTTTCGGCTAAACACTCGAACTGTAATTAGCTAGATATTCACAAAAGCGAAGCAAATCTTTAGAATCTTAATACCACAGACAATTTAAAAGCTAAATGTTGTTTATTAATGGAATATGCAAATTAAAAGGGGACCCCATCACTAATATTTAGGCAAATATTGTGTATATATTAACTCTCCAAAGACTGATTCCCTATTTCTGTATGTAAATGTATTTGGATGTGCTATAAGTTTTATTAGTTTCCGGGTATAGTAGAACCCTGCATAATATCAATCTCAGCTTATTTTAACGGTTATATTATATTAACGTTATTGTTTGTAGTTATTGTCTTCTTTGAGGTACTAGTGGTATCAAGAATTGTTTGATTTAAATGCTTATTTAGACCAAAAGACTTCTTCATTTACTTACTTGTCCACCTCTTCCATTTTGAGTTAATATCAAAATCTGCTCCATATCGATGGCATGATTACTGATCACTTTAACAGAATAAAAGAATATAATATGTCGTAAAATAAATGTTCTACATTCGTAGCACGTCTTGTTTGCACTGAAGACGTCCGATCGTCATGCTTATTGGTAAACGTGCCAGTGTCAATGACTGCAATTACATACACTATCGCTCACGGAAATTTGACCAAGGAGATTTTCTTAAAATGAAAATTTCACGTGAAAGTTTTCGTTGGAAGATTTTAAAAACGCTAATACAACAATATTTCTTCGAATAACACACACAGAATTTCATCGTGGTCGAGGTGGTTTCACCAGCGATGAATTTCGTGAAGGTCAACCAAAATCAGTAGTTCTAAAAAACATCGATGCTGTGCGCAACGTGATTGAAGAGGATCGGCATGATACTTATAGTGAGTTAGAGACGGCCTTGAGCCTATCGAAGATTGCAGTACATATAATTCTGCTGCTAAAGCCTTCAAAAACCATGTTTTGGAGATAACACCAAAATGTAAATAGTGTCTCGAAAATTAGTTCGAACGCTTATAAAAGTGTACAAATACCAATAGCGGAATAGTATGAAAAACAAAACGATTTGTTGATGTATTAAAACAATGATCCAAAATATACTGCGCGAATCTACAAAAATTATTTGGATCCGCAGAACTAAACCAATACTTCGCAAATTATGGAATGATCTCCGCAGAACTCCAGTCTCGATGCTGTCGAATTATTGTGGTATGAATTGAAAGAATACTTATGGATTTTAATTTCTCAACGTTTTCTACTTGTCCAAACTTGCCTGAACGGTAGTGTACACATCTCTCTACAATTCCGGCGTACGGAGAGATCAACAAAAGGAAAAGAAAACGCGAAACAATGAGCAATCTTGAAGTCTACAACCATCAGTTACGCGTGTATAATACATACACGCCTCATCACGAACGCCTCAGTATAAATGAACAACGGGGAAGCACGTGTGTGGGAGTGTTCAGCGGCGTAACTAAATTATGGTAAGCAGGTGGACCCCTCAACATGAAACACATGTTTACAATCGCACTCGGAATAGATGTAAAACTTCAAAAAAAATCTCCGAAGCATCTCGAGCATCGATATTGTTCATAGATGCTTCTAAAGTATTTTAAGAAACAGGTGATACTTTAAATAGCATCAGGTTAAAAAAGGTTTTTTATTTAGGCCTTGCATTCGGAGAAGCTCTAAAGCCGGTTAATAGTTTTCTATTTAAATGTCTTGTACGCTTACAATTACGTAAAAATTAAAGAAAAAGAAGAAGCGTTTAGTATGGCAATGTATATCTGTCATGTATAGGGATGTTAATATGGTGAGACTATGACGTATAGATAGTGGTTATTGTTTGAAAAAATTATCAATAGTGAACGATGTCAGTAAATTTATATACTTCTATTTGAAAGTTCTCAGTCCAACCGATATCGAAGCCGAGTTAGATTTTACTATGGGAGAGTCCGCCTCTTCTTTTATAAACATAATAAATTGGGCTGCGGGGTTTAAACGAGGTCGTACGTGGTGCCAAGACCAACATCGTAGTGGTCGACCAAATGAGGCGACCACACCAGCAATACTGAAGACAATTCCACAAAATAGTATTGGATGACCATCAACTGAAAGTGCGCAAGCTAGTAGACATTTTAAGCGTTTCAAAAAGTGCTGACTGAAAATTTTGACATGAGGGAACTGTGCGCAAGACGGGTGCAACGATTGCCCACAATAGAACACCATCAGCGTCGTGAGGTAGTCCCAATGGAGTGTTTAGCGATGTTTCATGACCAATATCATGGCAACTTATTGCAGTGTTTAATAAATAATGAAATTAAGAAGAATCGGCCGCATTTGGCTGACAAAAGTATATCGGGGTAAAAGAGGACTATGTTGAAAAATAAAGATATTTTTTCCCAATTTTCATGTTAGGTGAACTAATTGTAGAACTACCGTCGTATATTTTTCTATCTATGCACAAGTAATATTGAAACAATATTTTGCTTGTAACAACAAACTTTTGGCATTAAGTAATAAATACTCGAGGTATATATCAATTTTTCTAAAAGTAGGAATATAAGGCTCTAATCTGTGAAATGACAATATATCAACACAACGTTAACTTTCATTGTAGGATATGGCGTAACCGCAAAATTTACCCATAAAACGCTTTCATAGTGCTGTCCTAATCGATTTTGGAAGCTATAGGTTATGAGTGTCATAAACTGATACCATCTGGGCTAGGTGTATTCATTTTGTCGTAAGTTATACACGTGGTGGTTGCTAATTTAATACAGCGAACAGCTGTAGGGGTCTTAAAATATTTTCCGTTTTAAACTTGCGGCTGTAACAAGAATATATGCCACATTGTTGCATTCTATTTGAAAATCTAAAATTTTACAGTAATTTTAATTAATTACACCACTGGCGTAATTTTAATTAATTACACCGCTGGCGTAATTTTAATTAATTCCACCACGTGGCGCTCGGACGAATCAGTATAGAAACAAAATTTGTTTTTGACGCAACTATTAAATAGGTATATGAAATAATTTTTATTTTTGACAAATACACTAGAAATTATAATGGTTAAAGTGTAGCATAGGGAAAAAGTGTAAAAGTTATGTTATAAAATGACAGCTATTTGAAAAAAAAAAGAAATTTTAACTTTTACTGAAATTAGGAATTGTTAAAATTAATAAAGGTTCAATCAACAAAATTCTTAGATAGTAATATTAAAAATAAGTAGTACAAATTTCATCAAAATCGGTTGAGTAGACCTCGAGACATTTTCTTCACCATTTTGAAAACATTGATTTCCAGAATATTCTTGTTTATAGTTGCATCGATATTATCTTATAGGGACATGATATTAACCGTCGAACTTTCTCAGATAACCTGAAGCGATTTCCGATGATTTTAGTAAAGTGCTGCTAAACATTTATTGTTTATCAATCTATTTTACCAAAAACAGCCGTTTGAATTTTTTCTACAAATGCGTACGTTCCAGGATTCAACGACTTTGAAAACATTGATAACATCATCAGGAAAAGCCCATGTTTTTTTGGAAGGGACGTAGGACATAAAAGCTCAATTGAAACATTTGCACGACGCTGTTTTTGTTCCACTGTGAACAATCGCGGCACCCATCTTGCGCACAGCTTTTCTGAAATGCCTAAAACTTCTGCTAACTCGCGGACTTTCAGTCAACGGTCATCCAATACCATTTTGTGGATTTTCTTCACATTTTTGGCGTGGTCACCTCATGCAATGTTGGTCTTGGCAGCTCGTGTTGCTTCGTTTAAACCCTGCCAGTCAATATTTTATTGTTAGAAACGAAGGGACAGACTCCCCCAGAATAGAATCTGACTTGGCTTTGAGCTGACACCTTTCAAAAAAAAGTATTGTATCATAGAACGATAACCAATTTTGTCCATATTTGCAAATTCACTGACAACTCCACGAAGTGGGTCAGACAGTCAAAAAAATATTAAGCAATCACTTAATTGTTCAAATTCTGAGCTTTCGCGATTAGTTTACTGCTTCATCAGAGAATATCACCAACATTATAGGCAAAATTACAATGCGTGCTATAATAGGTTTCAGATCACTTACAGGTGACTGTTACGTAGTGACATTTTAAAAATTTCATAAAAGTTACTTAAAAATTATCTAAATACGTAGAAAGACCGTGGTAAAAGCCCGAACAACTGAATCGGAAGATTATGTGGAACACTTGGAAAATGAAAGGTCACTGGATACAAAAGGAACTAGACGGTATACAAGAACGTCAGAGAAAAACCGCCCAACAAAGATGGAGACAACCATCAAGGTTCAAATGCCAACAAAGAGAGAAATCGCCAACCCAATGGAGAACATTGTGTGTTAAGCTGGAGACTTTTCATTACCCTCGTATCAGGAACGCGTAAAATCTTAGTATTCCTCGTTAACCATACTCAATTTTCATTTAGTATCCACGGTGTTTTGCTTGCAAGAGTTCTTTTCCAGTTTGCTTAGTCTGTGTGATCGCACAAATTCTTCGAAACTATGTAGCAATAATTTAAATTAATTATGGTGACAATATGTAAGAGTTCTCTTGCATTTTTTACTTGCTTAATCGATTACATTTTTAATACCCCGCTTTTTCATGAAGTGAGTTTTGTGTTAGTTTGTCAATTCTTTTCTACGTTTTTAGTAGCCTTATATTTTTAGAGATTACATCATGTAATAAATTTCTCTTCAAAGTGAAAACATGTATTATTAAACGGTTCTTATTTCTTGTGACCGGGATTATCGATTTGTATCTATGAGCTTGCAAGCTGTCTAAGAATAATAGAGTAGGCGAATTTACTATACGTAAAGAGTGACGCGTATAATCCCTACATGATTTAAGTACATGACTGACTATTGCTATGCTTATTGTTACTAAATCGGATATATTTGACGTCTGTTCCGTGGATACAAAGGCGAAAGTAGGTGGGTCAAACGAACGTATGAAATAAGAGGAATTACCGGATGCAAGACAAAAAGACAACTTAATGTGAGAACAGCGCCGCGTAGATAATTAAATTTACATATACAACAACCATAAGAAGTAAATTACGTATGTACATATGTATGTTGGCCTAATGCTCCTTCTAAATTAAAATTGGCAGACTATTCCCACGTAATTCACGGATAATGGATTTACTCCATGGTACATGTTTTGGTTCGTTTCAATGTTAAATTACGTATATAAAATCAATTAACCTCGTGTACACGTATATTACACATACAAAGTAGGAAAAAATAAACAATGAGGGATGTTAATTGAAATAGATTGAATTTGTAGCTATTTTACGTATTCATAAATTACTTGTTTTTTCGATTAACTTAGCAATTGGGTACGAATCACATGTAACCATATAGACGCCTCTACTTCCTTAATTTGTCTAATTTGGCGTTATTATAATAGCAAATTACGAAGATGTAACATTGCAACCCTTTTTAGAAAATTTAGCTTTGGGTAACTACGAATTTATGAGACACTCTCTAGGTTTTAACATCATTTTAAACCATGCCCATAGTCAGATCTCAGAACAACAAGAAACTGTTTTGAAAAATCTAAATTCACAAAGGCAAAGGCACAAAAGTTCTGAATCCTGAGATGAGCTGAGATGAACTGTACTACATATTATTAAGTGAAGAATTACTGAAAAAGAACTCTTTCGAGAATGCAATTGAAATAGGTAAAATTTTGTATCAAGGATTTTTCACGCTATTCCACATTTTTGTACCTGAAATTCAAAGTAATTGAAATTCAATTTTTTTTTCTCCAATATATATGTATATGTACCCGCCACACATACCGGATCTCGTAATGTAGCTGTCACATTCAGGGAACGTACGAAAATATTATATTTTTTCATCTTATTTGTGTATATATTGGAAGAGATGATGCGTTAGGCGTTATTCCCCGTACTTGTGTGGTTCCGTTTCTGTTTAATATTAATATTTACCGTAACAATGGGTTAATAACATATTTGAGGCCGTACTATTACGGGTACAGGTATAACTAGCATATAACCATAGACAGTTTTTAAGCACTTCTGTAATTTCTTTTTCTGATCTTTATAATCTAAATATAGATGGTGTACACTATCTTTACTTTAGACGTAGTTATGCGCTTTAACTCGTTTATCCTTCAAAACAATTTAGTGCAATTACACATTCGTCACATACCACGACTTGCATGGAAAATAGAAGAATGTTATCTATCCATATGGCGGAGTAATTATAAAAGTACAAAAGTTACATAGTTTATTTCAACATTGTAATTTAATAATTATTTTATCCATTTTATAGGGACATTATGTAAAAGTGGATATAATAAAAAAAGTCTAATTCTAATCATAATGCAAGGCTTTCCTCGGAAGTAGCTAATTAGTAGTTTTCGAGCTTAACGAAAATCTTCAACTTTAAAAATATAGAGCTTGTAATAATGTGGTTCCGGTTAATCGGAAGTCACCACGAACTTTGTTATTTTAAATGGAACATGTATTATTCAGGATAAAATTCTATGACGATTACAACTAGGGTTTCCTATACTTAACTTCAACTGTCTCTAAGATATTGCGTTTTTTTTTCTTGAAAATTCTGGCATTTGCACCGTTGTACATATAATTGCTTTAAGAGCCAGAGGTTTCGCATTTTAAAACCACCGAATACTAACATTGTTTCACCAAAACGTAGTGAAAAGGTTCTATTCATATCATACAGGGTACATCAGAAAATGCCTAGAAACAATAACAAAAAAAATAATGCTAAGATAGCTTAGCTTCCTCATGGTATTGATGGAATAATTCACGGCAAACGCAATAAAAGGAGAGAGAGAAAAGTACACTAACACACGGACATGTTTCTGCCTACCCGGCGTCATCAGCGTGGTTTCGAGAGTAGTTTTCATATCTCTGTATCAAAGAATTTTAAAATTGTAAAGGTCAATTCTTTCAAATAGAACAGCCTGTATGTTTTTACAAATGGGTATAGAATTAAATTCTACTATATCCATTTGCAATGGTTTTCTTTTAAACATTCGTTTTAATTAATAATCCGCATATACAGGAACAAATTTCCCTTGTTATTGTATCAACCCTTTTCAATATTTCACTCATTTCACTCATTTCAATCCATAACCCCTGTCGAATAACTTAACTAACATTATTTAACCTTTAAGTAACGGTATCAACTACGTGAAGCGACCAGGCGTTTTCCATCATCTATCAATTCGGGTTTTCACGAAGCGACCCCTTTGTATCAGAACTATCTTCAAGCTAATGTCACACGTCAACTAAACGTCAATTCTTATCAGTAAAAATTATCGGGTTGAATGACCTACATTTAATGGTCAAATTTTGAATGAATGTTTCATGGGACTTCGCAAAATCCACATACATTGACAATGGTTTGATTAATAAGTTGCAATGGGAGGATGCCAACCCCTCTATTGTGTCTGCGGTTGTAGGTTTCCGCAGAGAGTTGTCGCTATCTTATTATGCGCCCTAGGTGCGATAGTGGCATACGGTCAAAGAGCGGATATAAATGTAGCCATAACACGATTAGTATCCCAAGATATTAGGAATTTATCTCGTGGTTGTCCCTTCAACGTGACCATAGAGCTGACAATAGAGGGGGGTACCGCAGAATGGACGGAGTTGATACAGGGTTTCATCTTGGGATCGTTTTACGTTGGATACCTAATCGGACAGGTACCAGCTGGTGTTATAGCAGATATGTGGGGTCCTAGATGGGTATTTGCTGGAGGTATGATCTGTTCGAGCGTGATTACTATATTGACACCGCTTATCATTAGCTTTACTCCTTGGGGTTATGTTGTCGCCAGTCGCATACTAATAGGAGTTTTTCAATCAATGGTATTTCCTTGTATAAGCATAATAATATCTAGATGGGTACCATTTGAGGAGAGATCAACTTTAGGAGCATTTACGTACTCGTCAGTTTCTATAGGAGTTATTTTAGGAAACATCATTAGCGGTGCGATAATGCACTACATGAACAACTGGCCAAATGTCTTCTACTTTTGGGGTCTAGCTGGAATACTTTGGGCCGCAATATTCCTCACTTACGTTTATTCCGATTTCGAAACACATCCGCATATACCCGAACGAGAAAAAAAATTCTTAATGGAGAGAATAACACGTATAACCCGATCGAGGATTCCGTGGAAGAAGATACTTAAAGATAGAGGAATAATAGCCTTAATCGTGGGACAAATCGGACATGACATGACCATCTTCTTATGTGTAACTAACATACCCAAATACTTAAGTGATGTTCTCAGGATGAGCGTACGCGACGTATCACTTGTTTCCTCGATACCATTCGTTGGATCATGGTGCAGTGGAATAATTGCGGGAAAAATTTGCGATTACATTATTATACATACAAAGTCAAGCTTAAAATGGAACCGTGGTATTGTTAGCCTTATATCCTTCATAGGAACATGCACGTTTCTTCTACTAATGACATATGCTGGCTGCCAAAAAGAGTTAGCGATAATTTCTTACTCTATAGCTGTAACATTTCTAGGACCCTGCGCTGCTGGTCACAAAGTAAATCAAATGGATATAACCGTAAATTTCAATGGGTTTGTAATGTCTCTGATTAACGGAGGAGGATGCGCCACTGGATTTACTACGCCATTATTCATCTCTTTAGTTGCGAAAGATAATGAATTGTGGCAATGGCAAATTGTGGGTTGGTATATTTTCATAGTTGGTGCTGTTACCGGTTTGTATTACTTATTTATGTTGCAAGTGGATAGAGCAGAATGGGACGTTCCTGAGGATCAATTGGAAGAATGGAAGAATAAGCGTATTGCTAACTTAGCAGCAGAACAAAAGAAGAAGGAGGAAAAAAGAAAAAAGAAGCCTAATAAAAAAGCAGAAGAACCAAGTAACACACAGCATACATCGGAACCATCGTAGATTCCATTCTAAAATACAATTATTGTTGACTTGTCTTCTTGCACTGTGTGTAACTTTTTCTGCGATATTATGTATGTATGTATTAAGATTATACTTGCTTAAAAGCAAAAAGGGTGAATATGTTTACTTGCCTCGTTAGTTTAAATTATACAACAATTGTTCCAAACAACCTGTTTCGTTTGCCCATATTCAAACGTCCATTTTAGTTGAAGCAACTGATTTAGTTGTCTCTAACTAAGCGAAGCCATCAGTGTACCAATAGAGATGAATTTATCTTCAAAATTCTAATTATCCTCTTGGTATATGATTTGCTTAATTTCCTCTTACTAACGACAGGCATTGCTAGTATTAGGATAGTGTGAAAGGTTTTACGCTAGAGCGTGATCATGGTGCTACTCGTCGAAAATGCTCTGGCAATATAACCGCACATACGTTGAAAGATTCTTTTGAAAGTTTCACGATGAAAACTTACAACTAGTACCAAACTGCAAATATTGAAGAATCTGTTCTTGTACAGAAAATAAAAATTCTTCAGTGTTGTGGTACGCAATGTATCGTCCACAACCTAAAGCCTCTCTCACACAAATTTAATACATTTTGCTTGGAAATTTCATTATGATACATGGGAAAATCAAATGTACGGAAATTATTTCTCACAACAGTATCGTATTGGTGTTAGAAAGTTTTCGAAATATGAGCTCACGAAACGTACATTTCTTAATGTTTCATAGCGTTTATTCAAAGTTTCACTGAAGAAATCCAACAAGACGAGACCCTCCATCATTTAATCCTCGGATAGTCCGCTCGTGTTTCAAGTTCATTATCGGGAGAAGGAAACTTAATATTCAGCAAGAGGGATCGTCTTACTCACGCTTCACGAACGTAGTAAATATCCGAAAGCATTCAACCTAACCTAAATTGCTGTACACGCCGTTTAATTTCTGAATATGTAAATCATAACAGTCACCAAATGTTACAACAATAATAATACGAGACATATTACCGCGTTGTTTATTGTAGATCGCACAATGCACCTATAAATCTCGTCGTTGCGTGGCATTTAAAAAATTAACTATTATATTTTAATGATATAGCCTCAAGTGCATGGGGAAAGATCGTATCGGACGGTAAGTTCCACAAAAGAATGGCGCCGGTTTTCACTGTTCAATATTCACCTGCACCTAGTGAATTAATATGCGATTATGAAATCCATATAATAAGAATAACACATATATTTACGTTTGACCATATACGGCATAAACACATGTATGGTACGTATATATTCCTACATCGTCGCATACTGATTGGCTGTTTACCAATGTGAATATTATAGCTTCAGGTTTGATCCAAGTCCGATAAAATATTTCTAGTTCGTTCGATTTTCATCAAGTACGTTTTAATCTTAATTATCATTAAGTGTACACATATAAATTTTATTATTTATAGCCTATAATTACTAATTTCTACATGCTGCAAGACAACAGGGGACCTATGAAATAATACATGTATATGTTTATGTTTTTATTTATATCAGATGGGTACATGAAAAAATTTCTCAGCCAAAATCTTCACTGATATGAAGTAATGAAGTAGATGCTCTGAAATTTGTTACATAGGCTCTCGCAATAAAGACAGTAGATATACAGATTAAAATAATAAATAGATTACAAAACTGGTATAAGTTCTTGGCAAGCAACAAAATCATTACTTATGGGTCATTTCATATCAAGGGGACCATATTTAGATGCAATCTCCACTCGACTCTCCTCCCGAATTTTGACGAATTTTTACCAAATATACACATGGGTTTTACATGCCAAATTACACTTTGTAATTAGTATGGTTGGGCCACTACCCAAGATTTTACAAAGACCATTTTCTTCATATCGCGACAGTAATGAATAACTCATCAGGTTTGTTTCCTTCGTGCTCATGACCTGAGATAACTACCATGTTGAAATTTTGTGATCCGGTTCTCTTTGGGTATAACAGTGTAGTTATAGAGTAAAAGTTCAGCATATGGCAGATTTACGACAATCTGCTAGCAAAGTGGCTCGTGAGTTCTCCACTTAACACGAACCAATTCTTATGAGATGAATAAACACGAGTCTGTTTAGTCTCTGCTAATTTCGTGAAGCGCACGGAAAGTGACGAACTTTACTCATAAGTCTTGTCGTGACAAATTTGCGTCATACTTTAGCGGCTTGTATCTGCTGACAAAATGGCTTTGTGCAGTTGACACTTTTGTCATTCGTAATCTGTCTTTATGTCATGAAGCATCTTAACTGATCAAATAATTACCGATTATTCATGTTTAAATACCATTCAAAAATTTCATTGGCCGATTTTGGTTAATTCTCGAGCGGCATATCTCAGAAGGGTCTTCTCGAATTTGAACCTCCTCGATACCATTGAAAAGATCTTATTTTGTTTGATCAGGAAACAATTGTTACATCTTTGAGACTTTACCTTTACGTGCAATGAAATTTAATTTTCATTCATGTAAAAAACATGCTTTGCATGTCGTCCGTTGGTCCATGGTGACTTTACCCATCGCCAAGGAATTACGCTAAAAGCAACTGGCAGCAAGAGCAAGCCTTCAATAACCAACTGAAGACTAGACTTTTATACCTACTGATTTATTCACATAAATACTGTAGAAAAAATATTAATGAAACTAAATTCCTTTTTATTTTAAAAGGAGAAATTCAAGCACTAGAAGCTGACCAGGTAGAGAGGTTCAAGTACGTGAATAGTTTCAGGAACAAGAGAAAAGCATTACTTTGCGCCATTAAATGAAATGCAACTTTACATTTGAAGAGTATCCAATAACATTGATTGTTTTGTGGCGTAGATCAAAGTGCAAGAACAACTGTTCACCATGTTAATATTACAAACTTGCAATCAGAAGAGTACATTGCCTGTATTTATGGTGGAAATTGTTACATTGGAAATATATCTGAAATCTGAGATGATGAAAATAATTATTCTATTGGCCAGCAAGACAGGATGCTTGTTGGATTTCAGAGCAGCGTATAATTTCGACTATTTCAGTTCCATCAGCAATAAGAATGGGTTGACAATATAACTTGGGGAAGCAACTATAGTCTACATGGCAATAACTGAACCAATGAAATGTGGAATATTATGGCTTGGGAACCACAAAGAGACCCACTCAAACTTGGGAACTTGTTAAACACCCACACTCAGTCTCGGGAACCTATGGTCCACCCTTGACTGGACTTGCATAGCCATCAGGCGTGGCTCCTTGACCACTATTTCAGACTGGTAGTTGCAAAAGCACCACTAACTAATGCACGACATCCAAAGCATGTATATATATTTTCTAAGTAAGTTTCTTTGCTCTAAAAGGGAATGATAATTATCTGAACAGTCAAGACCCCACTTATACAGTTTCATGACATGCTAACAAACTACGAATGTAAAGGTAAAGTACGATGCAAGTATGTTGAGCTTTTATTCTACAACTACGTCGTACCCAAAAAGTTGAGCTGGATCACCAAGTTCCAACATAGCAGTCATTTCAGGTCATGAGCAGCAAAGAAACAAACTTGATGATTTATTCGTTATTATCGCGACATGTAAAAACTTGGTCAGTGGCCTAACTATATTACCCACGAAGCTATAATTTGCCACGGCTCCATCCGAGACCCATATGCCCATTCTATAAAAATTTCATGAATATTAGAAAGACATAGAATGACCCTTATGTTATTAATGTTAGTTCTAAGAAATATAAACTATGAATTCTTTGTGTTAATCAACTTTGATTAGAATTGTAGGATAGAATTAAAAACAAATAAACAAGGCATCATGACGGGCTAAAGACAATGATGAAGAAATGGCACATTCGGTACACTTTTGAAATAGTAATTGAGGATTTTGTGTGTTTCTAACTATTACATAATACTACAACTTGTGAAACGATATATGTAAACATTTTTGCAGAAGACTGTACATCCATATGTAATTGTTTCCCCGTTCGGTGCGTCCATTCACTCCATTTCCTTTCATATACACGATTAGCATATTACAAAATAGTAGATCACTTTTTTTTGTTCGGACGACTTCATTCGGAATGCTGATCGGTATATGTTACCGTTGGTCCTTAGAGCTGTCAATTTAAAGAGCGGACATCTAAAAGGAATGGAAGAAACGCGCTCGCCTTTTGAAAACGAACTTTCTAATTTGATCGTTTGCTTGTCAATTAAATTAGTTCATTTATTGATAAGTCGGAAAATGTGTGGCACGTTTGGTAACGGGCTTCGAACGTAAAAAGTAAAAAAGAAGTCCATTGAATTAAGCGGCGCATGTATAATTTATACGGCAACGTAAACACTTTCGATCACACCGCTACCGTCAATTGAATGGAAGTTATGTATTAAAATCACAATTCACGTGTTTACAGAAATGCAGTACACACTATATTTTTTAAGTATTGTAGCCTGAAATAAACTGATTATATCAGCTCTAATTTCTGTGGCGTTAAAATATTAATTTCTTTAGGTTACAATAATTTTTCCTCGGATATTTCCACGCACGTTTCATCAACAAATTTTAACAGTTTTTAATGAAATCGATAAATATTGTGAAATGTGCAAAATTCTTAATAGATTTACGATGGTGTCCGACTAATCCCAGCGTGGTATGTTTTTGAGGAAACATAAATTATGTTATTTATCGCAAGAAAGTAATTTTGCAAGTGATTATCTATAATTATATAAATTATAAATATATACATATTATATATCTATAAAACGATAAAAATAAAAAAAGTTACTCGAAACAGCCACATTAGTATTTCGATTCTATATTTTTAACATGTCTGCACATTTAATTTCCTTCGTAGTAGTAGGTAATTAATTAGCAAATTATTATTATCTGTATATTATTGTACATTACCGATAGCTCGATATGACAACACACAACCTTTACAAGCTTGATATTGATTTAGCTAATTCTTGTAATTGATCCGTTTTTTATTAGACGATATTTACGTTCAAGTAGCTATCTCTATAGGTAGGTAGCAATCAACGATAATGTGCGCCTCGTTCATTGTTGTAAAGAATCATGCTAAAGAAGTGCCATATCTGAACTTGAACAGGGCCTAGGAAATTGAAAAATGAAATTGATTTTGATATTTTTACCTAAATAAATAATAAATTGGCTGAGCTATTAAAACAGAAGAATAAACGTCTTGTAAATGCAAATTAGTGCACCATAATGTAGATATTAAAATAGCTATTCGACTACAAGAGCAGAAATAGCTATTTGTACAACTACTGAAGAAAATGCATTTTCTAATTACGTGCAAGATTCTTTATAGCGATTAAACATGCATTTCTTCGTGAGTTGCACACATATCTTTTTCAGACATGAACAAATCGAATTAAAAGAAAATTAAATGTGTGATGTCGGTGATCTAAGTCATAACGTTAACCTTCCTCACTAAAATTTGTGGAGAAAACTACACTTTACCCACCGAGAGGGCGGAAGGGGCAGGGGGAAATCTCATTTGTTTGAACGTGTTTAGAGCTTCACCTCTTTGCATTTATTCACAAAGTTTTGTCGAGGGATCCCCTCGATTTGTGCAAGAACTATGGCACAGTAATTTGACACACGTTGATTTATTAGACGTAGCGCAAAACTTTACTCATCGTATCTTTATTTTATGCACCTGCTAAATGTTATAATGCTATTCCTGATAATTTAAAAGGCGGTAGGCGTTTCATCCTTTCATAATCAAGTAGCAAGGTTATTACTTCTAGAGAAACAGAGATCTTGCTAAACGTAGGTAAATTTGTGTATGGAATGATGTAGTTTGCATTTAGAGTAGTCTATTTGTATTTGTATTTGGATCAAGTAGAACAGTTTTTGTAGACTTCCCTCTATTTAATAAAGACCATTTATTATTATAATCCTGAAAGTGATAAAATAGTTATAGCGAGCAAGTTTATAGAGAATGTACCTATCACCGATAGTTTCCAATAAGCTATATACTACACGTTGTACAATTACTTAATGTATATTCAACAATACACGTGCTTTTTCGATAAATAATAAACTACCTGTTAAGTATTATGTTGATAGAATACTCATGTATCTATATTTATATTATCTTCCAACCTTCCAGACAATCCTAATCGATTGAATAATCATTTATTATTTTGTTTAATACAAGTTTGTGCTAAATCCGAAATATTTTGAAATATGTATTTTCGTAGATTTTAAATTAAAATACCAAAGATTCATTAGCAATAAATTATATAATGAGATATTTCGAATAGCGCGCAGCAAACTTATTAAATTACAATGATATTAATTTTAAGCATCAATAGCGACAGAGCGTGATGTTAGACTGGCTGGCGTAACCTAATACTTCCATATTATTTATTCGGTACGAACACGGAATGTGTGAAAATGTATATTGAAGTACATAATTATTGTTTTTATGTCAGACACGTGTATGTTCGTTTGTATGCAGATCACTATGAAACGTAATAATAGAGTAATGAATAGTGAATATGAATTGAATATTGGACGTTCGTAAGCTGTGGAGTAGGAAATCGTTTCATCAATGCGTGAATAAATGAATTGTGTGTATAGATTGTATCAAGTTATATAGATTTGCATCATGGTTGTACATGAAAATCAGCAAATTCATATGTTTAAATTTAGTGGCACTAAACCGATGCAATTTTTCTGAAAAACAGCGCTAAATAACGAGGTCATATTCTATTGCTCCATCAATAGCAGTTTTCCAATCAACAACTGAAGTAGCTCCGAGTTACTTGATTAGCTCCAGCTGTTGAATGGAAAACCATTAATATTATTTATTCATTAGTGTAGCAAACACTTAAGGATCGCTGGGTGGTATGACTGCGAAACAAAGATATTCAACTGTAGCGAACATTCAAATTTAAATGAAATTTTATAATAATAATTAACCGTTTAATTGCCCAGATATTTTAACCGTCACTTAGAATATATGATAGCACGTACGAATATATTCGTATAGAGCAACGAAAGGATTAAAGAAGATCCAGGAATTGTACGGAATGATTTTATCTTATTCATATTAATTTAATTATTTTCTTTTATTTGCTATCTCAAAGAATTAATCAATATTTGGTCGTTTCCACATCTTACATTTTAATTGCTTAATACGCGTTTAATTCAAAACAAAAAAAAAGTTATTCATTGAGAAACCGTACGAATATTCCGAAGTATGTTTCGCATGAATACTTTCTACAGTGTAATCATTGAATTGGCTGGAGGTTATGAACGGCTGTGTAAATGGCCAATCGTACGGTGATTAAGAGAACCGATTCTGGTACTACTACTCTCGACCCAAATATCGGTTTCCATCGTTTGCACATTGTCCCGTGTTACCTTTCAGATACGTGTCCCATAAATTTGAAGACCTATCCCAGGTTGATAGTTACTGTAATAACGGTTAAATCGATCTATGGCGTTTATATGTACCATATGCAAGTATGTATGTAGAATCAAAGTATTTATTTATTTATTTACATTCCGGTATTGTCGTTTGACAGAATCGTGATGTGAATTTCTAACGATTGCCATTTGCACACGTTATTTCATAACGATTATTTATGCCATTTATTAAAATTAATTGAATAAAACAATCCGTAATATATCCGTATGGAAATATCTATATCAACATGCGATCGTTTGTATTTCGTTAACGGTATTCGCCATGTTAATGGAAGCGATAACACGGAACAATATTACTTATATGGTAAACAATAAGTGATATAACATGCGATAACGAGCAGTGATTGTATTTATTCTGGGCTTTGAATGATTTTTTTGAAGGATAAAGTGACATGAATGATAGAAGGCTGAAAAGCATTCTTTTCGCAATGGGGCTAGTTGGCACGAATTTCCTTCTTAAGCAAATTGAGGACATGCATTCTGAATACCATTATTTTTATTATCCTTCACTTTTAATAATTTCTCTATTTTAGATTTGATCTCTTATTTGATGCAATATGTTACTTGCCATATCTAATCGAATTGGAATTCACATAATCTACATTGGCTGCAATTAAACATGCGCCACCCCTAAATTGTTGGATATTTTGTTAAAATTTTATGAATTATTGATTATCGTATTGCATTGGCCTAGTTTGTTTTCCAGCATTTACCAGAGCCAGATGTTCTTTTTCATCAATTCCAACAATGAAATGGACTTGACTTTTAGACTTGACAATTCAGTGTTTGTAAGTAGCTTCAATTTCATTTTGTATTGTTTATATTACTACTTAATTTTTCTTGGATAGACGCCCCAATGGAAACTTTATTCAGAACCGAAAATTTGGGAAAATAGAAATAAAGAATTCAATTTGGGCAGCCTTTTATCTTGGCATAATTGTACATATGTGGCGTGCAATTTACAAATTACGTTACATTAAGGTCGTGGCAAGAATCTAGAAATAACTCGCTCTTGTCCTACGGCAAAAACGTGAAGATGAGTTACGCAAGTAAAATACCGGAATTTTTTATCATCCTGTCCGACGCTTTACTTTTACGAGACTGACAGCTTGATATGAAATACGAAGGCATAAAAACGCTGAGCCCGAAAATTTTTTGCTTCTCTCATATTGTTGCCATTGCATTTGAGATTACTTCCTTGATAATGTTACGTTAAGTGTACCATTTTCGGACCGGTAACATATGTGAATCCATATACTTGCACGCTCATATCTGGTTGTTGTTTGGTAGTTCAGATTATATTAATAACCGAAAGGAAAATAAGTTATATAAACGTATTATGATATGAAATAGAAAAAGTAAGCCATGTTGTACAATTTCTTAAAAATCTGTCTGGTGAATAATTGAAGTAGTGTCTTTCGGATTTAGCTACGGTTGCTTTAATAATTTATTTCACTGAACACACTGTCAGCTTCTTGAAACGTCTCCTTGGGATAAATTAAAATATTTTCTAAAGATTAAGATAAATGAGGTCAGTTCTCCTGAGGATAACTTACCTATCGAAACGAAATGGAGTATATTGCTGTGGGTAATAATGAAACGTTTAAGCTTTCTAAAGATTTTAGAAAACTTCTTAACGTGGTTGAGTGATTTTGTGTTAATAGTTTTAATAATTTTTCTCGTAGAGAAGATGAAATTCTTGTCGATAATACATTACAATGGTGAGTCCTTGGAATAAATATTAGAAAACTCGCCCAGAAAAAAGAATTATGGGATTTATGCATGGAAAACATCGCGGCTGATGTGAAATGGAGGAATGGTACATTGGACATCTTATTTAAGTTTTTGCTTTTATTGTTTCTTTATAAATTACACAATAAACAATAAAAGAATTGTATAAACGCAAAATATTTCGTATCTCAAAAAACGTCCATTTGCGGACCCGTCACTTTTCTACAAATTTTGGGCCATACAGCCCCCCTTCTAGGTTTAACTACTCTGATATTAACCACATGTATAACATCGAACGGTATTATTTTGGGAACATGTAAAAAGTGATATTACAAAATTGTAGGTAAATGCGATGACTGACAATGGTACAAATATTCTTAACCATATATGAGGCAATTTTTCTTTCGTTGCAATAAAAGCTAGACCGCCGACACAGCACTCATCGCTAAGGTGAATAACTGCTATCCGGATAATTAGCATACATAAAATAGCAAACACAAGACATTAATGACCGATTTTGGTCATTGCCCATTACAATATACATCTATTTTTCGAGAATTATACTAAAGGTAGTGACTATGATTTCATAAAAAAGAAAAATTATTATAAATATAGGGATTTTTCTTTGTATTCCAGTAGATGGACTTTCCTGTTTTGAAGACTATAAGAAAGTCATTCGAATAAATTGAAAAGTTGGTTGTTGGAAGAATCAAAACTAACGCAAACGTATCCCTTATCATACCTGTGCAAAACTGTTTTAAATTTTCGATTATGCTTCATTCAAAGTAGTTAAATCTGCTTTTCCAAAACAAAATTGGGTTATTTAAATCGCTTTGATTATTGAAAATAATTATCTTATTATCTTTTTCGGTTACACTTCTTGATCTGCCTGTTAGAACATTATTTATCAACAATTAATGAATTACATTTTATAATTTTAATAACAGTCGGTTATCGAATGTTTTTAATAAAAATAATGAATGATCTGAAATGATAAATGATAATGCATCTTTCAAATCAACGTATATGAAAATTTTTTCAACAGACTCTAAATGTAATGTGGGATATGTTTCATCTATTTATTACTTGCAATTTTCTGCAAAGTTGTTTTAACGCCAGCTACTTCAGAATCTGTATCCCAAACGAAAGTAATTTGACTTATTAAAATAAACAGTTAGTTTTTGCAATATAATGCAAAACACATTGTTTCCGGCGAAAAATAACAATTTTTCATTTTGAAATCTGAAAACAACAAAGTCTCAAAAATAACTTCTAAAACAAGATGATGATTGGAATATGACATACTGACGTAGTAACTTTTCTTGTTAGGTTAAACATCGGAAATGTACGGCCTAATACGCATTCAAAATATGCTAATATCAGATAAGAGAGAATATCTTTTATATATTTGTTTTTAATATCGCTTAGTAAGTTACAGTGCAGACAAGTAAAAGAAATAAAACGTGTTTTTTAATTTTTATTTAAATTATTGAAGCAGAAACATGGAATTAAATAACGGCTTGGTAAATATAATCATTTATCATAATGCCAAATGTAAAAGCTATCAATTTGAGAAACGTGAAAATCGAAAAATGAGAGAAATGATTTTTTTAAATAAATCAGCATTCCCAGAAAAAAAATAATATTCTAATATATAAAAATATAAAACCATTACACTGACCATAAATCCTATAAAGAAACAAAAGCATAAAAATGAATTGGTTTAGTTAGCTAATAGTTTGCAAAAAATCAAACTATAAAGGAAGAGGCAGGGAACATTTCTGATTGCCGACAAGCGCAGTATTTTCTTGATTTAGAGCTAAGTTTGCTCGTTAGTTCTTGGAAGCTTCCGCTTTCTCTAAATTTCCTTAATTTTCAGACGAAAACCGCAACCGTCAAATGATAAATTAAGCCAACAACAAAAATCAATAGAAACAAAATATGCGACAGTAACATTTTATGTTAAGTCCAACTATAACTTTGTTAGGGCAACCACATATTTTGTTGGATTAAACGAAGGTATTATAATTATTAGTATAAATTGTTCTTATTTTAAAAATACAACAGTTGCTGTTCTAAAATTTGGCAGTTTTCAAAATGAGTTTAGTGCAGCTATTGCGATGGTAACGCATGGTAAGCCATCTAGAGAGTATTACCGAATATTTTCTGATAAACATCAACCTACTCACAGAGTTTTCGACCATGCTTTTCAACGACTCAGAAAAACTAGTTCACTTGTTGTTCCAAGTAATAATCGAGGTAATCACGTTAGACAACCTCAACGTGAGCACTAACCATATTGTAGCAGTTTTGTCTTTCTTAAAACTTTGTATGGCGAACATTACATACTGTACAGTTACATCCCTATCACATACATCGCATCCAAGCATTGCTGTACTTGGTTGTTACAAAAAGTTCCCAGAGATACGATATTTTTAACTAGAACATTATGGACAGATGAGGCCCAATTTGCTACAGATGATATTAATAGCACTCACAACTACAGTTTATGGAATCTTCAAAATTCACATCCTGTTAGACAATCACTATTTTAATACCGTTTTGAGTGTGAATGCTTGGGTTAGTATCTTTAACAGAGAATTGCTTGAACTAGAAGTTTCACAGCGTGTGCTACTATCTAACTTTTCTAAATGAAGCTGCGCGCGAAGTGGCTTCAAGGCGTAATTCAATGGTGGAACCTTTTAACTGAACGAATAATTTTATTGCGTGTCTCTCAAGAATTTCTAACCTAAATCGATTGGTTTTTCCTTTGTTTGGGTCCATTTGAAGCAGCTGGTTTACAACGTCGAAATCAACACACGCGAACAATTACGTGACCGCATAACAATTAGATTTAGCGAAATTCGTCAAGATGGTGCAACAATAGCACATGTTTACGACTCAGTAGTGTCACACTTGTACACTCTAAACTCTAAAAGAACATTTTGAACAACTTTTATAGGTGATACTAGGGTCTTTGTTTATTTAATATTTTCTGTTTTAAATGACTTCCAGAGCGAGTTAAGTTTTTTATACCTATTACTAAATTACTAAATACTATATCCGAATATTTAATATAATATTTCCAATAGTATTTAGTATTAAAATAAATTAGTAGAAGCTTTGTCATGGTCCTGTATACAGATTTATAAAAATATTATCTCTGCTAACTTATTCTTCGACGTTGCTATAAATAAACAAAAACTTGTGACACTTTCTGAATCCCTTAAATAAACAAGTGATAACCTTTCGCTGTAACAAGTATGAAAAAACCTCAGATATGTTAAAAACAATCCAAAACATACTTTTATTTGTAAGAATTAATGTAAGAAACGCGCAGAAGGGTTATATAAAGTCACAAAGCAAAGAAAACACAAATAAATGGTAGCCAATTTAAATATGTTGGGAAATGTCACGCGATATTCGTATTTACCTTCTCAATGTACGAATCAATAATTCAGTGTATTTCATTGAATGTCAAGGAACATATAAATATTAGATAGATATACCTACTCTAACGCCACTAATATTTCATACATACTTTCTAATTTCCCTGTTTGGGCCCTTCTATATTTATGATGTATGTAGCAGTAACTGCCTCTAAGTCCGAGATACAAATCTGAAACAAAATAAATTGTCTTTACAAACGTATTCGCTGTAAGGTAATAAAATAAATACATTGTCAAATCGTGAGTATAGTTACAAAAATTATCTTTAAGGACAACGTTGCAAAGGAGTACTGAAAACAATCAAATTTTCAAACGATTTGGAATAGACTTGAGCACCAATTCCAATTTTAGAGGAAGCGGATGGAATAGCGGCTTTAATTGTTTCTTTTAGATCTTACTTATTTTGTAAAGCATATTGTTGAGTTTTGTTGCTTATTGATCTAGGATCTAGGAAGCCCCAATGATACCCTCCTTTGGATAAAATAGCTGAGAAACTGTGTTATGAGAGCGTCTTTCTTTCGAAGCTGAATACACGGTAACTGAACAACGAAATTGAATTAAAAGGGAGCTGTTATGAAACTTATTATTTTTGCAGGGAATCAAAAAACGATATTAGGATTTCTAGTAGAAGACACATGTATTTTGCGTATAATATTTAGAGCTGCTATTATGTTGATCATGTTTATTTTTTATTTTTGTATACGTTCATTTTATTTGACTTTTCTGTTTTGAAATAATAAAAACATTTATGTATACATTTGCCTTGCCTTTGCCTTTGATATATTTCGAATAGCTATCAAAAACCGTAATGTCCCAAATTAAAAATCAGATAGCTAGAACTACTTGTATATTCTTCGATATATTATATCACGAAAAATTTACTCTTATAAATTTAATATGAGTGACATCCTAACGGTAAAAAATGATCAAGCATAGAGACATAGATGTTTCGAAAACATCACTGTTTTCCTTTGATATCCCTACCTGCATATTCTCAGAAACAATTTTTCTTTCTCAATAAATTGCAATGGCAAATTTCATATAAAGACTAACATCCTATTAACATTTTTCTATTTTGCACATGGCTGCGCAATTAAAGCTACTTTATCGCCGATATAACTTCCCGGAATAAAGCATTAATTCCTTTTCTAAGATGCTCAGATTGTGAGCGCAAATTCAATTAGCGCCTTACCTTTCAATAATAGCGTTGGCCATACACACATTGGAAGAATTTCTCTGATGTTGGCCGTATCCAGCCGGCGCAAATCTAATCTTGTGTAATAATTTTCAACCGTAAAAGGACTAACTAAACTACGGGTTTTCTCCGTGTATTATAACAACGATAATAGCCACCTCGTGACACTCGTTTATAGTCTCCCTTGGTGTTAGAACTCATATTATTATAAATTTAAACTAAGCACGTAAATCACCGACAATTGTTTTCATTTTCATATAAATCAAGGCGCTACGTCGTGGGTTGGTATACGTATACAATTGTTTTGGTTTCTGGGTTTTGTATTTAAATCTCGACAGACTCATGTTGTTTGACCCTTAAAACGAATCTTCGTTGCTTGAAGAGTAGCTAATTGTTTTGTAATTTAATAATTAATCAAGGTGATTTTGGGCTATAGAACAAAAGAGTATTATGTTCTAATATTTATACAAAATCCAAACAACACTAGTATGTCTTGTAATATAACACTTACTTGAACTAAGTTATCTGTAAAGCAAAAGCAATAAACAACATTTATTATTTGACGTTACAGTTATATGCTAGCCGACAAGGAAAGGTTCCCCGACAATAAAATCAGATTTTAATGAAACTTGATATGTAGAGAAAGATTTTTTTATCTGTCGAAATCCAACTCTAAGGGGGAAATCACTTCAAAAGTTGGCGGCTTTTCGGTTTTTTCAATATAACGACAGAACGAAGACCGATAGAAGAAAGCGATAGACAGATGGTTAGTAATGACCAAAGTTGCAAAGAATATTGTAACTCTTTCGCCAATATTTCGCTTTTATTTTAAAGCTTCCTCATGGTGGTACTATAAAATTTACAGATATAAATTAAAGTCAAATAAGTTAAAATTTTTTGTATCTGCAAACAGTAAATACATGTTTTACTAGTAATACGAAGTTGGTATTTATTCGTTAGCTTAGCTGCTCCACAAGTTAGGCAACCGTTTATTTCTAGCTACTCATATAACTTTTATTTCGAAGCGTGTCTACATAACTTTTATCGATACCTCCAAGAGTTATAATAGCATTATGTGTTGCGGCTCGAAAACCTATTAGAGGACAAATTAAAGGAACATATATTTGTCTATAAATATATACCTATGTATATACATGTGTGAAGTACCACAGGTCAAGTATTACGATCAAGGCAATATAAAATTAATACTACTGCAACAATGGAATTTGTACTTGACGCATACCTTAGATAAAACAAAACAAAAACAAGGTGAAAAAAATTGAAGCATTTAAATGAATAATCCTAAGAATAACATTCATAAGGATTTAGTATCTTGAGAAGATGTTCAAATACATTTCTCTTGCTATCGATTATCGATAGAATGTGGATAATATATTCCGATTAGCGCCAGTTAAATACACAGACCTATATCTGCAATTCAAACACAATAACGGAAACAGAAATACTAAGTAATAGGAAGCAGTAACAAATCAATATTTGTTGCTGTTCTTCAGGCAGTATTTACCCATTTATTCTGTTTGTGCAGTCGTTGTAGCATTTTATCTTGGGTTTATTATTCTACAAATATGTACATTCTTCTGCCCTAGAAAAATTAACAGTATTAACACTAATATTAAAAGTAATTTAATAATATTTAATTAGAAATTGAAAATGTCGCCATTTGCTACTTGGCAATAACCAAGTCTATTTACAAACGCCATTTGATTACTATACACTACGTTAAGAGTAAAGAACACATAAGTATCGGCAACCTCCGCACTACACAAGTTTAATTTATTATATAGTAATATAATAATTAGTCCGGGACGGACGTTTCGAGGACACGAATGATCCTCATCATCAACCAAACATCATCATTACCATACTACGCCACAGTCCTTCCTATCATTACTACGTTAAGAAGTATTAGTCGAATTTCATTACGAATGCGAAAGTCCTCGAGACCTATTGGCTTTGTTTTCAACACTTTACTATTTAAATAACCCTATAGGAAGAAGTTTAAGGGAATCAGATGTGGCGATCTCACTGGCCACTCAATAAAGCCCCTCCTCCCAACTTACTTGTTCCGAAAAACTTCATCTATATAGACTCGTACTTCAGCAGCATAATGAGGCGGAGACCCATCTTGTTGCAGCCAAAGCCTACCATTCGGTGAGTCTGAATTTTCTGGATTAAGATTTATTATCACTCAAGCTGGGACAAGGTCTTCTTCCAGGAATCGCAAATATCTATTACCTGTTAAGAACCCTTCAAAAAGGTAGAACCCAATAACTGTGTTACTACTACCTGCCCATACGTTTATTTCTGTTGATTTTGGGTATTTACTTTTCCATTGAGGCATTGTAGGTAGGCATTCTATCCCCATAACCAATCATTATTAATATTTCAATTTTGTGTGTCTCCATTAATTTCATTTTTATTAGATTTAATTAATTCACTCAATTTTTTACTAGAAAAAATGTTAATATTTTGTTTTGAACAATATTCTTTTGTTTCCTTTACAATTTTCAAAGGATTTCGATGTTACAGGATGACAAGATATTTATTTCCTTTGCTGTGCTTTAGTAATTAACATGCAAAATTTAAAACCTGTATAAATCCGAAACTATTCAATGTAGGTATATCACACGCTACAGGGAAATTGTTTAAAATTTGACGTAGAATTCGAAAATGTAAAAATATACAGGATATTCTATTTAAAAAAATAAGTTGACTTGCGCCTTATAATGAAAGATAGTTTCAAAATATGTAGAAAATAAAGGTAAAGGTAATGTGTTCGAGCGATATTCCATAAAATAAATCCCTTTTTAGATAATGGATTTATTCCATACTTCATGTCCTCACATGTATACATACATACCTGTCTATATTACTAAATATATTCAAAATACGTGCAATCACAGTTAGCCGCAATACGATTTTTGTGACGGTAATCTAGATGTAAAAGTTTAAGAAGCAATAACACTTGCAATTTAAAATTTTTTGCTTTTTTTTAATTTGTTATATGTAGATTTTAAATTCAACCATTTATCTTCCCTGACTGGAATTACCTACGCTACACGAGCTTCAATATTGCAAGGATATAAAACTGCATGGCAGTAATACGTTTTCACACGATAAATACAGATGGTTCTCCATATGCAATTTAATTTTGTTTCAAGACGCATAAAATAATACTACCGAAATAAACTAGTTATGGACTCGTAAAAAGCAGTTTTTATCGGCCGGTAGTAAATCTAGAACGTAAAATTATGCAGCATAGAATTAGTTATCGATTAAATCAAAAATTGTAAATGCTTTTTCAATAAAATCTATTTTTTTAATTTCTAAGTGCAAATACGTACTTAATTTTAAAAAAGCATATATTTTCAGGTTAGTAACAACTATTCTGTAATAAAGTGATTCATATATATATATTATAATTTTAATGAGATCAACTTTTATATCGTACATTACCTACAAACCTGTGCAAAAGAATAGGACCATTTTTTTATTTTATGATTTCTCTTCCAACGTTGAAACATGGAGACTTAAATATTTCAACATTATCACTGTTATGAAAAACTGCAGCGGATCGCGTATGGAATTATCAAAGTTGGCTTGCTTTCGACTAAGAAAAAGGTGCGTACCGCGGTAATACTTTAAAATAGCGCTAAAATAATGGTATTCTAACTCTTTTAGATTGGTTGTACATCTTCAAGGTAATTTTTTTTATTGTCGTGAGTCTCATAAAGCAATGCACACTACAAGAAAAAAATGATATAAAAAATGCTTACAGAAGATCAAAGTTAAAAATCTAGACAGAATCTGTTCACCCAAAAAAAAAGTAAATGATGAGATTAATTGGCAATATTGAGAAGAAAATGAAGGTGGCAACAAGCTACTGAAAAAACACGTAGATAAATCGTTAAGCTTCCAAGAAGGGATCCGGTCTTGGTGAATCAAATCCTAACATTAGCAGCAAGGGGACGAGTGAGAAAATGATGTCTACGCTAGAAGATCCAATAGAATGCTATTGTTAAGATCAAGACACATTTTGTGTAAGAATACTCTATGTAATAACAATTGTGCGACTTCCTCCAAACACAAAACTTCACCCATAGTTTACAGAAGAAGAAACTATTCAACATAGAAGCCCTAGTAGTATGATATGGGTATTTTTTTTGTATCGATTTCAACCAATTTTTGGAATCCCTGAGATTAGGCTCAAGATATTCACTAAGCATATTACCTCACGTGGATCAACTCCATAGAAAGCTTACGGGTTGTTATAAAGAAGGCTAAGAATGACATACAAATAACGCTCAATTATGGGAGGTATCTATTTGGACATCTATTGCACAGGAGCGTCATGAAATTAAGTATTAGAATTTAAAACATTAGAAACATTAATTTAGTACAGTTACAGAAGAAACTATTTTGCTTTATATTGTTACTGGTATTATTATGCACGTCGTAATATAATGAATTGTGTAAAATAGGATTTTAGTTTAATGGAAAAATGAGTTTGTTGCTTATTGATAATCTTTCAGTGTCCGCGCCATTAATCATTTTGTCCTGTTCAAGCTGATCAACGTAGATTACGTCGTGTACATCCCAAAACACTGAGGCCATGATCTTGTTGTCCGATAAAGTGGCTTTGGCCGCCTTTGATGCCGGTTAACCACTACAAACCCACTGTTTTGACTGTTCTTTGGCCTCTAGTACACTGTGACGCCAAGAATTATTCAGATTGCGTTTTAATGTCGCCAAGCATTCATTGATTGACACACGTGCGTATTTAGAGGCAATTGTGAGCAATCGCGTTACACATCTTGCGGAAAACTTCCTTACATTCAAATGAGTTGTTAAAATGTTATACATCAGGTTATTTGAGCAACCCACAAATTCACCAATATCACGCACATTCAATCTCGGATCATTCATTACCATATGGGGAAATTTTTCAATCACTTCTGATGTGGTGGTTATTTAGACGACCTGTACGTTCTTTATCAGAGATCTTCGGTCGCATTTAAATTGAGCTGTCCAGGTGCATAAACCCCCATAAATCCCCATAAACTTCAATGAGTTTCACTTTTACCCCATCATTTGGTTTCTTTTTCAAAATGAAATATTTAGTCGATTTTTTCCATTGTTGTCAAATCGCAAACGATGTTCACTTTAAACATCTGATATCCTCAAATTAACTGGCGTATCTATTTGAAAGCTTGACAGGACGCTTGTCGCAGGTTACTTTAACGAAAAATACAGTTATTTCAATTGCAGTAGCGCCGTCTCTTGCCGAGGCTGAGTAATTAGGGAACTCACCTCGTATAATAACAAAGTCAGAACCTTAATCCTCTTAAACCTCTGTTATTAATTTATACTTGTTGCCACTGCTATTTTTATGCACAAGTTTGTACATGTGTTTTGGCATAAAGGAAACCTTCCTTTCTAATTAATTAATTGGATCAAGTGCAGGGAGCATTTCTTTACAATTTGCACTAACCCGCGATGCGAGGTGTGTTTTATATTACTTCGTGATCGCAAACACATGTAGAGCACGTAATTTAGGCAAAACGTGCAGTACCTCCGCTGCGTATTACATAATGTATTACGTGTCGGGCGAGTATAGGAATGTGGGCTAATTTGGTTAGGTACAGTAAACATAGAAACACACTCGCGCTAAAATCAACGAAATTAGCACTATGCATGCTGCGTAAATATACCGTTGCAGATAGTTGTTTATTAAGTAGTAGGGTTTTCATTCATGTATAGGTAAGAGCTATGCGGCCGAATTTCATAAAACAAAGAGTGTGATGTTTACCATCGCAGCGCTGATTGTAGTGTTCGCGTTTATATATTGGCTGTAACACATAAATGAACGTCGTTATTTCTATTTTATTTTATTTAAGTTGTTGAATGCGTTAAAAGTTGTCGTAAAACTTTCTCCTTCCAGAATATGCAATAGTCGTTCTTTGGATAAAGAGAGCGATATAAGAAAACATCGATTTTAAATTGAAACGTAAAATATAATTTAGACAGTTTCACATGTTTTCCGTTTAACAAGTTAATCCGGGAATATAATATCATGATCTATCACATGTTTTTCAGATTCATGTTCCAGATGAAATGTATTATACGTCGCTTACTAAGTTTATATAAAAAAAAATTAAATTCAATAAGGAAAGAAAAACATCTTTAATGTATTGATAAAGGAACGGCAATGGCTGTTTCCAGATATTAAAATTTTTACTTGCTTTTGTTGGACTTGATTGAGTACTTTCTTTGAATGAAATAGCAGCATCTTTCGTTCTGCTATGCTTCAGAGTATTTTCCACACCTATTGAAGAAGTCATACTCCGATTTTTATCCGTAATTAAAAACCAACGTCCCGGCATATAGATTTGAAAAAGGTCAAACAACTATTTTTAGACGCAAAACATGACATTGGTGTTTCCTTTTGGTAGATTTAACATGTACAATTTCAAAATGATCTGTAGCCCTCAAATAATTCACTTTAACCCCTAAGTATTATACATTTTTGAAATCTACTACCAAAGAAAGATCCAAATTGAAAAAATATACTACAGGGCGTTCCATTAGAAAATTTTAAGGAGCCACAGTTGGGGTGCGGGCTTGAAAGTTACACCAACTGTATATAAGCTAAAAGGTCTCTCCTTTTATATGACTTTTGCGTCCTTCTTGAAAATAAATTTACGATAATTTAGGTGGGGAGCTTTCATTAAAGGTTGTATTAAAAACAAGAAGTTAAAAAGTTTCATATTGAATCACTGTGCTTCCAATTCTAAATTCTAACAATATATATATAATCTGTTCAATGGATCACCTTCTCTCCCAGAATGGCTTGGTTGGACTGACGCCATCAGATACGATCAAAAGCTCAACTTAATTACGTAATGAACTATCCAGAGGGCGTAACGATGGTTTTAGAATGAGTATCAGAATATAGTTTTCAAACATAATTTGAGACACCATGAAATTAAGTGACATTATATTATCTGAAAAACAGCACAACTTTTCAAGTAAAGATTGTAGAATGAACGCTAGTAGCATAGACGGTGGGAGCAACGTTGGCTCCCGACCGCAGATCTCTTGGCTTGACGTTACCAGCGATGTCGGCATTACGTGAAAATATAAACATTTTTAGCTTTTCGCCGAATATTGGCTCACAACGTTCTCGCATACTTACCTGGTCTTCGGGCAAACCATTGTCGTGCACCGACCTTTCCCTGAAAATTTGCTCGGTGTTGTCTGCCGATCAGAACGTCGCATGCTTACTACAGTTGGCAGCTGATCTTCAACCAATGCTGCACCGACTAAATTGATTCAACATCGATATGCTTATGTCGCTAAAGTATTTACTCTCAAGCGAACATTCATTATCATTCACCGATTGTCGGCCAACGCTTAACTGATTCTGCTGACCGAGAGCTTATCGATACCCAACGTTAGAAAAGTATCATTGGTTTTGTATACCCTACCGACCGTGACTAACCGTCAAAATATATCATTGTATTTCAAATAAGAAATCACTTCCGGTTGAACCGGAAGTGGTTACATCTAACTAACGTGTTTCGTGAACTATCCTGTATGTACTGATATTTCTCAGCTACAAAAATTCAATTTTATGTGTGCATTTGCTTTTACCAATATCTGCGGACATATTACCATATTTTATCGTAAACGAACAGCCTGGTTAGTATTTCTAACGCGCGATATACCTTTTAATGACGGCATAACACGATTTAAAAAGGTTGCAATCTTCGTTGTGTATATAATTTCAGGGGGTCCCGGTCGTTTAGCTAATATCCATATTATTTTTATAGCTGTTGAAAGAGATAAACTTTGAAAACAATGATTTATGAGCACGTTAAATACATAACCATGGAAACATCACGTAAACTAGAACTTTGATGATATCATAATTTTTATTTGTATCGTGTGTTGGATATTAGAAATTAGTACGTCTTTATTAATTTTTCATTCGCTCAGCTTCTCATCGTATAGTTCGCATTAGTTAGCACCTATTTAGCAGTAATTTGTAGAAATATTTGGGTATTTTTTGTATATATGTTTATGAGAGAAAAAATACAGAAAATTTCCAAATTAATGCTATTTTGACGAGAATGTTGGTAGCAAATATTAAATCGCGGGCTGATTATGCTTTGGGAACTCATTACCTAACTACTTCGTGCCAAAACAAAAAATGCGGAAATGCGGCAATAAAATGTGCATGAAGAATGTTAAATTTGCCTAAAAGTCAATGGTAGTTAATCCTGTTGTTAAGCAAACAATATGAAAACTTTATATTTTGCTTAGTATTGGATATTAAAGTCAAAAAATTAAAACTCCTTGATTTAAGATAAGGTTTTATCGCAGAATTTTTAGAAGAAAAAAATGTAAATAAAGGAAACCAGATGTGAATCAATTAGAATTTCTAATTTTTTTAAGTTATAGCATTAGCATTTTCTACTTTTATATTTAATTAAAATTTCGATGAACTATATTATTCTCAAAAAATATAATACTAAGATAGCTTAGGTTCCTCATCCTTTTGTTGCGTTTGCCGTGAATTATTCCATCAATACCATGAGGAAGCTAAGCTATCTTAGCATTATATTTTTTGGTTATTTTCTGATGTGTTCTGTTTATATTATTCTTGTCGATTTTATAATGAAGAAGCTTTATTCTAACATGAGGTATGAATAGATTAATATATAGAATGAATATTACGAAGATACATTGCCTACACCTATGAAGTAAGTATATAACAGCTAAGTACTACTTTTGGTATCGAAATTAATTTGGTTGTAATAGTCTAAACTAAATTTTTTTTTCAATGCTGATTGTTCTTTGTACATGCTATTCATTCGGCGATGGCGCGTCAGTGTAACGTGATTTTTTTTACTTATCTATTATCAAATAGGGACATTAATTATAAAGAATTAATTTGACAAAAAAGTATACGCAAATTTGTGTGTATCACAGGAAGTGCAAATTTAAAAACAATATGATAATAGCCATTGATAGCAGTCATCAAAGTACGAAAAACACGCGAGCAAAGATATACGAAACTAGGAAATAACGTTCCCGTTTCCAAGTTTTATCAGAATCGTAGCGAAAGGCTGACGAGTAAATATTATAGGAATGTAAATAGACGCGCTGCGTCTACTTACATTCGTAGCGCGCGAAGTGAAGGAGCTTGTACACTTCGCTGTAAAGTTATACGCACATGCATGCGTACATAGATTGTGCTGATCTTGAGACGCGTAGAAATGGATTAAACTTGACCCGAATAATGTATTATTGGGTTGCGGTATCGGTTGGTCTTTCAAAGTAATTTGTAAATGTGATAAATGTGTTGATACGATGGTTTGCTAAGCGATTGACCTAAAACGTGAAAGCATTCAATAGTTACGCATATGTAGTTCTTTATTTATAAATGGGTTCTTGCTAAAAATATAGTTCTATTCTCTTAAAGTTAAAGGTATTTTAGCGATTAATATATACAGGATTTTCCAGGCAACCTGTTTGTTAAAAGTTTTCACAGTTCTAGAAATTTGTAGCGGGCAAAAGGCGATGGGCGATAACACTAAATTTAAAGAATACTTTAGCCTTACCAAAGATCAGTTTTTCACAGCCCTTGGGTGTATTCTGCCATTAACAATGAGACAAAAATTAAGAACACTTAAATCCAGAAAGCGAAGCCGTTTTCAAGTAAAATTGAAATTAAAAATTAACGAATAATTCGATTACAGCGGTATAGATGGCAGCAGGGTGTACTAGCAGAGAATTCGTCAATATCATAAAAGCTTTAGGCGCTAACAATGATAACGCCTGTGCTGCCGAGCGTTTGTACAGGGAACTGTTTACGAACAGCTATCATCTAGATCACAAACCAATCCAAAATGTAGAAACACGTTCTGTAGAGACAGGATGTATCGTCCCAAAACGCTCCATGTTCCAGTCGACCTCGAAAATTTACATGGCAACAGGAGAAACAGTAATTGCAAGATGTTGGGAATAAGCCTACCACCAGTTCATAGATGTCTTCGAAGATATAACTTGTAACAATACCTCCTACAGCCTGTTCAAATGCCGTATCTCGGAGATGATCTATTGACAGAAAACGTTTGCGCATATGGATTAAACCAAATTCAGAGCAATCCCGACTTTTTTCATAATGTCTACTGACGAAGCTCATTTCATTCAATTAGGAGTTTTCGATCTTCATTATTAGCACTAGAAGAATCCTCATATTTTGCGTCGGCGGAATCAGCAAAGACGTTGATCTTTCTGTCTGTGAATACCTACTTGGCTAGGTATTTTGGGTAAAAAAGAAAACATTTAGTCGCTGGGATTAAATGCTGCATAGCCAGCTGCGAATGTGGGCTCGAATATCTGACAACAAATATTAACAAAATAAGTTATACAAATCAAACGAGACCCTACATACCATCTTTTCTGACCCACCTCAACAATTAACAACAAATCGTAAAAAATAGCGATGACTGACATTACACAATCGCATCCACGTGTATTTCACATGTTAATTCACGCATGTCCTTCCTTATTAATACAGATGTATGTAATGTGCAATTCATGTCATATGTTCGTATATTGTAGCAGTACCCCGTGCTGTACGCTCGATCGCAATTTTAGGAATGCAAATCGCTATAGCCGTTTTAAAATAACATTCGAAACGGCGTATACGCGTGCCCTATATTCCCTTCGTGTAATTGAAAACGTGCGTAATCTGGTTTATTTAGTCTAGCAATTGGGTCTGGAAAAATAAACAAGAGGCGGTTTTGTAGTTGCGCGAAACGATAGTGCGTGTACATATATATGTACGTACAGCAATGTTGATCTCGAATGTCAAAATTCTCGTATGCACCAAAAGTAATTATTAGAGGTTCGAGTAAGAGATATGCGTGAGTCTTGACATTTGGGATGAATACTGCTGTACGTAATCTAACGGTACATAACTGCTCGCACTGCTCAGCTCACCAAACAAGAAATAATTTTCGCTGAATGAGCGCCTTCTTTAGCGCGATATTCCGTTGCTGCCAGCAGCGGCAAACACGTGCATACTTGGACTTAACGCCAGCATCTCTCTATTATAAATCGTTCTTGATTGTTTCTAACCTATAGTTTGAACAAATAACACGCTTTTTTCCTGCAAATAAAGCAGGCTATAGAAGGTGTAGAAATTTAAACTCGGTAACCCATCATTTAGAAATCGCTTTCTTTATCCGTTTACTATCTTAGATTGCTAGGAGCGAACAGTAACTGCATGCGGCCTGTTATCTTTCGCCTTGAGATATGGAAAGTATCTTCAATCATAAACGGTTACAATCCATCACGACTTCAATATCTAAGTGAAATGCCGCTGGATATATTAATATAAATTTGTTTGTTTTAACATCTTGTTAATTAAATACGACGTGTAGGAAGAATTTTTGTATTTAAGTATATCTATAGTATGAAATGATATGATATAATTTCATAATTACTTTGTAAGTTTTTCTCCTGTACGAAAATCAAGATATTCGTAACGTGAAGTGTACGAGTGGTCTTTCGATTTCGAATACGATTACTCCAAAACCACAGTATTCAATAAGTATTAGGGAAACACACGTTTGAGAATGGACATTTAAATTTAAAAATGTTTAAACGCTAAATTCATAGCTACACTACAAATCAACGACGGCCTCTATCACTTCGCATAGACTTAGGCTCATTTTAATTCGTCCAATCAAGTCAAATTCAGTCAAATCACATGAGTCAATAGGCTCCGCAATAAGCAGGAGACGTACAAGTACATCCTCGTGGGTTTATCTAACAAATGTTAAAAGTCCATGAGTGCAGATTTATTTTTTTAACTAAAACATTTAATAGTTACACATAATCACAAACAAAATACCAATTATAGAATTGCTATCTTGGCAGAAGAAAGATTAACAGTTTTCCTCGGGAAAGAAGGACATTTTATATAATAATAAGTAAACCTAATTAGTTAATGATTCGTAATATTTTAATAGTAAACTAAATATTTTCTTACATTTGATGTATATTGTGTCTATCATAAACAGTTTCTTCCGATAAATACTGTGTATTCGCAACTAAAGGTGGACACGAATAATGGGATATAATAGAAGCATTTCTGAATTTGAAGCAGATTCTTCATGTTTTCTTTTTAATAAGCCGTAAATTCCAAATTTCACATTGTTCCCAATTTCTTGATAGAAGGAATCAGACTTCGGAAAAGCATTAGCATTGGATCATCTTCATCATCAGCTTTTTCAGAAATTGTTTTAAGATGTTTCAGGTACTGTTCATCAGCTTCATCGTCTGCCTTATTTTCTGTCGTCTTCTTTTCTTTTGTAAGCTATCAGAACACGCAGAGCTTCTTGGTGTTTGAATGTCCTGGTTTGACTTCTGTTGAGATTCCCTATTTAATGCCTGTGGTGATTGTCAATCAGTGTTCTTTTGACGGATCTGTTGTGATTTCTTACAAGACCTCTGTTGGTATTGAGAATGGGATTCGTGTTGAGAATCTATCTGATCCAGAAGAAACAGTTCATGATTTTCTTTTGTCTCTTGCTTTAGCTTAACCAATAATCAATGTTCAATATAATTTTAGTTGAGGGAAAATTTACAAAAATCATTCATAAACTATCTCCTTCGATAGAAGAAAAAAAAATGTTCGATTATTCTCTTCGCAGGATGTACTTGGAACATTTTGTTTACCAAAAATTTGACGCAGTTTTCAAATTGTGGCACTCAAACCTTCAGCATTTTTGAAATAATGTTTAATAATAAGATAACGCATTCTGTGTCGAATAGCGATCTATTTTCAATAATGACAGCTATCATTGTCAACTGTCATAATGGTTTGTCTGACAAAGCACAACAGCGAATATTGTATTCATTCTTACTATGTACATTTCCTAAGACTAAATATTTAGATACACATCTTTTTGTCTTCGGTACCAATGAAAAACTCTGTTAAGCTGTGTAATCTAACAAGATCATACCAAATTAACCTATTAAAACTTAAAGCATAAATTACAATACAAAACACCTTTCCATTGCTGAAAACCAGGTATGGCTTTGAATTTGTGGCGCAACGTGTGATGTTGGATACTTTTTCAAAGGAAAAATAAACATGCTTCTAATTAACGATTGACATACAGATTGATTATTTTTACATGTAGCTATCAATCTTGGCAGCATCTCCATCGAAATGTTCATTTCATTCGGCGCTTTATTTTGGCTGATACGTTACCACCCTTTTCGTGTTATTTTAAAACAGTTTACAATAGTAGAAATACATAAAACATTCTTTACATCTATCGATCAACTAGCAGGTCTACACATTTCATACTTACGTTTGTTTACGAAACTCTACGAAGTATTTGTTAAGATATTTATGTATTTTGGTATTAACGGATCAAATAATCCACAAACATCAGTTTATAGAGTATAATTTGAGCTTAAAATTTAGGTAAGCAATAATTAGATTATAGAGGATTTTCTTTATAGATTTACATTCTCGACAAATGATTATTTATTTAAATTTTGACCCAATTATTACAGTTCTTTGAATACCTAGTATCCGACATGGTGTTTATTGGATTCTAGAGTGCACGTAACTAAGTATCTGCTTATAATTAGTTTAATTAGTTTAATTATCTGTACTTTATAGCTTCAGTCCTCAAAGCTATTTTTATTTTTTTTTAATAGTTCCTGTAATTTAAATTTTTTTATTTCCAAACACAAGCCATATAGTCAGCGTATATATTTTTTTCTGTTGCTTTTAATTGTAAATACTGGGACAATATGAGAAACCCAATGCATCGAAGTGAAAGTGAAGTTTTCTTCCAAGTAAGTACTTTTACAGTATTCGTCATGCATTACTTCTAAGAAATAAATAATCAATTCAGGGAAATTGATAAAAATTTAGCTCTGTGGTGCAGTGTTCGAAATTAAAAATACGAAATAGGAAACGAAAGCCATGAAGGAGATAATTTTGTTAGGTAAAAACCACTTTTAGTATCCTTAGCCATATTTTAATTTTCTTTTAATTCAATTTGTTCATGTCTGAAAAAAATGTGCGTGCAACTCATGAAGAAGTGCATTTTTAATCACTATCAAGAATCTTGCACGTGACTACTGAAGAGTAGTCGTGCAAATAGCTGTTCTTGTAGTCTAACAGCAAGTTAATGTCTGCATTATGCTGTAGGAATTTGCATTTACAAGAAATAAAATTCATTTTTTAAATTATTGTCTGTTTTAATGACTCAGTTAATTTATTATTTATTTAGGTAAAAATATCAAAATCAATTTAATTTTTCAATTTCCCGGGCCTTGTTCAAGTTCAGATATGGCACTTCTTTAGCACGATTTTTTACAACAATGAATATGGGACACGTTATTTTTGATTGCTAACGCAATACTTACAGAGATAGCTACTTGAACCTAGGCAGTATTATTTTCTTGTGATAGATAACATAAATTATGTTTCCTCGAAACCGCAAGCGTGTTAATAGCCTTGTCTACACGTCAACGTTAATGGGAAGAAATCATAGACCATGTACCTACCAAGCATGAGGCCTGGGGTAGAGAAGAACCTTAATTTAAACCACATCTTTGGCCGCATTCCATATTTTTGCATTTTATTCAGTTACTGCAATAATGTTTCCTTCCAAGTCACGATATTGTGCTAGAACTTACGGAAACAACTGTATACTGAAATGTATATATATAGCGTTGTACGCCATAATTACTGAAACAGAACCTGAATGGTGGTGATGCGTACGAAGAACAATGCGAGAACGTCAAGAATTTACGACCGACAATATCTAGAAGGCGTTGCGAAATTACGTCAGATACGCTGATGAAGAATTTGCGAGAATCTACTGCTAACTATGTCTGCAGATACACTCACACGCATGTACAGCATACAACAATCTATGACTCATGCGATGTGTCTACCCGTCCAGGCGTGCGCTTGTTTCTTTTTAACCGATTCGCCTGCGCCTCCGCATTTTTTACGCCGTCATTAAATATGATTACGAAGGTGACGTCATGTACGCTACGTCATATTGTATAAATGTACAAATTTAGCAAACGCATAATCGAAATTCTCCGACAAAAGCTCTTCTGCAATGCTTAAATGCCGTCAATTATCGCGTGTAATTGAAACTAATAATTAATTCAAATGATATATAGAAATATCAGACGATTGAATTGCCTCTTATTATCATGTAGGTGTGCAATATGAATAATTTATTTATTCATATTAACTGTGTAATGAGGTTAGATTAATATTGTATGCGTGTATTAGGTCGATTTATATGATACATTATGATTAAATACTAAGTATTTCACACGCACTTACAAAATTCTTTCACGATCTTTGTTGGATATAAGCGTTAAATATATTCGGAACTGATCATACGAGATCTATTTTTAAAATCCTATTTAACCTTCCTTATTTTGTCAAGAATAAGCACATAGAGAGAAAATCGAGATGATTGATAGCAGAGGGACAGAGTGGCTTCCGAAGTGGTAGGAGTTCAGAGGATCACATATTCACTTTAAAAGAATTATTGGTAAGACAATAACCAAAGGAAAAAGTATATATTTTGCCTTTATGGACATCGAAAAAGCTTTCAACAGAGTCCGTAAGTCGAAACGATGAGAATGTATAAAGAAAATGAACATTGAAGGTAAATTTCTTAGGGTTATTTCAGCTGTGTAATAACGAAAAATACGAGATCGGAAATATTTGCCATAAGGGAAGGACTAAGACAAGGAAGTGGCTTGACCCCGTTTTTGTTTATAACCTTTATGGATGAGATTATTAAGAAGACAATGAAGAAAACTAAAGTGACTTTTATACGATATCGAAATCTAGAAAAAGTAGACATCTTTGCATATTTTCGCAGATGATGTAGTGATAATAGCGAATAGTAGAGAAGATCTGCAGTACAATTTCGAAATATGAAACGAAACTGTCAAGAAGTATGAGATTAAAATGAACAAAGAGAAGACAAAATTAATGGCAGTTACAAAAGAAAAGCATGATGCATATATACAAATAGATGCCGCGAGAATTGAGCAAGCAAATAGGTTCCAATAGCTCGGTGTTACACTAAAGAAAACAGAAAAACAGAATTAAGCAACAGAATATCTAAAGCGAATAAACTGTATTACTCGCCGAGGAAAAGATTATTAAACAATAAGGAAATATCAAGCCTACTAACTTATATGAATGGGAGTCCTGGGTACTGACACAACGAGAAAAGAAGAAACTGCAGGCAAGTGAAAATATATACCTAAGAAAGGTCAAAGGGATAACAAGAATGAGCAAGATAACAAATGAAAAAATAAGAGAAGACCTAAATATATATACATATAACCCGCCGAAAGAATTATAAAGGAAAAGCAAGTGGGATAGTGGAGCCACTTACAAAGGCTAAGTGGTGAAACACCGGTAAAGAAAATATTCTATTGATTAATGTTACTCAGCTGTGTTTTTACTTGTGACTTTTGTTTATTTATTTGTAAAGTAAACATGTTGCAATGAATTAACAATTATTATGAATGGGGCCATTTTTATCAATGACAAGCAGTTGAGCTCACTTCATGTGTTACCGTTATTAACATATAGAATTGATAAAATACTAAGGGAGAGCAAATTGATGAATCTACAGTGAGATACGCCTCAAGTATCACTAAATATTTGCTTTAGGAAGATTTTACATTAATTTGGATGTTTTGGGGAATGAGAAGATGAAATATAAAAGAAGGTATTGTCCTGTTCTACCACTACCGTCGTTGAAAAGGAATTACTGCTATAGAAAACGAGCTCCCGGCCACTAGAGGGACGCTTGCTTTAGACGAAGGGACAAGCTGAAAACACTAATTAAGCCCAATGTACGCGTGGCGTTAATTACAGCTAACCTCGATGCTAGGAATAACAGTATAATGCATATCTTTTACTTGATAATGTTATTACTTTATTTGCACTTAGATATAATTTGAGGCATTCACATTTTGTCATCCTTGATGAGATACCTTTAAAACTCCTTTTAAAATTCTGTTTAAATTTTATTTTTTTTATGATTGTATTTAATGTTTTCATAATTTAAATCTAATCATTAAACTAATATTTATAAATTCAGTGCTGATGACTGTAAGTCGAAGCATGTCCACTAAATAAATTTTGAAAATATTGGAATACAAAGTTAGAACATAACTTGCTTTCCACCTTCGATATTCTTCCAGAATATAATGGATCTTCTTCTAATAATATTGTGTTTTCTATCTATCTTGTAGCTTAAATCAACATGCAATAAATGGAAAGCTGCTCTTGATTAAACACTTGCATGCTAATTTTTCTAAGCGAGCAACTATTAATAAGATTGTTTATTTGCGAATATCACTAACAAAAACAAGAGCTTTGAAAAGATACAACAAAATACAGCGAAAATTAGAATCTCGTAGTACCCTGACATGATAGCATGCAAAACACTAAACTTCCGATTTCTGTTTAGCTGTCAATTATTATTCATTAAAATATCAGGAAGAGTTTAATTTGTAGCTTATTGTATATACTATAAATTAATTTTAATCAGGCGCCAAAAAGGCGAACCAAAAAAGTTAATCGAGAGTATTTGTCTGTAACAGACAATTTTTTAAGGAGAGAAAGCTACGTATTTAATGTTTACATTTATAAATCTGTTATTAGCGACTACGAAGCAGTTCTGCATAAATCAACCTTCGACTTCCGTAATTACAATAACACCATACAAGTCAGGCACCTTCATTTACATCGAGAAGTGAAATCTTTCCTCTGAGCATTTCGTATGGAATTAAGAAACAAGTATCCTTGGAAATTTGTCGAAAAACAATGCAGACGGACTGACAATACCATAATTGCGCTTAATCGAAGATAATGAATAATTCATCCTCGATTTTAAAACTAAAATAGATGAGCGGATTTACCATTCCTTTAACATTGAGACAATAAAAATGATCGAGGCGTGTTTAAATGTGAGTGCATACATATATGGTCATATTTATTTACGTTTAGCAAATAAATTCCTCATTTAGTCTTCACTTGTGTTTGTAATTCGCTTAAAAACGTAGAATACTCAGAAATATAGAGCATATTCAGAATAAAATTGTCAGAAGCTTTCGTGGAATAATGATAAAAAAGTTTACACATGTTAGTACCTACCATATACTTTGCGCAGCAAAACTATGGAATAAATTTCTTAAATTTGAAGCAATGTGTTTTTCGAAGGAATACCCGGACAAGTTAATTTTATTCTTTTACATATACATTTTTACATCACAAATAGCTGACGATTTTGTTATTTTGATGGATCATTGTTTAAATGATACCATCAAAATTTTAACCTCACATAACAAGATTTTGAATGAAAGTTATTTAAATAGTGCAAAACATGTATTTTCTTAACAAACATTGAATGATTGTTTCTTTTAAATCAAATGTTTGAAAAACCATCCACCGGCTCTTAACCATAAACAAATCTATTACGAATGACGTCAGGACTAATTCGTCTCGTTTGATAGGAGGCGACGAGGAACAAGTACAAATTTTTAATATTTAGAGTCAAATATGGTAAAGGGAACCAAAGAGTACATTCTCTTTGATGGCCAAGCAATACAACTGAATATTAGTGTAGTAATGCGACTTATAATTATATCACATAACCTCCAAGTACTTTGTGAGCATTTCGCTTGATGTAAGCTGTCTTCTTTTGCTGACAACCTAAAGTCATGATCCTCAGGTCATGACTATGATCAGGATTCCAAAAAGTGTGTTTGAACTTGATTTGGTTGGCTAAAGTCTTTAACCGAAACGCACTTGCTTCAGATACAAAGAAACTTGTTAAAGCATGCAAAACACAGAAATCTGGTGGAATTACTTCAGTTCGTGCCTCCAGTATACCACAATTTTTTTAACTTAAAATTGGTGCAAAATTATTTATTTTTAAACAATAAAATTGACCTCTCCGAGGATTTTCTTGTGAATTTATTTCATAATTTTGCCGTGCGGTGTCTAATAATTAAATATACTATTAACAGATAACAACTAAGCAGATGAATGAAACCACAAGCATGCTATCACTACCTGATTCAGAATTGCGCCAATTATTCATGGGAATTTTGAGAGTAAACCCAGAAAAGAAATGAAATCACGTGCCGTTGATGACGTTTACAAACTAAGATAAATCAGATAAAATTGTTTGTGTAACCGCAGAATTTCTGGTGAGATATGCGGTCATAACGTGCAATTATGTGTAACGGTGATTCAAATTGAGAGACATACATTGTGGCCCGTGTACATTATATCATATAACTAAGAATTATTTTATATTTTAGGAGTTTTACAAATTCTAAAGAGCCAAGTTTAGATTTGAATGGTATTTGGTGAAGATATAAAGTACACTACAATTAAATATACAAATAGCAACTTTTTTTATTGCATATCCCAGATGGCTAATTTCAGTTCCTTTAACTTTGCAGCTCCACTGCACAACGATAGGGTGTCGGTATAATAAATAAATGCATGTTGTATGTATGATTTAGTGAATTTCATTTTACTTTGCCAACATTTTTATCGCAAAACAACTTGAGATGCTTTTAAAATTTCGTAACTCGTCAGTACATTTTATGGCTTTTTAAAGAGGTATACAGGTTACAAGTAGCAAGGTTGTTATTGAAAGCCTAATTTAGCTAGTAACGTCCTTTAAGTCTAACCTCTAGTATTAAAAACAAGTAGCTAAATGCGAATTAGACATAAATCAGGTACAGCAAGTGAATTGCTTTACAAATAAATTCCATACATCTTTAGTAGCACAGTAATTCATCTAGTCTATTTAAATGCAATTCATACTGATTTTTTAATGCTGAGAGAGAATATAAACTCTGTTGATAAGGTGATTCACTCAAAAAATGAGAATGTTTCTTTGAGTAATTCTATTCTTCATGAAAAAGCCAGTGAAATAGGAATAGTATGTCTTTAAACTTTGATTGAATTTTCAGAAGAGACATTATATCACTGCAGAAAAAGTTGTTGGCAATGGCTGGTTTACTACTGTTTGGGTTGACCTTTACAAGAACTATGGCAGTAAAGACCCTTTTAACTCCGACAATTCCTTATTTTTTCCAGACCGACACCGTTTAAAACATTCATAGACGAAAGTTGTGTTGGTAGGAAGAAAAATGAAAATTGGTGTTTGCGTAGCTGCCGACACGTCTGCAACGGAATATCCGCCAATCTTGGATGAAACCTAATTTGTTTACAGCATGACTACCTTAATGGGATGCAGAGTTAAAAAACACCCTGACACTGTAAACAATTATACAAGTGACTTGTTAGAACGTACATTACCGCATAGTTAGTTAACAAACTTCTTCCAAAGTTTTTCGCTAATTAAATGAAGATAGCATCTTGACGTAGGCACATAATAGTTTAATAAAGAATGCGTAGCGTATGTAAAAGTAGACGCAAATTCACCGAGTTACATCCAAATTTGTAAAAGCCTCATTCTGAATATCAGCTTTTGACTCGTGGACGTAAGGCATAAAAAGATAATTGTCTTACACGATGTGCTATCTTAACATAACATAAAAAAACAATATTAAAAGAAATTGAATAAGTACCTGATTTTTAGCAAGTTTGTTACAAACTTTTTTTTTTAACAGTTTGGGTATTAAATCTCTCGAGATAAAGAAAGTCTCAGGAAGCATATTACATACAATATTTTTACATTAAGAATTTCGACCAACACTTTTACGAATAACATTACCACCTGTAGCTTTTTAATAAATCTATCCACACATATTAGTTCACTCACAATTTTCTCTTTCAATATCAAACAGCTTTTTTTATAATACGATAAGTTAGGCACGCACTTTAATTTAAGTGTTAGTTTTCATTAATCTCAACTGTGAGTAAACTATCATCAATTTTAAGTCGTTGATGAAGTGTCTATTTACGGTCAACAACAACAGCTTCGCAATCTTCAATTATTATGGTATTGTACGAGACTGACGAACTGTCTTCTATTTGTCTCTCTATCTGCATATCCGTGTTTACTTTACTGTTAATTTCCGACATATTTATCTTCACTAAAAATGCTCAATCACTTTTAATGCAACATGAAATCTATATGCTACTCTATACTTATCTAATTCGAAAGAAAGTGGGCGTAACAATTGCGAACATTATACTATTATATTACAACTAAGCAGTATCTACCGCCATTATATGTACATTTACGGTAGGCACACCTCGTAAGCTAACAGAATTAATAATGGCATTGTGCAATCGTAATCAAAAACGGATGACATAACGATGTTATTAAACGTTATACGCTTACTGATTTACGATGCGATACGATTCGATGATAAGTCGGCGTTCATTCATCGGCAACTAAACTACTCGACAATGTATTCTAAAACTCTTGAATAATTATGGAGTTGGGCGAAGGTTGATAGCGTCGAAATTGGATCTTGTGGACGTACCCAAATGTGTTCGGAGTTCGGATGTCAATTACATGGCTAATTTAGAAGCGCTATTACATTAAATTAGGAAATTATTGGAGACGGTACTACACTATACTTAATTATATGAAAGTGCTCTTAGTTGTATTACATTAATTTTGTAGTTATGCAGGATAATATACAGTGTGGTCATTGTATCTTGATAACATAATAAAAAAAAGATAATATTGTTAAGTCTGGACTGTTTGCCAGCTAAGGTAGTTTTCCGCCATTTCCTATCCAACCTTCTGGATATTTTGTATTTAGAATTTTGTAATATTGTACCGGGGCCGATTGTAAACTAAATTAAGAACTAATGAAATGACTACTTACTTTGAAATTCTTATTTTTAAATATCAATATTCTTTTTTTTTATAATTTCGTATCTCGCAGCTTGCTCAAGTAATGTTCTGGATTCTGTGATTCTGGAGTAGTGCACTAAAAAATACAAGACTGATTTCGAAATAACAACAGGTTTTATAAGTTTTACAATATTATAAACAAGGAAAAATAAAATTACTGAAAATGGGGCATTCGAGAATAGAACAAAATGAATATCGATTTTATTAAAATATTAAAATTTCCAAGAAAGGAAACGGTTCGAACGACTCAGAGCAACAGGTTTAAAACAAACGTAAATGTGAAAATAAACAAAAGCATACAGGTGACTTAGAGTGATTACGGGTGCGGTTCATTGGCGAGCAATGAACACGGTATTCTCACTCTTCTAGTGGCGGTGAAAGCTCTTGCCCGCGGCTCTCCTGACGGTGACGGTGACTTTATACTCTTTTTAACTAACTTGAACTACTATTCAGGCTGTGGTTATTACCTTTACTCTTCTTGGGCAGTTGAGATATGACAAAGTTAACCGTCGATGCTCAGACGCTAGTCACATGTCCTATCAGATATTTGTCGTTCATCATCAATGGACCAATATCGACAATTTTATGTGTTGCGTCCCCGTCTCGTTGAAAATGAGCTTTCATCAGTTCACCGTATATTTTTTAAAAAGTTAAAAAAGCAACACAAAATCAATTCTCTGCCAATACTTAGTTCCTGAACTTTTCGAAATTTAAAAACCTTATATTTATGTCGTCTTAATACTTTATGAACGGAAAAATGCCTGCCTTCCGAACATCCTTAATAGAATTTGTTGGATTTACTTCAAAAAATTCTGATATGTTTCTTGTATTTTCTTCATTTGATACAAGAAAGTTCTTATGTACTTTCTTAACATCTATGAAGCTTCAATTTTCTGACAATTTCTTATTTAACCCTGCAAAAATCTGTTTGGAAGGGGCCTACCATTCTGGAAAACGTGATTTCCAACCAATGAAAAACATACAGGTGTTCCACTTAAAAACATTATAGACATATCTTGTCAAATGAATTGAAATGAGTTGTTTGATTTTTTTTAACGCTAACAAACGCTTTGTGGATAACACTGCAATTTTTCATTCATTTTGATTTAACGAAAAATAAAGTAGTTATGACACATTAAAATGTTATTAAGTTACAATGATCGCAGTAATACAGTATATACGCATGTAATAGTAGCGTGTGTAGGTAGATTTTCCTAAAATTAAAAGAAATCTACAAATGGGATGTGTAATTTAGACACCACCCACTAATTGTGTGTGTGACTACGTAACACTGTTAATTTGATTAACTTGAACATTTGATATACATTGTATGGAATCTATAGACGCCATACTACGTTATATGAAAAAATGTTGAAAGAATTTTTTTCAAGGAAAAATGTTGTTTGCTCCACCGTAACGTAAGATAGACATTTTAACTGAAACTGAGAAAATAATAATTTTAACGATGGTTGGGTATGGTGACCGTAAGACCGTAAAAAGTATATTTCTTTTTCAATTAAAAATACGCAAATAAAGAATAAGTACTCAATATGTTGTGAGCAAAACTTTAAAACGTTTTAGAAAAACTCATTTGCATACTCTTTCTAGATCTGTAGCACGAAAGATTAGACGTATTGTTAGAACTCATTGACAGTTCACATCGCTCTACACGACAATTGTCTGTAGATCATATGTCGCTTTCTATTTAACAACTGGAGTAACTTCGACCTACTAAAATAACGCAGAATATTAAGCACCTACCTGGGTAGCTCGGATTTACTTCATTTGTTGAAATGAAAGCGACAATAATGTACGCGTGAGCTCGGTACATCGCACATTCAAGAAAGACCTCCTCACCCTTGCAATCTTATTCTACTTCAAGAATAATCGGAAGATGATTTTGAGCGACGTGTTGAATTTTGCGAATTAATGATGGACAGAATTAACAACGATGTAAATCTAATTAACAGAACTAGAACAACGGAAGAAATTGCATTGCTACCTCGAAATACACTCAGTAAGGGCCTAGACTACCCTTTCAACTGTATATTTTTTCAAATTTTAGATAAATAAAACCGTGATAACTGTGGTAGTTTGAAAAGTAGCATTTTCACACATGTAACCAACAAAATACAGTTGTTTATTCGTATTGATGAATTCAACGTACGTGATATTCTTACGACAGTGTTAACATTAATAAATCACAAGTTACGTTTTTATTTGGCCACGTTTAAGTATGCACGACAGAGTCGACATTCAACTGTTTTGTCGGACGACAGGCTATAAACATTACTTTATCAGGGCCAATCATCAAATCAGTGTCACTTTCACTACGATGCGGTGTATTGTTTTTTTCGTGCATAAATACAGACAGAATTATTCGGTATTACTTGCATTAATTATACTAGAAAATAAAATTATTTAATGACAGCTTGCTAGATTAGGTCTAATTTCATCAAATTTTCTGGTTTGCCAAGGAGATGTGGTTCAACATTTTGTAAATTTTAAGAGAATGAATTTTAAATATTGCAAATTGCCGTATCATTCAGTCTGAACGAAAGGCAAAGTATATGTGATCTTTTCCATTGCTTTAACATCCGGAAAAGGTAGCTAAGGCTAAGCAACTTCTGAACAAATGTCTTTAATGAAAGAAAAAATAAAGTAAAATTCCATGCTAGTAGCAATAACGACGAGTTGCTTGCCTAAGGATCCTAGACGGATCGTACCTTAAATTCAGATTGGAGCCACCGAATACTTAAGAAGTAAACATTTTAGATCTTAGATTTTTCAGTGCTATTTAAGAGAATTTTTCAAAGGTATGTAATAGGACTTCTAACACTGTTTATCGCAAATGTTTAATATGACCTCAACTTTGATGGTTTAAAAGTACCAACTTTTTCTCCAAGTTAGTTATACATCGGATTATAGAGCATTTCTGATTGAATTGTTCTTAAATGTCTTTTATTTCTACCTGCGTTTTTGGTCCCATTTCTTCTAAAAATTTGCGTAAAAACTGCATTCTCAATTGCGTCCTGGTTTAGCAACTATGGAACTGTATAGTTTCTTAGCACTTGCAAGTATCGTTCACTAGCTCCAGTTACACCTGCACATAATTATTGAATTTTGTAGAGCAATATAAAAACTTAAAGTACATCCATTATTTTGTGACAATCGCATATATACATTCTATAGAATTTTAGTTTAACTAAATTGTGTAATGGTTTGATTGGTAAATTAGAAGCTTGGGAGGGGGAGTACATATTAATTTTAAATACCAATACCAACCGGCTGCATATGAAAGTATTTTAATATCATCGTAATAATGAACCACAAAGTAATAATTGAAAGCCGTTAATTAAAGGTTAACTAACAAATAGCAGGTCATAAAAGTTGGAGAAAGAGCGGAGAGGTACACACGAGTAAAATCTATTTAGCAAATTCGTGTGCCTATTCTAGAAATTCAATAGAGTCAGTATAATCGCTTAGATTAAGTTAACTAATTGCGTGCATTTCGAATTTTCTATTTCCTGCGGCACATCCACGGAATTACCGCGAAATCATCGTACGTAAAGTCAGAAATAATTACGTTAACGTTGCGTAATTGACGCTTTTAATTCTACAATTAATCTTTCCTATTTTTCTGATGGACAAATAATTAAGATTCGAAAAGCTCCGTGCATTGTAAAAGATTAACGTCCCCTGGGGCAATCCGCCACGTGCTGACCTGTTTCGAATTTCAGACGGTTAGGGATTGTTTTCGAGGAGGTGTGTACGTATGTATATCTGAATTTGAACGCGAAATAAAGACGAACACGTTCAAGCTAATAAGCCAGTGGTGGAATGACTCTGAATAAGATCTAATTATAGGTGCACTTCAAAATCTAGAACGCTACTATATTTATTTATTTGCTTAGGCGATTTATTTGATTCGAGTTATACGGGAGCATTGATTAAAAATGTACTTGGATAGAAGTTACTCAACATGTTTAAAATATCCTCATTTACATGAAAAAATAACTAGTAATTGCTGATTATGTGTATGAAGATTTCTTCTCTTATCTATTACGTATTTTTTCTCGGTTAATTTCAATTTAATAGTTTCAATTTCCATATCCTATGAATAATTAGATTGAGTTTATCATGTTGGCTTACAATGCTCGCCTAGGGCTATACTGTAATAGGCAACATTCATTGGCGCCGAACAATTAAGCTATAGTTATTGTTACTATAGCTGCAAGGCATTTTATTTTCCAAGTGTATACAATAAAAGCAATTATACGTAATTGTAAACATTAATCGTATAGCTTAACCAAAGCATTCACATGCAGCAGAATATTGATTGAAACCATTCATTAAAAGTATTATGGGTTGTAGAAAGTCCTTTTTTGAAAATTTTGACTTAAGAATGGCGATCAACTCGACGAGAATGATGAGAATATATTCAACATGATTGCCTCTTCGGTCATCTATAGAAAACATTTTTAAATTTTAAGAATTGCAACGATGCATCTATTATGTACAAGACGCTTGAAATAAAATTTCAATTTGACGCAAATTCAAAGCATTTAAAGTCGATCAACGATCAATCAAATCGATTTGACAACGTGTGTGTTGTGCACAATTTCATTATTCTAACATAGAAATTATAATTGAAGGGTTAAGTAGACAATTTCCTTAGAATTGAGTTACCTTTCATTATGTGGTAAAAATGTGTATGAAGCAGTAGATTTATATCGACGACACATTCGCAATAGATCGACACAAATTAGCTCGGTTAAAAGTAGATATAAGAAGGTACGGATGCGGATGTTTCAAGAAGCCAATGAAAAACTGGAATCAAACGTACTTCATCATATCGAAGAAAATCCGAAACGATCGACAAGAAAAATAACAGGCATCAGTATTAAAAACGTCAGCAATATCCTTAAACACTACCACCAGATGAAACATGATGTAACCAGTATCCATATGTACATACGTCTTACCGCCCAATAACTCTTATTACTGCTACTAATTACAGTTCCATCAAAGAAAAAAAATAATGAGCATATGACACTTTATCCAATAATATTTCATAAGCGAATCATTGCTAATTTTATCTCGCTTCTACATCGACAACAATGATAGAACTTTATATTCGATGAAATTATACGACAGTATAATACCATGTCTGCTTTTGAAGTGCGGGAATTTTGATTAATTTCCCTTTGTTCATTTTGGTTATAGTTAATAATAGAGCGAGATAGAAGTACTAACTGGGCTCTAGGAATCAAATTGTGTTAGTGAAAAAACCAAGCAGCAGAAACAATTTTCTCAATTTGACGTATATGCGGGGTTCCACTACAGGTATTGATGTATTCGCAAGCGATATGGTGGGATAGGTACATACATAGCGTGCGGGTGCAAGACATTCAGCGAGTCATGCAGTTTTAGAAGTCATGAATGCCTAAGTCGTACATTCCGAGGTTCGTTTAAATCGCGTGCACAATCGACATTCAACGCTATTCGGCAACGATTAAAAACTACTTGTTAAATTGCACCGGGTGAAGAAAAGATATGAACCATAAAGGTCAACTTACATGAAAAATGAGTGGATGTAGTGTAACTTGCTAATTGTTCCAGGAAAGAAGTTTGTGGAACCAACATCAGAAAGAAATAGGAGCAAATCACTGCTAATTTGTCTGCCCTAGCTATATGGGACGTATCGGATAATTATCTAATAACGAAAACTTACTAAACAAAAGGAGACGGTTACAGTTTAATACTAATGAAAAATTCATTTAAATGCAAAATTATAAAATTACTAAATTAAAATAGCTCGTCGACGTTATAAAAACTTTGCTTAAGTTCGAATTCCAACTCTCGTCGTGACAATAATTTCAAATTGTTAGGCAAATGATTGTATATCTTGCTACCGACACATAGATAAGACCGACGATACGCTGTGGAGTTTAATCTATCAGATCTCACAAAATTGGGATGTTTTATATTAGCGTTTGCAAAAAAATAAAAAATTACTGCTGTAAAAATAGTATACTGCAGCTCGTATTGTAGCAACGCCCTGACTTATAATGTAATCTCTACATGAGACGGTGAAATTAAACTCTTTGATAATATGTAAAGGCCATTTTTGTGAAAGCAAAACTGATTTAAAGTTGCTTTTGTTCTCCCAAAATTCTAACAGTTCACAAGAAGTTCGTACAGCGTCACAAAACCTTTTGTATTATATGATAGATCATTTATAAAAATGACAAATAAAAGCGGCATCAGTACATAGTCCTGCGCACACCCGATGCAAAAGCAACAAGACCGGAAACGTGGCGATTTACAGAACCTTCGCCATCAACGTCCCTCATCTCCGTGTAATACCTCCGATGTCTTTAGATATGACTACAAAGGTATCTAATGCTAGTCCACTTACACTATAAGGTAATAATTTATTTAATAAATTATCGTGATTCACCTAATTAAAGGCAATGGGTAGATCGCAAATAAATACGTGCAACTAACTTTTCATTATTAATATTGTTCAATATTTCTTCTGTTATGGCTACAAAAGCAGTGCTGGTAAACCTCTCACTAAAAAATCGTGTTGATTAGGAGAAAGTATGTTATTATCATAATTACATATACACATATTAACAATCGCTCATTAAGAACATTTTGAAACATTTTCGATACTGTGGGGAATAAGGTAGTTATTAATGATTGTTTCGTCGCGTTTCTTATGCAAGTCTACAATCTTCTCTATTTTAAAAACATCTGGATATTTACCAAATTCAATAAAACTGTTAAAATTATTTACAAGTGGAATGCCTATAAAACTAACTACCAATTTAACTAAACTCTTGGAATTTCATTATGACCCGCAGTCATAGTATGGGCTGGTGGCGCTGTGTCAAACTCAGCACCACAGCTCATAAGAAGGCACCGCCAGCGCCCATTGTATAGCTTATAATAAAAGTCCACGAATTGATGAATTATCTTTTGTAGTATGAAGTGTGCCGACACTTTAGTGCCAGCATACAATTAGTTTTAATTTATTTCTTTTTCTTCTTCTTCTATTCTGATTTCAATATTCATTGTAGCAGTGATCATTATTTATCCCCAATATTTTTTTTTATTGGAGTTACAAGTTTACAACGAAGTTCAAACTCCATTTCAATTTTTCCTCTAGCCTATGACATTTTTTGATATTAATATTTCCGAATGTAATTTCACATTTTAACAGAGGTTGGACCTTGGAAAAGGAATAAGTCGATTACATTATTTGTTGTATGTCTTGAGTGGTTTATGATCCAGAATTGAAATAAATTTTGTTATCTTAGTAACTCGTAGTGTAGCAAATATTGAGAGCTACAGATATGTTTAGGTTTCAACTTCCTTATAAACTTCCAATAAAAAAAATATATTGATTGCAAATAATGATAATACGCAGCTTTTAAAATTGCCCCGCGCTGTGAAAACACAGCCTTAAGAGGGTAGACAATTTTGAATGAACAGGTTCTGAAATTCAATAATATACCTTTGTTCTAACCAGAAGCACAAACATCAAATTTTGTTTTTCTAAATTAAAAAATTACGAGGTTCCCAAACAATTCTGCCTTACTTTACACCTTTCAGGGCTAAATTTCCAAAAATGACTACGTGTCTACACACAAAAGGAACCTACTGTTAAAATTTCGTGTTTGGGATTTTAGGAGTTCCGGCTTTAAATTGATGAGTCAGACAATCAGGTTTCTCTCTTTTTAAAACTAGTATAGATGATGATAAGCATTCTAAGGTTTTTATAATATCAGATGAAAAATCCACCATACATGAAATAACAGATAGTGAAGATGAAAGTGAGGGAGAAAATTATATTGTGTAATAAATAAATTATGCAATAAATTATAAATAGAAAATAGAAAATTCGAATATTTGTTTTTGAAATTAAACCTTTAATGAGACTGCTCCCTTTTTTATATTTCTAGAGACTCTACTGAAGATAAAAATGCCAAAGAAAAAAGACGATAAAAACAGAGTTATTTTTATTTCATGCTTGTACTTATTGTTAATTAATTAAACAATGAAGAAATAACATTTAGTAACATATTAATTGAGACTTGCAGATAATCAGTATTTTATTGGAATTATAAAATTTGCAAACGAGTACTTCCAAAGATATATTAAAAGGTAAAATGATTAAAATGGGGACCTTCCTGCAATATCAAAGAAAAGTTTCAGTCAAAAAAAACATAAATTACTCATTTACCAGTACACACACATAAATGAACTATATCATTTTACTACCAAGGTTCTTGATATCATAACTTATAACTCTCAATCTTATGTATAGATAAGAATGATCACATTTTCACATATTTAATATATTTATGAATACAACAGAATAGAAATTAACATATCTTTTAGATTATGAAACTCTATCCAGTCAAACTAAAAAAAAATATGCAAATAGAAAAATATCACTTTAAAGATAAAATAACAATGATATATGGAAGTGTTGCTGTACAAATGATCGATGGGGAGTACAAATTGAGATAAGTCCATCCAATGAATACTTTTTTACATAGTTCTGATCCATATTTACGTAAATTTCCTTATAGATACATATACATATAGGTGTGTATTTATAAATTATGATTAAAACGTACATTATACGTATTTAAAATATTTTTGGCATTCGAATGTACGCAAGACCTCGAAATACGTTCGAAACGAAAAGTATAATGCAGACTCTTCAACATCGTTGATTGCTGCGAATGTCGCGAAGTATTTGGCCGGTCACGTAATCTAAATGTAAAGTAAATACATCCTCACGATTGATGTAAATATTTAAATAATCTCGCCTATAATATTTTATAACTTATTTACATTATTTTTGCACGAAAATAGACCAACAGAAGCGGCAAGTACGCGCATTTATTTATAGAGTATGCACGCATTGTATCATGTCGCACTGATGTTATAAATGAATTATGTCCGCGTAAATTGAAACTAAAAAGAATAACATTAATATAATGTAAATATATATGAAAAAAAAAAATTCCTACTCACTCAGCTTCAAAATATGTGTTAATTAACGAATTAGAAGACAAGTAAAAAACAGTCGGCACTCATTCGGTACATTCAACGGTCGCCGTGGATGTCGAAAAACTCTCGTTCAAGTAATCGCGACGATTTGCACCGCGCGCGAGCTCGCTTTCACGAAACTAACACATTCAGTTCTGGCAACGGACTGATACATTGGGCTAACACAACTCAGGTATATAAACCGCACTCAACACAAACACATGTATTCACCACATATGTGTACGCTTTCGTTTATATAAAATATACAATTCGGTCATATCACAAAGCTTTTCGTTGAAGATATACATACATAACGAGTAGACCCTGATTCGCAATAAATACGTTAGAACTGTCCGCTATCAATAATCACATCGTGTGGTGTATCGTGAATGGAGGATTAGTTACGATGAGGGTGACGATAAATTACGTGATTGGTTTGCAACCAATATTTTAAGGTTTATTTGTTTCTAGATGATATAGGTGGGTCACTACAATCTCCCAGAGCCGTTTCGTGAAAATCAGCCGCCCGCGTTCAAAATGAAATTTGTCGACCCTTGTTTTAGTGTGTAATACAACGCGGGCTAATGGTCAACTAAATGAAATGTACCATATAAAATGATCACTTACTATTTCTAATGTTTATTTAAATTATTCTTGCATGAAGTTCTTAGTAATTATTTCGTAGCACAAAGCTTCATCAGGTCGTATAGTTCTGGTGTAAAAAAAGTAGTCAAATCGATTAATAAAAGGGCTTATTGCAAATATTAACAATTTTATTACAAGAAGTGTTTAAATGAGACAAATTACATTTAATAACAATAAATTCAAAAAACAAGCGAGAAAAATGTGAAAATAAAGATTCGATGTGCAAAAACCAGATCGAATCGAATAGTTAATTTATAGTAACAAAAATTTATGGTTTAAACAATGCACAATTAATACCAAAACATTCAAAACGACAAGCAGACACCTCTTGGCACCAGGAAACATGCCTGCCGTTTAGAAAGCAGCGACATAAGGTGGAGTGAAAATACTCTCGGAACCACGCTGATGATGCCATTTATTGGGAATTTTTTTGTGTAGCATCGATACTAGGCAGGATTATCAGATGTTTTCTATAATTAACAACCAATTTCAATAATCAAAATGGCCAAAAGTAACCGAATTTACCAACAAATAACCCAAATATAGCAAAATTTATGATGAGTTGAATTTTCAAAACAAAATGTTGCGTAATTGTCAACAACTGTACAAACAAATCAACAGTATACCACTAAATTTTCATCTAACAATCTTCCACTGGTTTATAATGAGCGACGCGGTAGCAACAGCGAATTCGAAAGACAATGCGATTCCGTAACTTTATCGTTTACGACGCCAATTCTAACGAATTATAAAATGAATTCTCCAACTCCAGGATGCTAGTTATGAACCATATTACTTATAATATGATCATTTGATAAAATTAGATCAAGCAATCTGCCAATGTGACTGTGTTATTAACAATCTAACGAAAGCAGTAACTAAGAAACTGCTCTCTAACAAAATATGCCAACGATACTAGTTGTATACTAAGAGCATCTACGATAGAGATTGCTTCTCATACAACAAATCAACTAATTCGTAATATGTACGATTGGTGCAATGAAAACTCATTTGTACTAAACAATCACCTCGCTTTTGAGGTTCTCATTGGTGCAGCAGTTACTTATACGTATTTCTAGATGAAATTCTATACCAGAGAGTGAATATATTTATATGAAACATTAATGTTCGTTAAAAATAATGAAAACAAATATTATTACTACATTTAACTTTTAACTGACGTAAAATGAGATAAATTTTATCTAACTACATTCAAAGGAAAGAGTAGAAGCTACTTGAATAAGGAGGAAACAAAATTATGCTTTAACAATTCTATATAGTTGTTGCAATAACTGACTTCGTCGATGAAGAAATCAAATTACGTGAGAAATAGCAATGTAAGCACAAACAAAAATTATTTCTAGTCACATCCTAACCACATTCATGTACACAAACACCGAATAGGCAAACATTACATTCGCTATTATGGAAAAAAAAGGCTTTAGCCATTGAAAACTTCAACAAATTACGTACTTCCTTCTCGACAATTAAACAATTCTTCGATGCTTGGAAATGGTACATACGTATTTAGAAGAATAATGATATTGCAACATAAAATGTTCACAAATCGTGTGCAATCGTTTCACGATGTACTTAAAAATATTTGTTGTATATTGCCTATAAACTAATTAGTACTAGCATCCAAATTAATTTAAAGATCAGGTAATAATAATAGGCTTCTATGGCTATAGTCTGTTGAAGCTAAACGTACTCCGGCTTCAGGAGAAGGAAAGGTGGTAGACCAAAGTCAGAACGGTAACTCAACATGTAAACCACGTCGAAGGTGAAACTAACTAACTGGGAAACAGTTGGTCGCAATGGGACTTCTTCAGAAGACGAAAAGGTGGTAGGGCACAATTAACATGGTAACTCAACGTATAAGCTACGCTAGTGACAGTGGGCTGGTTTACACATTGAGATACCGTGCTACTTGGGGCTTATTACCTTTCTTTCTCCTGAAGAAGTCTCATATGATTGTCAAGCTTTTGGTTACCTACTATGACACAGTCCAAACCCGGAATATGATTGATTTTAAAAAATCACGTATTATTGCTAATCTTGCTCCTCAACTCTTATGAAAAGCATGGTATTATGTCTTTCCTTGCTGTGTGTTTCTTTGTGATTGTTAGTATGCACAAGCGTTATGTACGTCGCTAGATAGTACGAGGGTAATCTGAAAGGTTTCCAGACTAATATAGAAATCTCCTTATAAATCTACCATACGATTTTCTCAACGATGCTTTCATTTCTTTTATCCGTCAGATCTGATAAATAGGGTGGGTGGTGTATCAATTTGAACTTCAATTCCAGAATTTTTGTCATGGCGTCCACTGAAGTGTGTTGCTTTGGTAAAACAAAACTTTCTTTTTCTTCAAATGTAGCCGTTTTTTCGCAATTTCCTTCTTCAAAACGGTCGATTAACACAACCCCATGACTTTTCAGAAAAAGAGACGCCATCACTTTTTTGGTCAATGGTACAGTCCTCGCTCTCTTCGGTGCCGATTCACCCGTCACAGACCACTACATAGACCCTGCTTTGCTCTGAAAATATTCATTCGGATGTGTTTTTGATCCTGACTGAGGAAGCGCGGCACTTAACGCACAGTTACCTTTTTGGTCCCCAAATCTTCAATCAATATACGACATACAGATTCTTTCGAGATACCCACAGCCTCTGCTTCTGCGATGTTATGGGTAGTGATTGTAGTTTGCCGTAAACAGCGTCGACCTTAGCTTTAATTGACGTTTCTAATGCAAGAATGTAAAGATGTTTCTCTTTGTACCTTCGTATGTACAAAAGTAAAATGCCGTAAATACAAACTTATACACAAAAATTTGTTTACAATAATTTGTATAAGGTTAACTAATAGTGGAGAACACGGTAAATATTCAATTTTAGTATTTCGAGGAGTATAGCATCACCAAAAGAGATTACTAACATCGGAGAACGTACTGATACATATATCAGCTATGGATTCTTATGCCAGACTAAGAGAAACCAATAAAAGCATAGATTCGTCAACCTTGGGCTACTTCATTTAACTTCTGTTCGTCATCAAATAAACATTTATAAACGCTTGTATGTTATATTATTGGAGTAATTATAACGTATAAAGTAAGAATATTATACAAATAAATATAAGAAGTAGATGTTGTGAAACAAAATACTGCTACATATCAATAAGCCAGCAACCGATCCGCACAAGTCGGCATGTTTTTCATTATTGATTATATGTTCTATGTTCTAAAAATGTTGAATCGGATTATACAAATAAATTATTCGTCAAACTCAAGTACATTTTAAAATCCTTTATAACATGAAAACTTTTCAAAAACTTCATTTATTTGAAGATGTTAGCACAATTTAAATAACATTTCGTGTTCATCCAGCTTGCCCTCTTATTTTGTTTTATGGATAAAAATGCAATTGATTTATAATTATATACTAATTCTTAACCTTAGTCGCTTCAAAGAAGAAGATGAAGAGAGTGGACTATAAAATTCAATACTCATACTACGAAACATAAATTTATTTCTTATTAGTATTACACAAGAATTTAAAGATTCGCAACACTACAAAATATACGTTATTAAAATTGATGAAATACATCGTGCCCCATTTGAATGGTGACAACTGGAATAACTCGTGAAATGAATAGATCAAACTGATAATAAAAGACAGGTCAAGTTTTGTGTTTTCTTACATGACATTAACATTTGACGTTGTATAACTTTTTCTGTAAGCTTCAAATAAAGTAACCGAAAGAGTAACGTATTATTTAAAAGCTCTTTTGTTTTAATATCTTCCGTGAGACTTTTGGACCACGATGTATAAAGTAACGCAATACTATTACTTGAGGACAAAAAGGTGTCGTGGAAAATTTATTAGAATGTATTCAACCTTCGTTTTTATCGAGGTAGATAAACATCCCTTAAGTGCTATATGTTTCTGTACGTAATAGATGATACGAAACATATAACTTGCGTCTTGAATGAACGTAATTCTGTAATTAATTGTACAAAGGCATCCGAGAAGATACACCCACACTTCATCATTAGCTGCAACTTTGTTACTGTATGATGAATCCTGCGTATAATTCAAAGAAGAGGCTGTCTATGACTTAAAGAGAATAAAACATAACAAATACATCAAACGTATTTTAAAGTTTCAATCTTAATATGATAAGCAAAATTCAACAATAATATGTAATTGTAACCAAGATAAAAAAAAAATTATCATATAACAATGACCTCTACACCTTTCAAATGACGTCACAAAACCAACGTAATAGTTCAAAGGAAAATCATTTTGGTTAAAATTACCGCAAATATTTACGCATAACGTGTTGTTTTATGTTTACAATAATAGCATCTTTTTCTGTTACAGGTAGCAGCACCACGTTTTCCTGTAGTTCTAAAAATAGGACATGCGCATGGTGGTCTCGGTAAGGTAAAGGTGGATAACCTAAGCGATTTCCAGGACATGGCTAGCGTCGTAGCCGTCTCCAATACATACTGCACCGTCGAGCCGTACATAGACTCCAAATACGACATTCACGTACAAAAAATAGGTCACAATTATAAAGCGTTCATGCGCAAGTCAATCTCAGGCTGTTGGAAAACAAACACAGGTAACTTAAGAGCGTGCATGCATCATCTGAACTTATGCAGACAAACGAATGCGTTAATTTCAATAAACGAGTAACATATGTCGTCTCAACTGAGTTAATTGTGTACGGAAAACATAATCTACAGAAATAGGACGTGCTTTAACACTATACAGTATACATACATTATTCATTCATAAATTATCGCAGTCTTAATTATTACCAGATACAGAAAGGACATCGCGGATAAGACGAATCGATTAAACGAGTTTTGATATGACCTACATTTATTTTTTTTCTAATCAGTGCAATTTTGAGTTAACACATATGTACACCCTCGTAAATTTAATGTGTGACATGCGCCACACCTTGTTGCTGTTGTCCTCTAAAGCAATTTCATTTAAGTTTGTTGTAAATTTGTTGAAATCTATTGGCACTGCTCGCCAGTCACTGCAACTGCGTCCCCTATCTCATTTAGGAGATAATGGCCCAAAGATATCACCGCGCCATAAACCGCACCATACACTGACTTTTTGCGGATGCAAAGACATCTCGTGAATTTCTTGTGGATTGTTTTCACATCAAAAACGACCATTTTGTTTATTTGTAACATATCCACTAACAACAATTAGCTTCATATTTGTCCAAAATTATGATCCGTTTCAAGTTGCTCTAAAGCCCAAATAGCAATGCCATGGGATTTACGATGGTTCAACGGCTTTGGTTCTTGGACCAATACAATCTTCTTATAAAATTTGCCAAGTTGCCTTTCTTTTAAACCTTAATTATTGAGCACGACAAGAAATCGATAAATTTAGAACCGCTGCAACACTATCTAGGTTCTTTGTACTTCCTGCATGTCGACGCCTTCTTGATGTTTTTGAACCGGGAAGAAAAAAATCCTTTCAATCTTTTCAAGGATTCAATGAGTAGGAAGCATACAAAAGCGATTAGCCCACAAACTATAGTTCACAGTTATGGCGGAATACACATTGAACAAGAAAACATTTTCATAAAGTTTTTGAGTAATAATCAAACGTTCTTGAAGCGTATACGTAAGCACTATAAATTGCCAGAGTATTTATACTAAGCACAAATGACATCTAGTAACAATTATAACATTCTAAAAATGGTCGCCAACTCTTTTCAAATCATATGGTTCTTATTGGAAAGCTCCTTATCTATGAAATTATTCTGAAAGACTAATTATGCGATAGGTAATAAACTTTGTATTTTGCAAAATGAAAAAACCAAAAATCGATTGTAACAACATATGTTTATATTGTTTTAGGTTCAGCGATGTTAGAGCAAATTTCGATGCCAGATCGCTACAAGACATGGATTGATGAAGTATCTGATCTCTTCGAAGGATTGGACATTTGCGCTTTAGAAGTAGTCGTCGGAAAAGATGGAAGAGAATATATTATAGAAGTTAACGACAGTGCCCTGACATTACTTGGAGATTCCCAGGAAGAGGACAGACGACATATCGCCGATTTGGTGGTATATAAAATGCAAGCAATTTGCAGACCTCGATCGCCACCGCCTGAAGAACCCGTGCCTCCGCCAGTAGGTCCAAGAAGCATTTTAGGCAGCTTGAGCAGTTTAACGCATTCTGATTCGAATCCAACTGAACCACCTGGAAGTTTGGCTAGTGTTGGTAGAAGGGATAGTCAAGGTAAATCATGATTTTTTTTATAAAAGTAAGTAGTATTCTTGAAATTATTATTCTGAAATACAAAATTCACCAGTACTGAACAGTTTTGGCTTATATCTATTGCAATTTTCTGAAAGCAGCAGAACAAATTATAGACTTGCCTTTAATCTCCAATATTCCAACAAGTATCCTATTTCTAAACAGAATGAATAAATTCATTATTTTTCAGATCGAAGATCTTTAGAAAAAATCCTCGTACAGATCGATTTGCGCATTTTTTCCTGTATACTTGGGGGAAGAATTATTTAAGGGAGTAGGTTGGTGCTACCTGTCATTGTACCGCATAGGAAATACCAATTGTTTGAATTTCTCAACCCCACAATTATTATAATTTTTATAAGATTTTCTATGTTCTAACATTCATAAAATAACGTTAGAACCTAATTAAAATATTGATTTTCATTTAAAAGTCTCTTATCCTAGTAACTAGATTCAAGCGATTGAACAACTTCAATAACAGAAATACATGAGGTAATCGAAGTATTCGAATGCAGCTCCGCAGCCACAGTATATCAGCCGCCGGTATTTATTATTATTATTTATTATTTATGATCTTATGAACATTGTTCATGCAACTAATCTTGATTAACTTTTCTAAATAGTTCTTGTTCTTAAAATTACACAAAATTCATAAAATTATCTAAATTGTTAATTTAAGTTTAGATCAATACCATTACACCACGTTGCGATCTTGAACCTAATTGGTTTTTTGTTGAAAATGTAAGCATTTCTAATAAACTCCGCATCGAAAGAATAAAATCGCCACTTTGGCGAGAAATCGCTACGCCTGACAATAACTAGCTGTACTTCCGAATACTACGAAAAGAAAGTATTTAAAAATTAGTATAAAGGTATTATTTCTAGGCTGTTCGACAGATTTCTTAACAAAGTTTAATTTGGTATCACTGTAGGTATACTAAAAGTTACTAAAAGGAATCAATAACCTATAAAAGTAAGCGCTAAATTCAAAAATTAACTATAAAATTAAGAGTTTTTCTATACGCAACATGATGTGATATTTATAAATGTAAATTGTCTTTAAGAAATAGATCTCTGATATCTTTTAACGTGAAAACAAACTTTGCTTTGTCACCACGTTACACATTTAAAATTGGTATTATCAATTGACAAAAAAAAAAAACAGAAAGATAAAAGCAACACTTTTTTGTTCAATTTTATTGCATAATACATGGAGATTATAATAACGTAGTGAAATTAAGTCCATTTATATATAACAACAAAATATTGTGATGTATTTTATGTAATAAAAGTGAACACAAAAAGTGGTTATTTTTATTTTCTCTTTTTGTTCAACACTCCTAGTTCTAAAAAGAGATAGTTATATTCAAAGATGTAGACTAATAAAAGAAGGCTATATAATATAAACTCCATAAGACCCAATACTGCGAACTCAACCGACTATAGTTACTGTTGTGGTGGTAACCCCATTGATATATTTATATACAAGTAGATCACTTTGTACGTTTCCTCATTTTTAAAATACTTGTCTTCAAAAACATATCAAACTTATTAGTCTAAAATTGAAAGATTCGTGAGTGTTGCTATTTTAAAACAGCTACTTTTGAATATAAAACATACTGCCCAGAATCAGTATCTAATAAGTTTTAATGATTTATTTCAACAAAAAATAGAAACATAATTTAAGAAATTGTGATATAAACATAGCTTTTAGATAATACTTGAACTGCAATTCTTGCTGTAACTGACAATAAACATTTTTAATACTTCAAGCACGATTTAAGTTAGTAATTTCCGCAATAGAGATTTATTTGGATGCATAACATTTATGAAATTGACGGATGCGTCCTTTATTATCGGAACTGCCAAATAAAGCAGGGTTCCCGGAGAGTAGCGCAAAATTAGTGCAATTTGAAACTACACACACCTCATATCTTTTGCCTTTGTTTTGCATGATCACTGCAAAAACTGCTAATAAACATACCACACAACGTTTTTGTACAATTCCGTGCATTACAGAAGCAATCATTGTTAATATCAGCGTATTAGTTTAGGTCTCACATTTTGTTGAAATTCTATTGCTGATTTCTCGCTACCTTATGTGAACGCAACATAACATCATTATAATCCCAAAATTTTAAAAATGTTGGCGTAGATGTTTTATGCAACTAACTACACTGGTACTTGAAAATATATCCTTGTTACAAAATAACCAGATATTGGAAAGTTCTAGGAATAAGGTTCAAAAATTGAATAAATATTTGAAGTATTTTATATAACATTATAATCAACACAATACTGAAGTTATAACCAAAAATGAAATAATATTAAAAGCTAAAATAAATAAAACTCCACTTCTTTGAGAATTTTGTCCGGAAATTGTTTAATTTGAAAAGTAATGAATTTACTTCTTTTGAAATAGGTATACAAATATTATCATCTGGTTAATAGAATCAAACAAAAACATATTTAATTAATAATATTGGTATTGGAAATGATTAAATTTTATATGTGCTTATTTATTTTTCATTGATTAACGTGGCAAACATAATTTTATAATAGTCCATCCAGATACTACTAACGTGAAGTTGGAATCACATCAGAATAAAAGTAATTTTTAATGCCAAATGTATCTAATCCCACACTGAAATCAGCAATTTTTGCAACATCGCCTTAACCACCATTAGAATTTGGAGAAATTATTTGGACGTATTTTCAGGAGATTGTTTGAATTTTAATGTTGTTATTAAAAGTTTTAGTATACTATGTTTTAATTTAAAACTTAGTACAGTGTAACCAACAAAAATGTACAGATTAAGTTTTAATTTTGATTTTATTTTTTATAATTTCTAGGATTAATTGTGACTAAAACGATATTATTCTATGATTTAAGATTTAACAGAAGGATAATAGAAGTGTTCCCCGTACTAACGAAACTCTAAAATTATAGCGTCACAAACAAGCACTACAAGCAGTGCTCCAAGTACGGGACGTGTACCTGATCCTCCAGCACGTCCATTCCAACGTCAAGGCAGTCAACAGACGATTTCCGAAGATACGGAGGATACCATGAAAAACCTAAGGAAGACTTTCGCGGGTATCTTCGGCGACATGTAATAAATAACCGTTAATAACATGTGTTGCGCGTTTGTTTGTTGAATAAAAAGCTGTCAGTGTTGCGGCAGTGTTGATTCTATACGACAGTTCTTTCATAACCGAAGGATATCTTATTTCACACGAGTTCCTGTTGGTACATTGTTATGACTTGTTCAGTGCTAGTTTAAGGGTTTTTTCGTTTGGTTTACCGTAGCGTGTTATGTTGTATCGAGGTATGTGTTTTGAATCTTTTCATCTTTGAAAACGTAGCGATTTATATAAGTAGCCAAACCATGTAAGTACAAAGATTGAGCAATATTGCATTTGATACGACGCCAGTGAATTATTCTTAGTTTTCACCGGTTTTTTACTTAGATTTAGAAATTTTGTCAATACTTATAAATATATCGTACACTCTCCATACATAGATTACGTTCCGAAATCTGCTGTCATTCTGTCAATACGGTTTTTACTGAGAGGCAGAGACATCAATTTGAAAATCATTTGAAAAGGCGCTAAAATTGTAAACTTTCTAGCAGTTAATCTCCATTTTTGGTTACGGTTTAGCACGCTCTTGTAAGGACAATTGGAAATTCATTTAAAAATATATTATCTCCCTTACTACCTTTTGATAGCTGGCTACTTTCATGACATCTATTTTGGTCTGATCTTGATACATTAACGTCCTAAAATATCAGCAGATTCGGAATGCCTAATCAACAGTATTTCCAACACATTTTGCTTTGCCCCTACTACCGGCTACGCAAGTCATCATTACTGCCCCGATTAGAGGGACGTAAGTATGATTTACGGGTTATGTACCTTTTATATGAGATGTAATAGAATTTCACGTTCCTAAATACGTAAAGTAAAACTACTTATACACACAACGATCGGTTTTGTACTACAATTTGGAAATAAAATCGTATCGACATGCGACATGTCGATCATGGTTTTTACTGCATACGTAACGGGTGGTTTAGTTCGACAGGTAGATTGAATTCAATGTTTGTATATATGTAAAAGCAATATACTACAGTGCGCCCAAAAAAGTATCTGTTAGTTTTCATATTCATGCTAATATACGGAGTTAATAAAAAATCAATTTAGTATAAGTGACATCACATCATTTTGTCGAACTTAATTTTATTAAACTTCACAACTAATACCAAACTTCAAAATTAATGCCAAAAACAAGTTACAATAAAGCAAACTGATCAACGTATCAATAAAATATTATTTATTTATTCTGAGTACGGATCTCACAATATAAGTATCAATGAAGAATTTAATAGCAACTATAAATTTTAACTGCTGGCTTTCGTGGTTAGTACACAGTATAGGTAGAATACGGTATTACCACGTCGTCATTTTCAGTTAGTCAATTTTTCAAAACGAATACGCTAACGGTCCTCCAATGGTTTAAAGACGAGTGCGATACCAGAAAACGGCCTTCCATTGGTCTAGAATGAATACCGCGGTAACAACATCATTTCAAAGTCATCCAACTTAGCTGATAGATTTCATTCATAGATAGGACGAGTGCCATTACTCTTTTCTTTCTATACTGTTGTCAATATGGAACGATTTTCGCAGTACTCCTACAAATGTTGGTGCACTCTTCAGGAGTAAACATTGTTCGAAAAACTTCTTCAATATACGCCTTTAGCGCAGGAATATTAGGCTTACCGCCATCTAAGGGAACTATTTCCCTCAAACGCAATAGTCTGGCGGAGTTAAATCGCATAACCTCGTAAGCTACTCCATTGGTCCTCTGATTCCTATTAGCGATTTCTTAAACATTTCATTTGAAAATTCACGCACCTGTCTGACATAGTGCATTAGTGTCTCATCCTGCTGCAGAATTATGTCCTGAAGATAATTTTGTTAAACTGTCGGAACTCTTTTCTGGTAATAATGTTAAAAACACACCGTCTGTTATATTTTTTCCACATTCCTATCCAGACGTTACTTCCCGGCATTATTAAACACAATTTTGTTAATTTTTCCATTTAAATGAAAACTCGCCTCATGTCTGAAGGATTCGGCCAAGTAACTCATTCGAATTGCCTTCGTCTGCCAGCATCGCCTGAAACGTTTCAGAAAGCTGCAGTCAGAATCGTCTTCATTTAGAGCATGAACTAGTCGGGACACATAACATTTTGAACCGATTTTGTTAATAATTGTCGTAACAGATCCTTTCGAAAAACCAAATTGTGTAGTCAGTTGTCTTTGAGAAGTGGTCGGCTCATTTAATTGATAATCGTGCACTCTTGCACAATTCTCTAAAGTGACAAGAGTGTAACACATCTCACCTCTCTATTGGTATTAGTCTGTTACTTTGCCTAGAGTCCCAAATTTTTTAATTTGCTGTAAAATCGATTGTAGTTTTGATGGTTCACATTCGTAAGTTCTTCGAAATTGCACTGTTTCAAGGTTTGTTCGGTTTTGCCATGTAAAACCTGGAAAAAATCACCATACTGCTCTAGTTACAACTTTTGTTGGTAATAATAACAATATGATCACGAAATGACGCAATCTTATCCATCATAAATAATCTCGATTGTACAATAGATCGTTGTATGTGTAGGCCTCTTAATAATACATTAATATACCAATAGGTATCAATGCAGAATAAAAATTGGCAACTTTGACTCTTATCTATGTATGTATATAAGCAAATGCCAAATATTTTCGTAAGATGCTACTTTTTTGGAAATTTTGACCCGGTAGTAGGAATGCCTCTCTTGTCGTAAGTGCTTTTGCAAAACTGCACTTACGTTTCTTGTGACATATGGTATGTTCCGTTATACACTGTAAGTACTGTGCAACGTTGTAATTACGTACCGTACCACCTCTGTATACTGGCTGTGTGACTGCTGGTACCTATATGACACAATTTTTGGTTTCCAGCATTTATGTAGTTTAAGATTGTGTACGGTTTATTCGAACCAATTCAAACTACAAATATTATGCTGAAATGACTTGAAAATTTGAATGAACACTTTAAATAATATTGAATTTTTGATTCTTTTTCACTAAATTGCAATCGAATTATTCTGAATAATTCATTGCTACCATTCTAAAATTTCAATAGCAGCTTGTGTTATTAGAGCACTTACAGTTTATAAAAATGTCCACTATTATTATCATTACAGATGATATGTGCAGTGTTCCGTTAGATACATTTATCTACACTATGCATATACAAAAATAACCGCTACATAGACCAACCTACCTCTTCCTATCTGCGATATTTACGTATACTGGAATACCGTAAAAGGTTTCGTAATTCCAGCATTACCAATGCCATTATCAATTTCGGAAAATTTTTGAAACCATACTGTAGTACGTCATACGTCCGGTACTCTTAGTGTATATCGGAACACTAATAAATAACTATTATGTCAAATTGGACATGTCATTTTCTTTCGCGTTTGTAGATTATATAATGTTATCATATTTATGCTTAGGATGGTTGTTTTTGTAGCTTGTTGTAAATCATGTTTTGTCAACTCGTCTGAAGTAAGCGCATTACAATAGATGTGACGGTTTTTTTTTTTTGTAATAACAATGTATTAAGAGTATCCAAATTCGATGCGTAGTTCCGCTGAGCAATATGTATGTAAGTTTATATATGAAATGATATGTTAATCCACTGCCTATGGCTGGGTACTATTGCGATAGTACCGAATTGTTATGTTGTAAACGTAGTTATTAAGCTGTGCATAATTGGTGTCTTGTTATTACACTTGTTATTGGGCTAGAATGGTACAGAATCGCACAGAGAATGTTGAATTCGAATTTGTACACCCCTAACCTCCCTGTTAATCATTCATAAAAGTATGTATAAAATAATATATATTTCAAAAAATATAGATTAACTCTAATATTATAACAAAAAAAAATCAATATAATAAAATGTAAAATGACAATATCTAGTTGTTGTAATCCAATATTTATGATGTATTTTGCACTGTATGCTAAATATACCTTCAACGCCCTAATAAAAGAAAAACCTACCTATAATAATAATTATGATTATCATATCTAATAATCAACGTTAATTAAAAGAATGAATTCTCTGTATGCGTACTTCATACCCTAAACCGTGTAAGAAAAAAAAATGGATTAAACATACCTACATTTAAGTTGTGTGTATCGTGATAATGTTCATCGACTCGCTACATTTTTAGGACAACGAATCGAACTATGAGCAAGTCCAATTTGTTAAGAAATAAAACGAAAATAATGAAAAAAGAAATACATGCTTTGTTTTTGCTAGTTTCTCATATTCTCGAATTGTTTATGAGCGTTGTGTTTTGTGGATTTTATTGCAGTAGCACAGAAATAAACGTTAAATATTAAAGATGAGTTTTATTCTTTGGCACGCGCAGCATTTTCAAGTAGTCCTGTACATTTGCACGTTAAAATATAATTAGAATTGCCTTGTATCCTTTGAAAAATGAAGTTGCAATAAACAGTAAACTCTTCGTGAAAACCCTTTACTATGCACCATGCCCTTTACTCTTCAAATCACCGACGCCTTTCGCAGAACCGATTCAAGAGGTGTTACCACATTTTCAATAAGTTAATTTGTTCAACAATTCTGTAATGTATAAATCAGGGATTCCCTAAGTACGCGCTGCGACGCCACGAAACTATAGTGAACGTGGGCAGAATATTCCAGAAATGCAACTTTCTAGAACATCTACACTAGAAAAATATGGAACATTTTCTAAACACGTAGAATATTCCAGAAAAGTATAAAACTTTCGTGAAGTGTATAGCACTTTCTAGTAGACTTACATAGCATACTATCGGACATTTTGGAAGTTTCGCTAAAGTTCTAAGTAGACGTAGCGATTAATATAAGTTCAGCAATTGGTAGGGTAGCGAAGAAACGGAAATATCGCAAATTCGACGAACTTGTTTGAATTTTAGCTTTACTTTAGTAGAAGTAGATGGTGAAGCAGTGTGTGTCTGTTTAAAAGTTCTAGCGTCCGAGTATGTGCTCCCAAGTAAGCTAAAGCGACATCTAGAGACCAATCACTCTAACATGGTTAAAAAATTTCACCAATTCTTTAGTAGCAAGATTTACAAAAGTAAAAAAGTGTGTTTACAAAACAAAACAGTAACAAAGACGCACTACGTGCGCTTTCTGGATAATAATATTATCGTTGAAGACTTTCTGTTCTGCAAAAACATCATTGAGAGCGCAAAGGCTCAAGACTTATTTGACATGCTTGACAAGTTTATGAATGAAAATGATTTGGATTGGAAAAAGGATATGGTTATGTGTACCGATGCAGCTCAATCTCACATCTGGTCGCTATGGAGGAGTACAGGTGCTTATTCATAGGTAAACAATATAAAAACTAGGTCACTGAAAGCCAGATTTTTCACTAAGCTATGCATGGGCATGGGCGCTGAATACGGCCTTACTATATTACTGCAGTTCACGATGGCTTTCGTGCATTCGAGCTACGTCAAGAAATTCGGACTTCTCTATAAGAACAAGGAATATAAAGGAGACCATATGTTGTTGTAGAGTTCCGCGGTCGTTGTTTTCTTTTAAAGAATTTGGGTTACAATTATCAAGCTAAATAATGATTTTCCATATCACGCATTTGTATCATGAAAGCAAGAAATCTGTTAATTACATCCTCTTTTGTTCTTCCAACAGAATAGAACTTCTGTTTTTTTACCTACTAGCACAAAACGATAATTCTTTAACAGAAGGCCACTCTCAGCATTATTACTTGATAAGATCTGCTGTACTTTCGGTGTCTTCTTCTACATCACTTTTGTGGTTTCTACCGGATTCCATCGTTTTCTTAATATTCCTGAATATAATCTGAATTGCATGTAGGTAAAGTTTTTCACATATTTCACATTCTTCACTCCCTAATGTTGTAAAGAAAGTTTTTCGATACCGATTTTCTATATAAATCATACGAGCACTTGATGTTGGAATGGACACTGATAAAATCTTCATGCATGCTTCTTATCGCAAGATCGCTGAATAAATATTTGTTATTCGCGACATGTTCTTTTCAATGGTGTGACACAGTGGGTAAACAAGATTCAGCGTGGTTTTTGGCTTTACTTCATCGCTTCCTCTTCACTATACTATAATGGTAACACAAAAAACAAGATGGATACCCTTAAATTTAATGTTTAATTTTAGTCTGGAGTGAAATAAACCTCAAGGTTTTTTTTTTTGAAAAAATGTAGATTTTCACACAGACTATACTGCTGACATTCCAAAACAATAATTTATGACTTTCAAACAAACGGCAATCTCATCATGAATTATTCTCTGTGCGTACCGTAAAGCAATGAGAAATCAACGATTTCTAAGCTCCTTCGTATTATTTGTATGTCTGTTTTCGAACATACCCATTTACTAATCAATGGATGTAAATTTAGTATAACGGGGCTGTTTTATTTTCTAACGGAAGATATGTGTCTGTTTATAAATAAAAAGTATTTTGGTGTAGAGCAACCTCACTTAATCTTTTACTAGTTCATTTGATAAATATTTAAACCAGAGAAAGATCTTGCATACCTTAACTGTTTCTTTACACTTATAATAAATAACGTATCCAGTTTTCAACTAACATTTCCACTATATTATACGGTTGTTCCCTATAGAAGGCAAGTCTTCTGTCTATGTATATTTAATCTAACAATGAAGCCATTAACAACGCTTTGCTTAAGTATTTCCAAAATAAAACGAATTAAATTTATGGCGCGAGTGACATGTATATTTATCTAGTCTACCAATCGACTTATTTTTTTAAAACAATCCTATCTAATACCCTACCGACAGCATACAATTTGAAGAGAGGTAAATATCTATTTTCTTGGTATTCCCAATAAAGGCTAGGTTTTTTAGTATTTCAAAAGATAGTTTATTCTTAAAATCCACTTCAAGCTATAAATAAATAGATAAGAATAATTGCTCTTTTATCGTATTTTTGTGGCCGTGTGGCATGATGCAGGTCTACACTGGATCGCTTTGGCAATGGATCTTCTCATTTGGTGTACATTACTACAGGTGCCAATCGGGTCCAAAAATGTCCACGAAAAACATTCAATCATCTTACACCAAGATACGCGTACTACTGTTTGAACGGGTGAATATTTTCCAATATGCCCAAAATGTTGAAATTTGGAATAATAGTACAGACTTAGCGCCTAGATTTATCTCCGCGTGTAAAGTGGTTTACGTTGTACCAAAAAAGCATGTTTAACTTTTTTGCCACCATTCGATTGATCATTCGTCGATCTCGTGCCACAAATTCACGCACTTTTGCGATCGAATCTGCATTTCAACAGACTGTCAGACGTTCAGTTCTAATGTTATCCTGTACAGTTTCATGTACATCTTTAAATCGCTGAAATCACTCAAACAATTTAAGGTATTGTCACCATCGATGAATTTCAACATCTCATAAGTTCCTATTGCAGTTTTACCTAATTTACAGTCAAATTTAGTAGTTACTCCATTATGTATATTTTATTAGCCACCAAAGATCCCTGCAGGTTTTAAATGTTGTACATCTTCGTAGCGTAATCAAAATGGTAGGTTCTCCAAACATTTGTTTGAGAGATTAGTTTCTAGTGATGATCTGTGTATTGAGTATATTTAATTGTTCTTAATTGCTTCTTGAAGCTGTAAGTTGTTATTGTCTGTTTTCACCGTCATGTCAACTGCTATTGTTTTAGAAAATATCTGCATTTCAGGGGATTGTTACACAACTTGGGAGGTCCTTATTGTATCACTCCTCAAATTTTGCAGTACATGTGCTCACCTAAAGATTTTCACCGTATACTACTTCCTTTTTCCTTCAATAGCAAGTCATTTCGCCATATTTAGATTATTATATAAGTGGTAATATCCTTTTAGCGGACCTTGTATTGTTATAACTTTCTTCATTCATGTTAAACTTGTCTGACCGGCACGGCGGCTAGCCCCATCATTCGACTTACTGCAGTGATACATTTATATGTTGTATACGTGTGGTAGGTAGTCGAAAATGATTGGCATGACCTCCTTGTAAATTCGACCGCTGATTGTTTTCGACAGACATAATAATCTACGTGAAATCGTGTTCGTGAGTGAAACAGCATTGCAAGTGTTCTTCGAAAGCACCTATTTCATTTTATACGTTAAATTAACGTGAAAATTGTAATTATACCGCCCATTGCCTACGTAACTTTGCGAGCAATTCTAAACATTTATTTTTGAATATGGAGAGTATTATTTGCTGGGTCATAATTACTTTTAATTTTTTATTTCTTTCCGTGCACCATTTAACTATCGAAGTAAGACACTGTGCGTATCAGCTTAGATGCCAACCTTACCCAAACAATCTGCAAAAATTAATAATGTAGGTTCATATAATGACCTCAATAAAAATCCTGTGTCTTCTGAGCAAAGCTTTGGGTTTAGAAAATAAAAAAAGGTCGTTGGAGGCTAGATCTGGTGAATAAGGTGGATGGTCTATTAATTTGAAATCCACTTCGTGAATTTTTGCCATAGGTGCCATTGAAGTGTGACCATGAGTTTACTTTGTGGAATAGAACTTTCTTTTTCTCCAAATGCCATTTTCCCGCAAGGCAAATCTTCAGTTTGTCAAGTAATGACAGTTTGCAGTTTACTGGTTCGCGACTGTGCCGTAGCTTCAAGAATTTAAATTCCATTGCTTAAAGTTTCAGTGTGATACATGTTGGCAGATATTAGGGTGAATGTAACGCCTTTTGTTTCGTCTACTCATAAATTCCAAAAGAAGAGTTAAACTCAAAACAACTTCTTTTATGTAAATAAAAAAAAAAAAAATCAAAAACGCGAAAAATATAAAGATGCGACCAGGAAAACATTACAGTGACTATTATTGGACGTTTAATAATAACACTGCTTAAACAATTACTTGTGAAATGCGCTGATCTATTCTTTCCCATAAACATCTTTCAAGATTGAATATAAATTTGAATTTATCGCCCCTGTTGTATAGGCAACTAATACTACCAAGCTGTTCACAATTTTGCCGTACTATCAGCACTTCACAACTAGAATTCACCGGATATACCTACAGAATGTTCAGTGAGAACAGCGTGATATCGCGGGAACGATGGCGAATTTAAAAAAATGTCAATTTCTATTTTCTATAAATATCCGTTAAATGCATGTATTTCATGGTGAACTTTTTAAAAATAAGTGTGTAGGTGGCATTATTTAATTTATTTTTTTTACGAAATATCTTCATTTTCAGATGATTTTTGGAATCTGCAACACATTTGTGATAATTTACCAATCTATCTGATTTACTTATTATGAAAATAATTTTTATAAATTTAAGACTAAGATATACTTAGATACCTACATAAATGCTTGTAAAATTCGGTTTCTATACCCGGCTTAAATTTATTCTTATCCAAAGATGCCCATGATTTTTTTAATCGCTTGCATTAGGTGTTAGCCAGCGATGTTGTGGAGAACGGTTATGTGACGGTTAATGGTAACTTGAATGTCTTTCCTAGAATAAATATTTCGGATCATAGTTTTGGTGGTGTGGTTCAGTTTTTGAAGAATTGAATTGGGTTTAGATATGGAAATGACCCTTCGGATGCAAAAGGCCATCTATCTGTAAGCGTGGGTTTTCTATAAACGGAATGTTCTAGCGGACTATCAAGACGCCGAAAAGGAAACCGTCTGATTGGACCTCCAGGTGAAGCGTAAAGAAACGATAGGAAATTATTTAAAGATTTGTGTCCATGAGACCAGATGACAACGTACGTGACGACAGGAAACAGAGGAGATCCCATGCTTGTGTCAATCAAGTCAGTCAGATCATCCGGTTGAACATCTAATAATGGATACTGCATCCGGTATGGGAACTCTAATAAGGAATAAGGATTCGACATCAAAGCTGACATATACCAGGATCTGCCGTAATCTTTTAGTTGTTTGACGAAATGTTGGGAATTTTGGATGAAAACGACGTTCTGTTCAGTGTAGAGCTATTGATAGCGCTGATAATAGAACATAATGAAATATAAAATTAGTTTTCTCTTGAGGCGTAACAAAGTGATTTTGATATTTTTCATATATTTTATATACAACGACGAGCGTTAACTATTTATCATGGTTTATGTAAAATTCTAGCTCACGCGAAGTGTGAAAGTACGTAGACATGGTGGTAGTGCACGCTGCTTCAGGTTATAGTCGGTCAACGTTCAAAATGTAATCAGCAATGTTTTATGCAAAGATGACCTGACGTAACCCGTTCTATTTGATATGACTCACGATTATCTGCCGTGTTTAATGCGCTGTGGGCAACAAGAAAACAATTCGTCCTCGGATGCACCGTCTCCTTTGATAAATTATGCAGTCATTACGTTTTCATTAATTACTAAAAAGGGGTGACCGCTGGGTATCGGTAGAAACAGACAACGTTCTAATGGAGTTATTGATGGAACGCTCAATTCAAGGAGTAGAATCATGCTTAGGAAGTTGATAGGCTTCGTCTTGCGATAAGGAATGAACTTCTTGCTCATACCCTTCGCTGCTGAAATTTTCGTTGCATTTCCCTTATCAGATCCTAGTATAGCAATTTTAGGGTCAGATTTCAGGTTTCTTAATGTGTACCAGAGTTTCTGACTTAGGATGGTTTGATTTCGGAAGACTGATAAGAACAGACTACGCTAGTAATGATGTCCTCCGTAGGAATAACTTTAGGCGAAGAAACAAAGTTAGGGCCTTTGGAGAGTATAGCAACCTCATCAGAAGATATAGGTCGACTGGGAAGGTTTATGACAGCGTGTTACTTTAGAATCCTGAGATGATTTAGGAATTGGGATTCTTGGCTTATTCTCTTTGCAAAATACAATCTTTCACATCTTCGCGTTAGCTTCATAAAAATTATTATTTGTCCGGAAAGTACAACAGATAGGTTAGTAGGAGTTGGGCCCTGCCATACATTTATATAAAGGCTTTCAGAGAAATCTTCATTCGTTCGCGAGATATCGCATTGTCTCATTCCTCACTGAACAGATAGATGTATAAATTACGTGTTGTTCCTAGATTTTGTCGTTCAAAAGTTAGCAGACGCGTACCTTAGTACCTCACTGTATAAATATGTTAGTTAGCTACGGATACCTGCAAAGATTGATAATTCAGTAAGATCACATATGGAATTCATCTCATATGTGGATGTGGAGTATGAACGTGCGCATCCACCTATCAAAGTTTAGAAACCAACTTGTACACGTAGTGGAAACTGAAGCCCCCCAGGATTTACATAGATATATATGCATAAGTAGAATTACGCGTAACCTTTGGAAATGGTATAAATTTGTAAGCTAATTACTTTCCAGTCGTCGTGCATATGGTATCGCTATCGACTTCCGGAAATGAATTGAGTTATCAAACCTACATGCGGGCGATTAGGATCGCCGACGCTGTTAACCGCACGAACCAGAAATTGCAGACATGTACGTATTCTACGACGACGGGATCAAGCTGTTTACCATCCAGCAGAGTAAATGCGGGATCGCTAGCACTCGTTAATTAATCGGTAGATATAATTTTATGGGATCGTTGTTGACGCGTCAGCGTATCGGCGACTGATTAAAAAGGAGAAAACGGGTTTATCGGAAGGATAAACAGGAGGTGCGTGTATGATTTTTTCGCGTGACGATAAAATCTAAATGATGTCGATGTTGTAGTGCAATAGAGATGTCAATAGAGTGTGTGACGTTCGCTACAGTATCTAAATGAAGTGAATTTGGGTAATGGAAGAGGACGTTTACGTTCTGAAAAAGTATGTATGCTATAAAGTTAAAATTCATTTGATTTTGTTTCATTTAATTACATAAGTTCCATAGTTTTTGTATTTTATAGATTTAACTTCAAAGCTATAACAAGCTTTTCTTTTTGCTTATTTTGCAGTGCCTGTTATTGTAGCAGTTTTCTTTTAATTATAACGAAATATTTAAAAATTCTCAACAATTAGCAACATGGAAAGCATTATGACATCATTCTGTTTTATTTCTTGAAAGGGACATTGCTTTAACGGCATAAAACGAGAAAATCTAAACGTTACTAACACATTACTTACTTCAAAAGTATATAAATATCTTTCCCCATTTAATACAGAAGAACCGAACAATTGATCATTCAGAATGCCGCACCATACGTTTATACTAAATCGACGTTGAAAATTTCTTTCTAGCGTGGTATGAAAAATTTCGTCCGACCATTGATGATTATTGTAACGGTTATTAATTCCATCTCGCGTAAATTGAGATTCATCCGTAAATAAGATGGTTTTAAGCAATCATCTGTTTTCACGAATCCATTGACAAAATTGTAGCTTTAAGGGGCCTTCTTGGGGATGTTGTACTTGTTGCACATGAAAAGCATTCAAACTTTGTTGCTTAAGTGTTTTCCAAGCTGTTGTGTGTAAAATTTGAAATTGGATTGCGATCCGCCATGCACTTATCTCTGGATTATCATCGATCACATTTTGAATATCTTTCACATCGAGCCCGCACTGTCTTGCGCTTGGAAAAAACCCAATTTCGCTGGCACGCGTAAAAACAGATTGAAACACTTTTCTGTTAGGAATTCTTCAAGTCGGAAAACAACCTCGATACTACTACTACCATTATAGAAACTATAGACAAACATCATATCAGCATGTTCTTTATGGCTAATTTGTGGGGCATTTTTACAACCTGAGAAAAATAGAACAACTCATGTCAAAAATGCCGTTCTTCAAATACCAACACTTGCCTACTTAATATGTTCTAAGTTGTTCCTTGGGACACCGCTATTAAACTAATTGACGTTTCAAAATAACTTTTCAAAAAGAAAAACATAATTATCTCTAAAACAAATAAATATTGGACTTGAACATAAGCTCTTATTTTGCTTAATTTGGCTACTTAGACATATCCTTAAAATATTTCCATTTCCTCACGAAACACCCTGTATCTTTCTTTATATTCCGGATCAAAATTTAAAGTAGGAGTATAGTCTAAGAAGTGTCCAGCGTGCCACAGAAACAAGTATTTTTCTCAAATTCAGTTTTATTTCTCAACGTAATGTCTTTCTAAATCTACGCATTTTTCTCGACGATGCTTCCATTTCTTTAATCTGTCTAAATAGTAGTTCTGTAAAATAGGCGTTTGCGTATATGATGACTTCCTCATTTACAAATGAAAATCTCTATCCTCTGAGTGAAACTTTGAGCCTGTAATGGAAGTCTCTGGAGGCCAAATCAAGTGCACAAGGTGGATGGCGTATCAATTCGAACCTCAATTCGTGAACTTTTGCCACGGTGACCACAGTCTGAAACGGTGTATCGCCTTGGCGGAACAAAGTTTCCTTGTTTCAAATGCGGCCGGTTTTCCACAATTTCTTTTGCATTTTCTTCGCACCTCATCATTGAAGAAAATAATAAACATTAATACATTAAATTCTTATTGCATCCGCTTCTACTGATATTAATACATGTTTGCAAAATTTAATAAACAATAAATAACAGGATATTTGCGGTTAACGTTTTGGACTCACTAAAAAGAATTTTGTTGATAAAGTTCTATTGCGTTCTCGAAACCATTTCCTTACAAAAAAATCACATGGTTCTTTCTGAAAATTGATATTTTTGTACCAAATGAAATTCCAGATAACTGTAATATTAAGAATAAGAAAGTATTTCATTTGGGGTCAAGGTTTACCTCATTTGGCAAAAATTGTTCTTAACATTTTTTAGAAAAATGACTTGTAATTATTATGACGTTGAATCTTTCATTTTAAATTGTGACGCGCTAGAAATAGGGATATGTGTTTACTAGGTAATTAATACTTTCTATTCATTTTGTGTATGTCGCTTCTAAGTTCTTTGATCAATAAGTCGTAATTTTTTTACTTATTCCAGTTTCAGTATTTTTTTATTGTTCTGTAAAATCTCAAGTTTGCATTCTTCCTCTTCTGCACACAGTATGGATGTTATGTATATATAAGTGTAGCTTGTAAGGATAATTAATGTGAAAATATAGCTTGAGTCTGCTCTGACATTTAACACCCCGGTTACGTTAACAATTAGCAGCGTCTGCAAGCTACCCTCGGAAATTAAACCGGTTTATATAAACGGATGACCTTTGAAAACATACGAATCTCTTGTGATAAAATGATGATACTTTATTTGTTCACGTCTGTAAAATTTAAGGTATATTATATCTTCAACCGAGGCTAATATCTTATGTAATACTGTCCTTATACAATATGATCGTAAAAAGATGTAATTGGGATCAAACTATTGAAAGCTATATTCGTAATAAACAAACGCAACAGAGTGGGAAATAGCCTATGCAACTGCAATTTCGTCTTCCACATTTTGCAGTATCATATCATGATTTATTCGCTGCGTTGCTAAATTTCGAGAAGCGAGGTAATGGTAGACTCTAGAAAAGAAATGCTGAAGTAATTGCATATGTGCTTCACAGTGCTTTCACAGTAAACTAATCATGTCATATGGTATGGTACTTGTCAGAATGTACTTAGAAAAGATCTCCAAGAATAGCCATATAAAATTCGTGTTGTGCAAGAACTGAAGCCTATTGATCACATGGTGAGGCTGCAATAGGTTTGAAAACTACATCAATGATGTCTAATATTTTTAACAAATCCTTCTTCTCAGACGAAGCTTGGTTCCACCTTAATGGTTTTATTAACAAACAAACCATGTGCATACGGTCCAGTGAAAACCCTTACGTTGTGATACAGAAACCGTTCTACGCATTCTAAAAGTGTTGGCGTTTGGATAGCAGCTTCTCGGAGAAGAATTGCTAGTCTACTATTTTTTCATGAAGCAGTAAACGTAAAAAACGAAATCTGTTTGCAACTTTTTTAATATAACAAATTTGCTGACAAATAAATATTCGGACGCACTTGAATCTTCTAATCTAATTTAAATTAACATTAATAAGAGGTAACGTCACCTTTTGCGACAGTAACGGTTTGTATACGTTTTGACATGGAATCTATTAGATGTTTCCCAATATGCGAGAGTGAAAGAGTTCCAAATTTGCCTGATTTTTGCTTTTAATGGAATCTTCATTTAAAAGTTCAAGTCGGAGTTACTTGAAGGCCATGATAAAACTTTTATAGTCTTCAAACTACTTTTTTTTCTTCTTTTCGGAGTGTAGCAGGCTGCACCATATTGTTGAAATATAAAACTTTGTTTTGCTATTGGAATCAAGCTTCTTCAATAACAATGATTGCAAAAACTGTGGAGTAGAATGGCAAACAACACTAAAGTATCGGCACACTTCGTACTACACAAGTTTAATTAATCCGAAGATGAGGAACGACGCATTAATAATTAATTAAACTTGTGTGGTGCGGAGGGTGCCGATACTTAAATGTTGTTTGTCAAGCTTCTTCATAAAATATGTTAGTACTTTTTTATATTTACAGTATCATCAATGAACTCATATTTGTTAACCTCTTTACTGCTCATACATCCAAATATCATAACCCCTTGTGAAATATATCAGTAGACTTCAGACAGTCTTTATGAAAAGCTTCAGATTTTATACCCTTTTTCGAAAATTGTCTACACAAACATCAATTTTTGATTCGTCGCTGAAAATAACATATTTCCGTTGTCCAAGATATTTTGGATGTTACCCAATCTAGACGTTTCTTTTTTGAATAACATATGCATAGTTGTTAGGGCGCATAGTTGTTCGCTAAATTTTCCTAGCTTTATTATTTGGGATTTAACATGGTTTATTCTTTTTTGCATCATTAACTGTTAAACATGTCAAACATAATATAAGCAAGATTTTACTGTCAGATATACTTGTAACTAACATAAAAAATAATTCAAAAAAACATGGTCGTCGATTGGGTGTTTTTTATGATCATATTATATAAGATCCCTCTAGAATACGAATTCTTTTATACCGAAAAGATGTGCAATTAAACTTCTTAAATGAAATGCCACAAATTCCGTTGGAACTTATTAAGACGGCTTAATTATCTCCCCGCCGATTTTGAGCGCGAGAGAATAAGACAGCAAAGAACTAGGTTTTACGTGTGGGGCATTGATAATTTGTCAAACTTCGTCGCATATTTCCATATCTTAATTAAATTATTTACGGGCGCACATTATTTTGTTCGCAGTTATCGCTGATGAACGTGTGGATTACTGAGTTTCGACGATGTTGACACGACAGAGGACCGTTCGCCAGTTGCAACTCTGCGATCCGACGGTGTTTGGCGACGTGGTGCTTACATGTCAGAGCCCTCCGCTAACGCCGGATGCGATGCCTTTTATTCCCGAAACGACGCCCTCGAAAATACCGATAACCAAGCCGAAGCTTCCTGTGAAAACTGTGCCGGTGAGGCGGAACATCTGGAAGACCATCGAAGTGATTCATCCGGACATAGAAAGGAGGAGGACGTCTGCGCTAGTGGATCAATTGCTGGTGGATATTTACAATCATGCTAGCAGCAGTACCGATTACAATTCCGCCACGTCTTCAAAGTCGCTAAGACATTATAGTCTTGATATGAATACGGTAGAAGCTCTTCAAGAGAAAGGTAGGAAGCTTTTGCATTGAATTTATTCTTAGATATAATTACGCATAAGATGGTAATTTCAAGTATCAAATAAAGACCGGTTCCTTCACCCTGTATACATGCATCCTAAACAATCCTAAGTATTCCCAATATTTAAGAATTATTAACAATATCGGGCAATATTGACAATATTAATAATATTCTTGATAGACTAAACATTCTTTCGCTAATTTCACAATTCTGACAATATTCAATCTGGTGTACACTTTTTTGAAGTGGTGTTGTGGTAAAGCCTCGGTGTTAGGCGTTTCGTCTTTATAATTATTTGTATATGTACGAATTACAGTATTATCATTTTAATTTCTAATTAGTACAATGCTAAAAACACTTTTTTAGTGTTAGTCACATACTACTTAAAAAAATTATCAGCAAAGCTTGCATGAATCATAAATTGTAATATTGTAAGCAGCGTAAAATTTGTAGACATGCAATTCCAGCACTCTAGTAAACATCAGATAGACAGAAGTTTATTGAAACAGATCAATAATACTACGATAACGAATTGAATTATTCCACCCTTCCTCACGTGGACCTGATAACATGCGTTTGTGTACCCCAGTGTTAGCTTTATCATTAGACTATGGATTAATGTTATAAGCAATATATAAATCCTTTTTTTCTTATCATTTTTAGGGCATCATTCACTGTTATGGATTCATCTATTGTTTTTAGAATACTCATTTCAAGATTGGCCTCAATATTTTCCTCAATTTCAAAAACAAATACGTAAAAAGAAAATGTGTGAGATGCAGTAAACTTAAAACTTTTTTCAGTCAATACAATAGCAACCATGAAATTAACCTAGTTTGGAGTTTCCTGACAATAGAGATTACATTTTAATTAATAAAAACTAAATGAAAGCCGATTTAATCTTTACACAAAGGCCACCGTTACTTGAATGGAATTTCCGATACCGAGCTTAAGCAGAAACTTTCAATGAACAGTTCAATGGATGGCTTCAGAATTGCCCCCAACAAAATTTAATATCCAGAAAGAGTTTAATATTGAAGTTTTTGCATTGTAATGAATTTCATGTTGCAAGTAACGCATCAAAAAGTCTTCGCATTATTGCTCATAATTTATTCAAAGTTTTAAATCATTAATCATTTTATGTAAGTGACCTAGGATATTCTCTGTCATTACATTACAACATTTTGCAACTGTTCGCCAACAAGATCAGGGGGGGAAATGTTAAATCGGAAAACTTTTGCCGAGCTCTTAGTAGCTATTACCATCATGTGGTGCATTTAGTTTTAGAGCAAAAAGTTGAAGGGCCAAATATTTACTGTTTATCGATTATATTTCAGGACGCCATCTTGTACGTGTATGGCTCTTTGTGCGGTGCAAGGTAGTGTCAACGATCCATTCGAAAAATAAATAGAATTGTATTAAAAACTATTAAAACACATGTTTATCTAATATAGAAAACCTAGAAGAAAATTAGACAGATTGCAATATTAACAATATGTTATTCCTATCTTTAATTGGTTGTTTATTTTTTCCGAAAATAATTTGCGTCATCCTTGCAAACGTACATGCTACGTGAAGTGAATATTTCAAAGCGTATCCTGCGGTGACCTTCGAAATATTAGCAATATCACAGGCGAGAGAATATTCCTGGAATTGAATGTTTTTCGTATTCAGATGCGATCCCGAAATCGGAGTAGCGCTAATTAACTTAGATGAATCAACCGGAAATATACATTAGTATACTCAGTGCGATTACCTGCGAAACGTGAAACTTTAAACCGTAATAATGTTCGAATAAATGGAATAATGTTCACGCTGGGATTGCGGAGCGTCATCCCCTAAGTTCGTTTCCAGCGAAATTAGTTTCCACCATCTTTCCCCGTTATTGCCGCGAGTGAGGTTCTAAAGTGCACTCATCGCAGTCATTTACGATCATCTTATCGAAGTCGAAGTTAAAGCGAAATGCGATTACGCCGTGAAGGATGGTCGACATTACCGACAACGTCGAAAGCTATATACGCGATTTTCTCGTCATCTGAACGCTCTCCCATTTCAAGCGTTATCTGTCCGCGCCAGAGATATCTGGAATACATATTTCACGCTAATTTTAGCCTGGCGTTATCCGTTGACAGTTCAAACGATTCACTTCTAAAAATTATTTAGCGTATTTGCATTTAGAATAGAAGCAAGTGGTATTTGAACTAAATGAACACATTTTTTAATTCTGCATTAATGTGAGGACAGAGAAAAATCTGTACTATAACGTAATCGTTTCACCTATCAAGTTTTCTAGATGTTACTTATTCATATCTACTTGCTAGATTCTTTTCAGCATCTGCTACAGGCTTTAGCATTTTTTATAGCTAGATTACAAACTTACGCTTTTTTTTAAGTAATCCATATGGTTTAACTAATGACTATATAACTTTTCTAAAGTAGGATTGTCGAGTCAATATTTTCCGTAAATTTCAGACCAGGGTGTCATGAGAGGTACGCAAGTTCCAGCACACATAATGGTCTTATTGGACACAGCTCATAATTCAAGCAGTTACAACCCCACAGAAATTATTTACATAGGATGGTCGTTAAATTGAATTCAACAAAAACAATTTACCAACTTGGATGCCTGGAAATAAGTTATTACTAGAGTATAAACTTAGACAACTTCCATGTTTATTAAACAAGGCAAATGGGAGTTGTAACGCAAATTGTAAAAGAAATTAACAAAACCTTATGATGGAACGTTTTCGTCGTTTCGTGGTATGGATCGTGTAACGTAGGAAAATTTGAAATATATTAATAAATTCTTAGAAGTTATAGACTTAAAATTTTCAAAAAATTTGATCTAAAACAAATAAGTTTCCTTTGTGTTGCTAAGTGTTTGCCAAATTTCCTAAGCATGGTATTGTTAAAATTTTCATATCCTTATTTAGTGTCCCAAACATCAGCAGTTATGCTGCTCACTCTCGTACAGACCATTCTGTACGTATACAACGTATCGTTAATAAAGACTTTGCCTCTGAAAGGGATAACAATGGAACCCACGGAATGAAGTTACATGGTCTATCTGTACAGTATTACAACGTTTACATAAATAAACACTTTCTCTGACTTTGCTGCAAGAAGGAACGATAGAATTCCCTTAAAATGTTCATTTGTAGCAGAATAAGAAAAGGCAGTAATTACCATATTGCATTTGAGATAAAAACAGTAGTTGTAAGTTGTAAGTGTATTTTTTCTATTTTATTCATTATTCATAGTCAATGTTAAACAATCGAAAAAGTGCAAAAGAGGGCATCAACCTTTTATATGATTCTCAAACAAGAATACTGGCAATTCCATAGCATTTGAAACCTACATCTTTGTATTTTAGCTTATATTTATTATTATATTCGGTTTTTTCCTACATTTGAACTGATTCTGAACCATTCAAAATGGTTCACTAGTACACAGTATGGTATAGCTCTGTACGGATGTTAGTTTGTAGTACTTACAAGAGCGACTGGTTTGAACTATTCTGAATCAATTCAACCGTGAAAGAAAAACAAAACCATTATTAAAATAGATTAGGATTATGTTACTTCACGAATTGCAACTTTACTCCAAATTTACTTTATGTCAATTTCAGAAGGGCTGTTAATTTACCTCAAGCAAATAAACATCATAATTTTATGTGATTTCATTTTTTGAATCATAAATTATAATGGTATTCGCTATACAAGATTTACTATCAAAGTCCATTCGATTTTGAAAAAAAGGTAACGTTTATGATATGAAGTTTTAATGAATATCTTTAACGAAACAAAAGCTTTACTTAAAAGAAAAAAACATTGTTATTCCGACTTATAACAGCTCTAAAATGAAAGCCACAATGTATAATACTCCATTAATTTTATTTCGAAGTAATATTTAGGAAAATTTAACTGCTCCATGGAATCTAGTTATCTAGAGCGAGATACGTACAAGAACAAGTTAACTGAATCGCAGGGGAGCCAACCTACACAAAATTACACAGCGGTACAAATACAAGAACTTAATTAAATTACTGCGTTCAAGATAAGTATCATTCTACGCTTGATTAATGTAATATGAAACATGGAATATTTATTAATTAAACAAGCGTTGATAATAATTTTGTTAGAGAATATCAGTGCATAATCAAAGCATGCTTTATTAATTAATGAATTCCATCTTCGAATCTTTCTACATTTTCGAACTAATATTTTTCTTGCATATATTTGTTCATTGATTTTAAATTGGGTATACAGATACATTGATGAGGGGCACATGGTGGCGGCTGTTTTCTTTGACATGGGTAATGTGCTTGGCTATGTTGACGTAAATTTTATTTTAAAGAAGCTTTGTGATTTAGATATGTACACCGGGAAATATTTTGAGCTAGGTTAAAACCTATATGCATGATAGATCGTTGCTAATATGTTTGGGAAGCACTTGTTCTGGTTACCAAAGCGTTAAGTGCGGCGTACCACAAAGCTCTGAGCTGGGTCCTTTTATTTTTGTAATTAATAAGCGATTTGCGTAACCATCTTTCAAGCTGTTGCGCTGTGGAATGATTGTTTTCAGAGCAGAAAATGGAAGTAAATTGTAAGAAATAAAACCTTTCTAGTTCGTTTCTGCATTCGAATGCAGTATGTTCCTTAGAAGTAAATGTAAATTGTAAATTGATTAAAGCACAAACGGTAACTAAGAATCTAAACGTTCAAATTGATTGTGATTCACAATATAACACCTGCCTTTTATTCGATATTTTTAATATATTATTCTTATAATGTGTATAAATTTTAAGAATCGAAAGGCAGAGAAATCAAGAGGAAGATCAACAAAGGGTAGTAACTAAAAGAGTCGACATTTTTACGGTTGTTTGCACTTAATTTAGAGTCAGATCGCGTCTGTGGAATTTCAAGAAGCTCAGTGTATCGCCTATGTAAAATATGCGACGCTGCCATAGCGTAGGATACACATATACATCTAACATGTAATCGTTATACTATGTTAAAGTTAATTAGTAGCTTGCCGTGAACAATGTTTTACCCCTTAACTAAGATCGATACGGTTATCAAATGGTTATCGCTTAGGGAAATCGTTTTGGTGGAGACACCGGTGAGGTGGAAACTTAATTAAGCTGCCCACGAAATCTCTGGGGATGAAAAGCATTTGAAACATCTTAGTATCAAAGCAATGGTGTAAGTGAGTTGTATAGAGAATTATGTTAAACACATGTTTATTCTTGTGACTTGAAACAATTCTCAAATAATTCCCATGTATACACAATATTTTTTCTGCCCAAGGCATGTTATGAATGGATTTATTTTCCAAGTAAGGTATAAAAAAAAAGAATAAGAATTAATATGCGAAAACCAAAAAATGGTTCAGTTAAAAACAACTCCTTTCATTTAACCCAAATTTCCGTAAGCAAGCCTACATTCAAGGTGTCACCGGTCGCATCAGCAAAATCCTCCTCAGTATCAACGTAAAAAACCATCTTCAAACTCAATTTCAAATTCTCAGACTATTTTCCCATCTAAGATCGCAACCATCCAGAAATCCCTTGTGTTTGCCAGATTCTATGTTCCTGCGGTTGTGTGTACATCGGTGAAACAAGGCGTAGCATGTAGCAAGCATGTAGCTGGGCACCAAATCCAAATTTACTCTCATCTTGTCTTGCAACTCTCACTATTACAGTAGAAAAATCCATGAATATATATATATATACACCTTCAAACGTCCCAACAATTTAAATCGCGACCACGGCTACCCCTTACATCATATCTGGAAATTCCAATCAAACTTCCTAGCAACCTCTATGGTTTAGTGATCCGTAGCAACCTCCATATAAAGCACTCCGGAACGAATTGTCCCCAATCAGTGTGCAATACCATCCCTGAAGATGTCACATATAAGTGAGCAGCATGAAACGTCGGCAGAAGCTAGGATCTATAGAAGCTGAGATAGAAGCTGGATCGCCGGTGATTTAAGTTAGTTTTTTGAAAAAGTGTTATATTTATTTTGTCCTTATGCTTGTTATATAAGTAAATCTCCGAAAGAAAGCTTTTATTCATTCAATTGTGTTGGCATCTGAAAAGTAATTTTAACTCTAACTAAACTAAACTAAAAATTAATAAAACAATTTATGCCAATCTTTTCGTTTCTTTCAGTGCTTTGTAAAAACTTAAAAGATACTCATCGTATCGCCATACGTTTTCTTTGTTTTATTACCGCTAGCACCAAGGTACGAGCATTAATAAAAAAAAAAAACTATATGAACTCATTCTAACGTAAATGTCATTATCTTTAAATAGCATTAAAGCATTTATTTATTCAAAATTTGCTGACGTCACGCGTTTTACATCAGACACTGAAAGACGAACATATTTTGCGACATCTTGAATTGTCGGATAATTCATGAAAATTAAAGCTGCTAATCAACCGCCAGAATTCTAACGACATGGTGTTTCATTTAACACGTTCACATTAAACGAAAACAATTCGAGACGTGCTTTGACGTCACGCAATTTGAGGATTACTGCGAAACGTACATAAACAGAGACGTTCTCATCAAATGATAACGCACAACAGAATTTAATACTACCCGTGTAATTCAATGCTTTTAAAGATTTTTGTTTACGTGTAATACCGTGTTTCTAAGCTAACTGTAAGTCTTCAGCTTACGAATTTCAATATAAAGTCTTGAGAATTTTTATAAATATGGTATCTGGGTTACTATATGTTATAAAAAAGAAAAAAAAAACAGTTTTAGGGACAATAACAAGATCCCTTCTTCAGTTAAATTGCTTAAGCGCAACACTGATTTCCGTTGATGGTTCTTCATTTTTTTACTATTATTAAAGAGAAGAAAACTTGGACTTCTAAGGGTAAAACGCAAAAATTTCATTACCTCAAAAACTGTTGATTTTTGTCTAATGCACATTTGCTTAAATTAGTTGTTGTAGCTTTGTTATTATAACTTAAGCTTATAACTAAGCCTACAGAAACGAGTTGCGCTTCACGTCTGTCTAGTCTCTGCTAATTTCATGAAGCACACACTCGTTTCTATAGGCTTACTTATAACTAAAGTTCTCCACTTCCTGTGCGCTTCACGAAATTAGAAGACTCGTGTTTTGTCGACTTTCTGGTTTCCCCAGTAGGTAACATGAACCCATTCTCATGAGACGCTAATTTCGTGAAGCGCACGGAAAGCGGCAAACGTTACTTTCGAAGACGAATTGAACTATGTTCATAGTAACAGTTTTTGTTTAGGATTACACCAGCTTTCATATCCCAATTTTTATCTTCGAACTAATTAATCGCTGTGTATAGTCTAGAAAACCGCAAAATTTCATTCAAATCGACGTACAACATTTCACGAACTTGTATTGAAAATTGTCTCCAAGTAGTAATAATCCAGAGGATATCGAATTTTCTACCAAGCAAGCATGTTATTAAAATAGTAGAACTGGATGAATTAAAAGCTTTTCTTTGAATCCTCCATAACAACTTTTTTCTGTAATCCCAAGGAGGAATTCGTTCCTATTTAGTATTTCTTGTGTTTTTTTTTAACGCCGAAGAACAATAATAATTTCTGACATTGATCGATGCGGCACAATGATAACGTGTATGCCCAGAATGATTGTAGAATTCGCTCTACATCGGAAGCGTGTTCTTTGTCTAGAGTTTTTCTCATCAACCCTCTAGAAATACGCTTCGTTCGAAGGACGGTGTTTTCGGGAAAAGATGTGCTTCATACGTTAAGTAGTTCCGCGATGTGTTTTCCTAACGTTTCCTTACATCGAGTTCTATAAATATATACGTCTTTCTTTATTCAAGATAAAAGTATCAGAGCGAAGCGTTTGTTATTGTTAGTAAAGCGAAGTTTCTAACCGTTAGTTCAAAATTGATAAGTAATAAATTCGTCAAATGAATAAAATGCATATTTTATGCCTATTTTAATGTTCATACACGATACCCAGCGACTCGTAAATAATTAACGAATATATCACGGTGCTAGGTGCTTCATAAATGTGCTAGGTCATTCATAAATATTAGAAAGAACATAGGCCTGAGCAGCGTGCCCTGAGCCTCACGATTCGACCGACTTCTTAATTTATGGAGCCACGACCGACTCTCAACCGCTCATATTGACGGCAATCAGTCAAGTACGAGCGGAATTAATTGCAAACTTCACCTGTAATGCTACACTTTTCAAATTTAGAAAGTGGAAGAAAATGGCGAACACAATCAAATAATTTAGAGAGGTAGCGGCGACAGTAACTTGTTTATTGGTAATCTTATCAAAAATGTGATATAAAAAATGGTAAACAGCATCGGCGATGGACACTCCAGACCTAGAGTCATACTGGCAACAGAAAACTACTTTTACAAATACTTTTGATAGCGTTGAGAGCACAAAAACAGGTCTGTAATCTGAACACTTACGTATTAGAGATACCCCGGCGAATTTCGAACACGACGAAAAAGTAGATTTTTTAATGAAAAATTAATGAAATCAACGAAGAAAGCCAGGGTAAGAGATGGTAGGAAAAGTAAAATTTGTGCAGAGATATCATCATAACCTTTAGAGTATTTATTATATAATATGTTACGTATTATAATAACTTAATTACCTGCGTCTAGTGCGTGCATTTTTTGCGCCTTTTTTTTGTAACAAGTGATAGATAGATAGGTCGCAACCATGAAATAATCATAACACATAACCATAATAGACGAACTAACATTCCCCCACATAAGACTCCAAGGCTAGGAGACCGCGAATCACATTGGAGTAAAGTGATCAAAAGTGATCTGAATGCTTATAACAGCGACATTTTGATCCGAGTTAGTCTAGGATTACTACTACAATTGCCTGAAATGCACTAAATATTATTAACTATCTGTCAACTGTCATTATAACCATGGCATTTCAAAGACAATGTTATTGCCGGACCTTGTATTCTAGTCTAGATCTAGATGCTCAAAATAAAAGCTATATTCTTTCAAACTTTAAAAATGGATTCAAACACATTTGATTCGATCACTGTGTGTTTAATGCCCTTACTATCAACAAGCTTTCACGATTCGATAAAGGAATCGTAATTTGTTTGTATTTACATTTGATTAAAGTACAAACATTGACAACAATATAAAAAAATAGGAAGGATCGAATGAAATTCAAACATCTTTTTTTTAATTTTTGAAATCCTGATCGTAGGATCATTATTTGACGTTATCGGTAAAAGAACGGAGCTAAAGTATCTTGGATAAGTGTTCCAATTCAACTTTGTACGATATTTACGTCGATAATCGCTTAATCCATCCTTTCTAGCATCTTTTCCTCGTGTAAGAAGCACTTTAAATGTAAAATGTTACCACGTTAAGAACGTATTAATCTTCCCCCTACTATCTACCTATATTTACTACCTTTGACGCATCACTTTTAAAAGACGTGCATTGTATTCCAGGCATCGAAGAACTGCAATCCCTTATCGTCACCTTGCACGACCACGTCGGTCGCATAGGAAGCATTCTGGTGCGACAACTGAAGCGGCGGGACGCGCTGCGCCGGCAGAGGGAGGCCCATTGTGATGTCATTACCGTCCACCTTCGGAAACGTAAGTGCAAAATCAATACTTCACGCGCACCTCGTGCGTTCGAACATGGTTTTAGGGCGCCGGCGTCGCAACGAAAGGCGCCGCGACGCTCCATTTTGGACGTCGCGGCGGTCCTCCGCCGTTATTGTTATATAGCGTATATCGCGTGTCAGTTGTTTGCCGAACGCAGACGTCGGACTATATGTAATGCCATCGCGCTACTTTAGAAAGTATACAATACATGATATAGGCAAAAAATAATCGTAGCATGTCCTGATGAGTGCGTTCATAAACTCAATAAAGCGAGCCGCATCGACATCGACGACTTCAGGAAGTTCTCGTAAGTTAATTAAACAAGTTTTGATAACTTTTCGTCTTGTTTCGTTAATTGGTTAGAATCTTGTTTACATCGCGTGAAAGTCCGCGTTGCGCATTTGTTTTCTTCTATCCTTCCGCCTGTTTTGAATTAAACGCAAATGCAAAATACATATTTTCATATAATATATGTAGATGTTATCTCAATTTTTACATAAACTAGGGGATCTAATTGCATAATTTTGTTTATATCAAAAATTATATGAAAAAGGTTTTCAACTTTACTATTTAGGATTTATCGGGACCAATGCTCAAAGGTCATCGTCCGCTGTCAAATTTATACATTGCGGCATTTAATTTTGCCAGGTTATTTAAATAAATAAATGTTTCTCCATTAATATGCCGATTTTAAACAAACAATTCAATTAACATTTCAATTCAACGTTTTTTTTTTTCTAAAGTGGCATCCTAATTAATTATAAAAAATATTTGTCAGCGATTTTCCTAATACTTTTTGATATTTCAATAAGCTCCTATAGCTTTATAATCATACTAAAGAGACGACAACTGAACTAAACTGAAAATAAATAACAAAGTTAATCGTAAAAACAACGTGTTCCTATATAAAAACTTTAATGGATGAATATATGCACGCTTTTATATACAGCGTGTCCTAATCTTATGGAGTTATTCGGCGTTGAAGTTGTTGGCCAGATCATATGACGTCGTAACAGTGACAGATAGAATAGTATACTTAATAGAATTCGACTTCCGTCGGTGACTTAAGAATATCTAGAATGTCCTTGATGTTTCCAGACGTAATTAATTGTTCCAAAAAAAACTTCCTCTCGGTAACCAGTGTGCCGATCCCTTACCGGGATGCGTTTTTTTTTTCAAACAATTAATTATGTAGGAAATACAAAGAAAGTTCCACATTTTCTGGGTTTTGGCTTGGAACCGCGTCGTTGTCGTAGTTTCCAGATAATTGCGATCTTTGATGAGAAAGTAGTCTCAAACTTTGAATTGGATTGTAAGATGGTCTTTATTGTTCCTGAAGAGGATCTTACTAATGCAATCGATTGAGATAATCTTACTATCTCATAACCTTAAGCCAAAGTGTTGTTACAGGTACGTTGATAACACATTTGTCATCTGGCCTCAAGGACTCGCATCTCTTTAAATTATAACATGATTCCACACACCACTATCAATTTTCTTATCCAAAAAGCCATTTCCATATCTGAACCCAATTCGCTTCAAGGACTGAACCACATCACCGAAACTCTGATCCGAAATAATGATCCCAAGAATGATATTGAAGCTGCATTAACCACTACATCAACCCTTTTAAGCAACAACTCCCCTCATCTAATCCTACTTTCCATAAGCAAGTGTATCTACCCTACAAGATGTCACCGATTACATCAGCAACATCCTTTTCAGGAACAACATAAAAACCATCTTCAAACACTATTTCAAACTTTCGGACTGCTTTTCCATCAAAAACCGGAATCATCTAGAAGCCCCTAATGTCTACCAGATTCCATGTTCGTGCGGTAGCACTCGTGTTACTAAACACGAGCATTCTACGCGGTTGTTGCGTGTAACAATTCTGTTGTGGCCAATTCACATGGACATACATGTAGTTTAACACGTTTTGTTTGTTACATTATGCTGTATTATTGTTAAGGTTTTATAGGTGAACTCACCTATAATGACTACAAAAAAAATTAGTAAAGCCTAACCCAACCTAACCCGTTGATCTAATTTTTCAGCTTTAGGACGGTTGCGGTAAACTCTGTTTTTAAATCGCGCTACAAGAAAAGATTACACGGAGTAAGGTATGTTGATCGTGGCAGCCGTTCTACAACTCACCTTCTTCCTATGTAATGGTTTGGGAAACATCCATTTGAATAATTTCTAACATTAAGTCAATAGTGCAACCAGACATCTGAATTTAGTCTATTAGTTTTTTTTCAACCTCCTCATCATTAGAAAAAAGTACTTTAAGAGGCGGAACAAATTCTGCAGTTCTGCCTAAATACGCAGTCGAGGTAAGTTTCTCATTGATAAAGGAAGGACCTCTAATACGCTCAACGCAAATTTCTGCCCATCCATTTACTTTTGCAGTATCTGAGTGTGGTGCTGGATGGATGAGGATTTTTCTGGGATGGATATTTTCATCGAAAAAAGCAGTCCTTAACTAAATTTCCGTTATTTGTCCATTATCAATTCGTAAATCATCTTGGATAATTCTTAATGTAGAGTAGGCTTACACTACACATCCATTATGACCCCTTGACCAAGGAAGTGTCACAGGGATCAATAATTGGTCCTCCTCTTTTCTCTGGCCTGGGCGCTCTGCCTTAATTTTCTGTGTGGCGTTAATTTGGTTGTCATGAATATTTTTTAAGAACGTTCTTTAAATTTATTCAAGCAGCTTCATAAAATCTAGAAGTATTTTGTTATTGTTTTCTACATCCACTGAGCAGTTTTTCAGAACGTTAGTTCTAGGAATTTAGTATTTTTTTCTAATACCAAACATAATTATTAAATATTACCAAAAACACTGAAGAATATTACCATAACATAAGAATGACAAAATACTAACCGACTTGTAAAGACAAATGTAAAAAAGAATACGTATTTTATGTGATGTTTCTGGCACACGGAATACATCACATGTGTTAATGCTATGAACGTACTTATCCGTTAGTTAAGTGATGTGTAATCCGAATGTAACGTTCTAAGAATCTCCAGCTTACTAGCGCGACCGCTGTAATTAATTTATATGACATCGAGCTTATTTCGGCATAGTGTGGCAACGGAAGCAGATAAAAAATGCTCGGAGAGACTTTTACGGATGTAACATTGACGTCTAGTTGATGATGTAGTTTTATACCAAGCATTAATAGCTTTAAATCGTTCCGCTTTAGTTTCGACTTACGTATAGGGTCACTAATTCTCAACCGATTAATCTTCTATATTCGAAGAGACCCTTTGTTGCCGCTATCAAGCCTTTTACTAGTTCAGCTATACAGCTTATCTGAAAATGGATCCATGAAATTTATTACTTCACTCTCATCATCTTTCAGTATTATGTCGAAATCTTAACAGCGCAACATTGCCGGTGATAATAAAACGGAAGTTAAATGGGATCCTTAATATGTGAGAAAGTATTTTTTATGATACCTGGCAATGCAAACGTATCCAGTCCCTGCATTCTCATCTTCTATTGCACATTCATTTTCAAAATTATTTTATAATTCTTGCCCGATCTTAAGAATACTGTTCTATCAGTGATGTAGCTTTTGTTACGCTGAATATTATAAAGATGTGCCATAATTCGATTCAACTCTAATGTTGTAAGTTGTACATTTTTTTAAAATGTTAAGTTTATTGTTAATTCGTTCTTTGAACATTGTAGTTTTATCTATGGAGGATGTCTAGAAATTCAGGCGAAATATTGAAAATTAAAATAACGGAGGACAAACGCTTGATAACTATTGTGCTAAAAATGAGGCGCAGATGAAAAACGGTTACGAGAGATAAAGCAATCTTCTAGCAAGATGTTTTATACAGCTTTGGATTAGACGCTCTCTACTTTATTAAAAACCACTCGCATTATACAAAAAGAAATCATTAGATCTGGTAGAAATAATCTCATAGCGCTATGGGAATCTCAAAATTTAATTTATCAAAGTTACCAGTTCTGACAGATAATCAACGTACGAGTCCTAACAACTATATATTGGGACGGTTAATGATTTTTCCATAAATTCAGCATACTTTGAACATACTTTAAAATGTTCCGGAACTGGTTATAAAATTAAAGGTCAGCCCTGAAGAAGTATAGCCATTAAATTTGCTCGGAGAAAAGGACCTGCTTCGTAAGAAATAGAGATTGAGGACGACAGGATTCAATGGAGTTCATCTTCAAATTATCTAGGTGTGATTTTCGATCTACGAGAGCGAAAATCTTTAAAACCAGGAACGCGCTGTTGATATTGTTAGACAGGAACCCTGCTCGATCTAACGTAATCTACAAGACCTGTTTCGAACCCATTTTAATTTAGAGAGCGCTGACGTGGGTGACGGTCGCGGCCAGTCGCTTCAAAAGGCACGATGAGACATCCTGTATATTTTCTAACCCAATTAAACATGTTACGCCTGTGATGCAATATCACATACAGCTTTAATAAGTAATTCTATTTGTTTTACTACAACAGGCCCCATAACAATGCTCCCATTTTCCATAAACTTTCATCTTGATCTTCCTTATTCATACCGTGTTACCAAATTTTACGCGCTAACGAGTTTAACTCGAAACAAAATACTAAAATAAACCAAGAAGGTAAACCAACAACCTACCTGCGATCCTAAACTTAAGCTGCTCGAGATATTCCTGGGGCCGCCAGCACAGTTGGAGATGGGGTGGGTATACGTGAAGGTAAGAAACTCTATTAGCGCCACCACGTCGACTATTAATAAAATAACCCAGGCTTACTCGTATGCAATGCCATAAGCCAACGCGGAAGTCTTATGGCTGTGGAGCGAGGTCTTTTGCACTTAAGTACAGGTGTAAGAGGTTGAACTCACGATTGCAAGAAATAGTCAAAGTAGATTTCAGTAATAAAATTGTAAAAAAAAGTTTTAGTGTTTATTATAAGAGTAATAACAAACACAGTAAAGGGTTTAATTACTCAAAGTATTATAATTAAAAGAAAACAAATAAAAGAATTAAGGGTGATTACGAGTTCATAACCTTAAATTGTAAAGGTACATATCGTTTTGCTTAGAACGTAGAAAATGCGCATGTTCGGTGTCCTTTACAGTTTCGGAACTATTATCAAATTTCTCGGAAATAGCAACTCGAACTCTAAATATACTCAAAACTGTTAATATTAACATTTGTTACCCTATAGTTGTTATCCCCTTTACATTCTTTAGACAGCTGAAGGCTTATAACATGGTTATACATCAAATTTAAAGTTACGGTAAACTCAAACACAGCTGAAGGCTAAATAATATTAACGAAAATATATAAAATTTAACAGCCCTTCGGACTGCTACCTGATGGAATTGCAGTAGCGAGTTCCTTCCTACTGGTACGGTAGCTCTAATGAAGTTGTAGGTTTGTTGCGGATACTCGGGGCAGGTACCAAGTGTAGTAATGGGTACTAGCGACAATTCCTATCCAAGACGTAGACGAGGATCTCTTGTACGGACCCCTCGTACAAATACACGTACCAAATTAAAAAAAAAAAACCCTAAAAATACATTGCACAGCGTGGAATAAGTACTAACGTAGCGATAGAAATAAAATAAACCCACCTCTGGATGTAGTTGAGGGTACGCGAAAACTAGAAACACGTGCTCTTGCGGGTAGTCAAATCCCTACTAAAATCCCTTATCAAAAGGTAACGCTTACCACCAATCCAAATTGTCTCAACAAACAAGTGGTTAAGCTTAGGAGACACCAGTGACTATGAATCCTTAATTAAAGTTATACAACTTTGTACGGTAAAAGTATCACTGATCTTGACTACACGAGCGTCGCATTCAAAATGATAACATGGATGCCCAACGACTTCCGAGGAGGTACGTCGAAAAAAAAAAAGCCGGAAACAGTGCAAATTCTAGAATTAACCTCTATCGCGAAACTTGTGTACAACTCAACAAATCGAAAGGAACTAACCACTTAAGAATATTAGCAGCCGAAAGGATAAAATTAAAGTGCGGGATTAAAAGAAAATACGTTTGATAAGAACCTATCTCTAAACAAAACCAAATATTACATTAATACGCGGATTTACACCTCGAAATAATAAATAAACAACCAACTGAATCCATAATATTGAACGCAGCCCTCTGTTCGATAAATACCGTTCAACTACCGCTTCTCACGTCGCTTCTATGAACTACGAATGTCTCTTAACCTAACAAAAGCAAAATAAACAATAGTCGAAAACCCAAAATAAATCGGAAAATACTCCAAAGTAAGGTAAGACATTACGTAAAATACAATAACTAAAATAGAAGAAACCATAGGAACAGCCCTATAACGAAATAAACCGATATTGAAGCGTAAATAAATGAGAGATTAGCGTTACAATGCACGAACGAGGCGTTCTGGAGAAAACATATGACTTACACCGCGATATACAGGTATGTTCATAAGTAAAGTACACCACAAATAGTTGCATTAAAATTAAAACAACTTCAGGTGACAAAAGGCACGTAACAACCGTTCAGCTTATAAATTTGATATGGATCCATTTAATTAAAGTAGGTACCTAATTGAGATAATTTAATTAGCAGCAGCCAGTGTAATCAGACCGACAAACTTTCCAGAGAATCATAATCATTTCTGTTATAACACACAGATTGAATGCTTTGGTGCAACTAAATTTAGAAAGCGTACAAGTAACGAACAGTAGAGCATGTATCCACGTATTCCTTTGCTAAACTTTTAATGAACAAATGTTTATGGCATCTCTGCTTTCCTACAACTTGGCAATGAAGTTAAATCCATTTTGTTAGTATTGCACCTACTCTGTTTTAATGCAAACGCTTCTAAAAATGTACATATAAATATCAACTATAGTGGGTTAATTCTAAAATAATTAAAAAGATTAGGATTACATTTATGACAAATTTATTACGTATACCGTAGTAAACGTTCATATTCCTGCCGTTATTAACGTAGGGTGTATTTTTAGCATTATCTTTATCTATGTTATTTTGATAGATTGGACAGTGAATACGAAAACAATGTTGGAGGAGTTTACGACCCATAAAAGTAACGGGTTTATTTACGACGAACGCTATAAACAAAAGTTTGGATTTCCACAAACTTCAACCGGTCGGATCCTGTGTCATTAAGTAGGTTCAGAGCTTTATTATAAGGAAATTCAGTGTGTGCCGCGTACTTCCAAAGTGCAATTTGAGTACATGTAACATAAATTACATAAAATTATTGCGGCTGTGTTTGAACACTGTATACAGATGGCGTGATAAAAAATTTTAAAAATATTTTTGTTTAGGGCTATGTAGGTTCATTCGCAGCAAATTTTTAAATCGTTTTGATATATACGGGCTGATCCAAAAAGAAGTTATACACTAAAGTTGTGACAATTTAAATGGGACACCTCGTATATTATTGAATATTTTGATAATACGGGCTAAATAAAGTTATTGTTATACTTAATTCAAGCCGTTTTTGAAAAATTTAACTGTTTCTGAACATGTAGGCCCAAATTTAAGAGACGTACCTGTCTTACGTATTTAAAGTAGATATGAGAGTAGATATATACTTGATAGTAAAATAAAAATGATCACTAAAGTCAAATAACTTTCTTATATTAAATCGGACACCTGGTATGATTTGATTATAATCTACCGAGAGTAATCAAAATGCAATAAAGGCGCAAGCATTAGATCTTCTGATTGGCGCCATCCGAAGCAATATATCTTCCTGAAGATAAATGTAAAAAAAAAGAAGAATTGAAGTCAACAGAATAGGCGTATCAGTAAGCGCTGCTTATAATCCTCACACGTCCATGAGATCTATTTAGACAAAATTTAGACTTAATTTTGTCACAAAAGGTTTTGTGGAACTTTATTCACAAATTCCAAACTTCCTAGTTCGTGTTCTCCCACCAATCAGCTGTCCAGCCCAAATACCCACATAACCACCTTTTTTGGACACTGTCCTTTCTTCATTATTTTTCTTGGATTTTCTTTACTTCATATCGTGCAATTCTGCTTGTTTACGTATAAAACCCTAATTTTCTTGCTTTTTTTATATAACCTAATATTTATTGGAGTTAGTTACAAACGGCACCCAAATAAAGACAGGGAGCTAATTTGGGCATTCTTTAGTTTGTAATTTAGGTAACTAGTCCCTGCTTGAGGACAGAAGCAAATGTGACGTTAAGGCATATAAATAGGAGCAGAAGACAACAATACCGGTCTTTTAGAAAACTTCTGAAGGAATCGATTATATGTTCAGCAAAATGTCAAGTACATTAGTACAACAAACACGGCAAGAAGGAAAGCCTGCTCTCTGCTTACTAAAGAATTAATTTTAGTTTTTCGATTCAAATCGATCAAAATAAAATTAGTGCAAGTGGCAACACAATGCATTCATTCGCCCCAATATCCTAACTACATATTCTACAATGAAGCCGAAGGATTTAATCAAAGCATAAGCAACCGTTTAATTATTCAAAGTTCAATATATCCGATGACGTCCTGAAAACAAAAGGTTGCTAACCTGCCCATATTGACTTGTTGACGAGTATTAAATTGTTATTCACCCCTAAATAACTTCCTCTTGTTATTGCAACTGTGTAATTTATTAAATAAAACGACTATTTATACTAAAAGTGATTACAAAGGGTAAGAGTTTTACATATTTTGTGTACTAACAAAGTTGGTTGCCTGTAAATTTTGTTTACATTACCTCAACAACAACCGAAATTGATGCTGTTGTATATGTAGAATGTAGGTCTTTATAAAACACCACAAACACTTTTATGTATGCATATCAAATGCGTTCTAAAATCAATACTTTCGCCCCGCTTATTTTAACTAACACCATTCGTGAAATGAATTGGAAAAGCGTCAAACGTATAAATGAATATATTAAAAAAAATATATTAATTGCCTTGGGTGTGCTAGCCTCGAAGTCGAAGTGTGCTAAACTCGCAGATTCTATGGCAATTACTGCCTATTTCTGTAGAGATCGATATAGCAATATAATTCGACAATTGCAGTGATTAGAGTATCTTTAATTAGATACTCTCATCCAAACATGTTAGCGTCAAACGTGTTTGGTTTAACTCTAGATTATTCTCTATACTAATAATGTTCTAAATATAGTAACGATTAGAGATAGAATTTTTATACAAAAAAAATTCTTAATAATACATAAGTAAAATAGACAATGCATAATGATAGCAAGGACGGTGGGGTAATACAACAAACATATTTAATTATTCGGAACGATCGTTTCGAGAATTCGTGGATCCCCATTGTCGAGCATAGGATCGAATGATGTGAGAAAGGGATTTTAATTCAAACATGTCTTGTTCTATCCCTACTCTAATAGATAAATACAACTACCTACTTTGATCGCCTGTACACCCTGAATATGCAAAACATTTGAAACCAAAAGAAAAGGTTCTTATTTGGCACAAAACGTAAGCATATTTCCGTTTTACGTCAATACATCAATTAATGATCAGTAGCTAAGTAAATCCTTTGTTTAACAGATTTGCCTTCCTCTTATATAAATGGTTTTTGTATGAGCCTAATTCTCGCAGCGAAGTTGCCTGCTTAATTTAATATCATGCCCGTTCTCATTTATGTGTTGTGCTTCACTTGATCATTCGATCCTTCCATAGCGGCAATGGGGTATTTATCGCAATTAGTGCGTGCTATTTTATAAATTGTCGATCAGTTCCGGTATTCGATTTATCTTTCGAATTGCCCAGGTTTCTGGGTATATTTCACGAACTTAAAACCTATCAATATTCTGTGCAATGGAACTATTATAGATAGCTAAATTTTTTTATAAATCTAAGTTCTTTATTATATCTACTTTTATCCAAGGGGAATTTTACCAATCTGTTATTTAAGAAACTAATGTTGATTTTTTTTCTACAGAGGTTTATTTCCAGTTTTTCCTGTTTCTAATTACTAACAAGAAACGGGAGTTAGTTGTTCACTTCTGCCTCAAATTTTGAAGTGTCGCGAGGAATTCTGCAAATTTTTCCTGCTGAATTTTTAGAAGGTAGTACATTTTGGATGGACTGTCGGACTTGAGATTAACAGTTTTAACGTAAGGTTCGCGTTGATAAGTTTTCGGCAATTTCTAGTAGAATAGAATACTATTGGTCACTTTTCATTCGACAAACTTGACAAACGGTTTATAAACTACCTAAACATGCTACCGGAAAGATGTATCGCCGGTTATTTTTAGCCTGCGTTATGTACTTTTATCCACGTTTCGAAAACTATTAAATTCTCCCTAAATAAAAAGAGAGGATGCCCTGAAAAAAAAATTACATCAACTTGAAGAGCGTAATATCTCAACTTAATTTATCTTGACTTTGACGGCATACCTTGTCTCCTCAAATAAATCCAGAAAGTACCCCTGTTACTTTGAAAGCTTCAACTCTTCTTTTTATTCAAAAATTATCTTGTTTTTAAAAATATTGACATTAAAGCATCAACAAAAAACGCAATTTATTAATTAACACGAAAATTACGTTAAAAAGTAATTCGTTGAAGACGTTGCAATAATAATAAGTATACTTAGCATAGGTCAAAAATGAAGCAGGAAAACCATTAGGAATTATGTTTTTAATCTAATTTCAGCCCTGAACTAACAAAGTTGTGAAATCTGCGCTCGTGAAACCGTGATGAGTTTAAAGAGAAGATAGGGAGCTGACTCTTTTTGATAAATTACTTTTCATTGACTTTAGAAAAGTTGTTGGAATACTATGCTTATGATAATATTTTATTTTTGCTGTAAATATTTCTAACCTCACAGTAATTGTTATTTGACATAACTTTTTCATTTCAACATTTTCTTAGGGATTTTTTTTCTGTTATTACACTTAGCTATGAAAACAACGAATTAGAGAGCAAATAAAATTTTATTTTCAACGTAAGAACCATTAGCACTAACACTTTTTTCAATGTTTTTCTAACCACCCTATGCCTTCGAAAATAATCTTTAGTAATACTGCAAAATACGGTTCCACGGCATTTTCCAAGTGTCCTTGGTAAAAAGCGATGTCTTCTCAAGTGTTTTTTCACTTTCAGAAAAAAATAATAGTCACAGAGGACGAGATCGGAACTGAAAGGTTAATGTTGTCGTACAGAAGCAGAGTTTTCCGAGCATAATTGTACTGCTTTTTTCCCGTAGCGTCTGCGTCCCAGAACACTGCAGCTATTACTTTTTCCGCAGCAACTTACGTCTTTGCCTTGGGCGGTGAAGAACCGTTATGTCGCACTAATTCCTAAATCTTTGTGTAGATTTCTAAAAGCACTCACTTTTGAAATTTTTACTCGGCGGTCGGTTACACTAAATTTTCAACTTTGCGGTTCGTGCTTCCAGAGAAATCTTCCACATTTTGAGTCGTCCCGCATGGATTCCCTATTCCAGTTAATTTGTACCAATATTTGAAAATAGGACGGATTATTTTCTCCATACTCCATTATTCCCTCGCGGATATTCTGCGGACTACTGCCTTCTTCTCATAGAGATTTAATGTTCAAAGATTCATATCATTCGTTTTCGCTTCTTTAAACTACTGTATAAGTTACAAATATTGGAAGCGATTCGAACCAAACCTAAAGATAAAACTATAAAACGTAAAATGAGAAAATTGCGATAGCATATTTTTTTCATAGGTAGGTAGATAGATAACATAAAAAAAAACCCGAGTAAATAAGATTAGAATAAAATAGTTGTGTTTACAGTACGCATTATCTAAATTTAGGAATAACAGCAGTATACAATGTAAATAAGGCAATCTTTTAGCTATAATCTTATCTAAGACACATTTTCACCATTAGTAATTTTTGATGATTGCTTTAACTTTATTCTAACCATAATTTCAGTAAATTTTCTTTCAAAACACAGGTTTTTTGCTATTTTAATCACGAAAAGGGAAACTACAGTTTCACTAGTTCGACTGACATACCTTAAGTCAACGTGTAAACGTGTTGTTGTTACACTTAGGTGTGAAATATCATATAATTAAAAATCTACCATTCGAGCATTTAATCCCGTATATGTTGATATTGAAATACATCAGATCAGCTCTAACCAATTTAACTTTCTGCTCATCTTATCATTCGCGTTGACTTGTCAACTAACTCAATATCCAGATCTCAGCGTAAATACGATATGTTATCTGAAAATTGGAGGAATAATGTAAATTATTTTCTCGAACGGATATATGCACACCCGGACCTAAGAAGATAGTGTATTCCAAAGCAAAACATGTTTTAACGACAGCGAGACATACACTATAGTTAGAGCGTTTTCTATTCGATGGAAAGATAAGAAACTTCAAGGCTGGTGGGCAAGTCGGCGATAAGCCACGCAATTTCTGATTAGACACAGGCCTAAGTTTAGAGTAAACCTACTACCACTAAAACGAAAAAAACAATGCCCAGAATTGCTCGAGGAATGGTCTGTGTTCCTCAGAGGGAGCCAAAAAATCTCTAGCTTATCATTGGCATTAACTGTGAGGCAACAGCGATTAAATACTCTCAGAACCACGCTGATGACGCCCGGGTAGAGAGACGTATGTCCGTGGGTTTTATATTTTTTCTCTCCTTGCATTGCACTTGCCGTAAATGATTACATCAATACCATGATAAAGCTATTTTAATATATTTTTTTTGTTATTGTTTCTAGGCATTTTCCGATGTGCAGAAGTATTGAATGTGGTATAATACATTATTACATATTTGCTGCATTAACTTAAATCCAGGTGAAACTTCCGGATCTACCACTGAAAATTATCCTATAAGTAGAAAAAAAAAATTTCAATTTTATAACATTACAGTACTTATCATTAGATAGTAGTTTTATCAGCATAAAGCGAGTCAATATATTGAAATTATCGCTACGCATGAAACTTATTACATCGGAAAGACTGAAGTCAATACATCATTCCGTCGGTCTACACATTCATCATTCTTTTGTAAACGCTTACGCATCGCATGGCTGACATGTATGGTGATAAATTATCATTCAATCACTTTCTGCTGTAACGGAGAAATTACTGGAACTAAAATGCTTATTGAAGTCCTATTACATGTAGCTGTTTGCGCGATACAAAATCAAAAGATTGGATCGGTTATAGTACAGTTGTAGATAGAGTATTGTCGTGTTATTCATCCAAATATTGCTGATCATTTTCCTCACATTTTGAACATTAATTCTTCATTTAATGTAAACAATAGAAAACAATCAATGAATCAATAAAATGTAGAAACATAAATTTACATAATTTAAATAACTTAAAAACCTTACTACGCTCAAATGACTAATCTACTTTATAGAACCAATCTGTTAAGAACAATTCAACAGTTAGTAGGACAATTAAAGGCAAACTAGATTACACCTCGAACGATCTAATCAGAGTAAGCAAACCAATAGAATGAGTATCTATAACGGTAGTAGAACGGTAACTAAATTAGAATAAATTTGATTACTCCAGGCAAATTAATTTATTTCATAAATTATAGAATTTTGTATTGAAATATCGACGATATATTTTATAGACGTTGTCCGAACAAGAAAATACATTTGAGAACCTTTTCACTTCTACCAAAGCGTTTTTTTCAGGTGCATCAATTGACAGCCAAGACATGAGATTCTCAATCACACCCCTGCCCGGAGAATCTGGCTTCTCCCAATGGCATTCGGCTATGAAGATGGTCGCCCAGCTGCCTGAGGGAATACCTCCTGAATTTAGACGTCGTCTATGGCTCACCCTAGCCGACAGGCACTTGACTGCACGAGGTATCGATTACGGTAAAGTGGAGCGAAACTGTTTCAGTGAATGGTCGCATCCGGCTGATGCCGAATTGGGCGTTCAAATAGTAAAAGACCTACATCGGACTGGTTGCAGTTTGTTCTGCGGCGAGGACGGCCAAGAAAATCAAGCGTTGCTCAAGAAGGTGTTGCTAGCGTACGCGAGGTGGAATAAGAATGTTGGTAAGTTTAATTTGGAAGAAATGATATTGTTTATTACTCACCTGTTTGTACATCGATTATTATACATATTCAATTTTTGTGTGAAAGTAATGTCCAAGTTCTCAGAAATAATAGAGGATATTCTAGAAGTCATACTCTCTTAGTAAACAGAAAAAGTTATTTTGGGCACTTTAGTGAACATATCGATCTCTTACTTAATTGGTTTGTGGCTAGGATGAAAATATCATTCGCCGTGTTATAGCTTTTCAGCAGTAGTTTCCAGTGAATTGTGAGACATTAGATCCCATTTTATACTTTTTTAGGAATAAGGCTACTATTTACGTTGTTAATTTAATCAAATTATTTACAAATTTTTGTAAGGTTTTCGGACCGAAATGTATTTAAAAATATTGTTGTTGTAAGATCGGTACTCTGATAAGTTTCAAACCTCAATCTGAAGACGACACTGTTGTTTAGCAACTGTTTGTGTTATTCGATGTTAGTGTTTCGGTAAAAATAGAGATGGATACTTTCTACGAGGTCTCTGCACATTCATTTGCCGCATGAAATTTTGGTCAGCTGACTATGACCGTAACAGCCAAACACTACCCTATCGATATCATCGGAAAATTTCACCAAATGGTGCTGGATGACCGTCGAGTTAATATTAGAAAGATAACAGATGCAATGGTATCTCCAAAGAACGTGTCTGTCATATACTTACTTAGGAACAAAAACGAATTCGAATCAACATTTCCACGCCTCCCTGTTGAAGCAGTTTAAGCGAAATAAGTTGGAATACACTCCTAAGGTCAACGCACAGCTAAAACAATAGACTCCGAAGGGAGTCGGTTCTGAAAAAAGCGAAATCTAATTCATCAACCGGAGAAGTGATGGCAACTGTTTTTTGGGATAGTCATGGGGTTGTGTTCATCGACTATTTTGAGAAGATAAAAAAACAATAGTGGGAGCAAGTTGAAGATAAAAATTAAAGGAAAAGATGTTTTCGGCGGTCGCCATGGCAACAATTCACGAATTTTGATTTGAATCGATAGATCACCCACTCTCTTCACCAGCTCTGGGTCCCAGCGGCTTTTTCTGTTTTCTAGGCTGGAAATCTTCCAGATTACGCTCGTATTAATACCACTTCGTGGGAAGACATTTCATCCTAATATCAAATTAAGTGCTTCAGTTTTTCGGTTGAAAATAATGGTTACGTCACAATGCCAAATAAAATTTAAGAGCACGTAGACAAGTTATTTACATCTTCTAGATATGGTTGCTTTCTTTCAATGCTCCTAATAAGGATAATGATGTAAACTGAAGTTGTTACAAATTACTTTCTTCAAATATAAATATAAATGATGAAAATGTAGCAATTCCGTAGTAATGAATATTAGGTACATTCCAAGGGATACGTTGTTTATATATTAATCCCCTGCTATTTCACATTTATTATTCAAGTATTAGGTGAAGCTAGTATTGATTTTCTCCATTGATATATTTAAATGTAATTTAATTAATCACATTACACGGTTCTAGTAACTCTCTCATTCTGGCTAGGCATAAATTTGTTTGTCTGAAAAAATATAACCTGCAACACGTATACAAAATCTAAATAAAAATAGTGTAAAAATCAATCCATGAAGACTCTGATTAGGATTAAATTGATAAATGGGAAAATTGGAACGAAAATGGTGTTTATTTTCTCACAAAATTCCTTATTGTAAAAATTAAGCGACCGGTTTCGTGTTAAAGAAACACATCTTCAGGCTAGAATTTATATAGAAGTATTAGATTTTGTCAAAACAATATAAAAACACTGTACAGTACAGTTGTACATACCCCAAGATTATTAACAAAAAATGTTGTCCTTAATTTTGCAACGACTCGCAATATACCGATATCCAGTAATCTTGTTCTAATAGGTGATGAATTTTTTGAAAAAGAAACGGGTGAAAAGGCTGTTGTTTGAGGACTGATTTACGGTTAGCATTCCGTATTCCACTACTTGCAAACAGTTTCTTCGTTTGCAACAGTAGGATGAGTTCTGGTAAAGGCACTATTAACTTTTGCTTTTCTGAAACTTCTGCCAAACGCCTTTGCACTTTAATAAATGTTTTAGCATCTTCATATCTCTCTCGATAGATACGTTAAGCTTCGGAAGAATTTGATCAAGTTTCGCAGCCATAAAGCCCTTGCTTAAGGGCTCGGGTTAAACTGGCTGTTTATTCGTGAAATGTCTTTTTACTCACTTGGTTAGTAAATAATTATTACGTTCCTCTATTGTGTAGTGCTATCTATTGCAGTTATTTTTAATGTCACCCAGTATAATACCAAGGCACCAAACGCATTAAAATAGTTCCTCAAAATGTTAAAACGCAAGAATAAACCAGTTAGAACCATTATAATACTAACTCAACACGTGCACGGTTTTAAACGCAGGACTATTATGACGTCATCCCTCATTAAAATTAATATATTTTTAACTTTCAGCAATTATTTTTCATTTGAATCAATCTTCTATGTAACCCGACACATAGCCTTAAATCAACCTGCTAACTCTCTATGTACTGGAATAACATAACATTGTGTCCTATTAACAATAGGGATCGTCATTGATGTTTCCACTATTCCGACGGGCTTTCTGTATCATTTCCATACCATCTTCCCGCGTTGTTGTTAGCTCGACCGATTACCTGTGTTATACATATACATATATACTACAGCCATCAGCATTTAAATCGATTCTATTCTCGTTACCTTCGATTTTCTAGGATACTGCCAAGGCTTCAACATGCTCGCGGCACTTATACTACAAGTAACGGAGAAATGCGAATCCGAAGCCCTCAAGTTGATGATCTATCTCATCGAAGGTGTGCTTCCCGACTCCTACTTCGCCGATAGCCTGAGAGGTCTATCTGTTGACATGGCTGTATTCAGAGAACTATTGAGGACGCATCTGCCTCGACTCTCGAGACATTTGGACAATCTACAGAAAGCTGCTAAAGACGGTACTACTAGTTATGAACCGCCTTTAACTAACGTCTTCACAATGCAATGGTAAGTGATTGTGTTGAATTGATCTTTATCGCTGATGTAGAAATCAATTCAACGGTGCGAAGAGCACTTATCACGCAATATATGGATATTATTAATGTTCAGAGATATATTATTAACCGGTTGTGGAAATAAATCATTTTAGCTACAAAATAATGGGAGTTGCAAAGTAATGGAGATATTCTGCGGCTTGCAATGGAATTTGGGCGGGAGAAAGCTGTATATAACTATCATCCTCTGACGATTTAGATGTAAATCTAGATAAAATTGGTCAATTGCTTCATGCAACTTATGATGTTATTGTTTTTGTTGGCGGCTGCCCTTGGTTAGTCTTGCCCTTTCAATGGTAGAAACTTGAAAGATTTTTGCCGAAATATAGTTTACTTGCAAAATATCCAAATTATAAAAATATTGGCAATATTAAGGGGTCTTAAGTTAAACCTTAACCGAATTTCACCCGAATCTGAATAATGTCTTTATAATCAATGAAAATTATAATAATTAAAATAAAGCGCATCGAATAAACATTTGGTTTAAACCAAAACTAAGTACTATTAAATTTGCATTTACCTGCAGTTTTATTTATACTTGTACGTTTTTATACTACTACTAACATCGAAGCGCTATAATAATAAAATAAAAATCCCCAATGAAATAACATCAAATTGGACAGCGAAACCATTTCCATTAGGCATCATTGTCAAGTATTCACTCTACCATAAAATAACTTTAACACGTGACATATTCTAGACTTAGAAAGGCTTTCATGCGAAAATTAACCTGTGACCTACTCAGCCTTTGTAACTGCAAATATCCTATTCTTATACATTTCCATTTAGATATCGAACACGATGGCGAAATAGAGAACTCTATTTCGAATTTTAATATATATAAGGTCATTTCTAACGTGGAACAGTTTTGCTTCTTTAAAATAACGATTGTTTTTATAATTTTAAGCGGAAGATATTCATCTGAGCAATGTATATGGGGCGTGTAAAAACTAACGAAAAAATTATGCATACTAATGTTCTTTGTTCTGCACCCAACAAAATACTCTCGTATTAAAACATTGAACAGTGCAATATTTTTTTACAATAACTATTTGAAAGAAGCGTACATTTGGCAATATTTCAATTCGTAAAAACATTAAAGAGGTGAAAATAACTAACGAATGATCACAAAAGCACGGATTTGATTGAATATAATACTGTCAAAATTAACCATGAGATGACTGTAATAAAATCTATATTAGGCAAACGAAGCAGGCGATAGGCACCAGTTTCAAAGAACATATAGCTCGTTACCGTTATGGAAGGATCGAATCATCAAGTGCTGCATAACACAAATAAAACCGGGTATAATATTATCAAATTAATTAAAAACCTAATTTCGCCAATTAGAATACAAATTTGTTAAATACGGAAAAAGTTTCATTTAGCCACTTAGCTTAACGACTGCTATACATTATTTGCGGCATAATAATATTTAACGTCGCATTTAACGCAACATCACCAAACGAACTTATGTAGATGTTTACTATACAAGTTACTTTACAAATTTTTCTTGCTATGTCTAAGTTCTAGAGAAATTGTTGTGATAAAGAAGCAAGGATTTAATATATTTATTGGTTGGGGGTTAACTGTCCGACAATCTTTCTAAGAAAATATTTCTGTGCCGTATAAATTTGAACAAAGGTCCCTTCGAAATAGATTTTGACGGCTGTGATGAAATTAAAGGAATTTAGGACATTTGAAAAATATTAAATATTCTTTATATCGTTAGTTTTCAACATAAATTCTTTTCCTACCCAGGAATTTTATTCATGAACGAGAGATTTTGCCGGCTAAAGGGATTTAATATTTGAAGGATTTGTGATATCTTTGGGAAATAATAAGATTTTCTCATGTTTTTACCACTTTCTATCTCAGTGGTTTATTTATACATACACACAAATGTATACGTATGTATATGTCTATATGTATTATGTACACATTTTTTTCGGGAATTGCTATTTCAAGCTTCTTATGCAATGGGATTTACGGATTTCACAATGGATCCATGCTTTTAGTATTCCATTATGTTTGAGGCCACGTATACCTACTACAGTTTTTAGCTTTCCAGACAGTTCACTATCTTTTTACTTTTACTTCTACTTGTTTGAAGTATACCGGTTAATTTTACTTCTATATGAATTCGAAATAATCTCTTTTCACTATTATTAATGTACTACGTACTACGAAGAAACCAAACAAATCCGTTGATTCACTACCAACCTATGGAAGCCAATATATTTATAAACAATAACAATTGTTTATATTCTTGTAATAGTGCAATAATAATACATTTAATAAAGCATTGTTTTTCAGGTTTTTGACTTTATTTTGCAACTGTTTACCTCAAGAAATTGTGTTACGTGTTTGGGATCTAATTCTATTGGAAGGAAACGAAATTCTTCTTCGAACAGCGCTAGCGATTTGGCAAGCGCTTGCCGATAGGATTATGGGCGTACGTAGTGCTGATGAATTCTACTGCATCATGGGCGTTCTAACCAGGGAAATGCTAGAATTCGGTTTCATGGATGGCAACACCCTGATCAAATCTATAGTTACGATAGGACCTTTGACCGAATTAAAAAGTTTGCGTGATCATTACCTGTACAATATTAACCCGTGGTCGACCAGTCCACCGCCGTCGTATACCCCATGCGAGGAAGACGACAAACAACTGAATCTTTATCCGAAAGAAAGACTCATGTTAGATATCGGTGTGCTTAAGAAGCAATACGTGAAATTGAAACAGAGACAAAGACAAGCGCATATAATATTTTCAGCGGCAGTCTCTAGACAACCCCAGAGATCAGCACCGATCGCGATGAATCATCTTCTTCTCGGGAAAAGCGCTATAGTGCCTGTGCGACGCCTAGGACCCCCTCAGGGCGCAATACCACCACCTAGAAAGCCTATAACAACTCTACAATGGAAAGATACCGATAAGAAATCGTCGAGTTCGTCATCATCCGATACCGAATTGTGTGACGATCCTAACAATCACACCACCGACGATGAGTGCGAACAATTAAAAGAGGACAATCCAAGTAGTGTTAACGATAACGAAGCTCTTATGAAAATTGACAATACAAACGACAGTATCGAAACTGGACATGTAACGCCAGATACTGCCGGCCTTTTAGATGTTGCCGAAGATACCGGTAATTTCTTAGATTTCACAAAGGAAGTATTAAGCGAACCAGCTGCGCGTACCGATGATAATTTGGACGACGGTTTTGACTTTGAGAAATTTCTCGAGGAACGAATACGTTGCCTCAAACAGCCCAGTTTGAGTAGCGAGGGAAGCGAAAGTACAGATACTTCTTCGGAGCAAGAACGGGCGTCGATTGCCCGGAAAAATAGCGAACGTGCCTTGGAAATTATACACGAGAACTCCTTGATCCTTCACAGGATCCTCCAGTGCCAATCCCGGTATTCGCCTATTCCGGTGAGAGATTGCAAGACGACAGATTCTACGCCCTCACCGTTAGAGTTTAATTTGCCGCACGACTTCAGCGATCAAAGTATTGATATTGCCAAATATCCAAGTGATACAGAACTGGTAAGTATGCACATTAAGCATTGCTATAAAATGGCGCAATAAAATGCTGATCACTTTAAGAGTTTATGAATATGTAATCGCAATAAAAAGCGAAATTGGTATTTTTTTTTTTTTTTGAATATTGGCTATATTGGGAATAAATGAATCAACTTACCGTTTCGGCAACATAAAGTTATTTTCATGAGAAGCTAAAAAAGTAACGAACAGAGTCATAATAAAACAATACTTATTTTTAGAAATATCGCGAATAGGAAAACACTCAAATTTCCTTAGTTGTAATCACAATTGAATTCTGAAAGTTTGTGACTAAACATAATTACCTACGATATATTTAAGTAAAATGTTTTTGGCGAACACTCAAATAATAGTAACAACAATCGGAAAGCATGATTACGTGGAAGGTTATGCCAACCGCGCGTCATTATGCCTCTACGTTGGCTCCTAATTCAAAATGTTCGGTTATTATCTAAACAATATAATATAATATAATAATATAATAGAACTTAATTTTTGGCCTCAATGCATATTTCAGAAACAAGACTTTGTGTTCGATACGTGTCCCCAAGACAATGACAATAGAAGCATTCCATCACCCGTTACAAATATTTTTCGTACTCTTTCAAATGTTGAATCTCCAACAAGTTTGACTGCAGAAAAAGATGAAGACAAATCGCCTTCAATTGCCAGTGCATCGACTCCAAAATCAGCAAGCAGTGCAACTCAAGTCACGTTAGAGGATGATAAGCAAATTATTGAAATCGATAGAAAATCAAAATATAGAGATATATTAGAAGTGAGTAGAAATTTAGATGAAAAATATAATACATTGATATTGAACAAGCCGAAAGCAAGACCCAGTGACCTAACCTTGCCACCATCCAGGTTTACTTCTAGAAAAAGTCCTTCGTCTCCTAAACCCGATCTAACTCCGTCTCCTATCAAACTATCAGAAAGTCAACATTTCAAGAAGTCTCCCACCAGGGAAACGCCTGAAGATATTTCCGCTCAAAAATCCCCTAGTCACATTTACAATCCGTTTCCGGTACGATTAAGCACAAGGCAAAATAAAGATGTAGCAGTAAAATTAGGATTGTATAAGAAGTGACTGTGTATCTCTTTCATGTAATTCGCTTCAAATAAAAAAAAAAGACAAACACAAAAGAAATGAAAGACTGCTAACAATTTCAATTAAAATATTTGCAATTTTTCTTTTATGAAATTCTATAATTACTGTAAAAGCATAATAGCAAAATTATATTTTCTGTGTTTTTGTTAGTGTTTAACGATTTGTAATTAATAAATTTTACATATGTAGTTTTCTTGCGTAAATATTATTTAATCGTTGTAAGCGTAGTCAGAGTTGTATATTATTATTCATGTAAAATTTAGTCATAACTATATTTTTGACTAAATTTGGCCATGACTAATTTAGTCACTATTCATAAATAATTCAATCGTCATCATGTCCATCAATGATACTGCATTTAGTCACGAATCAGTCAATCCATGAATAATCGTTAGTCACAAGAGATGTTATTCATGGGTCTTGATTAACGCTTATTCTTATTCATTACTCATGACTAGTGATAGTGAAAACCTATTTTATCTGGCACACTTCCTGACTTCCGGAGTGATTTTTACGGTTAAGATCATGGTATTTTACATAGAATACGCGATCCGACTGTGTGAAGACTAGAGATCCAAATGGGCCGGGACGGTTAGTTATGAGCGCAGTCACACATAGGCTTATTTAAAGTAAATCGGTGTGAAATGCATTTCGTGTTTATTAACATTTTATATAAGTACTGTTGCTATTACTTATTAACAATGATCTAAATCGCTACAAAATGTCTTTCGCACTGTTTTGCTTTAGATAACAAGATATTAGAATGAATACTTGCGATCGCCATTTCAGCAAGTCGGTCGGGTATTCAGTCACGATTACCGTTATTCATGAATAATGGTCAGTCACAACTATAGGTCGATGAATAGCGGTTGGTCTTGATTAATGATAACTGGTATTCAGATTAATGGTCAATCGTGACTAACACATAATTAATTATTCGTATTCATAAGTTTGTGATTACTGAATTTAGTCGTTAATTATGTACTGTCTTGATGGTTATAACTAAATTTTTAATCATCAATCATGACTAAAGTTTTAATTTTTAGTGATAATCATCAGTCATGGCGATAAATAATATCTGCCCATCTCTGGGCGTGTAACTCGATAATTATATATTACCCAAACAATGATTACAATGATATTTACATTTAGTTTTTCTTTGTATTTGGACTTGGGTCGTGGAGAGGGTATCTTTATTCTATACTGTAAAATAACAGTGTGGAAGCCAAAATAAGGTAGCCCTTTCGGAAACGTGTCCAACAATACAGAACACCTTAAGGTTTAAAAAAATAAACAATTGTGAATTATATTTTCTAGAAATCCACTGTGATTATAGAAAGAAAAGCTCATAAAAATGTTGCTACTGTATTTTTACCAAAGTTTGCTGTTTATCGATCGTTTTTGGAAATAGCAAATATATATTTATTTAAGGACTTGTTAATCATGAAAGAACTGTTTGAATAAATAACAATTGATAATGTTTCTGATTACTTTTATTTATCTTACCTTATTTCACGGAATCCCTTCGAATGGTAGCGCATAGGCAAAACATTGACCCTCTCAATAGTAATTAGGATCTTGTTCTGCAAAATAGGCGTTTACCCTCCTCATTCGATGTGTTCTTCGAACGAAGCTTGGAGCCTAGGGAACAGTCACTTGGCTTTGCTATCTCGCTAACGTGTATTCAACGGTCATCTGGCACCGTTTAATGAACTTTTTCGGTGTTATGAGTGGTGGTTGTAGTTTTCGGCCGTTCCGAACGTTTATCGTCAACCAAACTGATACGACCACGTTTCAGCTGCTCAACACTTTGGCAAATGAGGATCCCCGCAAACAGCGTCCATCCTGGCTTTGATTTGAGTAGTCGTATTTTAACGCATGCGAAATTATGTTGAGGCTTGAAACTTTTCAGACTACCATCGTAGAAAATGTCATCAAATGGATTAATAATAATTAATAATACAGTAAAAATGGGGCAACAAATTCGATTACACGAAAAAATTAAAAGGGATATCACTGAACATCCCAAACAGCTACAATTAATTTTGAATTACTATTTTCTCAATAAATCTAATACATCGCGTGGATAACTTTCTTATGTTGAGAAGATGGAGATTTGGTTAAATTGCAAACTTTTAGCTGATCATGTGTTGGGGTACCACCAAAAACTAACAATATTTTACTACAGAAAATAGTAAATATGAATGATGTTACAGTTAATGGTAACAAATATAAAATACACAAAAGTTTATTACTGAAAATGGCGTCCCCGAAAATAGGTTAAAACAAATATCAATTTTATGAAACATCTAAAATTTACAACAAAAGACGGTTTAAACGACTCAGAGCCACAGACAGGCTTCAAATAAATGCAAATATAAAAATAAACAAAAGAATATATGTAACTTAGCATGATGATGGGAACGGTCCGTTGGCGGGAAACCGACTGCGTTTCGCTGGCTGGAAATGATCATGGCCTCTCGCTCTCCTGGTATCGGTTAAAGCTTTGGGTCACAGCTCTTCTGTTGATGGTGACTACTTTAAACAGTTAAATAACTCACATGAGTCACTAAACAGGCTGTGATTAATCCTATAATGAATACGTCACTAAATGTTATTATTGTTATTAACTATTCAAAGCGTATATGGTTCTATTAGGTCTAACAAATTTACTGTGAAGATTAACGCCAATTGTATTCTATTAAACCTCAACATTTGTAAAAATAATCAAAAATACGAAAAAATTAACTACTTGGTACTACCCTGAAGAGAGGTTTGAATCAGATTATTCAGACTGTAACAAAATATATCACAAGCTGAGCAAATTCGATCGCGAGATAAAGATATCTGCCTATACACCAAAAGCAACAAGTTGTCCAAAATTTGAGGACCCTCATGAATAATACTAAACAGAAACTTCAAACACGTGCAGAGCGTCTTTTGCATATTAAACTTTCAGGATACGCCTGCCGTGTATGAAAATAGATATATTTTTTAAATTTCCTTTGGACATTTTCAAGTTGTGATTTATAAACGAAATAAATCGGGTTCCGAATTACCGCCGCATACTCCAAACGGAATCTGACAACGTTGACATAGTTGCACTGTTTAGAGGTAAATAATGCAAAGTCCAAATTTTATTGGCACCCGAAACATCTCCCGCAATGCGTGCACGAAAAAATTTTCTTGAAGACAGAAAGTATCGCGCAAAGGAAAAACGCGTGAAAACAATATGACATCGTCCACGAAAAGAAGGCTCTTACAACGCAGGAGTCAATTTAATTTTTTGGTCACGGTAAAAAAAAATGCACCACGTGATACAAATACATAATTAGCTGTCTACAATGATTCGGCATAGCATTATCAATCTACGTAACCAATAATGTACTCGCCGTGTGTTTGAATTTAATAGATCCAAGTAGCAGCTGAGCGCGACATCGAAAAAAATCTGGCCATAAAAAATGTAAACACACAAAGATTACCCAATCTCGCCTCTATTACGACTTCTTCAAGTCATCGCTGATAAAGGTCGACTGTATTATATACTAGTCGTATGTATGTTTTCAAGCTAGTTGCATGTATTCGTTTAATAAGAATAGTGCTAATTTTATTATTCAATATTTTATTAATAGTTACAGGTAACATACCTGTAGTGAAGGGTTATCATATGATTGCCTGTTTCTGTAATCTTGATCTCACATTAAGATGACAACGCAGTTTTATTTCATATATAAATAAAGCGACTAAAAAATAGATCCAGTGTATATTTAACAAGTGTAGCAAGCAATTTTATTCCATAAGGTTGTGTTCTATAAAAATCTACAATGATTGGTTACGTGGAGATCGCTATAATATTTGTTACGGTAGGACTGTCTGTCTATTTATATTTTAAAAGATCATACTCATACTGGAAAAAAAGAAAAGTACCTTATATCGAACCTAGAATTCCCTGGGGTATAAAAGAGAATCCGTTAAGGCCAACAAAATCGCTTTTAATGCAAATGAAGGAGTTTTATAACGAGTTCAAAGCTAAAGATTACGCTTTTGGAGGCTTATACTTTCTAACGTCGCCTGTGCTGTTACTAGTTGAACCTGAACTAATAAAGAAGGTGTTGTCCAAAGATTTTCCCTACTTTACGAGTCATGGAATACACGTTGACGAAGAAAAGGAACCGATAAGTGGAAATTTATTTAGTTTGGATGGAGAGAAATGGAGAAACATGAGAATAAAGTTGACGCCAACATTCACCTCAGGAAAAATCAAGACGATGTATCACACAATGCTTAAGTGCGGTGAACCAATGATCGAGCATATAAGCTCCTTATCTACTAATGGTAAACCTCTTAATTGTAAGGAGGTTTTAGCTTGCTTTACCACAGATGTAATCGGTTCTTGCGCATTTGGTGTGGAATGCAATAGTTTTAAAGATCCAGATGCGGACTTTCGAAGACACGGACGCGAATTATTTAAATTAACATGGAGGTCGAATCTTTCTAGATTCATAAATCTTCTATTTCCTAAATTAAAACTACCTACCATAAATAAAGAAACCAGACAATTTTTCTGCGATACTTTTAGTAATATAGTCACACACAGAAAGAAAACTGATATTAGGCGTGACGATTTCGTACAGCTTATGTTAGAAATAAATAAAAAAGCCGAAGCAAATGGGAGCAACGACAGTTTAAATGTAGGTCAAATGACCGCTCAGTCCATTATGTTCTTCGCGGCAGGCTTTGAAACTTCTTCCACTACCATGACGTTCTGTCTCCACGAATTGGCGCATAACCTTGATATTCAAGAAAGACTGCGGAATGAGATTAACGCGACGATGCAAAAATATGATGGTAAACTGACGTACGATGGTATATTGGAAATGAAGTACCTTAATATGGTAATTGATGGTAAGTTTGTCGAAATGTTCTTTTTCTTGTTATGAGGTCTGATCGTCGACATGGTTTTAAATTTATATGTAATAGTACATAACTTATATTAAACATAATTACACAAACAATTTGCATATTCACAGAAACTTTGAGAAAGTATCCTGCTGGATCTCTTTTACACCGAGTATGTACCAAAGATTACACCATTGAAGAAACGGGAACAAAAATACAAGCTGGTACTCGAGTGTTTGTTAGTATATTGGGCTTACAGAGAGACCCTGAATATTTCCCTAATCCGGACAAATTCGATCCGGAACGCTTTTCCGATGAGAACAAACGCAAAATTCGTTCGTTCACATATTTACCATTCGGCGAGGGTCCAAGAATTTGTATAGGTATCCTTCTTTTATTACAATTTCAAAAATACTTTGGAAACGCGTGATTCTATTGTTTCAGGTCTTCGTTTCGGTGTATTGCAAGCCAAGCTTGGTCTTTGTTTGTTGCTTAAGAATTTCATTTTCACGCCACATAAGTCTCTTAGGTACAATATGGAAATTCATAAGAATTCCCAAGTTCTAAGCTTTGAAGATGATGTTGTACTAAATGTTCAAAAGATTAAATAATACAGTATGCACTTATAACTGTATATATTATACGTATTTTTTATAAAAATAATTTTTATAGTAGTTGTAATTGTTAATTCTACACATTATTAACTATCACAAATTATATTTTTAAACGTTTATGGTAACTTTTATTAATTAAATTGATTTTATATACGAATAAAAGGTAATTGAAATAAATACATCCCTTACCAATCGATAAGAAGTTTTATTATCAATATTAAAGGATTTATAATTATTTCATACTATTTTCTAATAATAATAAAAATAACAATAAAAACTAATCTATATTTCACTTTCGAACGGTACAAAAGTTAGAATTTTAAAACCTAACCTTTAGTAATTAGACAAAAACATTTTGGGTAAATAAGTTCCTGAAACACTTCATCACTATTGACTGAACTAAGTTCAGTATTGCTACTGAAGATGATAGCTTAGCTATCGAAACGTACGTTCAGTGTCAGTGAAGTGTTTGTGGTAGACGGTTATTACCCTCTACCACAAACACTTCACTATTTCTATTCACTACTGTGTTCACTACTGTGTTCACTACTATTGTGAAGTGTTTCAGTGTTCCAGTGCCATAGTATTCGAGTACGTGATTTAAATAAGCACCTATTCTTATAAACTTAAAAAATAACTGTAACTAACCATGGCTTACAAAAAAAAACAAACACATGCAAGTTGAGACATATACATCCAAAATAATAACAAAGTAGCAAAAAACAAAAGTGAATCATATTTCCCTTTAATAAAGCAACTCACGGAGGGCGCGTTTAGAAACACAGATAGAGGATTCCTTAAGATAGACAGATGGTGTGAAAAAAATGATTTTATATTTGTATGTGTATCGTCGGCAATTTTTAATAGAATTTGGCGGCAAACAAGTAAACATATATGTGTGACACATTTGCCTAATATAAGAAAGTAGGAAAGCTCATCGCACTGTTACCTACCTAGTAAGTAAGATTCCATCACCACAATCGACACATCATGATTATTAAACATCTAAACAATAAATTTTTTTACTCGAATATTGGGCCTATCTCTAGTTTTAAAACATATTTTACTACAATAAAATTATTCCAAAATTATATTGGAGTCAAACGTTAGCGCAGTTTTATGCAATTACATAAATTTTCAATGTAAAATCATGCCTGCAACATTATTGCTATTATCTTCACAGGATTTTTTTTCTGTGCACGTGATGAACGGTGACACCAAGATTTTAATCTAATATCAGGAGCACAACGACATAACAAAGTCATTAAAGAGATAAAAACGAAAAAAAAATAGACTAAAAAAAATATATTTTGAATATTTATAAGTACATATGTACATATATTGTTTTGTCTGCAAATATGTTGACAAGTTCAATATACCATAAAAATGACTTGCTATTTACAATGTCATTACAGGAATTTGCATTTAATAATAAAGCAACTATACAAATTACTGTTTTAAAGAATGTACAAAATTATTTATTATTCTCTTAATAGTTATATTCTGGCAAAATTGGAGGACATGTACATACCAAATGCTTATCCCCATAGATATCATCGATCCTAGCTACGCTGGGCCATATTTTAGTTTCTGGCCTCACGAAAGGAGCTGGAAAAGCTGCCTGTTCCCTTGTATAAGGACGTTCCCATGAACTACTTATCACTTGCTCTTGAGTGTGTGGTGCCATCTTCAAAGGGTTTATCCTAATATCCAATTTCCCATCTATTATCGACTGAATTTCCTCTCTAATGCATATGAGTGCATCGCAAAATCTATCCAGCTCTTGTTTGTCTTCAGATTCGGTAGGTTCGATCATTAACGTGCCAGCTACTGGCCAAGACATGGTTGGTGCGTGGAAACCATAATCCATTAATCTCTTAGCGATATCGGCTGCTTCAATATTTGCAGACTTCTTAAATTCTCTAACATCTATAATAAATTCATGCGCGACCAAAGTCGACTGAGGACTTTTAAATAAGGTTGTGTAGTATGAGTCTAGAAGCTTAGACATGTAGTTCGCATTCAAAATAGCAACTTGGGTAGCTTTCCTTAAACCTCGTGGACCCATCATTTTAATATAAGCCCAGGATATTGGAAGGATAGCAGATGAGCCAAATGGTGCAGCGCTGACAACGCCATAACTCTTGGAATGTTCACCTAATGGATTGACCACAGGATGACCAGGTAAGAATGGTGCTAAGTGTGATTTTACACCAATCGGTCCCATACCTAGAATAATCATTAGATATGTAAAAGGAATGTTTAAATAAAATAATATAAATAAAAGTTATACGTTTTGTTAGAACTATTTTAACTGACTCTGACCGTGGAAGCATATGTTATTACTTCATAAATAAAAGTGCATGTAAGTAGATAAAAAGTGCAAAAAGAATAGAGAAAACAAAATAAACAGAGAAAATAAAATTGCAGTATTTATGATGAGACTGTTAGAAATTCTTCAATTGTATAATATTCCTTCTCCATTAACAACTCCTTCACATGTCCCTTGAAGGTAATGTAAAATCTCTGGGAACACGTTAGTCTGTGATAGGGTTTTCTTATTTCAGGTCTGCTTCGGGTATACTTTGTTAATGGAAACCATCAAAAATATATGTAGCCTATATACCTTCTGCCACTTTGTAATTAATTTCATTTGTTGTTTAGTAGTAATTTCTGATTTAGGAAAGCTTGCACTGGAGAGGTCTATGAAATTGGAATGGAAGATATCAAACACTTCGTCCGTATCAGATACTCCAGAAACAAAGTGTAATTCCGCTTTTTGCCTTTTGAAGCCGTTAATTTTGGTAATTGTTAATCTTCCAAATTATTTTTGTTTCTGTGGCAGATCCAATAGTTGATAAACTGAAGAAGTACGCCAGGATTTGTACCATTTGGTCGGATAAATGCATATTGACTGTTTTCTCCGCCGGGTCAATAGGTTCAAAATTAGCGAAGATGTTATCTATTAATGAACAACTCGTGGCTGTAGTCCCTGTAGACTCATTAAAGATTTGTTACATTAAAATTTCTTTTGTTTAACAAGAAAATCAGTCACTGCAGCGTGTTCAAAAGTATTTCAATGTTATCCGATGCAGGTCTATAGATTAATCAAGAAAATTACCTGAAATGGAAAGAAGCGCCGTACCACATAACTACCGACGTTTGGAATGAAACAAATCATCATACAATAAACATCCCCACAATATTTGATTTAGAAATATATACTTTTATTGGGATATAAGTTTTTACGTAAGATGCACAACTTTAATAAAGTATTCATACCTGGACCTCCACCACCATGCGGTATGCAGAACGTTTTGTGCAGATTTAGATGTGAAACGTCACTCCCATAATCACCAGGACGACACAAACCAACTTGAGCATTCATATTAGCACCATCCAGATATACTTGACCCCCATTCCTGTGGATAAGTTCGCATACATCGCCAATAGTTTCCTCAAACACCCCATTTGTTGAAGGATACGTGATCATTAAACAAGAGAGCCTATTCTTAAATTTCTCGGCCTTTTCTTTGATATCATTTATATCAACCGAACCATCTTGTTTAACTTTCACGGGTTCTACTCTCATACCAGCCATTTGCGCGCTAGCTGGATTAGTACCATGCGCACTAACAGGTATTAGACAGACATCTCTATGCTTGTTGCCTCTAGCCTCGTGATAACATTGAATTGCCCGTAATCCAGCATATTCGCCTTGAGCGCCGCTATTTGGCTGGAAACTAATCTTATCGTACCCAGTTATTTCGCAGAGATCCTTCTCCAATTCGGCGAATAGCTGATTATAGCCTAACGATTGATCTAGAGGCGCGAATGGATGAATATCAATAAAATGCTTCAGTGAGCAGGGCATCATCTCAGTCGTGGAATTTAATTTCATCGTGCAAGAGCCAAGAGGAATCATCGAATGAACCAACGATATATCTTTATTTTCTAACGTCTTCATGTATCTAACTAACCTTGTTTCCGAATGGTGGATATTAAAGACGGGATGAGTAAGGTATGGGGACGTCCTCTTAAAACTGCTTCTGTTTATAGACATTTCGTGAACTTCGGGATTTTCAAAAACTTCTTCGAAAGTTTTCAGGCATCCAAAGACATAGAATAGGTCGTTAATGTCTTGGGCTGTTACTGTTTCGTCCAGAGCTACACTCACTGAGCCATCATCGTAATATCTCAAATTGATTCGTTTTTCTATTGCTTTTTGTCGAACTGTATGGATATCATCTTTTGGTTCTAAGCGAATGGTGTCGAAGAAGTGTTTATTAGTTAATTTATTTCCATTTTCTTTTAGACCATAGTGTAAAACCTAAAAGAATATTTGGATACATACATTACATAGAGTTTAACACAATATTATCATAAGAAAAATCATTTTTAAATCATTTTTCTATGGTGATTACAACTATCTTGCTTAAATTATATCAACATTTTGTATCTTCTTAGTTCTTTATTGCATCAAATTAAAGTTTAAACTGAATTTTAATAGAAAAAATTGCGTTATAACTAAGTTCGCCACTTCCATGCGCTTCACGAAATTAGCAGAGGCTAGACAGACTCGTGTCGACTCTCGAGGAAACCAATAGGCAACACCAACCCATTCTCATGAAACGAATAACACGAGTCTGTCTAGTCTCTGCTAATTTCGTGAAGGGCACGGAAGCTGGCAAGGGAAATAAGTTTTTTGTTTTCTTTACCAAAGACGTAAGAACCCAATGAAAATAAAACACTGGAAAATTGAAATAAAAGCAAAAAACATTTTACTTACTAAAGTGAAGTTATGTACTCGTGTTCCAATATCTTTCAAACCACGAGGGCCATAATATACAGCAAACATAGCCGACATATTCGCCAGTAGAGCTTGCGCTGTACAAATATTGCTAGTTGCCTTGTCGCGCCTTATATGCTGCTCTCTAGTTTGAAGTGCAAGACGATAAGCGTCCCGACCAGCCGCATCCCTAGTGACACCAATCATTCTGCCAGGCATTAATCTTACCAACGCTTGTTTACAAGCGAAGAATCCAGCATGTGGGCCTCCGTAACCTAAAGGTACGCCGAATCTCTGTGATGTTCCAACAGCTATATCCGCACCAAATTCGGATGGTGGTCTTAGGAGTGTTAAACTTAGAAGGTCCGTTGCGCAACAAACCAAAGTACCGTTATTGTGCGCGCTTTCAGATATTGCTGAGAAATCAACAACATTTCCTTCGGTATCTGGATATTGGAATAGAAGACCTGCGATATCCCTACAGGAGAAGTCCGATTGAAAAACGTCAACTATTTCAACCTCTAGACCTAAGGAAGACAATCTAGTCTCTACAACGGATATTGTTTGAGGATGTAATTTATTAGAAATTAGCATTTTTCTTCGTTTGTTTTGTCGATAGCATAGGGATAACGCTTCAGCAGCAGCGGTGCCTTCATCTAGCAACGAAGCGTTTGCCACTTCCAAACCAGTTAAATCAGTAACCATGGTTTGATAGTTAAGAAGCCCTTCGAGTCGTCCTTGAGCTACTTCCGGTTGATAAGGCGTGTATTGAGTAGTCCAACCAGGATTCTCGAAGATATTCCTCATTATTGTATGCGGAACGCAGCAGTTATGATAACCCATTCCGATATACGATCTCCACACTTGGTTCCTTTGTGCTATTTCTGTTATACGATTTATCAATTCATATTCACCTTGAAAGAAAAGGTCAGTTATAAATAATTGGACCTCCTGCGAACTATTATCGTATCAATTATATCTCGACCTTTAACTCTACATAGATTTGGTAATATGTTTTTATTCTAATACAACAACATAACTTGATTATGATTACCGAATTAAAAAATTTTTATTATCAAGACACATGTCTCAAGTTACTGTAAGTATATTACACGGGGTGAGGCATTTTCGTGAGCTATATGAGAAGTACGCCTTCGTGTGCTGAATTTTTTTATAAAGGTTTTATTGTTGTTATAAGATCCAATATGTGTATGATAGTTGTCTCTGACAAACATCTTATGATGTTGCATTTTATTACACTTGAGGTACGTTAAAAGCAATCTCGGCAATAAATCAATTAGAAGAAAGGCGTCTACATTTACTTGAAAAAGCCTTCGTCAAGTGTCCGAATTTGTTAGATTGACAGGATTGTGCGAGTCGGCTGTAGACGGATAAAGGGCAATGGGGATAGAATGGAAGATCGAGATCGGGGAAACCCCCATCTAGGGTTTCAAAAATTGTATTAGACAACGTTTGCTGCTAAACCTTTCGCCAGGCATTTATAGACAATGTCTACAAAGCAAGAGTGCCCGAAAGGATACCAGCGGTCACATAGGAGCAGATTCAACAAAGAATCAGATTTTGTGATGATTTTCGGAACGACAATTTTCAAAATGTATTCACCTCGAATGTAGCCTGCTTTCAGTTGTGTGAATCGGCTACGAGTCTTAAGTAGAGGCCGAGAGTACAAAGATTATGGTTTGGGGAACAATTTCACTACGAGGTCCCACTCAGCAGCACAGCACATATTACTATGCTATTCTAAACGAATGCCTTCGTCAAACAACTAATACTTTATACTCTGAAGGTTGAAGGTTACAGCAAGATAACGCCAGACAGGACGTCTCCAGGTATGCCAAAAATTGGTTGCGAGGGAATGGAATCGAAACAATCCCATGGCCAAGAGCCTTCCCAGACATCAGCCCAATTCAAAATATCTGGGAACTCACGAAAAAGAATTGTGCGGTACCTCAAAGCAGACCTCTGAGTTAGTGGTAGCCGTTCTAGAAGCCCCTTGCAATTTACTAATGAGAAGTATGCATACGATCTATTTGTCGGCGACTCATCTAGAATATTAAGATTTGTTCAATAAAGGAAATTTGTTTATACACCCCCATTTATTTAACTCCACATATTTTCTAGACGTATTACATTAATGAGTTATCACCCCATGGAAAAGTATATTTATAGACCAGGTATAAACATACAACCTCCAGTTTTAAGACAATAATAGTCATGCTAGAGTAACCATCACAGAACCTCAAAAAACAGGTTTCAGTTCTTCTATATAGATTGGTTTCCAAGTTGGAACCGTTTCAAAATTGCTACAGTCTATCCATGTTTCGCTTACAATTAGCTAAAGCAATTTCAACACAATGCCAACCTAAAAACCATGAATCTGCATTTGTGCAGTAGCTATCTTAATATTTAAAATAAATTATGAAAAGAGATTACGTACATATTTCTATTATTGCGAACAGGTGCGTTAATTAAGACGAGTTTCATGTGCATAAAGTTCAATCTGTTTGAATATTGTAACAATTCACTTTAAAACATCATTCGAAATTGCTAATGGTTAATACATAAATTAGCAAAATATATTGAGACATCAATATTCGGTACTTACTTACAGGTTCTTCAATATCCAGTAGTTTGTTCAAACGTATATTCATGGGAACCGCTTTATCCGTCAATTCATCCAAGCTCTTAAAAGAAATGAATAATAAGTCTCTTCTTTCATAAAAAAAAATTAAAATTAATTCACACCTTAAATCCCAACGTATCTAGCATTGTAATTATTTCACTATCTCTGGGACCAATATGCCTATAAGGAAATTCTTCCTTCTTCGGAAACAACGTCCCATCTTGTTTATTACCGGAAATCGAACTACACAAATTCCTCAATCTTTTCACTGAGTAGCATTTATTTCTAAGGATTAATTTGTACATCTTGAGAATGCTCTCGCGGAGTAAAACGAAATAACGTCTTTCGATTCCAATTTCTTGCAATATGGCCTACCAGAGGTCAGACATAAGATAGATAATATTGTTTATAAAACGCATGCGACGAATTTATTACGGTGATATGCTTGTGTATTTAGAAAATTACTAAATAATAATATATCACTTATTCAATTTGATTAAACTATAAGAAGAAGAAGAAGACACCAAACCATTTATAGTTGGTAGAAACAATGTTACAAGATAAATATTTATCATAATAAAAGAAAACGATTTTGTTTAGTATTCAGAATTTGGTATTCAGCTGAAGAAAGCAAAGACTGTAGTTATGGCCTTAAACACAGACGAAAGCATCTATCATTGAAGAAGGTAGAAAATCCAAGTTTAATTATAGGTACATCATGTAATAGATTTAATGTAGATACTTTTTTCACGAATCTCCAAGAAGTTTGGAAAAAATATAGTTTTACTTCAGGGTGAATAATTGATTAATATAGGTGATATTTGACATATACACTGGCTTGAAGTCTTCGACAATCATTACGTCTATTGACCGAAAACAATTCAAATGATATCAGGGGAAACTTGTTTTGAAATAGTTATTGCTGCAGGAATGAGTTTTCCCCCTACATATGTTTTGGCCAGTGAAAAAATAAAGACACATTATTTCTACGAGCACTTAGTGTTGTTGCGTTTGGCATGGATGGCCATAGAGTTATTCCCATCTGTACAGGAGTACATTCTAAAGTACATGAATTGTGCTAATGTAAATCGGATTTTTACAATAATGGATAATCCTCTTTCGAAGCAATCAACCATAATCGAGAAAATTATATTCCACGCATCGAATGCCATCGCTAGATAAACGATGTAAAGACCATTCACGATGGAAAACTACATCTATCGATAACATGCACAGTAATCGTGGTAAGACTCTATATAAGAATCCACGATATGCAAAAAATTACCTCAAAGAGATTTAATTAAGCAGAAATTTGCCCAACAAATAGTTTAGTGTTTACTGAGAATCAATCATGCTCCAGTTTGTTATCGTCGTGCGCTTTATCTTACATTTACTTAGACTTAAAACGTTCCACTACCATAAGAAAATCTTTAAATACAGTTACCACAATGGAAGAATATTAGTTTCAGTTTCTGAGAATTGCAAGAAATTGCAAAGAAATACCTCGGGAAGTAAAACTGTTATCTAACGTTAAATCTCACCGAAGAAATGATTTAGGTTTCTGTCCTTTTATTCGATAAATTAGTATTAAGTCTCTTTTAACAAACGAAGAATTAACAACACGGACGATATAGAGCGGTACTAATCCTTATTTTGGTCAAATTTACTATGAAAAGCACTGCGAAATGTTGGTATATAAATAATGATCAATAATGATAGCAAGGACTGTGGCGTAGTATGGTAAACAACACATAAGTATCGGCACCCTCCGCACCACACAAGTTTAATTTATTATATAGTAATATAATAATTAGTCCGGGACGGCCGTTTCGAGGACACGAATGGTCCTCATCATCAACCGGTGACCGAATGACATTCACCATTCACCATTCACCATTTGGTCACCGGTTGATGATGAGGACCATTCGTGTCCTCGAAACGGCCGTCCCTAATTCGACTAATTATATAATAACTATATAATAAATTAAACTTGTGTGGTGCGGAGGGTGCCGATACTTATGTG
>LR736858.1:5030403-5071489 GCA_902654985.2 Oryctes borbonicus
CTCGAAACGGCCGTCCCGGACTAATTATTATATTACTATATAATAAATTAAACTTGTGTGGTGCGGAGGGTGCCGATACTTATGTGTTGTTTACCTGTTGGTATATAGTTTATGCTCAAGGAATGGGAAAATTCCCGTTTTCCTTTTTAGCATTAGAATTCTCCTAAAAAATTCTTCCTGGTTGGCAACACTAGTTAAGAGGTTCTCATAACGCCATTTTAGTAGCAATATAGATAATAATTGAGTGTTAAAAATTATAAATAAAAGTCTTGTTTGATATGTCAGGAGTTTAATTTAGAAGCAAAGATGAAAATATTGCGGTGTTACATTTAAAAAATTCCAAATATTACTTTTGTTCAAGGTGAAATGGAAACGTGCCATACTCTCCTCTACTAGCTATTATTAGATTAGATATTAGTAAAAAAATAATGCATAAGACTCATTTGAACCTCCAGAAGACGTTATTCTTAAGCAGGTTCCACGTTTTTGAAATTGAACATTTTGGACTTCATACAGAAATTGTTAGAACGTCTAATATTTATGCAACTTTAAATACACTAAATTTCCGCAGCCACCTAGTACATACAACACGCCAACATCATCGGTCACGTGACCATCCTGACTGCTACGTGTAAGCTGTGTAACCAATTCGCCACTCGAAAGTACCGTAAAGTTAGTATCAGGCTGCCCCATTTACCGTGACACCATAGACAACGAGTGTAGACAATTTACTGTGATCTAATTTTTGTGAGAATTATTGGCTAATACCCATCAAAATGGGCAGTAAGTACACTATTAAAATTCCCATTTAACCTCTATCAATCGCAAATTTCTGTCAATTTAATGAAACGAATTGTGGAAATTTTCTAATTTTGTTTGTATACGTAGACACAACGGCTTTTGTACTAATTCTATACTAATGCTATATCGTTTTTATCGTTTTCAGTTAAATTCCTTGAAGTTATAAAACCTTTTTGTAGTATTTTACCAGAAATAGCAAAGCCAGAAAGGAAGGTATGTATATATGTCTTTACCACCTAATTTATAAAAGAAAACTTGTAAATACATTATATTTATTGCTAGTAAATAATATGTTTAATTGTTTAATATAAAAATACATTAGAAAACCAAGAGGAAATGATCATTTTCATTGATAATATAGTAACAGATGTTTTAGGTTACATGTGGCATGCATTTCTGTTACAGATACAATTTAGGGAGAAAGTACTATGGACAGCTATCACTCTATTTATTTTCCTTGTATGCTGTCAGGTATTGCTTAATTTCGAATATAATAACATATGTTTAATAATATTTCGCCGTCTCATCATAGATTCCATTATTCGGCATAATGAGTTCCGATTCAGCAGATCCTTTCTATTGGATCCGTGTGATTCTAGCTTCCAACAGAGGTACTTTGATGGAGTTAGGTATTTCACCAATTGTAACGTCGGGATTAATCATGCAATTACTTGCTGGTGCGAAAATTATTGAAGTTGGCGATACACCTAGAGATCGGGCACTCTTTAATGGTGCACAAAAATGTGAGTATTTTACTTTAAGGAATGTGGATCACGTTACAAGCTACAATTTTTCATGTTAAGCTAAACGATTAATACAACTTTCACCTTATATGGCAAAAAAAAATCACCAATAGGATTTTATTTGATAATAATCAGATTCCACTACAGCAATGTGGTGTAAATGAAATTCTGATTAAATCATTAAGAAATACTCATATATTCATTCTTTATGTTTTCATATAGCGTGTCCTTTTTGTGCAGGGATGGAAGATTTAACTCATTCACTGAGCAATTTAGAGAAAAAGTTTTCAAATAAAAAATATTTTCAAATAAAACGTGTATCAAATTTGGCGATTAATCGCCTAACCGACTGTTTCAAATTTCTTTGTTTGGCTCCCAATTACAAATTTTTTTAGCCAAAAAAAACATTTCACACCACGATAATTTGTTCTAGAGCTTGTCAAACGAGAAAGCGGGATCGCGTTACCCCAAGATAACAAACCATATTTTCCAGCAAACACTCTAATTATTAAGATTTTTTCATTTCGGACTCGAAATTTTAGTATTATGTAAATATTTCCAAGGACGTATATATAGAATAAAAATTTCCTCAATTCATTATCAAAACAACAAAATTCCAAACACTCCATGGATTACAAAAATAGGTATAGATGCTGTAAGATTTTATAGTTAGATGACAAATACGTTATGTTATTGTATTTTGAATACTTAAAAAAAACGGAAAATGTTTATGAGTAAAGTAATATATTCACCTCTATTTGTGTGGAAAAATAATATCTTCCGACCATACTCCTTTTGATTTTTATTAATGGGATCATATAAAAGACAAAGTTTAAGACATCTATTGTCTACTTATATGAGATCTCACAAATTGAGGAACGTTTTAAAGAAATTTCAAAGAGTTATTAAAAAAGAAGTACAAAAGAGAATTTTGAAGTGCTTCGAACCTACGACTTCCGTTTGCTGCTCAAAGATCTACGTATTCCTACAAAGACTGTGGTGTAGTTGGTAGCGTGTCCGTCCGGCAAACGGAAGTCGTAGGTTCAAGTCCTACCAGCCTCTTGAAATCCTGTTTAATGAATTACACTTAATTAACTCGACAAAAACAAGGAAAAAGTCGATTTTTCAAAATTCACCGATGAAAGCCAATACGTCTAAGAATGGAGGACATTTCGAAAATTTGCAACACATATTTACATACATTATTTATAGCTTTACAACTGCTTTAATTTTAATTGTTAGAAATAATTTTTTATAACTCCTGAACTATATATAACAAGTATAGATGCACCTAATATACATCGACGATGATTGCGTTTCTGCTCACGGTAGTGTACTCATATAACAACGGGTTCCGTTAAAAAAAAAGAAAGTAAATCGATTTTCTTGAATTGAATTTTCATAAATTGGATCTTAAGTTCTGAACATTCCGTGTGTGATAAACCAAATATTACATTATTATTAGAAAGTGCTCAGTTTCAATTGTGTCCAGTATTAATATGACTTAAATTGATTCAATTGTATTTCCGATATGTAACTTTAAAGAGTACATTGTAAAAGAAAAAAGAAACAAAATTAAAAATAACTTAAAACCAGTCGATTTTAGAGGTTGGGTATGGATTTCGTTCGGTATGACCGGAAGTAATATGAGTCTAAAAATAATTTGTTGTAATAGAGTGGACTTATTGCTTACTATAAATTTTTAGAACGAGGTTAAGATGGAAACACTTAACGAACGAGATGCGTGGGAAGGTTTAAGAAAACAAACTATTATATGCAGCGGAAACTGAATATCCTGTATATTCAAATGTAATTTTTTTATATTGTGCACAATTCGTCTCTGAATTACATTTATTACATTTTTTTCTCAATAAACAAACGCAGATTTATTTCTTAATATTGGCAATGAATCTTTTCCAATGTGACGGTCAATAGTATTTTTTTATTTCTTGTACTTTTTAGTATTAAACAGTTAATAAACTTTTCATTTATGTAATATCTTATTTACACATTCACCCTATTTTTCCCCCTTTGCTGATATTTATTTTAACTTTTATTGTATTGTAACCTATTGTATTCATGGTGTCCATGTTCTTGGAACTAACGACAAATAAACTTTAAAAGAGAATTAAATCAAATTATGTAAAAATCTAAGAGTCGATATTAGCTTTATTATCGTCTTATTGAAATGTTATCTTTGTTTCAGTATTTGGCATGGTAATAACGGTTGGTCAAGCTATAGTGTACGTCATGACAGGCATGTATGGAGATCCTGCAGAAATCGGCGCTGGTGTCTGTCTCCTAATCATCATTCAACTTTTCGTCGCCGGTCTAATAGTCCTTCTATTGGACGAGCTCTTACAAAAGGGATACGGCTTGGGTTCAGGAATTTCACTATTTATTGCAACGAACATTTGTGAAACCATAATCTGGAAAGCGTTTTCGCCAGCTACCGTCAATACCGGAAGAGGAACGGAATTCGAAGGAGCCGTGATAGCGCTCTTCCATTTGATAACCACCCGTCAAGACAAAGTGCGCGCTTTACGCGAAGCCTTCTATCGTCAAAACTTGCCGAATTTGATGAATCTCCTTGCGACGGTCCTCGTCTTCGCCATTGTAATATACTTCCAAGGTTTCCGCGTGGATTTACCGATAAAGAGCTCTAAGTATCGCGGACAATATTCCAGTTATCCAATTAAGCTTTTTTACACGTCTAACATACCGATTATCCTGCAATCGGCGCTTGTTTCAAATCTTTATGTAATATCTCAGATGCTCGCTTTGAAATTTCAAGGAAACTTCTTGATTAATTTATTGGGAGTATGGGCTGACGTTGGAGGCGGTGGTCCTGCTAGGGCATATCCAGTAGGGGGTCTTTGCTACTATTTAAGTCCTCCTGAGAGCGTCAGTCATATAGTAGAAGACCCCGTTCACGCAGTACTATACATTTTCTTCATGTTAGGCTCCTGCGCATTCTTTTCAAAGACATGGATCGAAGTTTCGGGTAGTTCCGCTAAAGATGTCGCCAAACAACTTAAAGAACAACAGATGGTAATGCGTGGGCATCGAGATAACTCTATGATTCACGAGTTAAACAGATACATTCCAACAGCTGCTGCTTTCGGCGGCCTTTGCATAGGAGCCTTGTCCGTTATGGCGGATTTCTTGGGAGCAATCGGATCTGGTACCGGTATTCTACTAGCCGTTACGATAATCTACCAGTATTTCGAAATATTCGTAAAGGAACAGAACGAAATGGGAAGCATGGGCGCTTTACTGTTTTAATTTATTCGTGCTAAGTGAAAATGTAACTTAAACAAAGTCGAAAATTCGCAAATTAAGAAAAATTTGACTGATAACGTGATTAAGAGAGATAAAAGAAAAAAATAACTTTCATTCCGCTCCATTACATGTAACTATTATTATTTTTTTATTATATAAGTAGGCGTTTAGCAGGATGAAAGTTTTTTTTTATATATAACTATAAACTATTTTCCACAAAGGCGGTGTCCCGTAATCTGTACAAAAGAGGACAATTTTTCGTTTGTACTAAAAAATGAATATTTCATTGTATATTTACATTTAGAAATAATGTTGCTGTTATACATATATATTTATAACGCGAATCCCATTTTTTAAATGGACCGAGACAAATTCTTTCACATTTTACAAGATATCATTCTCATGCGGGTTGTGTTCTTTGTATGTAATTGTTAATATTGTGTAGATTTTTTTTATACCATCCATATCTACGAAGTGTCATTTTTCATATTCCGTTAAATAAAAGATAGAAAACAAGGAACTTTTTTGTTGTTTTATTATAATACATCTAAGCGTTAAATAACAAAAAGTTAAATCTAAAAATTAATGTATTTATTCTGAAAGGCTACCAAATCCATTTCAACGAATGGATGTAAGAGCATACCAGTTCTAATTCAATAACTACGAAGGTCTGGAAAGAATCGAACCTCAGCACAAAGGATATACTTTTGATTCGTAGACTATGAAAAAGCGAAGATAAAAGCTAAGCGCAAGTAATTAACTACCAATTTACAAAAATCATAAAAAAGTGATTGAGCGTAGGATTGTGAGAGAAAAAGGTTTATTATCTATCGCAATCATCTTTTTTACAGATCATGGAACATATTTCCACACTAAATAATTGGCGGCATCTGAACGTCGGAAAACAATGAGACCTATCAATATGTCCAATATTGATATTAAATTTAAAAAATGCTTTACCAACTGGCGAACGATTCCAAAATCTCGTTATTAGATTTTAAGTCATAAGTGGCCTTTGGTCTAATGCGAGTTGAAAAAAAAGAACTGCAAGACAATTCTAGTAGGACGAGCTTCAAGCAAATTGTACCATTTACAGATACTCCAGTGTGCAATACACATCTGCATAGCGATTGGTTTGAATCATACCACAAACCCTTACTAATAAGAATAAGCGTTTGCAACCAACGGTTCGTATATGCTTCATAACTTATCTTGATATTTGATAATTCATTTTCGTCGCAATGTATAATTTAATGTATTTTCAAACTCTATCAAAACCATGCCCAATAATATGTTACTCAATCTTTAAAAAAATATTTCTATATTCACCTTTGTCTGGGGATTAAACATTGTGGAATATCTTATCATGATCAATATTCTATCAGCCAAACACCCTATGTTACAAGATTTTTTTCAACCTCTAAAAGTAAGAATGAAGAGATGAAAACCAAACATATGGTATTTCTACTGGATTTAATAATGGGTAAGATCAAAAATGCATTACAAGTTTTTGGTCTACAAGTGGAACGCCGAATGGGCTAAGCTTTATTAATACATGAATGTGCCATTTAGGATGTACCACATGTGAAAAAATTTATGCGATATTAAACTGATAAATTTATGAAAATGTAAAGAATTGAACACATTTTAGAATAAACAATTCTTGTAAGGAAAATATCACACAACTTTAGTGCAAATATCAATTGTTAGAATATAAGAAAATAAAAATAAATAGGAAGATGTATTAAATTAAACAAAAATAAGGGAATAGTTTATTAAAATATTTTACATATTTACAACTTATACATTTTATTAAAAATACTTTTTGATATAGATTTCTCTCATCAAAAAAATGCCTAAATGTTAAATGCATTTTACAAAATTATTCTAATCTATCTAATATAGTACATAATTATAATACAACTATCATATTCACGTCTATTTATGCTAACTATTGCTAAAACAATTAGCTCTAGAAAAGCATCTACTTTTACATTAAAATTCACTAGATCAGACCGAAATTTCAATTATTCTTTTATTGTATTTTATCAGTAAGAACGGACAATACTGTGCTGTATTAAGAATGCTGTAAACATTCTTTACAATAACAATGAATATACGAATGAAACGTAGCGTAACGTATTAAATTTCATAATAAAAAAAATAATTTTAGATATTAATTTACAGTCAGCTTATAAGACACTTGCGTAACGCACATCCTTTTGACAGATTTAACAATTTTCACGTTTGATGAACGGAAAAAGGAAAAGCTTGACATGCCCGATAATATCCTTAGAAATAAATCTTAATAATGAAGAGAAAAAAATGTACCAATTTATTGTAAATAACAATACTTGAATGACGATGATTTATTTTTTATTGTAATTGCAATTTTATTATTTTTTTTTAATTTCGTTTTATTTTCTTTGGGATCTCCGGTTTATTTTTTTTTTCTTTGTTGAAATACCAAAGAAAGTAAAATTAAATTAAATTGAATTTAACCGGTTAAAAAAAAAGAATCAAAAATCTTTGCGTTTTAAAAATGATTCAATATTGTAATACAAAGAGCCGGGCAAATATTTAACCATTGAACCGTAAATACTTCTAAAAAAATAATAATAAAAGAAATACTAAATATTTTTATCAAGCCCAAAGTATTTAAATATAAAACACTGTAGTATTTAAATACTAAGTTTTACGATTTAAACGTAAAACTTTTTATTTGAAGCATCCATAGAATATTTACATCCTTTTTGAAATATTTAAATATTTTTTTAAAATAGTAAATAATAAATACATTTCAGAAGTATTTGCAATTACAAATACGTACATCTGATGAAAGTATTGAAATACTTACAACCTGAAAAATATACAGAAGGGGGCACTGAGTACCCCGTTAAATATTTTTTTCCGGAAATAACTTGCATTATCTTTGAGAAATATACTTTGTTCTAGCTTTCCAAATATTCCAAGGGAATTTTAAAAACCTTCACATTTGGAGGGGCTGCACCCTAAAATCAGGGCAGAGATTCAGTTGTTAAAAAAATGTCATTCTTATACCAAGGGACTTTTAGTCTCCCAATTTCATCGAAGTTTAAATTTTCGGGTTGCCCATGTTTCCCCGTAAGAGATTATTTACACAAGCAAATTCTGCTCAGCTGTGGTATAACGTAAAGGTGACGAATATTCAATTATTTTTCTTTTAGTCTGAATCTTGGCGTTGAGCTCGAATTGAGTGTTGATACAAAAAAATTCAAGAAAAAAAATTAGTAGATTTGCAAGCGAAGGATGACGGCAAACTTGTTCTTTGAACATATGTCTATTTTAACACCAATGGTTCTCATTATTGGTATCACTTGATTTTCAGAGATATTTCATAATAAATTGAAAATTGTTCAGATTATACTCCTCGTAAAGAAAGTAAATATTTAGGATTGGCAAAGATAGTTTTAAGCCTCGGCAGTGGTTAACAAGAACCATTGATTTACACAAAAAATAATAAAAATCATATATAACTATAAATTTTACGTTTTTTATTATTAGAAATAAACAAAAATAAGAATATTTACAATTGAAAAAACATTTTAAAACAAACACGTATCAGTGTAATATATACAAATCCAAGAGTACAATATCATAAAGGTATACATAAAATGTACGAAAATAGAAAATAAATACACATAAATAAATTAGATCATTTTTGACAATTTTTAAAACTACTTAATCATATAAAAAAAAAATTAAGTAAATCAAGAGTGCGGATCTATATAAAAATACTACGTATGGAATGGAAAAAAAAATTAAAAAGTAACAGCTGTAGTACATAAAATTTCTTACAACGATCTTTCTTATTTTAGCACCAACAGTCCTTGCTATTTTTTTTTTAACATACAGAAAACAATTTACCCTGTACAAGAAAAACTCGGTCTCCTGACATCAAGTATTACCGAAAGTAATAATAAAATTCGAAAATCCTATTAAATTGTGTATTTGGCAATACATATCCATCTATCCGTTATAGAATTCACAAACAACCCTTGGAATTGTTTGCTTATCAAGGTATTAGAAAAAAATATAATTGGATTTAAAATTTGACAGTTTGGTAATTGTTATGATTATGTTGTCTGGTAATGAGCTCTTTGGATCAACTTGGCATAACAGGAGACAATTTGGCGCTTTTGCCTAGCTCACTTTGCGACAAACGAAGATTACCAAAACTTCTCCTGCAGCATATTGTGACATTTCTTAAACTAAAGTACATGTGTGGTATCGTTCTATTCGTCAAAAGCGTAAAATTATACAAGATGTTCTGTATAAGATAAGTTGACGTCATTTTCGGAAAAGTTAGTTCACAAAGAAAAGAAATCAAAACACTTTTTCTAAAACCGCTAGCTTATGCTGTTCAAAAGTTAATATGGCGGTGGGAACTTTAGGACTCCACTGTATAGGCTCCTGCACTAAACCCATGAAATATTAGTATTCACAGCTACCACAATTTACATTTTGCAAGATGGTAATTGTGAAAACATTATTGAATACACCAAATTACTGGAAAAAATGAAAATGATTTGTGATACAGCCACTTTTACATTTGGTAATTTCATCATTGAGAATATGTGTAATTGAAAGGAATTCAATCAATTCAATACTTGAATAAAACATCAGGAGACGTGAGAATAATATTCACCTTTGATTAATCACCTAAAAGAAGCACTGAAAGAATTAAGCGTAAATTGACTGTCAAACTATATCACTGGGCTTCGAATGACTATTACCATCACGATCCTTGAAAAATCCCTTTTCTGTTTTACACTCTCTAATTGTAACAGTTTTCAAATTCACTGTAACATCAGTAATGAAAACTTGATCGGCGACAGGGTTTCGTGCTAACCAATAATCGGAACTTGGACTTGTTAAAACAGCCGATAAGTCATCACTAGCATGATTATTATGTCCATTTACTGTCACAGGTTTATGAGTTAAATTGGCACTAACACTATCTGTTTCAGCTTGTCCACTTTTATTTTTACTAGAATCTTGTGTCGCATCGAGTTTTTCATCTATTTGTTGTTTATCGTCAGTTCTAGAAGCTACCGGTTTAGGGGAGGCTGGTTCTTTTGTTGTACCATGTGGCAAAGAAGCATCCAGAGAATTAAGTCTCTTATCAGTACTAGATCTAGGTGTGGTTGCTGTCAAAAGCGTAGGGCTTGTAGCTGATGGTATCGGAGGGTCGTCTTCCTTTGTATTCTGTTTTCCGTTCGCCCTACTAGTAACCGATGTGGAGGATTGCTTCTGTGATGCTGCCAACTTTGAAATTTTCCCTGGTGGTGGACTAGAACTAATGGGACTACTCCTCATTATTGTTACACCAATTTTGCCAGATTCCTTCGATAAAACCTCAGCTTTTCTCTTCGTACCCGGCTCAAATCTTCTTAAAATAGGTCTATCATCACTACTAGAACTATTATTCTCATTATCTGGTTGTGCTTCACTACCAGTTAAATCAGGTGGTTCTAATTCATCAGGAAAACCGGTACGTGTATCATCGTCTATAACAGATGGCTCTTCAGTACTAGGTAAAGCACTGTTTGTATGTGTCGTTGATTCATCTTGACTTCCTTCTCTACTAACTCTACCTTCATCTTCGGTTTCGACAGGGTGTGTTCGCTCAATGTGTTTATCCTTCCTCTTTGGGCCTCGACGTGATTGTCCTTCATTTTTAAGAGATTTTTTGAAAGATTCGATTAAACGATCATCCAAGATATTATGTTCTGGCTCCCATGTATTGTGTTTGGGTCCCCATCCTTTCCATTTCACATAATATTCTACAACACCCTAAAACGATATTAACGCGATGTTATTACAGTAGTAGGATGTTAAACGTAAATCCAACGAAAAATAGATATTAATTTTAAAAACCTCAATAAGTAAAGTCGATATTACCTTTCTCATACGTTTTCTAATAATCCTTTCAGCAGCATAAACACGGTCGTCGCTGCCTAACTCCATTATTAAAAGATCGGTACACAATCACGCTTTTTGTTAATTAACGACAAATATTATAAAGAAACTGGCGCTATATTAGCGTTCGTTACATCTTCCATGTTTGTTTTATAGTCCGTCTCTTTTTAACTAATGCAAAGATGAGTAAGCGAGTGGATAAAATAAAACTCTAGAACAGTCTCGTTAGGTGATAGAACCATAATTGCAAGCACTAGATTATTCGTTTAATAGACTCAAAATGCGCAATAAATTAAAAATGTATTCAAATCTACCTAAATTTGTGGATTCGCGGAATTATCGAAAGAACGTGATAGAACAAATAACATTTTTGAGTACTCATCTCGCACACTGATGCGACGTATAAACATTTTTTTGCTTTTATTTAATTTAAATTCTTTTGAAGGCTGTTTTTACGGAATTTGAAATATAGCCATCAGATGTCCATATTAATTTTTTATTTTCTTATCAAAAACTTATATTATACTTTGCAGAAATAGAACAGATATTTGCTTTTTTTTTTTTTTTTCTTTTTTTGTTTTTTTTGTTTTTTTTTTTGCTTTTTTATTTGCTTTTTTTTTGCTTGCAAGAACAAGCGGATTCTAATGAATGCGAAATGCATTAAAACCATTTCTAATTTACCAGAATCTTTTGATTAATAATTAAATTCTATCCACACTATTTATAAAATGTTGCCAAATATTAAGCGTGTTACAAGGAAATTAATCGAATTTAATTTTTTTTTTAATATTGAGTTCTGTTTTATTATAATTTTTAATGATTTTGTTGAGAAGACTCAAATTTAGTATATTTTTCTTCTAATATTGAAAGATATTTCTGAAATGTTTTTGAAATTGTAAATCGTCCGACTTCCCACAGACCCCTAGACATTTTTTCTTCATTTACTTAATTTTCCTATTTCTCTCCATTTAACAACATTTCGATACGCTGGATCCATTTGAAGTTACCCCGATTTTCTAAATCTTACGGTAAGCGAGCTATAAATGTTAGAATATTGTGTAACTTTAATCCCTACCTTTAGCCTTTTTCGCGGTGTAATCCGAAAAATAAACGAGATAGGTAAATGAGGGTGACTCAAAAACATGCAACTGAAGCCTTTGTATTGCGCTCAAAAGTCCTCACGAGGATTTAGAGTAAAACACGAGAAATTAAAATTTTGGTTTTATGTTGGAATTTATAAAAAATTCCAAAATTATCAATTTCGCGTAGAGATCATCCGATGGCATTTAGGGTACTTAAATAAACACGTAGTAAAAAAAAATCAAAATTTAAACTTAAACATGTTTATTACAATGATGACTTTGTATCACAATTTCATTTACAAGCACTAGTTAGTCCATAAAAACTACAGCGCAACAAGTCGATTGCCTAGCAGTAGCGTCCCTACGCTGGGTACGTACGTGATATTTAGAACAAAAAACAATAAGAGAATTTATTAAAACGCAGACATAATATAGTAAACAACTTACAAAATATGCTTAGATGGCTGAAAAGAAATACGGAAGCCTATCATAGCGTACGTTTCTATGCTGGTCTATTTGAAATCCGTCCGTTGCGGCGTATATATCTGCATACATCTAGCGATATATTATTCGTGTACTTAAAGTGGTCTTTGAATTTGTATAACGCATCTTCCGCAACATTATTGTTAAAAAGATGGCAGAATCTAGAAAAATCGACATTTTTACGTAATATAGTATTCGATTTTTCTCTGACTGAAACACTTTGGAATTTCTTTTTAATGTCTGTTGTTTCATCTATAGTTAGCCACAACCGATCATTTTTTACTGCGGTTTTCACATAATTCCCACTCTTTTCGCGCATTGACGGCAAGAACCTACGTAGTGTCTGCGGACTTCGTAGTTCCCCACGTTGGATTGTATTTCACAATCGAACGAACGATGTTTCGTTAGTTTTGGAAAAAACTGACGAAACGTTGTTTGTTCGGTTTTTGCAAACGGTATATTGCACGCACTTAGCATCATCATTAAATCACATAGAAGTTCTTTATACGGTCTCCTTCCATTTTTTTTTAATTTGTGCGTTGCGCTATTTACATGGTTCCTACACATATATAGTTTCCAACATAAACTTTTATCGCAAACTAAACCCCTGACCATTATATATTAAGTCTGGAAATTGCCACACGTGTTTACCCTGTTAGTAAACAGACAAGTTGATGCATTTCTACAAATTTTCAACATTTTTAATGCTTTCCGTTCAACTCTGACATTTATCAACTCCGCACTGCGATATGTATTACACATACCACACAGCATAGAAGGCCAGGAAGTGTCGACATGTAACGAAGCAGCTCTGCATCCTGCCAACTTCTCGCTGTTAAACACCACTGCAAGGCAAGCGAGAATGTTGCGCTCTGAGTTTCCATTTTTTTGTTTCATAAATAAAATATTATCCCTTTTCGACATATTTCGAAGGATGTATCTCGAAAAGTAAATGAAATAAGTGAATGGGAATTGATTCTCCAGGTCTCATTGCACTTAGAAAGATGTAATTTAGGCCTTTGTATTAAAGAGACGTTAGTTCCTGCGGCAAATACATTGGAAATGACATTACACTCTGCTAATCACTAGGATGCAAACAAAATGCAAGTTTGTAGATTGCACGATTTCGGGGTGAAGTATAAATTGATATAATCGAGAAAAGGATGTGTAATATTCATATTGTGGACGCTAAACTTTAAATATTTTATTTAAAAAAAATCAAATTCCTAAAAGAGTAAAATTACACAGATTTTGATATTCTTCCAATAGTCTAAGTTGGTAAAATTTATACGAGAAAATAGTTAAAATAATATTATTAATGATGGAGACAATAAATCTAAAATTTTAAGTAATAAATAAAATTATTTATTTGAAAAAAATATTTTTTTTTACACAAAAGATTGTGTCTTAAATACTGCTTTCTACCGTACCTCCAAATTATACAAGTTCTCATATTCGTATTGCACCATTTTTCTTGAAGAAATGGTTAATTATTACACGTACATACGTACGTACCTTTGTGTCTCACGAAAAACTGCATCGATTGATATATGAAAGAATATGCATCGGAAAAACTTGGTAATATGCTAAACCCTACAAGTAGGTACTATTGAACTAAAATATTTTCAATTATCTAAAATTTCCGGTTAAACTTATCAACTTTGTTATTTTAAATAAAAAATATATTACATTTTTTCAATTTTAATAGACAATTATGTTGTTACTTCTAACCATATTTGAGGTAACCAAATAAGTTCATGCAGTTTTTGATGGTAAAATAAAATCATATTTATAAAGAAACATTAATAAACTATTATTCATTGAAGTAACCAGTACAATCACAGTCAATGACCTGTTGCTAATGTGACACCAATTTTTGTATGCCGGTATTCTACAGTTGTTAAGAGACAAAAAAACATAATAATCACTTGGCCAGCCAAGTTAAGATTTTTCTCGAGCTTGCGGTATGAGGCCTGGCGTTGTCCTGTAAGAATGGCATTTTCTTGTGATTAATCAAAGAAGGCCGTTTCTATTTTATTTTATTTTTAATTTTGGTTTATTGTTATTGTTCATCTCAACATGGACACACATCTGGATAAGTGTTGCTTGTATTCGCTGAAGCTGTTCACAATACTAGTTAGCGGTGATGGTTCATCGGTCGAGCTGAAATCTCCTGAAAATTTCTTGAACCACTTCTGTGGCATTCGATCGCTTACAGCATCATTTTGAGATGGGGTACATATTTTTCACACGATTGCTGCAGCTTTGGCGCCGAGTTTGTACAACCTCGAATTAAAGTTTTATTCGTTGCCATTTTAAATTATTTTAAGATATGAATTAAGCAATTGTTACCAAAAGCGTATGTATCCACTGAAAGAAGGATTAATAATAAAGTAGATGACAGGTAACAAATATGTGCTACCGACTAACAATTTAAAAAATATTCATGGCAATCCGATGTATATAAAAACCGGACGAACTTATTTGGTCACTTGATACTTGTATTATTTAAAAGCTTTTGATAGATGCATATGAACTTTTGTAATTCTGAGTTTTTAGCTTGGAAAATTGGGATTTTACAGAACTATTGACTGAAGGGTAGACTTAGAAACCGAATGACTTTTCCGAAAATATTATACAGCCTATCCGATAATTACGATTAAACTTCTGTGGCAAGTGGAAATTTTGTCATAAAATTAGTCAACCTTCGTATAGATTCACCTTCTTTACTTAACATTTAATTTACCCACTGCACGAACTAATATCTTGTTAAAAGTACCCTTAAGCCGTATGTGCAGGAATGCTAAGCAGGCATATGTGGACCCTTTCGCTTTTTCTATTAGACCGTAGATATTATTTGTATTTTTAGGCTAGGGGATATAGGAAATAATAGTAACAATTGTTAGTTTTCTTTTTTTATTTACGACAATATTAATGCCCCTACAGGTGAAGACTGAAACAAATTATTATTATTATCTGTTTTTTTTTAGTGTAATAATCGAAATATTGCTGATCTACCTGCAACTATAAACCATAATAGTTTAACTTAACATTAACCTGCTCATAATATATATAACTATAATGATAGCAAGGACTGTAGCGTAGTAAACAATACATAAGTATCGGCAACCTCCGCACTACACAGGTTTAATTAATTATATAATAATTAATCGAATTCGGTCACCGGTTGATGCGGAGATTGCCGATATTTATGTTATTTACTATATACAGTGTGTCAACGGATTTGGTGCACAAGGGAAAAAACTTTTTTATTCTACATTTTATGAAAAAAAATTATTCTTTACGAAAGTTTTTGCTTGCCTTAAAACCATTACAAAACATATTATAATGCACTGATTACCTTCTGCATGCATATAAATGTTGAAAACGTGTTTGCTTACTTTCAAAAATGTAACTAAGTTCAATTTTTTTCATATTATTTTATAATATAATATATATATATATATAATAATTTCATATTGTTGATAATCGTATTGTTTTGAAATTCTGTTGACATTTAATTATTTGTCTGCTTCAAATTTGTGACACTACATTTGCAATCACGAACGATCGCAATGATGTTAACATTGCAACAACGAATTTATTTGATTAAGTGTTAATGGAATTGGTGATATTTCATATCAAACAGCGATCAACAATTTTAACGTTAAATTCCTCGGCATTAATATCGCTATTAATTCTATGAAAAAGCTTGTTAAGGAATTTGCTGCAACTGGCTCTGTTGTTAGAAAGAAGAAAACAAAGAAACAATACAATGAAGATAATGCATTAACTGTGCTAGCTATGGGATCTGTATTAGAAGATCCAAAAATATCACTACGTAAGAGAGCGACGGAGTTGGGCGTAAGCAAGAGCTTACTGCAAAAACTTTTAAGGAAAACAAGCTTCACCCATTCAAACCCAAATTTATTCATACTCTGGAACCCCGGGACGATGCATTTAGATTAGAATTTACTGCTTGGGTTGGAGAAAATGTTATGGAGGATCAATTTTTCCATCATAAAATTTTGTTTACGGATGAAGCTACTTTTACCACTAATGGTTATGTGTCATCTCAAAATTGCTGATATTGGGCAAAAGAGAATCCAAATTTTCGTATTAATCGGAAAAACCAACGTTATAGGAAAGTAAACGTGTGGCGTGGAATTTTATTCAATAAAAATTATTGGCCCCTTTTTTTCAAATATAATTTAAATCAATACAATTATTTGTATATGTTACAAAATTTAGGAACAATAATTAGTGAGATTGATATAAGAACAATTAGGAGCGTTTATAGAGAATTTAAGTATAGGGTCCAAAAGTGTGTGGAAGTAGGTAGGGGTTACGTTGAATAAATTGTTTGTTGTTTTTTATCACATTAGAATATTTCATAAAATCTTATATTTATAATAAAGAATTTATTTTAGTTAACCAGAATATTATTAAATTATTTTATATCTAAAAATATGTATAAAAAAAACTAAAACATAAAATACTTTTAAAAATGTATCAACGTTCACTGTTGTATAACTTTGCACCAAATCCGTGGACACACTGTATAACGATGTTTAAAACTTATTTAAATTAACTTGAGCCCCTTTGATAACGTTTTTATCAGAAATTGGGATATTGTGTACTTTCTATAATCGTATTAAATCTAATAGCCTTCAGCTTTGTTCCATGATAACGTTACCAAGCTTCATCTTAACAATAAAAACTTATCGTGTCCCAAGTTAAGTTTATATTAATCGTTTCAAAATAATTACTTCTTTCAGCTGTGATAAAAAAATCTTTTATAAATTTAAACAGGTTACTTAGACTTAATTCTTACGTAATGATGTAGAAGCACTTATAGCCCGATGGTTCTGTACAACAATCTTCCTATAGTAGTAGTACCTACATCTTAGTCCAAAGCGCACATGTGTACACAATATATGTTTGCGCTCCGCAATAAAAGTTAGATTTTCATTTGTTAACCTGGTTATAAAATTCTGTGTTGCATAAGATTATTTGTGATTAGTGGGTGGATTTATTCTATTGATTATCTCGAAATTTATTTGCTGCGGTAAGCAACTACATCGCCTTTTCGTTAGTTAGGGTACCCAGGTGGTTTCTTAACGTTCTAGTTCGTTATTTGTTTTTTCTTGTATTAAAAAAAAAGAAGAGTAACATTGCTTTACATATTACTTTTTCACTTAAAAATATTGAAAATTGTTTAAATGTTTGTTTTCCTTATCTGCGGCCCTCTCAGCTACTCGGCCCGGTCGTTGTGAAGAGTGTCTACGTTTTCTTTCCCGTTGATATCGATACATAGTCTGGTATATTTGCCATAACCATGTCGTATTGTAATATCGTAATAAATGAGATGGATGTAACGGGATCATCCACGTGATATACTTCGAGTTGTCCGATGTCGAAATAAGATACCTTACATTGTGAGCAGGATGCCTATCACATTCCAAAACTAATAACTGGAGATGAAGGCAGGTGAAATTATTGCTTTTACTAGTCGACGACTAGACAGACTCGTGCTTTGTCGACTCTCGGGGAAAGTAGGCAACATGAACCCTTTCTTATGAGACGAATAGACACGAGTCTGTTTAGTAGCTGCAAAAAAGTAATAATTTGACCTGCCTTTGTCATCTTTACTAATAACTTTGATAAATAACTTGAAGGACGAAACGTGTGACATGAAAGAAAAATATGAAAAACTATCGTCAATTGGGGGGAAATCTGATTTTTCAAATTTTTCAATGCATATAGCAACAACGCCATAACAATTAGCTGTTTTCTATTTGCAACTAGTATGGTTGATTGAAGAACAAGTGCGATCCAAGAGGCGCGAGTTAACTTAATAGCAACTTTTGAAATCACAAATTTACACAAGTAAATCTGTGGAAATTAGGCCAGTTCTGTGACATGGAATATATTCAACAAAGGCTATTGACAAAAAAATTGAAACTTTTTGCAATAACAAAAAGAAAAACAAACAACGAAAGTTGTTCGCACAGTTCTCGCCGGATTTCGTTCGGTTTTGGGTTTAGGTTTAATGTAATTGATTTTATACAATTTTTTCGAGTGAATTATGTTTGCTGGCAAAATTGCTAAATATTTTAATTTTAGAGTATTTTATAAACAATCGCTTTAGGATAGTACACTACATTTTTTGAAAGTAAAACTAGCAAATATCGTACTATTACACCTTTTTCATACTTGCCACGACGATACGTAAAGAAAAATATGCCAATGCTATAAATATTAGTAATCCGATCATTCAAATTGGAAGAAATCCTGGTGGTAAATACTAACACTAAACAGTAGTTGGATTTCGTGGTAAAAGTTAATGAATTTTTCTACTTTGGGCTACACGTTTTTAATCCTTTACTAAACGTTGTAGCAATATCACATAGTCCTTTGTAGTGCGATTGTTATTTTACAAATGCTATTTTTCGTAAAGACTACCTTGTTGTAGTAAAAGTTACATCACATTGGATAAGCATTTCGTATTGCACTCACATTCGTTAATAGAATTTGTTGTTATGCGATTCAACAAGTGTAGTGTGCAGGAATTTCTACATACAGCTATATAATACTACACCGTGTTTTCTTTACCAAGTTATGAATTCTTCTACAATAAATGTTGATATTGACTATGTGTAACAAGACAAAACGTGTTATTTTTCTTGTACGTTGTAACAACTTCTACTACAATATTAGTGTTACAATTTTACGAAGAATTTTACTACAAATTGTACTTGTCACCATACACATTACAAAATGTAGTACAAATTTTTACAATTGTAGCAACATTTTCTGTGCATAAAATATTTTCATTTACGGAAATGGAATATCCAACCAAGGCCCATAAATCTTGTGTAGACTTGAAAAATTTGATGCCATCAAACAGCTATGAGTTCGACCAATTTGCGTTCGCCTTTCTAGTGATGATATCTTCAAACTCTAGATTTAGAAACATTAGGAAGGAGACCCAGTTCGCTTACTTGTCAGTGTCATCTTATTGCATTCCCAAACGAATTGCATTTTTTAAAGCAATGAAATTCGAACTTAACTCGACTAGCTAAAGATGAATTTGATTTCAAACCTAACTATTTTTAATCCGAAAAAGTAAGGCGATGAAAGTAAGGAATGTAGAGGTGTAAGCTTCTTGCGAAAACTCATTTTCACGATAGCGACAACAAAGACATAATTAAGAAATAGCTATAATGGATGGCTTTGATGATTTATTCGAGCAAATGGTTAAGAAGATGCCATCACCGCCTCAATAGAAAGGAAGACTATTTTTTGAAGTTATCTAATTTATTTGTTATATTATACACATTACATTTTCTAACATAGTTTGTCGGTTGAGTTCTCAAACATCCTGTATAATGTATATAATCTTTGTATTTTTATCTATCTACTCGTAAAACATTAACAACATTATTTCTTTGTTGTTTATCGATGATGTCAAATGTGTTATAAGGTAAATTTTTTCTTTCATCGTATGAGTTCTTGATCGATATATCGGTATTCATTATATCATCGGGAAAATCTTCATTAAAAATATAAACGTTGTGTGAAATTCAAGCGGTAATAATGAGAAGTGACAATAAATCTATCCTTGTAGTTTCCATTAATTTTAATCGCCAGAATCTACTTTTCAATAATTCGAATGCATTCTCAATTTTTACTTATTTTGAAGAATGAATTTTATAATATATAATAAACAAATGTCATCGTAGAAAATTACATTTTCGTTTTGAATGCCAACGAATAGATGTGATCTCCTATACAATGTATAGTTATGTATTGAGCCGGCTTCTCCTGCATATATGCATCATTGAACACCGCGCACTGCTTGTAACAATACAGAATGATAACCCTTTCTATTTAAATATGAATTTTTATTTTGCCTTGGAGCTCTTATTCTAAGATGAGCCCCATCACTGTACCCTACGACATCTTAAAGAGTAATCAAATTATCAATTAATCAAAGTTAATAATTCTACCAATATCTTACCACTAAAATGAAATGGTTGGAAATAACATTTTGCCTTTCCCGGTTGGACCAACGGATTATTTTACAAAACATCTCAATATGTAGATTTGGTTATCCCAAACTTATCAGTTACATTCAACATACATAATTATCCAACCGCCAAATAACAATTAGGCATTCCTTTTTAATGTTTATTCTTGGATGACCCACATTGTTTGCATTTTGATTATTACCCTTATAAATTCTATTTGCCTAGCAAATTACATTCTCGAATGTGATTGGTGTCATTCTGAAATGCATTTTAAATTGATCGTTATTCATATTTGGTACTGTAACTTCTGCGAAATCTTCTTTCTATCTTTTCAACAATATTATTTTCTTCATCTGTAAAATCTTGGAATATAAAGTAGGGATATTGCACCGTAAGGTAAATAATTTTTAGATAATAGGCTATTAAATTTGGTTTTCGTCGCTGTAACTGATTTTTTTAGGCGAGCATCACCTCTCTTTTATGTCACAATCGCTTAGTAGATTTATTTAAGATGATAAACAATATAATTACGTTTTGTAATAAAACTTTTGGTGTCAATCGCTATCAAGATTCGTTGATTAAATTGTAATCGTTTTATACACACGGCTATACATATATATATATATATTTAAAGCTTTAAAAAGTGGCATATATATCAGCCTGTGAGATATCTCGGTATTTGTTTAAGGATCATAAAATCTACAGCATTCGTTTTGGCTAGTACCATCTATATACATAATATAGGACTCGAGTTAATTTACTCTTAACAAATTTGCAAGAAAGAAGATACCGGTTGTTTAGTGGTGAGTAGAAGTACCAATAGGGAAGGTCGTATACACTTACATTTAATCACCAATTAATTTAAACGTCGATTGAAGTTGTTTAATTGTGATAACTAACGTCCATGATTAAATATTTAATTCCGTTCCTGTAAAGCGGAGGTTATTAGGGTTATTAAAAAAAAATTAAAACAATTAGATCTATTATAAAGTGGCGTTTTTTATAACAGAATTCGTTGCTTTTGTAACAGAATGCCTACAAATTTCGGAAGCTTCTTCTACAGCTTTTCTAAGTCTAAGATTGCTTCATACTTCATGATTATTATATGAGGTCAACACTCTGTTGGAATGTATGAATGGATTTACTTTAGATGATAAATTAATTTAATTACGTTTTTTAACGGTAAATCTCTGCTTAGACTCGTCGATTAAATTGTAATCCCTTTGAGTACACGTATATATATATACTTAAGGTTTTAAAATCAGCACCTAGTTCTGAATTAAAAAGTGATATATCTGTGAGATATCTCAGCATTTGTTTAAGAAGGTTTTTGCTAGAACTATCTATTTACGTAATACACAAATCGAGTCGCTTTTCTCTTGATTCCCCAAGAAGGAAGATAATAGACATCGAAGTAGAAGGTGTTATAAAGACATCGGAATACCAGCTCTTTAGTGGTGAGTAGAGATACGGGTAGGGAATATAATGCACTTATATTTATTGTGTGGATTTATTTTGAGAGGTTGGATAATAGCTAGAAACTAACACTGGAAACTTTATATTTATTTAATCTTTACGAATTATTCCCGAATTTATTATTTTTAAAGACATCTATATATGGTAAGTAACTTTGTAATCGACAATAAATTAACATCGTCTCATTAAATATTTATCTTCAAAGTGTTATCAGCCATGACATCTTACTAATAATATACGGTGTAGTTTCAAAGAAAGCTTTGAGTTCTGATGTTTTATTATTATTACATTATTTTTTTAAAACATTGAAGAGTAGTAATAATCTAATAATATTTCTTGCGCAATCTTATGATTGCAATAAAAAAAAAAAATAAACCGAGTGATCTTTTTAACCGGAAGCTTTTAAATATATCGAAAAATATATACTTCACTCATTAATTAAAATGTAATCATTCTACGAAGAAAATACATTAGTGCTTCTTGTAGGTAGGGTGGAAATTTGAAATAGGAACCCTTGTATTTATAGCAGATTCGGATTCTATGGCAAAAATTGTCCGAAACATATTTTTCGATTTATGATAGATGGCGCTGTAAGCCACGAAATTTATTTCAATTTTTCTTATTGAGAACTCTCATACCATGCTGCAATACGTTTACAATGAAAAAATGCAACGTTTTTCTTCTTAAAAAAAAATGCTAACTGAATGTTTTGGGCTGACCTGACCCGGCCCGTTTACAGCTTTAAATTATAACTTTTGCGCAATCAAAGTTTGGAATAGCTGCAGATAAAGATAAATATCTTTGTAAACTTTGCTGAAATTGTTTTCATATACGTATCAATAATGCAAACGTACTATTTATTTCTATTAACATATATCGACTTTTGCAGAGGAATTACTTTTATGTTGATTAAATTGTATAAATTAGTAGTTGCACATTTTTAAGAAAATTATTGATACATTCAATGTATAAAACCTACATTACTACTGTTCCTCTAATTTCCAGAAAATGGAACAATATAAAGACAAAGTCGCTGTTGTAACTGGAGCTAGCTCAGGAATAGGGTCCGCAATTGTTGTTACATTGCTGAAGGCGGGAATGAAGGTATAAATAAGCTTAAACAAAAAAAGAATACAAGATTCAAATGACGAAATTTTTCGGTTTCATTGAAAACTTTGCCATATGCTTATAGGTTGTTGGCTTAGCACGTCGCAAAGAAAAAGTAGAAGAATTAAGCGATGGATACACTGGACAATTATTTGCTGTTGAAACCGATTTAACCAAAAAGGAAGAGATTCTATCTGCCTTTAATTGGATAACCGAAAATGTCGGCCCAGTCCATGTTCTAATCAATAACGCTGGTATAATTTGCAACAAAACTATTTTTGATGCAGACATCGACCATTGGCAGAAATTATTGGATACAAACCTCCTCGCGTTAGCAATAGCTACTAAAGAAGCCATCAGAATCATGAAAAGTGAAGGCATTAACGGTTCTATTATTAACATAAATAGCATCGCTGGACATTACTACCTAAACATGCCGGGAACAACAATTTACCAGGCTTCTAAATTTGGGGTAACCGCGTTCACGGAATTGACCAGATTGGAATTAGCTAAAGAAGGCACTAAAATTAGAATTTCGGTGAGTTTTACCTATATTTTACTTCTTTTCTATATCCACATATTCATCAGAGTATCAGTCCCGGATTAGTGGATACGGAAATGATTTTTAAATACAAAAACGAATTGGAGGAAGAGCATGATAAATATGTCCAGTCGACACCAATTCTGAAAAGTGAAGACATTGCAAATGCTGTTGAGTATGTTCTTAGTAACCCATTACAAGTCCAAGTAAGATGAATTTATTTGTTAACAAATAACGGCTATTTGGAAAATTACATACTACTTTGTTTCAGGTGACTGATTTAATAATAAGACCATTGGGAGAACTATTATAAGTAAGTTCACGATGCAGTAATCATGAAAAATTATAATGATTACTTTAGTAATTTTAGCAACAATATGAATTATAAATTTGTGGGCGCTATGTAGTTTAATAAAGAGGTGTATGTTAAGCCTATTATTTAATTCTTACAACTTCTTTTTATACAATAATGATGAATCTGGTAAGTGAAAAATACGAGGATAGTTTGAAGTTTCATGCTTCAACATGAAGATAATATTACTAGTGTACTAAAGACTACTACTAGAGATACTTTCGAAAATTCCAGCCATGTTGAATGCTCTTTTAACAATCATTGGAGTCAGTAGTGTTTCCGGAAAAATGGAAATTGTCGAATAACTACGCGTCATAAGTTCTTGCATTTGGCACGCTTACGCAAATTAAGGCCGAAGTAAACGCTGTTTCATTATCATTTGCCGCAGTGACATTTTGGGCGGCTAAATTCCAAAGTGGTTGTATCAGCTTCGTTGACGATAAACAATCGGGGTGGCCAAAACTGTCAACAGTAGCGATAAGATCGGAAGAGTTCACTAAATTGAGCTGGACGACCGTTGAATTATGGTTGGAGATATGACAGAAGCTGTGGGCATCTAGAAAGAAGATTTAGACATGAAAACTCCAAGTGAACAGGGATGTTGTTTTCATCAAAAATTGGTAGCTTAATACGTTGAAAAAATGGGATTAATTATGATTGCTTAAGTTATAAAAATTGCTTGTTTATGTAATTACGTGGCTAATAGTTCTTTTTTTTTTCAACCCTTCATATATGAAAAAGTCATAATGCTTTACAACTAATTCACACCAAATGTCTTCAATAATACAAAATTTTATAAAATATTAATGCTCACATTTACAGTGGCGGCCACATAAATAGCACAGGCATCATTTGAATTAACTACTCAAGCTTTTCCCGTTTAAATTTTTATTAAACTAGCGTGAGAGTCCCCGAGAAGGTTGCGTGTACTTCCCCTAGCTACGTATTCCAGAACAATAATTCGACATTCAATGAAAAAAAAAATAGTATGGGCTTCTATGTCATGGCGTGGTGTAGGGTGTTCAGAATTGCAGGAAAAATGGATCAGTATGTTTATCGCAACATTTTAGAAAACGCCTGAACGCCTGAAGAAGCCTGGCATAACATTTCTGTAGAGAGATGTCAAAAATCAGTTGAAAGTGTGCCGAGAAAATGAGTAGCAGTATTGGCTTGTAAAGGGTTTCCAACAAAATATTAAACGTAAAAGCAAAAAAGAATAAAAAAAATAAATAATACAGTATTTCGTTATTGTTATTAAGTGTATTATTATTTCGATGGCCGCTTAAAAAATAATATATTTATTTTTTTAATTTGTTTATCTTGAAGTTTATAAAATATTGTGTTTATTATAAACTGCATGCCATCTACTACAAGTTAAATAAATCACTTGTTAACATTTACAAATTTATCAATTCATCCATATCAGTTTACCTGTGCTATTTATATGGCCGCCACTGTTCATGTATTAGCTGTGTAACGATAAACTTGTCTAATTATCGTTCAAGATACATCCGTGAATGCACCAAATCCGAACTTAAGCTCTGCGTTTTTTATAAACTTAATCAGAACAACATCTTTAATATCCTTACCGTTATCCTGATTTTACTATTCGACTAAGCAAGTTCCATTCTAAATGATTCCGTGAACGCTGTAACTGCATGCTTGGTAGCATTGTAAATGGATAGACCTGGAATAGCTGGAATAGGATGACCAGCTGTGATTGAATGATTTTACATTGATGTTCATTACGATTCCATCAATATGGTTGGCTTTCATGTTCCTAATACCCTCACTTGTAAGTATAGCAAGAGCTATTGGTGTTTAAAGTTTGTGCAATCATTTCCGCCTCTGTTTGATCGATTAATAAAAAATGTGCAACTGCAGCGTTATTAATAAGGACGTATACCGAACCTATATTTTTGCCAACCCATTTTATTTCGTTAATTACATCTTTTTTCCTTCGTAACCTTTTGCGAATTCATTGACTTTTGCTTTGCTAAGTCAACAACCTAATGTTTCGCTGGTTACATTCCAAAAGGTATTATATATAGATAAAATTTGACTTCAGGTAAAGATTTTCATTCCTGTTTCTAATAGTTCGGTGACAATTCCTCCCTCAATTCCAGAACTAGCATCTGTCACTATTGCTACTTTATTCCTTAATTCACTCATTTATCTTTTATAGGAATACATAGGTAGTTACGTAACGTACGTATCGAAAAGCTGAAGAAGTGGCATTCCAAGATCATTGCGACTTTAATAGAATGATTCAATAAACCTTGAAATCAAGCACAATAATAACTGTGGTTTACACGCTGCAGTTAAGAAATTTAGCCAGTCATACATTGAAAGTAAAGAACAATCGAACAACTTCATTGGAAATGAAACCAAACGAAAAAATTTAGAGACAGCGTAAAAAATTAGAAATAAAATCTGGTAATAAGTTTTGTCACGGAACAAAAAAAAAATATTTAAAAGAATAAATTTACTAGAAATTGCTTAATACAGCGTATTTCACGAAACTACTTAGTTTGAGGTTGTAATGATTTTATTATGAATGGAAGTCCGAAATTTTGGAAAAGGTAGTTATAGCATCGGATAAATTATTTTCGTCTACGAAATATTTCCGGTTGAACTAGAAGTGGTTACCAACTTTCTTATTTTAAATACAATGGTATGCTTTTTGCCGGCTTAATCGATTGTACACATCGTCTGTAAATAATTTACTCCCGAAGTCAATTGTTAGATATTTAGGGTCATGTTGAAATTTTAAGATTTGCACCGCTCTTGTCGAAATTAAATCTTTGAGAATGTAATTGAAATTAAGATATTTGCTTTTTTGGGAAGAAATGGAAGGTCAAGCGTACAACATTTTACCGTTATCGTTATTAAATTTTATACAGCGCGTTTCCAAATATATATATCTTCAAAGTAAAAAACTACATTATTGGACCGAAAAGGAAATTCCACAGTGGTGTGTATATTATTTGAATATTTAGCATGAATGCCAAGAGCTTGATCTGGAAGCCAGATCTGCTGAATAGGGGGCGGTTTATCAATTCGACCACCGAGGTGTCCCAATAAACATATCTTAATGTTTATAATGCATTTATTTTTTACTGTAACCAAATAAATTTTATTTGTTAAAGCATTTATTTCTTTCTGCTGCAATGTATGCATATAACATGTGTGATTTAAATAACAAAGAAAGGTAATTGAATTTGACACAATATTTTGTAAAAATCCTTTTAATGAATACATGAGAAATTTATTTATTTTTTAATATATTTGATTTCAATAAAAAAAGATTCTTCTTTTAAGATCCATCAAATTACTTCACCAGTAGGACGTACTGTCAGTTCGGTGATCTGAAAATAAGAATTTCGCATTAGACACCAGCGCAACAATTGAGTAAAATTATCCACAGGATATCAGTACTTACATTCACAGCTGCAGGTTGTGTAATGATATATTTGACAGCTTTACCGATGTCTTCACTCTTGACATGTGGATGATTGTTTATTACGCTTGTTGTCATTTCTGATTCCACGAGACCAGGGCTTAAACTCTGACGAAATCAAGGAAAATGAATAAAATAAAAGTAAAATTACTATATTCGTACCGATATTCTAATTTGACTTCCTGAATTGGCAAGTTCCCACCTGATCGATTCTGTGAATGCCGTAACTCCATGTTTTGACGTAGTATAGATCGATAGACCGGGGTAAGATAAAATATTATGTCCTGCAACGCTGTTGATGTTTATAATAAATCCGTCGACGTTGTTGGCTTTCATGCTTCTAACAGCTTCTTTCGTGCATATAGTTAATGCTAGAAGATTGGTTTGCAAGACTTGTTCTAATTTGTCTATTTCGAATTCTCCTATTGGTGATACATGCGATATTCCAGCGTTGTTAACCAGAACGTATACGGGACCAACATTTTCTTGGGTCCATTTAAATGCTCTAAGTATATCTTCTGTTTTCGTTACATCGACTTCTATGGCAAACAATTTCCCTTCGTAACCTTCTCCAAGTTCCTCGACTTTGGCTTTGCGTCTAGCTAAACCAACGACCTATAAAATTACATTTTAAAATTAATGATTGCGTTACAAATACCTATTTTTAAAACTAATATTAGATAACTTATTTTTAACATCATCAGAAGAATAATTATTATAGTTGGGAATGTTAAACCACGGAAATTCAATAGTAATATACAGTGTGCCCCCGGATCTGTGAGACGACTCTTGTAAAAAATTAAATCGAAAATTACTTACCTTTTGCAACAGTCGTTTCATCTACCCGGGAACACACGGTAGATACACCGCAAGATAACGTTTTGGACCTTTTTTAATTTTTTTTTACTGTCTATTATATATTATGGTCAGGTTATCTTGTATGCTAATGACTGTTGCATTATTGTATCTGATAGAAACTGTAATTCCATTAATTTAAACCTAAACGCCGTTCTGACTGGTGTTTACAAACATAATTATTAATTTAAAAGAACAGTTAACACTAAATTCTATTGTAAGTCAAAAAAATCTATTGTAACAATAACGCAGGCTTCCACGGCCGTGTTAGTTAAAACTAAACAAGTTCCGAATGTGAACCGTGTCCTTGTTTCGCCCAGAATCATAGGGGCCTCTTCAGGAGGGAAAAGTGGTAAGCCACAGTTAGTACGGTAACTCAAAGTGTAAACCACGTCAGAGGCGAAACTAACTGAGGAAGCAATTGATCATGGTAGCTCAGCATGTGAACCATGCCAGAGGCGAAAATTAATTACCACTGTGCATTGATTTTTGCCTTGATGAAACAGATTTCCTTGCCAAATGCGGACGTTTTTCCTTCCCAGAATTGTTCCAACGATCCAATAATTAAGTATTTTGTCCTTTTCAAGCTAATCAACGTGGATTATGCAGCATATATCCCAAAACACGGTAACTCTGAACTTATTGACTCATATTGGCCTTCTTTGGCGCAGTTTGGTAACGAAAACACCATTGTTTGGACTGTTCTTTGATCACTGGTGCTGTGATAAACCGATGTTTCGTCAATAATTATGAATCGACGCCAAAAATTATTCGGATTGCGCTTTATCATCGTCAAACATTCATTGGAAGTTGATACACGTACGTGTTTATGGTGAATTGTGAGCAGTTGCGGCACTTACCTTGCGGAAAGCTTACATTCAAATAGATTGTTAAAATGTTATATACCCCGCCTGAGATACCCTCAGTGGTGGCGAAGGTGATGTGGTGACTTCATTTGGGCGACCTGAACGTTCTTAATCAAATTTATATTTTATCGTCGATAATGAAAGCGTGAAGTTCCCATAAACAATACCGACTTCCACTTTTATCTCATCATTCTTTTTCTTTTTCAAAAAAAAAAAATTAACCTGCTCTTTCTTCCATTGCTGTTAAAGTAAAAGTTGTTCGCTTGGCTTCAAATGGCTGTCATTTACAAATTAACTGACGTACCTTCTTAAAAACCTGACAGGACGCTTGTCAAAGATTATTTTTACAAAAAATAGTTACTACAATGCTAGTAGCGCCATCTCTTGCCGAGAGCAGATAATTATCGATCTACTCTTGTATATTTAATGTACCCCATTTGTTTTTTAAACAGGATCAATCATTATATTCTATTGTAGCGTTTTGAATTAAGTGATGGAAATGCAACAATACACAGAATATAAATTGGACTTTTTTTCCAAAAAAGTATAAACAGTATTTAGTGTTTATACATATAAATATATAGATATATAGTTTACTGTATTTAGATATTGTATTAATATTTTGAAAGTTCCGTATAGTATTCGTGACGCAGAATGAGTGAATAAATAAATTAATAAGTTAATAATAAGTTAATTAACGGAAAGATAAAAAAATGTACGAAAAATAAAATATTAAAATACAATAAATCACGTACTCGAATACTATGGCACTGGAACAATGAAACACTTCACTATTGCCCTCTACCACAAATGCTTTCATTGACACTGAACGTACGTTTCGATAGCTAAGTTATCATCTTCAGCAGCAATACCAGTGAAGTGTTTCATTAAAATACAAGAAAACAGAAATTAAATACAAAACATATATAAATCTTAATTTAGTCTTTAATTAATACAATAAGACTTACCTATATTAATTTTAATTTTTACTTTTTATTTTTCCACCGATTATTCTGGTACACTGGTAATAATAATAGCGACGCCCAAATTAAAATTTATTTTTAAATTAATTTACCTTCATGCCAGATTGTAACAACTCCTTAGCAACCCCTGCTCCAATTCCGGAACTAGCTCCTGTCACTATCGCCACTTTATCTTTTAAATCAGACATATCCATTGATGCTGAGTGTACTGAAGTCCCCGGTAAAATAAATCGCAATTATCTAGTACCACGCAAATGAAATAAGCGAATGGTGCTTGAGACATGAAGGTTATCGTTTTTGATTGACTTAGCCATTCCACGAAACTAATTTTTTATCTGATTGAAAAAATTGCGACAATAATACACAGTTATGTAGTAGAAAAGTTAATACTTGTAGATTTTCTAATTGCGATGTTCACACTTTACCGAGATTGCAAGGTTTAATTACCTTATCATGCGAAGTCATCCGTATAATTATCTGGTGTATTATATATAATTGTATATAATAATAGAATAATAATAAATCTAGAATAAGTAATCTTTTGCAAGTTTTTAACGTTGAAATAATTCAAATTAAGCTAGTTCTTGTCGATTGTGGGATCAGTTTTAGTTAGTACCTACAGATATCTTCAGCGAATTTCTATAATGCTTTCATGAACCTCTATAGGTGTGTTCTTAATGCTTATATTAAAAAGAAACCTTTGCGAAACAAGTATTTCGCAAATATTTCACAGAAAATAAGAATAATTGGAATAATTTGTTACAAGACCATTCGGATTATCCAAATTTTGGTCGCCCTAAATATGAATATAATAATAATAAATGCATATAATAAATATAAATGAGAATTTTAACTGACGCTTATTCGGATTATTGGATGTTCGGATTACAGAGGTTCCACTGTATCTTTAAAGTACCAGATCTTCGAAGCAGATAATTTTTTTTTTCGATGTCCTTCCGCCGGTAACTTGTAAGAACCAATAATTGTAATATTACATAATGTTTATCTTAATTAACAAAGGTAATTAAGATATGAAATAGAAAATAACCTGTTTCATTTGACATATAAGTACGGTACTAACGATTATATGATTAAGCATATTCGAGACTTAAATTAATTAGTGATAACATTGGTATTATATACACTATGACAAGCAGAATTTTTCTCGAGATATTTAGCAGGGATTATCTTACAAAAGTAGTCTTAAGAGCGCCGGTATAAGTACTGATATGCAGGTATTTAAATTCGAAATTCTGATGTAACCAAAATCGTAGTTATGGGATATCATTTCGCACGTAATTACTATTACTGACCTATTTTACAATTTCGTATATAATAAACATAAATTAAATTGCAAAAAAATACATGAGCTATTTCAGTATTATCCTTACCATACCGCTTGACATTTTTCATCTTTGTTATATCTATTAATCTTCGCTGTAAGAACTAAATTCAAGATTTCTCTCTCTTTGTTGCATCAACAACTCCAATCTTAGCAAACTTTAATATTATATATAAAGTTACTTTAGAAAAGATAATTCGCCAAATCTATGCAGGGGCCGATTTCACCAGCTTATCCGGCTATAGTCGTTGACAAGTTTCTCTTTAAAGCGAATTCAAATTATTAACAATCTGTTAAGGGATACTTAAGTTATCGCGAATTCTTTTAGATATGACATTTTCTCACATCCTTACTTTATTTGGAAGCTTACGTCCCTAAGTCTCAAGACAAGTTTGTATAACATCTTGTATTGACAATAATTCCAATTGAATTAGCGGTCAATTCTAGAAATTAAAACTATTTTGAATAAAATGCTCTTTATCACTTTTATTACATTACATTTTCTCAAAATCTCAAAATTTACCATTGCCGAGATAAAGCCACTGTCCATCCTTAAGCCGACATCCGATAGAATATTATAGTATCTATCTCTACCATGTAGTCTTTCATTTCGAACAGTCATATATTGATTATTTCTTTCGCTGATCATGACTATAAAAACTAGTAGAAATAAAATGTTCAGAAAAAATGTTAATCATTTGAATAAATTTCCTATCAAAACTTCAAATCATCCAGAAGGAGTTAAACTATCGGTATGAAATTGTGGATAAGTATTAAGCTATCACAAAGAACAAGCAATAATAACAAGTTAAAAGCAAAAGACAAAGATTATTAATTTCGGTGATCCTGTTGATAATTGAAAAGAAATTTCAACAACATTCTTAGAGAAGCATTGTTGCTCTGCATGAGATCAGTGTCTCTTTTCGACATATTCCTCTATTCTATTTCATAATCAATTCATTCGGATGTATTCATTTATTATGTGAATGTAATCCTTGGATCAACATGGCACTTTTGTTATTTACAGAAGTAATTCAGAAAATTGTTTATTTGTCAGACATTTTGATGTAAAATTTAGCGGTTATCACTCCAAGCCTCGTCATTTGTTGAAAAGAGCATCTGTTTCTCGGATTGGTTTCATAGTAAGCTCCGTTACCTAAAAAATTAAAAATCCGTATAGTTTAATATTACGTAAATTAAAATTTATAATGTCCAAATCGACATTGCCATCATGGACGATAAATAAAAATATACGTATTAGAAAAGATATCTACTTAGAAAATAAAAATAATATGAAGGATCTTCAGTACGGGAAAAAAGGTTAATATCTCGAAACACTTTCAAATAAAGTTAATTGCAAAAATATAAGTCCAAACGTTCATTGAATTGGTGTAAGGAATATAATCTCAACTGATGGGAACTCGCTTACCTGTACACGCAATGGGGTGCTTAGTAAGTACAAAATAGCATCGGCAATATCCTCGCCTTCCAGTTTATTCTCAAACATTTTTTCGTATAGTTCTTGACTTAGCAGATTATTGACAATGGCTATTTCAGTTCTAACGGACCCTGGGCTAAGACTCTAGAACAGTTAATCGTGGTTAATGTTATGAGCAGATAAAAAAATAAGAGTTTGCTATTTAATATCAACATTTATTTTTTAAAGCATAACTTCTGAAAAAACTCAAGTGGAATGGTGAGTTGATATTACTGTCAATGCATGTGTTGTTTCATAGATTTCTCATAATACTCAATGACCAATTCTTTCAAATAAAATGAAGATATGAGGTTCGTTCATTCATTTAATTCATTCAGCAGTTTCGTGTCTTCTATAAAGTCCATTATCTTGCCCAGAGGATATTTGAGTACTTTCGAAGGCTTCAATAGATCCTCTCTACAAGTGCAGATCAAATGCAAACCCGTCTCCTCCTGGAATTGGCATATTCTATACCAAGGTTTGTTAATCGATCTATGCTATATATATTTGCAGGGCAGTGTACCGTCATCATCTTAGTTTCTCTTTTGTTGCGTCTAATTAGGTTAACAGAAAACTTAGCATCTTCATTGCCTAAATATGGTTTGATGAAGAGTTGACTTTGACATCCATTTCTTTGGTGTAAAGTTATGTTATATCCGAAGGAATAAGTGAAAACTTTAATTAGTTTAAAAGAGAAATTCGAGAAGATTAAGAGAAACGTTATTCATTTGGAGCTTATGTTTCGAGGGGCTATGCTATTTTTAATGAAATGTTGTTGGTTACTTTTATAGTTGATTTTTTAAAACCCCTTAGAATATACCATTACTGAAATATAACCGCTGTCCATCCTTAAACGAACACCAGGTATACCAAAAGACGCAGCTTTTGACGAAGATTGAAACAAACACTCGCAAATCGCTCTAGCCGTTCGGAAGCTATGGCTTACTAACCGGGTCCAAAATCGACATCGCATTGGTTTTCGTTGATTTTATTATTGGATATGCATTTCTAGACGGCAGTGTTTCACGATTTCCGATAGAAAATTAGCCGCTGAATCGACTAAAAATCTTCTAGCTCTTTCGGCTTGGGAGCTACGGCGCTTCAAATTTGAAAAATAAAAATTTTAATTTTTCAATTTTGAGACGCCGTAACGACTGTACTACCACCACTAATGCTAACGTCGGAACTGCTAGAGTTGTAGGGTTGTTTTAGAGCGGTCATCAACATCTTTCGAACGGACCCAAATCTAACCTCGTAGCATGTTAGGATGCCGAAATTTGAACCCTTTGAACCATTTATTGTACACAATGTAAACAATGGAATTATAAAAATGGAAAAGTTATTTATCACAACCAAAGAAATCCCGCCAAATCAAAAGCAAGTAACAGATGACTAATGCAAAGTTCTATTGTAATACTTAAAGGCTAAGAGAGAACATGAGAAGGAGAATGGGTTCAGCACAATGATTACACAGCTTTCGCCGTACAGCACTTCTTTGGGAAATACAAAATGGTCGTTGATCCTCATCCAGCGTGCTCGTTTGACCTGATTCCTTCAATTTTTTCTTCTCTCCAAAGATGAAAATCAAGTTGAGTAGGCGAGGATTTGACATGATAGAGGAGACTAGCTCAATCGCGAGCGGTGCTGAACACATAAACAAAGCAAGACCTCCAGGATGCATTCCTTTCGTGGGAGACGCGCTGGTATTAGTGGTTGTGCTCCCAAAGGAAATGAATAAAACCTTGCAATTCCTCAATTTTATTTATCGTTGCATTTCGAGACCGTTTACATATCACCTCGTATTAAATATATCACATCATCATCACAATACGTATTAACCGATTGAAGCTATGCAAACTTTATTATTATTATTGAAAGCTGTATGTACTTACAGTAACGCGAATGTTACTCTTCAAGCGGGCTAGTTCGAATCTGAGTGTTTCCGTCATGGATGTAAGTGCAAATTTGGACGCCGAATAAACATTCGTATTCGGCATGCCTATGACTACATGACCAGCAACGCTATTAATATTTATTATGTAGCCGTCGATATTATTCTCATTCATGATCCTTATGGCTTCCCTGGAAGCGATTGCGACCGCAAGAACGTTCGTGTCTAACACCTTTCTCCACATTTCTGTGCTTCCGTTATATAAGGACGTGGATTGTACAATTCCAGCATTATTAATTAGCACACTAACTGGCCCAATATTATCGGTAGTCCACTTGACACCGTCGATTATATCTTGCTCCTTGGTAAGGTCGACTTTGACAGCGTAGAGTTGTCCCGGTTCATCTTTTAATTCGGCGGAAAGTTGTTCTATTCTTTCACTGCGTCTAGCGAATCCTACGACCTAAGTTTTCTAGTTAAAATTGAGATTCAAATTCAAGAAAAACACACTTGGTAATATTTCCATAATATTTTTACCAAGCACGTTTTTTTTTTAGTTGGGCATAAGAAATGTTTCACAAAGAGCAATCTATTACTTCTTTTAATTCTTTCAAAACACTTAATTGCCAGGAAATAAGATACTTCAACCCTTTCTAAAAGTCTGTATATTACGCCTTTCTTTCGGTTGGCAGTTTTACCGGTCGTATGCAAGCAAATAGTCTACCTTCAGTCAAGAGCGAGTCTTGCATTTGGAAACTACATGCAAGTAGTTTCTGTTGTTAATTTAGTTTGGTTACTAAGGCAAGAATTAACGAAGCATACTGGTATAGACGATCCTAGACTGTTAATTCATGCCTAAGTAGAAAAGAGTTAAGTAATAGGTGTAATTCATTGATTAGTAAAACATAAATCAAATGTTGCATCTTAGTCTGTATAATCCAGTGGGGTATCTAGTTTATGGCAGGTAGGGTACGTGCCTTGGGCTTAACTTATTGAAATGAATAATTTTTTAATATTAAAAGCTGTTCTACGCTTTTTCTGGCTTACTAAGTGTCGGACTCCGGAATACGTGGATTATCCTTAACTCCGTAGATAAATTACATATATTAATTTTATTTTTATGCAATTTATTTCGTAAGTAGCTACCGTTAAGCTTAAAGTTTTGAATCAACAGTTAAAAACAGCAGGGTCAATACTGTTCTTATGGTAACCAAAGAATACAACAGCGGGAACTACTTGGATGCAATACCCAAATCCAGAACTCGTATTTAACTGTAAATATTTGTTTTACTTTCAAATATTAGACATGCTGTACATTAGTATACAAGATAAATTTCTTATTCGGTGGATATATGGTGTTATTTAAAAAATGACGTTTGTGATGTTCCAAATTCCTATATATTTGAAAGGCGCTCCAATATAATGTTTAAATAGAGTTGAATATGACATTTAATATTGTAAAAATTAATAGATTTAAATTTATGTAATTGCAGAAAAAATCATAAATATCTCGTTAAAAGTAGAATCCTTTTTCATCCTCAAGCCAATTATAAGATATAATATAAACAGTTAGTCCTATCATGCATACTATGTGAAATTTTTTATATTATGTAATATCTTATACCAACAGTTAATAAATAGCAAGTTATCACGATACGAATGCCAAGACCTTTTTTTAAATATAAGAATAGAATTTAAGTTGATTTTTTTTATGCAGTAAATGATTCTGTACATAGTAAAAGCTTGTCAAATTGTTGTTGTTGTTACTGAAATAGTGCAGATGTATAATATTTGTAAAAATGAATGGACACAACGTATTGAACAGATGGTGGTTTTATAGTTGACCCGAGGATAAGTAATTACATAGTTCGAAACCGGTCACAGATTTATATCATATTTATTTAAAAAATACAAACAATACATAGAAAAGTTTTGATAAAAACATGTCAAATACTTTAGGAAGTAATAATATAAATAAATAAAAATGAGTCATCACTTTTAAATCTATTAATAAGAATATGAACACAATTTATTTAAATAATTAATTCATAATATTATATTAACTAAGTTAAATTAAGCGTATTTACTTTCATTCCAGCTTTAACCAATGCTTTGGCCGTGGCAGCTCCAATACCAGCGCTGGCTCCTGTTACAATAGCTATCTTTCCTTGCCATTTCTCCATTCTTTACACTACCTTTACACTATACACACTGTACTGAAGTTTTGGATTTTAGAGAGTTAACGCCGGCACGTCACATATATAAATTCCTAAATATGTAGTAGATAAGAAAGCTGGCATCTTATAGGTATTTTGTTAAGCTACTTTTTTATGTACTAAATGATGGTTCCTATTTGAGCAGAATAAACATTGGCGATAACTTTAGGCGCGTAGTATGTTGATTTTATTACCAACAAATAATTTATTTTTATTTACGAGGTCATTATCTACGAAATAATGTAACCAATGCAATTTTTTTACCCCCACATAGTTATTCATGTCATGGGACGTAGGTGCAGTTTTGTGGGCGAGAATATTGTTTGTAATTCATCTAAAACTGCAAAAGTACTTACGGCCCGAGTGTCATGTATTTTTCCTACTTCCGTGCCAACATTTCAAACAAGTCACCATCTTGAGAAAATATTTGATGCTTGTGTACTTGTATAATAGTTGTCACTTTGACAATGGATTAAAATCATACCGCGTCGTAGCTTCTGCTTTGCTGCTTGATTGAAGTTGAGACAACGACGCGGTTTAAATCCAGAAATCAAGGGTATAGTGTTATTTACGACTGTGGAAGCCTACCTAACAGATTCTTATACATTAAAATGTACGATTTTAAACTAATAACTACTCATATAATCAAATTTATAATTTCGAATTAAAATCCAACCTGCAAACTAAAATACACGATTTCGAATTAAATAATTAAAAAACACGTTGCAAAAGTCAAGTACCTTATTGAAAAATGTGCATTTATCATTGTGTTAATAAAATCAAGTAACGATATCTTGAGTGGATGGCAAACAAATCATTTGAGTAGATTTAATTCGACAAACTGTACGTGCCGATTATTTCGACTGGTTATTTTAAAGTAACTTTCAATGAAACATACTGAACAGACTAAAATATTTTACTATCGACTTTATACATACACACATACCTACATAAAATTAGGTAATCAATATAAATGTTGCTTCATTATTAATCCGCAGTCACAGTATTTGTTTCACGAAGTGGTCTAATTGTAAGCTCTGTAACCTAGAAAGTAAATTTGGAAAGTAAAAAAAAGAGCTGGTAATTCGAATAATCTTTATACTTCACCTGCACACGCAATGGAGTACCTAGTAAATACAAAATGGCGTCAGCAATGTCTTCACTTTCTAGAATTGCTACTTTTGTCTTTATGAACTTGTCATATTCTTCAGTTGACATTAAGTTACTAGTAATAGCTAGTTCTGTTCTAACAGCGCCGGGACTAAGATTCTGTAAATATATTTGCATAATGGAGTTGGTTGTAAGTTATAGCAAAATTATTCAATTAATTAATATTAGCAGTTTTTCTAAACGCATGGTGAAGTTCTCTGGAGCTTCTTCTTGCATATTTTTCATTAAATCGTGATACATGTAAAAATTATATACTTACAGTTACACGAATGTTACTCTTCAAACGAGATAATTCAAATCTCAAAGTCTCTGTCATAGATGTAAGCGCATATTTAGATGCCGAATAGACATTTATGTTGGGAAAATCTAATACTACATGACCAGCAATGCTATTGATATTTATGATGTATCCGTCAATGCTATTCTCGTTCATGATCCGTATGGCTTCTCTAGAAGCAATTGCAACCCCAAGAACGTTCGTATCCAACACATTTCTCCACATTTGCGTGTTTCCGTCATATAAGCTAGTGGGTTGACCAATCCCAGCGTTGTTAATTAGCACGCTAACTGGACCCACATTGTCCGTGGTCCATTTAATACCATCCAGTATGTCTTGCTCTTTAGTAACGTCTACTTTGACAGCGTAAAGTTTGCCGGATGCTTTTTTCAATGTTGCGGCAAGTTGTTCTATCCTTTCTTTGCGTCTAGCGAACCCCACAACCTGAAATTTTCGAACTTGTATAGGATTAAAGGTAATCTTAGATGTATACCATATTACAAAGGAGGATATTCAAAGAAGTCTTTGATGTGGAAAATCTAGTAAACCGATTGACTTGGTTTAAAATTATTAATTTTAGAATTCCGAATGCCGAATGCCGAATATTTATTTGTAATAAACATATCATGTAAGTCAAAAAATTATAAAATTGTACTAAGTTTAAAGCATTTGTTGGGTAATAACATGAGTGTATTTTGAAAATGTGTGAAAGATGACTTGCTTATTTTGCTTGCATATACAAAGGCCACTTTTGATAAGGGCACAAAAAGAAATATACATTTCATGAAAAAAAATGTAGGTTGTGTTTCGTGTGACGTAATGCTAAATAATTAAGATTGTCTCTTGTAGTAGAAATGTGACCTTCACAGTGCATAATAACTCTACCTGCTCAGAATTTGCAATATTGCTTTCTTTCTTTGTTATTTGTGCGTATCGCTTTAAACGGTTCAGCCTGTATGTAAATTGGTTTTTGTATAATACAATAAATCAAAAATACCATCAATTAACAATAAATATGTTAACTATGAGATGGGAATAATTTAATCGACAAATTAAATGAGATTAACAAATTACATCAATCTTATTATTAGAGATAACACCAAAATATTGCTGTGTTCAGAATCTACAGGCATTAAGCTATCAATCTTCTAATCGATATTAGAAATAAGAATATTATTGTAGTCGGTATAAGAAATAAGGATTTCTTGAGTGTGAAAGAAGCATATTTGAGGGTCTAAAAGATGGTGAATAGTAAAAAGAAGCTGGTGGGCATTTAGAGGCAGCCAGAAATCTCAAAGATTAAGATGATTTAGGGCACACATATATTTATAAAAAGAATTTTTTAAACTAAAGAAATTATTTTTTTATGCATATTTCTTCGTTTCAAAGCAACTCAAAGTACAATTGCTTCTTTTGAAAGAATATATCATTATTTTAAAAGACCTATAGATTTGAAGCAAATCTCAAACGAAAGTTTATTTCCTTCCGCTTAAAAAAATATCTTCCTATTGGAAAACCTAATTTTTGGATGGAATAATTCTTTTTGCTATATTTTAATATGTGTGTTTGTTTACGTAACGCTTCTAAAGATAGAACGTTTTTTATTTTCAGGATATGAAACGTTATTATTGTCGCTTGATACAATTAGATATTTTTGTCATTATAAATGTTCCACGTTACGCATGAATCCTATATTTTAAGGGTTTACGTTTGTTGTCTGTCAATTTTTTGTAATTAGATTCTAAGTTCAATAATAGAATCGCTGACAAGTAAACACGTTTATTAAGCTACAACCAAAGATTTGAATTTGTAATCGAAATAACGAGAAAAATTGAAATATAATATAATCTAGTTTATTTACTTTCATTCCGGCATTAACTAATGCTTGGGCTGTAGCTGCTCCAATACCAGCGCTTGCACCCGTTACAATGGCTACTTTTCCTGCCCACTTTTCCATTTTGCGAACTTCGTTTAAACAAAAAATGCAAAAACTGCATCGGTATCTCGAGTGAAACTATTTATACGGTTAGATAACCAACACATCGGCTGATAAGCCTGTTATGATGCGAATATTGGAAGTATGGCTTTTTACAGAATCTAATTCCAACACTCGAAATATGAACAAATTTCATTAGTCATTGTGAGCTAGGGCATTTTTTAAAGTAATCACTTATAGATATTTTAATAAAACATAAAAACAAATAACCTAAATACTCTACAATTTCTCAGTAACACAATTTATACAACAAAAATAAGCAATTCTAGCTGAATAAATAAACTACTCAATTAATTGTAAGAACAAGCTAACTGCTTGCCTGTAACGATATTAGAGGTTCACTTAAACTAAGTACACTCTTTAGTTGAAAGAAGTACAGCAGGTTTTTATGATTACCTACCTGTTTAACTACGGCAGCCAACTGTTTCATCTACAACAAATCATTCTCAAACATTATATTGAATATAAACGAATACGCGTTCATACAACTTTCATCGAACGAAGAAGTATCACTCAGACAGATGCTAATACCTTCGCTTAACCTATATGTAAATAATAATGAAATCAGTGATTTATGCAAAAAATAAATGGTTGTATGTTTATACATGATGTTTGGAAGAGTGAAATAAAATAAAAACGTAGGTTTCCACGGCCAGAGTCAGGTGAAACTAAACGTGTTCCGGGTTTGAACC
>LR736858.1:5071889-5146094 GCA_902654985.2 Oryctes borbonicus
ACCACTCTCCTGAAGAAGCCCCATACGATTGTGGGCGAAACGTCGAGTTTTATTTTAACCAACGACATGACATGGTTCAAACCCGGAACACGTTTAGTTTCAAGTGAAGTAAAATGTTGGACAGGCGGTAGGTGAGATCAAGCCTATTGGATTTTAAGATATTTTTTTCGGCAAGAAATGATACAACTTCCGGTGCGTGTGGGCTAATGGTGGTAGTTCCCATTAAACTCAAACATTTTTCTATTTTAAAACAGTTTTTTCTATTAGAAAAGCGTAAAGCTACTCCACACTTTTCAGACATTATTTATGTACACACATTGCAGGCTAGGAATTTGCATTTCTATCCAAAAGACAATGTCCAATGCCTCCAGAAAGGCAGTGTCCAATGCCATCAACCCTAACTTTTTTTATTGGTATCACTTAGGCTGGTGCTCTTTTCCTTTATAAATACAATTTTTCGTTGAACGCCTGTTGATCATGATCTGTTCTTTTCGTAATTAAAAGATGCTGGTATACTATACATAAAGCATTGGTTAATTCAGGTTTGAATACAGGCTGGGTGCAATACGGCTTTGGAAGATTCTTTTGTTTTTGATTCTTTTTTATATAGAATCCACGTTTGTGACTGTCAAACCTAAAAGATGGTAAAAATAAACGAAAGTATCACTAGAACACATCAGAAAATGCCTAGAAACATAATACCATGAGGAAGCTAAGCTATCAAAGTATCACTTCTTACTTCCCTGCATAATTTTGACGCTGCCTACACAAAGTAATCGTTTTGTTCTAAATCTATTTTTGACAGGTATATTTCTCATTTATCCGATTCATCACTTAATATAGCCAGATATCTTAATATATTAGTAGATTAGCATTCTTGGATGAAAAAAGGTGTAAGAGTTAAATAAGACGCTTAACATATATACCTCTTTATTAAAATACGTAATGCCCAAAAATTGCAATTCATACGGTTACTAAAGCCCTACAAAGGTTATGATTAGAATGTGACATGATCCTGAAACTACTTATAATAATTCTCCCAATGGTCTTATTATTAACTCAGTTACCTGAAACAAAATAGAATTTTATTTTTGATACAGTAGTTATTTATTAAAATGTAAATCAATCTTACTTGGACTTGTAATGGGTTACTGAGAACATACTGAACAGCATTTGCAATGTCTTCGCTTTTCAAAATTGGTGTCGACTGGACATATTTATCATGCTCTTCCTCCAATTCGTTTTTGTATTTGAAAATCATTTCCGTATCCACTAATCCGGGACTGATACTCTGATGAATATGTGGATATAGAAAAGAAGTAAAATATAGGTAAAACCCACCGAAATTCTAATTTTAGTGCCTTCTTTAGCTAATTCCAGTCTGGTTAATTCCGTGAACGCGGTTACCCCAAATTTAGAAGCATGGTAAATTGTTGTTCCCGGCATGTTTAAATAGTAATGTCCAGCGATGCTATTTATGTTAATAATAGAACCGTTAATGTGTTCACTTTTCATGATTCTGATGGCTTCTTTAGTAGCTATTGCTAACGCGAGGAGGTTTGTATCCAATAATTTTTGCCAATGGTCGATGTCTGCATCAAAAATAGTTTCGTTGCAAATTATTCCCGCGTTATTGATGAGAACATGAACTGGGCCGACATTTTCGGTTATCCAATTAAAGGTAGATAGAATCTCTTCCTTTTTGGTTAAATCGGTTTTAACAGCAAATAATTTTCCAGTGTAGTTACCTTTTAATGCTTCTACCTTTTCTTTTCGGCGTGCTAAGCCAACAACCTTCAAAATTTTCAATGAAATCGAAAAATTTCGTAATTTGAATCTTATATTCATTCATTTGTGTAAGCTTATTTAACCTTTATTACCTTCATTCCCTCCTTCAGCAAAGTAACAACAATTGCGGACCCTATTCCTGAACTCGCTCCAGTTACAACAGCAACTTTGTTTTTATATTGTTCCATTTTCTGGAAATTAGAACAATAATAATATTGTATAGGTTCTGTAACATATTACGTATGTTCAACGATACGATATTGCTACTAACCAGGCCACTTGCAGTAGCAATACTGGATTAAGACAACAGGAATGTCGTATGGACGTTGCTTGTAATTATATTAATATTGTAACTACCTATAATAAAGCGTTTATATAATTATTGAGTAGTATAATATACTAGACATTACAGGTTCTATGTATGTATATTGAATGAATTAATAATTTTCTTGAAAATTTGTAGCTATTAATTTATAGAATTTACTCCACGCGACAAATGTGTGCGTATCTCCAAAGTTGGCTAAACGACAAGCAGACTTAGAAGAGCTCAAGTCAAATGATATTTATTTTATAATAGTAATTATCCCTGGCCGGAATCGTAGAAGTGTTTGCAAATATTTTGGGAAACTATGTGATTAGAGTATATTTAATTGGACACTTTCTTCCATAAATGTTTACACGAATTCCAATAATAATAATGTCCAGTAGTATTACTACCATTTACAAGGCAAAATATATAATTAAAAGAAAAAAAGAACTAAATACATATATTTGACAAGTTTACAAGTGAGTCTAAGTGTAGACATAAAGTAAATCAACCAACAAAAATGAATAATTGCAGCCAAAAATTTCAAACCTTTGTATGTGTGTAGGTTCATGAGTGTGAGTTTCACCAGCCTAAATCGCAGAGTAAGATCCCTTCTTATTCTGCGATTTACCCAGGCACTCAGGGGGGCATTAGGAAGTAAGTTTAATAAAAACTGTACATGCTTCTCCCCTCTGATAAGCTTTGGAAATCGTGAATATTAAGTAGATGTTGTAATCGGTATTGCGTTCAGGACAGATACCGTTAGGTTCGAAAGATGAAAGCATCAAAAATTTTTTCTGCGGTCGATCCACAGCCAAGTTTTAGTAGATATAATGAGGATACAAAGTATTCGAATCTGACTCCTTACGCAGCTGTATTGCAAAGTCACAAAAGATTTGGCATGTTCTTATAAGAAGACTTAAGTTTCTAGACATCGACAAACAGACGGTAGAAATACGTTCGATAAAAGAGAGTTCATGGTCAGACAGCACTCCTACATACTTTATTTTTAAATCTCTGGTTGTGACTTCAGATTCAATTGAGTAGTTGCACCGAACAGGACTAGTTGGTGTAAGAAATCACTTCACATTTGTCTGACTTAACCACTTAACCAATCATTAATTATAAGCAAATTATCTTGTTATAGTGCACATCTATGGCCTTAATGGCACTGACTTCATCTGCATAACCAAGAAAATTTTATATCAAACTGTTCAACAGATTATTTATGTAATGGTTGGAAAGCAGTGGACCCAGGTTGGAACCTTGAGGTACTCCTGAAGGTATAGACATATCCTCTTTCTTCTGACAGGTAAGATAGCATCAATTGAATAAGAAAGGAGCACATGCCAATGTAACTCGGCTTACCAAGTAATATTTGTCGAACAAACAAGTCAAAGACTTGTTAAAAAGTCTGTGTGGAGCATCCATGTTGATTTACCGATATATAGATTTGGTGCGGCGATATATTCGGATATATAAGATGCACCTAAATATTTTGAATTCTTACCTTCGCTATGAATCGAGACCGTTTGACCTTGAGGACTATATATATATATATATATATATATATATATATATATATTTAAGTGAGCTATCATAATACGAGAAGTGATAATTTAAAAGCACATGGAAGACATCTCGCATCAGCATCGAATAGAAATTATAAGATACATGTAACAATCAAACCATCATCCGTCGCTGCATTTTTCCGACCTCGAACGCCATAACCAATAATCATTTCAGCCGTAAATAATTGATGAACCATATATGTACATTAAATATGCCTTGGGTACGCGGGTATGTCACTGAGATCACGCGTGTCGTCAAGTATAGCGTCAGTAGCGATTAGGAAGCTCTATCTGTGTATAAAAACGCAGAAACAAATTTTCCTTTAACGCCAGTTTCTTTTACAGAGTCCAGGTTGAGACATTAAAACGCCCTCCCTCTCCCAAAAAAGATACTACAGATTACAGGTTACTTTAATAATATCAAATTTATTATACGCATGTTCACATCATACAATATCCTGCGAACCAAAATCATCAAAGAATATATTGGTGCTTTTAATTATTTGGAGAGGTATTCTCTATTTCGCAGAAGCAGTCGCATCTATTTCTCTTATGGCCCGGATAATAAGTTCATTCACCTAAAACATAAAGGTCCGTCAACTGTTTGTATATTTATTGTTAAAAATAGTGTGAATATTTTGTGTTACCATTATTAGTAATTAATACAAATATTAAACAATTTCTTGGACATTAAAACTGGTACATACCACGTTAGCAAATCTATTATTTCTTATTTGTATTACACACGAGAGGTCAAGATCATTTACTTTCCAAATAAAATGAAATGAAAATTTGAAATACGTAAAGATGTAGTTATAGCATCATCTATTCATTTAAAATATAATAACTTTAAAATGTTAATGCAAAACCACAGATTACAGTTTTTCAGACTTCTATGTATGCTTACTAGCTGTATAGTAAATGTTTCCGGGTTTTATCGGATTGATAATAATTGATCTCATTTTATTATATCATTATTTGTGGCAGATTTTTGACTCCCTGATTTAGGTTGCTTTTTTACGTAATTTGTAGATAGTGTCAGCTGATTTATTTTTAAGTTTTTCAATTGTTATAAGTTAGAAAATATTGGTCAGATTAAAAAATGGCAAAGCAACATTCGTGTCAGTTTTTGATGCTTGACGTCATCCCATAGTCTGTACCTTGCGAATTTCGTAACACCCTATATAATAGGATATAGTTACAATATCCGGGATATTTATAAAAGAACTTATTATGATTTTTGGTGGGAGCTATATCCCAAAATCAGGCAATTTAGTCACTAAAGAAATGTGTTGTTTTTATACCCAGGCACTTTTTCAGTTTTTCGAGTTTCATCGAAATTTGAATTTTCGGGTTGTCCGTGTCAGAAGCACCATAAGGAACCAGACGTAAAAATAAGTAACAAAAGAGAATAAGGTTAGAACAGAGAGAGAATTGATAATTTCCTTTGGCAGCTTGTTGTTTTTATAACGGGTTTTCCATGGCAAACATAATTCATAGGCTTAAATTGGTGCTTAGAATATCTACCACTGCAATAGTATTAATATGCGAATCTGTTGAATAGAGAATTTCATAATTTCTAATAAAATAATATGTAGTTGCTCTAACAAAAATTCTATATTTTACTGTACTTCTATTGACTATACATTTCTCTCCGTGTACAGGGAAAGGATTATCTTTAACTTACGCACTTGGTTTCAACTTCACTAGTTAGGTGACTACTTTGTTCTAAAAGGAGAATATTTAAAAAGTTGTCTACGGTACGTAAGTATTTTCTCAATAGTGAATATCGAAAGATTGTACCAATCTTTGAAGAAAATAGTGTCGCCAACATCTAGATTAAATTGTGAATATTTCTAAAACTAATACCTGCACACGAAGAGGAGTACTTAACATGTACAACACGGCATCGGCAATATCCTCACTCTGCAAGAAGTTCGTTGTTTCTATCATATGCTTGTATTGATCTTTCGTCATGCGACCAGAGGTAAGAAAAATTTCCGTATCGACGTATCCAGGACTAATGCTCTACAAAGACAATAAGCTATATCGTACACAATTCAATCTGGCTTATTTTCACTTAATTACAGATATACGGATATTACTTCCCAGATGCGCCAGCTCATTTCGTAAAGTTTGTGTCATCCCCGTAATTGCAAACTTGGATGCTGTATACAAATTGATGCCCGACAGATCCAGAGCTAGATGTCCGAGAATACTGTTTATATTTACGATGTACCCATCGATATTATATTCGTTCATATCTTTTATTGCTTCTCTAGAAGCAATAGCTACACCCATTACATTTGTATCCAGAATAGCTTTCCATGCGTTAGTGTCTCCATTATGTAAATTTCCGTTTAGTGAGACACCCGCATTATTGATTAAAACACTAACAGGGCCAACATTATCTTTGGTCCACTGAAAAGCCCGAATTATGTCTTCTTCTTTGGTCCAATCTGCTTTGGAAGCATATAATTTTCCCGGCTGATCACTGAGATCATTTACCAAAGCTTCCACCCTTTCCACACGTCGAGCTGTGCCAACTACCTACAAAATTTATTTACAATAAGTTTAGTATACAAATTGCTTGATAAACAACACATAAGTATCAACAACCTCCGCATCACACAAGTTTAATTATTATATAATTAATTAAACTTGTGTGGTTTAGTTTAGACAATTTTGTGTTAAAAGCTTCCTCTAGTAGATTTTTAAAAATATACGGGGGCGTGTCTATTTTTACAAGGGTAGGTTTGAGCTGTTGCAATTTGGTTCTCATTGATTTTTGTGTCGGGATTGATATTGAGTTCTGTGGGATTTTTTACCTGAAGCTGGAACTACTGATATTTATTTGTACAGGTTTTGTAACGCACATATTTCATTTTTTATAGATAGGTTGGAAGAACTTTTACATTTCTTATCAAATAAGTATAATAAAATAGTTTTAACCGGTGATTTCAATATAAATCTTTTAACGTATTCTTCTTATATCTTCTTGAGCTAAAACCCCTATAACTTCTTTCGATACGGATATAAATTACCCACGAGAGTGTCGGCTGGTGGAGTATCCTGTATAGATAATATTTTGACTTAAATCTGGAGCGCTGTGAAGCTTTTGTCTTCAATCCTTGTCTTTCTGACCACAAAGCATAGGCATTTTTAGCAAATATTATTAAGAAATTCTGTCATTTGTCTTTAAACGATATGGGTTGAAGTATGGTGTTTAGTGATGGTAAGAATATTGATTCATCAAATTCAATTGCTAAATATATTGTAAATTCCTTTTTGACTGGTATTAATAAATATTTGTCTTTGAATAGAAACAATAAGTAAAAATGCATTGCCTATTAGGGAGAGACACGCTTATATATCTAAAAATTATTTGTGACATGGGGGGCGGTCAGTTAGAAAGGGATACCTATAGAAATTATTTAAGTAATTATAGAAACGCTATTACTGCTGCAAAGACAGGAGCCTATGCTAGGTTTTTATCTAACTTAAACAATATTTGTAAAGATACTTCGCCTCTAATTAGATACGAATGTAATAACGCGAAAAATGACAAACCTCAAATTGAAATTAATCCTACCGTCTTTAATCATTACTTCGTTACTATTGCTGAATGTGTTATAAGATCTCTTCCTGTTGCAAGTAACTCCTAGAATTACAAGCGCCTACTACTTACAAATTCTAGCTCCATTTTCTTTAAATCTATACTGTCCTCTAATTTTGTAGAAGCTGTTGCGTTCCTGAACAATTCGAAATCTGTCGATTGCTACGGTATTCGCTCGTTTGGCAAAGAGTTGCGTCGGAAAGATTGCGGTTGCTTTAGCAGCATATTTTAATGATTATAATTAAATAACGAAAAAACTCGGACTCTGGACTTTGGTTTGCGTGAATGTATTAGGGTATCTGAAACAATAAAGCTCCATGGTGTGGTCATTGATATATCGCGTAAACGAGATCTGTACAAAGTTATCTAGCACAAGTGATGTTTCAGGCAAACTTAAAAACTTCGTTGAACCGGGTATCATCTTATTGGTTTACTATTCACTATTTCACATCCACTTGATTTACGCTGTCATACTTTGTAAATTCTTCACATTCCGAGGTTTTCAGTTACGAAATCGTGCGTTGCGGATTATTGGGAGTGGCAGCTTTAAGAATCATTGCTGACCAATTTTTAAACAACATCGTATATTACCATTATCATGTACGTACATTTACTTTCAGCTTTTAGAGATCCGTTTAAATAAAAATAATTTCAATACAAATTCGTTAGTACATTCTTACAATACTAGGATCGCACACAGAATTCGAGAGCCAAGTTTTCGTTTATTACAGCTAACTAAAAGTTGTTTAAATATTGAATTATAATTAAATTATTATATAATCTTTTGCATTATATATCAGAAATTTGAATTCAAATGAATTTGAGATATCAATTAGAACCTACTTTATTACGCACTATTTCTACTCTCCTGCGGAGTACTTAGATACGCCTCCTATTATAAACATCTCTCCTAACACGCAGTTGTTTTTTCGTGATCTGCTTTTGTTGTTGTGATTCTTTTGGCATTTGTTTATATACTTAATGATTGTAATAGTTTTGTAAAAACGTAAAATAAATCTTTCCGTCTGTTTATCTATCCTGGGCACCTTTTAACGAAAATTCTATTATTAGATTATCATATTATTATTGCCGAGAGTTTGGTGTATAATAGAAGTGTATTCGTAAGTGATGATTTATCATTAAGGAAAGAATAATCTCCGCTGTTGATAGCATGGCCACGACTATTAAAAACTTGTTCCAATTCGTTCATATTTATTTATCATTTTAAGCAAAATAAAAACTTTTACGGGATAAAGGACCTTAAACATATGGATTTTAAGGATGCCAATGTCTTAGTCTCTATTACATGATCCAAATAATTAATTGGTGACCAATTTAAAGTCTGTGGTGGCGAGGAGCTAGCATTTTCTTCTAGTAATGTAAATATTGAATTTTCTTATAGAATGCCTAAGATATATGGCCAAACTTATATATAATAATAAAAATAAAAATTGTCAATTTACCTTCATTCCCGATCGTACCAGTGCTTTCGCTACTGCAGCTCCAATGCCTGAGCTCGCCCCGGAAATTAATGCAACTTTGTTAGTCCATTTATACATTTCGAAGAGAAATAATCTAAGCGAACTAAATTTATATATAAATACATACACGTTTCTACTATTGTAGATATGTATATGCGATAACAAAATATATAATCACCCATAATTCCGAAAATAGATTTTAGCGAAGGTACTGGATCTATTTACAAATGTAATTCGAGCGTAGATTACATAATGGTACATTTTACTTCCAAAAGAGGTTTTTTCTTATCACTAAAATTTAGTAAAGTGAAGTCTAGTTTCTAAAAAATTAATATTCTCTTTGATAATCTTTCCCTATTGTGAGAAGCGCAGTGCAAGCAATTCTATTACTGTTATATGAAAACTTTATGCTTATCACCTTGCGTTTTAACTGTAAAGACACCATGTCGAAGCGATCCAACATAAGCCTATAATCGTAGCGTCATTCATTCATTCATTTATACAGTTTGGGTTAAACGCCAATATTTCACATACTTGGGCTTAAAATTCTTTGTACCGGTGCCCCATCACCAACCCGATAACGGTCTTAATTTCTCTTTTGTTGCGTCTAATTCAGTTAACAGAAAACTTAGCATCTCCATTGCCTAATCGAGCTTCGGTGTACCAGTCAACCTCCATTTCTTTACTTGTACTTTATCTAAGCAAGACCATATCTCCCTGCTAGCGGAATTCCTTGTGAATTCACATACGAGCTCTAGTCCCGTGAAGTGTTTCCTTTAACCCCCCTTAGCTAGTTCGTCGACTAATATATTGCCCTTAATATTCCCATGTCTTGGCACCCAGATCAAAGACACACTGTATTGTACCCGTCTAGTGAAGGATTGTTTGCATTCTCTATTGGTTTAGACTTTGTAACATGATTCATAACTGCCTTGATAGCGGCCTGTCTATACACCAATGGCATCTGCGGGGATTTGAATTGCCCCAGTAATGAGAATTGCAGCTCATTTCTTGTAAATTTGGCTTCATTCGTTCAGATAATGTTGTCCAAAAATAATTCGTGTTCTAGAAACCATATTAAAATAATTCGTAAAAAGTATACCGAGCAGGTGAGGTATGGGATATACTTGATATATAAATAGGGCATGATCTATTCAATTCAATTAATTCTACCGTGAACGTAGCCAGAATTTGGTCAGAGGGGCTAATTAGAGTAGTCATTTTGGAGACTTTTGTATGACCGGAGAAAGGGGTTGCAAGAATTAAAAAGTGAAATTATTTCAGAGATTTAAGGGACGCCATGGGCCCCCTGCCTTTCTTCGGCTACGCCCATGAATCCTACATATTTTGCTGTTTTACAAGGTGAAGATCAACTTCTTTCGATAAAGCGCTGCGAAAACAGGCTTAGAAGTTATATATTTATTAAGGGTACTCTGAAAGGCTGCTCTAAACATTAAAATATCAAAAATGTAGCAGATTTCAAAAAAAGGATGAGGAATAAAACACAAAAAATATCGAAACCATCTCCACTCTTTCCTGTAATGGATGGAAATAAAAGGTAATGGAACGCAGGTGACGTCATGAGCGGCTTGATCTCGAAGAGACTATCCAGGCGTATTTAAAAGTTGTAAATGTTGGAAGTAGATCAAATGCTATATTTAAAAAAATGTTTTATTTTATTACAAATGATGTTTCTTGTTATATATATATATATAAAAATCAGAATTATTTAGGCTTATTGAAACTTTCAGTTATACTGCGACATCTACTGATCAATCGTTAAAAATCACACCAATTGATTCTTTTATGCATATTAGATTATAAGATGGCACCACTAAGTCGACATGATTACGCGCATTCACTATTCACAAAAAATAATTACGATAACCTCTTAAAATAAATGTTAACGTAATTATAAGAACATAAGCCTAGCCTTTCAGCCTATACTACGATTACTATGTGGTGTAACCTTCGCATCGTTTGTTCAATGAATGTTATCGGATCTTCGTTCTCTAGCAAATGGTTTCGTGGTATTGCTTTATTAATACATACTATTAACGCTTATCAAGAAACAACGCGCCCAAAATAAGAGATAACGATGGACGAATGATGAGAGATGATAAGCGTATGTACATATTACAATTCTTTATTGGAACCAATTGGAACCAATTTGAATTTTTTTTTTACATCTGACACTTTGTTAAAAATTGTAGATGTCAAATCCAAGAACTGCCCCAGAAGTTCATGATGGAAGTACTTCTACAATTTTTCACAATTTGCAATTTGGCTATAATGCTGAATTATCAAAAGTTAAAACGTCGGAGTTTTTAGAACATTCTAAGCATGTTGTCGAGATCATAGGTAATTTATTTACTTGAATGATATCGTATTGAATGTAAATATTGTCTACTTTTTTTTAGAGAAAATGGGTAAAATGTTTGCCCCTTTAAAATATGACATGAATGGAAATATAAATGTGAGTAATTTAGTATTATAAACAATAACTTGTGTATAATGCACATTTCTATTTTCAGAAAATAACGGCAATGTATAAAAAAGACGAAGTTGCTCACCAGTATTTGGAAGATATGGTTCTAACAGAGCAAGCAGCAGGAGGTCTTACTACAATAGATGCTCTACAATGGCTTCGAAGGTAAGTAATTTGTTTTTGTAATGTAAGAAATGAGTGTATTAAATATTACAGAGGATTACATTTTCTTGCCAAATTTTTTGATTGTATCTTAGAAGATGTTGATCAAGGTGGTAATCAACAAACTTTGGTACCATTTTTAAAAATTGCCTATGAAACTGTGTTACAACGTTATCATGGTTGGATGGGAGGACAACTATTTAATGTGAGTATAAAGGAATTTTAATTTGAGAAAAGTTTATAGAACTGAGCAAACAGTTGAAATTGAAGATTCTTGCTATACTAACACTACATAAATTAGGTGAACACATTGGAACATTTATTTTATTTGATAAATGGGTCCGTTTCTCCTTCGGTTTCTTCCAATAATTCACTACAGTATTGCCCCGTGATCGTGCGACTTTTCTTCAAAACGTCTATGAGGATTACTCCCTTCAAAACCAAACGAATTATGGTTATGACCTTTCCAACCATCTTTGGAACAAATTCGCATTGAAAAGTCCATCGTTTTAACTATCGCTTCGTCTCAGGCATGTAATAACGGATCAAGATTTCATCATCGAGGATGATTTGACGGAAAAATTCTTACCGATATCGCTTATAGAAATTTAAACACTTGTTATCCACTGTTATCAATTGCGGCACTCATCGATCCAACAACTTTCTCATTCCGTCCTTACTTTTCCTGTAAAATATTAATTGCTGTTTTCTAGGATACACCCATGGATTCAGCTATCGCATAGCGCGAATTTTGTCAAGTCTTTCAATGATTCACATTTGCCGGGCAACCTGGGCGTTCTTCATCAAATACGGATGCTCGGTCACGTTTGAATTCATTAAACCAATATCTAACAATTGTCATATATAGATGGCGGAAGGTTCTCATAGACAACGTCCAACTTTGCTTTAATTTCTTCGCATGTTTTTCCATCCGAAAGTTGAAAGCGAACTACAGATTTTTGCTCAATCCCGAAGGAAACGTCATTTGTCCAGTTGCTATCAATGACAATATATGCCGAGATACGCATGACGATAAACTTGTTTTGATTATCTAGCCTGGGACTTCAGCGTCTTTCTTCAGCCAATCACTAATCCAGAGGAAATCTTCTTGGGTCGTAATATGTGTAATGCAAGGCGTTTGTTCTGCAGGTTTTAGGAACCTAATTATAGGAGGATGTTTAGGGTAGACATTGTTGTAATATTAACATCAAATCGTCAAAGTCTCTTTGAATTATAGAGAGCTTAACTAGCTGTAACCGGTGGAGTTATCATTTTTTTTTTCCTTGAAATAGATTGTAAACTATAATTTAATTTCAATCCAATCTATCAGGAACTTACCTCTTTCTTCTATATTCTAGATAATGTGCCGCTTCGCACCAAATCGCAAGGAACTTTACAAAATACTAGCATCCACGCATACTTACAACGAAGAACATGTAGTTGCGGGCATGAGAGTGTTTAAAACAAATTTGCTGATTTGTATTAATCACTTGGTGAAGTTTTATCGCGATTACAATTTGGAAAACGAAGCTGTTGTTTGACAATTTTATTTTGTACATAAGAGTTATATATAAATAAAATAATTTAATTAAAAAAAAAATAACTTATTTATTGCCGAAACATACATCATCTAGTTTAATTTATATTTACTTTGTCCTGATGTACCAGGTATGTGGCTGCGTAAGTTCATTATTCTCACGTACAACGCTTGCTTCCTAGCTGTGTATTTTAAAGCGCTGTATCCAGATGTTACTTGAACGATTAGCAGCAAGCACATGATGAATTGGATGGTTTTTATCATTATGTGTAGGTTGAAATAGGGATTTAACAACAAAAATATTTGAAGAGGACATTGCAGCAGAATTGATAACATCCAAAACCCGGCTAATTCTGGTATCTGCAAAATCCTATTGAAAATACCCGCAATTTATTTATTTATATATTAATTTGCACCTTACCTTATCTCGTAAATTACCCTCGTAGCCAAGATAAAGCCTCAGAATCTCGATACCAAATAATACAGTGATAATACTAAGTGTAATGAATTTATACAGTTCATTAAAAGTATTAAACTAAAATAGTGTGAAATTAAAACTGTAATTCTTTGTAATTGTAGGAACATGGATGTATGTTACTTACTTGATTAATTATATAAAATATAAGTGCAATGAACCAAATGGGAGCTAGGATTACATTGAAATAAAGCGCCATCTGCAGTGGCAAATTTGCCATTACTTCATTACCTGAAATAAATCGATTTAAAGACTACTGGAAAATGTAATTTGTAATTTTCATTGAATTATTTGCATGGTCCGAGATAATTTTATAGCACAAACACGAGTTAATGTTGCAAATAATGACAAAGAAAATATTGTGTCGTTCATAGTTTTTGTACTGTCCCCTCCATGAAATATAGATCAACATAGTTGAAGTGCCGCCTTTTAGGTTTTGTTGTTTGCTGCACTAAGACGTTTTGCTGAACATACCGTCAGGTTCAGAAGTTTTCTAAAAACTGGCATTGTCTTTTGCTCTTTGTTTTGTATTTTTGGGTTGCGTCCATTGTGGTTTGTTATTATATTACCAATCTCCATATTACGATGCTTTTCATTATTTCTAATGAAGTAGCACATAATTGGTTGGTATTATATTAGTGATTTCTTTTAACAAATATCCTGACGTTAGCCATGCTTTTCTGTGAGGTAAAGGTGTTCGGCGCCCATTGACTTATCCGTGTGTCCTTGTTCTTTCTTCTTTTTTTCTTTGGTGTTTTTTAATTCGGCATTGTATACATGTCTGGTTTGTTCAATATACGATTTGCCACGTCGGTAGGGCAATTCGTAGGTCCTGTTAGTTTGTAAGTAACTGGACACAAGCTGGTCAATCTTCTTTACTGCGTTGTACCTATACTTTCTATAATTTTCCTGCAGCACTCTCTTTAATTTGTTCCTCATTCCAGCGATGTATGATTTTTAGTTGTAGTCAACTGTCTCTTCTTTTATTAAACTTGCACAATGACAGACATTTTTTTCAACTTCTCGTGTACCTTTTCCCTTCCATGCAGCCAGATACCAATAGGTCAGTTTCCTGTTACTACTCCCTATAGCTTCTTTTTCAATGCTCTTCATGAGAGCCATATTTTGAAATAACGTTTATTTTTACGAAACAGTGTGATTAGCCATTAGCCCAGTAGTTACTCTTTCTTTTTCTTCAAGTTCTTGTCTTATTGGTGTTACCAATTTCTTCGAGGTGTTTTATCACATATTATACACTGTATAGCACCAACATTCAAACCTTTTTGGTAATTTCGTCCTGAGGTTTAGTCAGTTCATATAAAAACTGGATGACTGGATCTTCAAACGTTGAGCAATACTAAGTTCGTTTCGTTTGGCCATTATTTAAGATTGTAAACAATAATACAGTATTCGATAAGAGCACGCGAGTAATTCCACCAAAATTAAGGTGCCTAACAATTATGAACACGGCTGTCTATTTAAATGTAAACAAGAAATTAGCTTAGCTTTGTCAATAAATTAATGGAGCATCGGTTATTTAAAGCCAAATGTGCGTGGTTTGCATATATGAAACTAATTTAAAGTATCTTTAGTGATGATCAATTTATACAATTGTTTTACGCCTAAATGAGAAAGTATGTGGTGTGAAATTTTTATGATACATAAAAATGTATTTAAAATTCGCACAAAAGCGTCGTTTACACTTTTCCGATTTTCCTCCCGAAAAAATAGGATAAATGACTGCAAATGACATTAAACTCTACCAATAACATCTTCATTTAATTTGTGCGATAATCCAGGAATTAGTTTATCCGTCACTGAAGTCACAGTTTCCCTCCAGTTTAAATTATATTGATTGGCATTCATTTTCAACACTGCTCATTAGATATAAAACTACCAGATTTCGACAAGAGCGAATGAAAGAACTGAACAGAAACATGAAACTGCAAGGTGAATGCTTACAAACGAAAAATCGATTTGTGTTATTTCTGAATTGGTTTCTATGGTAACTCGGTAAACCCACAACAAATAATGTTGTCAGTTGAATAGATATGTTAGTAAACAATATTAAAAGTCCATTAAACTCAAACTATTATTTATTTAATCTTGATATTTACTAGTAATTCAAGTTATTCTTCCGAATATGCACTCAGATATTTTCCGTCACAATACGAAATCGTACGTAGATAAAAGTATCCCGATAAGATAAAGAACAGAGAGGTATTGTCAAAATGTCGGCAAATAGGGAAAAATCCAATAGTAGTAGTAGTTATTGTAACAACATGTCCATCACAAATGTAATTGAGTGAGTACACTGCAAAAATTCAATATTAATACTCTGCACTTTAGTAAATGATTATTATTTCTTGCTAAGTGTTTGAATGTTCCTTAATTATCAATATCACCTATAGATCAGAGACCTTTTTGGAGAGAAATTGTAACGTTGATTCCGTGGAAGAGTTTTTACAAGAATCATTGCATGATTGGCTCTCCACATGGGATGATTTCCACGATATGGCTGCTGATATTCATGAAAAAATTAAAGGTGCTCATGAAGAATTATTAACGAAATTTGTACATGATGGAAAATATAAGGATGAAAATTTTTCAGAAGAATTGCAAATCTCGCTTGAATGGTACGTCATTTTTCAATTTGATTTCATCTCGGATTGACATTGCTGTACTTACACTAATAAAAACAATAATATGCACGTGCTTACCCATGGTTATGCCACTATAGTTCAATGTTTGAGGAATTCAAACACCTGCAAGTTGCTAAATATACTATTTTCCTTTTCTTCTTGTTTCAGTTTAATATTAAATAAGCTACATGATCATGTACTACCTCTAATTTGTTACTTCTACACAGAGGAAGACAAGCTTTTTTATCAGAAATGCAAGGCGCTATGCGATCTGAACGTAACTGCAGAACAACTAGGAGCTCCAGAAGATTACGCAATTCCACTTGCAGCAGCTGTAAAATAAGTCGAAAGCCTTGTTCATGTTCTTAAATTATACTTAACTATAAGCAATGCGAAAAAATTATTTTTCCTTGATTTTATCGGTGTAATTAAATGTATTTAATGAAACACAATCTGAAGACACTCGAGGAGTCTAAGTTCGAGTCCTATCGGTGTCAGTAATTCAATTATATCGGTAAAATCAAGCAAAAATCGATTTTTCAGTATTCGCCGATGGAAGCCAGTACATTCATTGTAAGAAATACGGTTTAAAACTTCTTTCTTAAAGGAAATTTAAGTAAAATTTAGTGCGTGGACCAAGGCGATTTAATATTTTTTTCTATGTAATATGATAAATATTCTAGGTCGTGGAATTTGCCAGTCTAGACGCACACAAGAGTCCCACAGAAAAAGTGCATTGCCTATCCACGACCTTTGATCTAGTTTACGCTGAATTGAAAACTGCTATTGTTGAAATAATATCTACATCCGCAGGTAGGTATTGCAAACAACAAATTCGCTAATCATTTAATGTTTGTCGTAATTTTTCTGCAGACGGAAATGAGATCCCTGTAGTAGAGAATCGAGATATAATTCCCGTACTTATGAGTGTAATTATAAGATCTAAACTCATTCACCTATATAGCAATTTGTACTATATAGAACACTTTCTTTGGAAATTACAAGAATCGGAACATATCAAGTAAGCAGACAATGTTATTTAAGTATCTCCGATAGTTATATCGTGCTACTTTCAGAAATATAATCGCGATATTTAAGGACGCCATCGAACAAATCGAATCACTAACTGATGAAGATATAAGACCATCGAGTTCCGGTAAAATGCGCAAAAATCTGGATTTTATTGAGGTTACTACTATAATGGGCGAAATGGAAACGAAATCCAAAAATCGGACGACGTCATTACTCGAAAACCACATCAAGCGCGTCACTAATCTCATATTCACATCAACCAATAATGTGAATTAAAAGAATAGGAAAAAATATTTATTGTTATATATTTTTATTTCTTTGTATATAAATAAACTGTTTAGAAATGCTGTAGTCTGTTTTCCTTGGAAGAACACTGTATATTAAAAATTAATTACTTATGCAACTTTGTTTACATCTGCGTTAATAAGGTTGCATAAATGGCACAATTTCATATAAAAAAAAATTCAAAGTACAAAACAAAAGTAATATAGAAATAGAAAATTATTTTATGTTTTCTTACTATTTCTAATACTTTGTTGGTTTGTTGATGAACCCGGTATAGTATTTTGTTCGGATGCAAACAGAATGTAGAAATATACGGGAATTTTTCATATTTTAGTGAATTAATATGAGCTTATTCAGTCACATCCTATAAATTTTGTAGTATTTATACAAAATTAAATACGTTGATTACCCTAATTTTGAATGATTAAAAACAAATATTTGTTCATAAAACAGGTTATTGCCATGAAATTAACATCAAATACGGCGGGTATTACGAACTTAAAATAAGCCAATTTTAATTCAATTCCTAAAATTAGACAACGTAAGCACCGAAGCGTCTAAAAAATAAACATAATTAAGAAAAAATGTTCCTCAATAACGTTTAAATAATTGCAGATATTAGTAATAAAAGCAATTGGATTTACTAACGTAGACCATTTGATTAAGAAAGATAAATGCAGTTACGTTTAAATTAATTGTATGCAAAGGTGTTAATGCTCATATAGATCTGATAAAAATTTGATTTATAAGATTAGAAACATTATATAAACGTATATTAATTATTTAATCCAGGATTATACCAGATTTGTGTGTAAATAAACGTAAATAATACATTTTCAAATGATCGAAGCCGCAAAAAATATTATTTTCTAATTATCCTCTATTTTGTCATTAACATTAATGAACACTTTCCTACATTAACCATTAAACAGGTTCAGCAACTGATACGTACAATAAATTTTCTTAAATGAAAACTGTAGGAAGGTGAAAATTACTAATTTTTTTTACTAGAAAATTATAAAATAGAAATCTTTTCTTAACATTTTTAGTTGATTTTTACAAATTCATAGCATTAACTATTTATACCAAATACAAGTTACTTAATTAGCTTAGCAAACATTCAGTTATGCAACCTTTTACATTCTAAGGTTAGCAAATTTTGGAAAGAAACGTTCCCATAAAATGCGTTGCTTTTAAATAATTTTCTATAATCCCTAGTTTATTGCTGTTGGATATCGCAGTGTATATTTATTACCTATAAAAACTGTAGGTTTTGTATTATAATAAACTAATAATATAAAGGAAACATTAACGAATACTCGAAAAAGCATTGTCATTTAAGGCAAATTATGTATTAATAAGGGGTCTTGTTATAATTCACGATTATTTTTTAAGTTAAGAGGAACTGCTGCTCTATTATTATTAGGTTTTTATTTTATTTGTACGTTTCACGCTGTGTGTTGTAAATCACAGAAGTTTAGGTATTTATAATTATTGTTTTTGTAATTACGTGGAATTATGAACTCCAACTGTCTATTTAGTATGTAATTAACTTAAATCCGTGTGTTTTTATTATCTTTATACGTAAGCGAATACGTATTTACCAGGGGCTATTTGAAATAAAAAGTAAGTCAAATTTCGCGCCAAAAGAAACCGTTTTTACCTACCGGGTGGTCACTCATTTTCGTTTTGCGCTTTTTGTGATTGCAATTGTGCGAGTGAAACTGAATTTGTGTTTTGTCGGAAGAACAACATTTTTTAAAGTAGGTACATCGCTATAGCTGAATATTTAGCAACATCTGTCAGTTTGCTAAATATTCCTGTCACAGTGGGTAAATTTTGTCTCTTTTCTTACGCTTCTGTATTTGTTATTTTTGGGGTTACAAATATATAACTACATAGAGGGTGTGTGAATAATGCTGAACTTTTATTAAACAATTCATCGCCAAGATCGGCCGAGAGACTAAAATGTAGTTAATAAGAGTTCAGGATTTTCTTAGATAAACGACTAACTTAAATTGTGTATGATTTGGTTTGTAATGAAGGTTAGGAGTTGCATTTACAACAAATTACGTCGTTTCAGTTGGCGAAATTGATGGAATGATTGAATATTTTCAACTTCTTGAGTGATCTAGTTGATAATTATGGCTACATTAGCACATCAGGCAGCAGCCCTATTGGATTTCAATAGGAAGTTGGACATAGGGCTGCTCGATAGTGTTGTTGTCAGTATGTATGCGGGAAATGGTGAGACTCAGCGAATGGCACAAGAAGTATTAACCACTCTTAAGGAACATCCGGATGCTTGGACCAGGGTCGATACTATTCTAGAATATTCGACTAATCAGCAAACGAAATATTATGCTTTACAAATACTAGAACAAGTTATCAAAACTCGGTGGAAAGTCTTACCTAGAAATCAATGTGAAGGCATTAAAAAGTACATTGTTGCCTTAATTATTAAGACGAGCTCAGATCCTGAATCATTAGAAGCAAATAAGACATACTTAAATAAGTTAAACATGATTTTAGTTCAAGTCCTGAAGCGTGAATGGCCGAAAAACTGGGAATCATTTATACCTGACATTGTAGGTGCAAGTAAGACGAATGAAAGTTTATGTCAAAACAATATGTGCATATTAAAACTTTTGAGTGAAGAATTATTTGATTTTTCTACTGGGCAAATAACACAGACAAAAGCTAAACATTTAAAAGATACAATGTGCTCTGAATTTTCTGGTATTTTTCATCTATGCCAATTTGTATTGGAAAACTCCCAAAATCCACCGTTAGTTAACGCTACCTTAGAGACGTTATTGAGATTTTTAAACTGGATTCCGCTAGGCTACATATTCGAAACGAAACTGATAAATACACTGATATTTAAGTTTTTGCCGGTGCCAATGTTTAGGAATGTAACATTGAAATGTCTTACAGAAATAGCTGGAGTCAGCGTCAGTAATTACGATGATGTATTCGTTAGCTTGTTCAATCAAACGATGGCACAATTGGAGATTATGTTACCATTACAAACCGATATACCCAGCGCTTATGCAGGTGGTCAAGATCAAGAACAGAATTTTATTCAAAATTTGGCATTGTTTTTATGTACATTCTTAAAAGAACATGGAAATCTAGCCGAAAGATCAGTTGGTACCCTCCGAAATGCTTTACACTACTTAGTGCTAATATCGGCCGTAGATGAGGTGGAAATATTTAAAATTTGTTTGGAGTATTGGAATAGCTTAGCGTCCGATTTATATAGAGCTGTACCATATGCTGGTGTTTTGTATCAAGAAGTTTTAAACAAAGTTAGGTACATTATGATTTCAAGAATGGCTAAACCGGAGGAGGTACTAGTTGTCGAAAATGATAATGGTGAAGTCGTTAGGGAATTTATGAAGGATACAGATTCTATAAACCTGTACAAAAACATGCGAGAAACTCTCGTCTATCTAACACATTTGGATTACGCTGATACTGAAAGAATAATGACAGAAAAACTTCAAAATCAAGTAAACGGATCTGAATGGTCTTGGAAAAATTTGAATACATTGTGCTGGGCAATTGGTAGTATATCAGGAGCAATGCATGAGGAAGATGAGAAACGATTCTTGGTTACTGTTATTAAAGATTTACTTGGGCTATGTGAGCAAAAACGTGGCAAAGACAATAAGGCTATAATTGCATCGAATATCATGTATGTTGTTGGACAGTACCCCAGATTTCTAAGAGCGCATTGGAAATTTTTGAAGACCGTTGTAAATAAACTTTTTGAATTTATGCACGAGACGCACGATGGAGTTCAAGATATGGCTTGCGATACTTTCATAAAGATTGCCTTAAAATGTAGAAGGCATTTTGTTACTACACAAATTGGCGAATCCTGTCCCTTTATTGAAGACATCTTGGCATCGATCCCTACCATCATATGCGATTTACAAACACAGCAGGTGCATACGTTTTATGAAGCTGTTGGATACATGATATCGGCACAGGTTGATGGGGCAACACAAGAGGCTTTAATAGAAAAATACATGTTGTTACCAAATCAAGTAAGTATTGATAGTAATATCAGTTATTGATTTTTTCAATTTGTATGCCAATTTACAAAATTAAGAATTAGCAACAAATTTTTTGTTCAATTTTTTAATGCATTGTTATACGTCAAACTTATTATCAACCTAATGTTTCAAAGCTGTTGATCACCATAATTTGAAATTTTAATGCCTTCTTTTTTCGCAGACGCATTGAGTATTTTTTTATATACAAGTGAAATTCGTAATGTTTTTTTTCTCATTGATAATAACGATTTTTTTTTTTTACTTTAGGTTAATAAGTTAATGCGCATGCTCGTGTTAGATTCAAGCATGTGTATTTTTTTGCTATGTCAAATTTAAGTAAAATCTTTTAAATTTAACCTTTAATTCAACGAAATTGCAGCACTGGAAATAAGTACAACAGTATAACACGCGGTGTAACGTGGAAATGTATAGGAAACAATTTAGTTTATTGGCAGATTCATAGATAACGCTAACAGGCATTCGTTTACCTCATTTTTCTACAAGGGTTAGCGTTTTTTGAGCCTACGAATAGGAATATAGAATTCATTATTCAATTATTTTAATTAACAAAAAGCTGAGGAACTCCAATAAATTACCTCTTGGGTACCAGGGCTTGTATTACATTATGCGATAGTTCTCAATGAATCACTTTTTTTTGTCGCATGAACAAATTTATTTAATTGGAAGGAAGGGTATAATTCCAAAACCAAATATTTGAATTCTCTATTTTAAATTGATTACATTATTTATTTATTACACATTAATTTTTTTAGGTTCCTTTTATGTGTAACGCAATAATTTTTGGAAATTTTCCCTTAAAGGTATAAAATAGAAGTTAATTTGGGAGTTTCGTAATTTTTTAATTTAAAAAGATGAAATTTGGTGCTTTGACATTTATGACGTTTTGTGTGTCAATGGTTAGACGACGTGTGACTTAAAAATACGGTAAACTTAGCATTCGTAACAATATTGTTGAGTATTTCAATCTTGGCATTAAATAATAATAATCAAAGACCAGGTTGCCTACTTGTATACAGATTTCGTACATATTTATACGATGTGAGAGTAGTTTGAAAAGTTTCCAGCCCAACGCGGATTCAAAGTTTTTTTTGTGTTTTATTTCTTAACATACTCTCCTTGTAAGTTTATACACTTTTCTCAGCTTTCTTTCCATTTCTTTAATCCGTCGAAGTAATAATTGGCATCTTGTTCTGCAAATAGGCGTTTATGAATATGACGGCTTCCTTTTAGTTGAAAATCCTTGTTTTCTGAATTAAATTTTGAGCCTACTAAGCAAAAAAAGTCGCTGGAGGTCCCTAATCTAGGGAGTAGGATGGATAGTCTATCAACTCAAACCCCAATTCGTGAAGTTTTGCCTTTTGCTTTTCCTCTTCCAAGCTAGTCGATTAACACAACTCTGCGACTATCCCAAAAAACATCAACTTCCCAGTATTTACCTTTTTCGTAGTCGATTTATCCTTCGTTGTCCACTGTTTCGACTGTGTCTTGTCTTGAGGAGGGTCCTGGTATTAATTGACGGCAAAACTGCTTCACTTAAACCGCTTCAACAGAGTTTTATAAATGTTCGTTTGAATGTGTTTTTAGTCCTGTCTGAGCAAGCGTGGCATCCAACCTGTGGTTAACTTGTTAAAGTACAAATCAGTCAGTATACGACAAACGTTCTTTCGAGATGCCTACAACTTCTCCTATCTAGCACATTTGTGAACTTTTCCGATGTTATCGGTAGTGGTTGCAGTTTTTGGCCGTTCTGAACACTCGTCCTTAACCAAGCTGGTACAACAACGTTTAAATTCCGCTGGCCAGAATTTCACTGTGGCAAACGATAGTGCCCATAAACAGCACCCATCATTAAATAAGCATTGTTAATGGCCAACGTGGTTGTTGAAATTTTCTAAGGCACCTTTCAACGCATGCGCAATTATATTAGAAGAATATTTTTTACGAGTAGCGTCCTCTTCTTGGGGAGGCTCGAAATTTTTCCGACTACCGTCGTACGTAAACAAGGCACTAATTTTTTATTATTTTCATTTTAATAAAATTATATCTCATAATATATCCTGTTTTGGTCTATTCTAATGTAAAATACTTTTTGATAGGTATGGGATGACATTATTTCTCAAGCAAGTAAAAATGTTGACATTCTCAAGGATACGGACATCGTAAAACAACTTGCAAGTATACTGAAGACCAATGTTCGTGCATGCAAGGCCTTAAATCATGCTTATGTCATGCAGTTGGGTCGTATATATTTGGATATGTTAAACGTTTACAAGGTAAGAAAATATTAATACTAATATAGACATTTAATCGTTGTAGATAATAAACAATAAGGTTTATTAATTATTCTAAGATAATAACACTGAACAATAAATTTTTCTATATATTAGTGTATATCAATCAATTATATATGAATGTAAATTTTTCTTAGTATTTACAAGATTGATTTATCATCAACTTTTTCGGAGATTTTACTTTATTTCATGTACAACTTTTGCTCCGTAGGTTATGTCCGAAAATATAACACAAGCAATTGCTTTAAATGGCGAACCTGTAACAAAGCAACCACTTATCAAGAGTATGCGCGTCGTGAAAAAGGAAACGTTGAAGCTAATCTCGGACTGGATCTCGCGCTCCAATGACCACGCAATGGTACTAGAGAATTTTATACCTCCGTTGTTGGACGCGGTCCTCTTAGATTATCAGAGAACGGCCGTGCCATCCGCCCGTGAACCAGAAGTGTTAAGTGCAATGGCAACAATTGTTAACAAATTAGAAAGTCACATAACTTCAGAGGTAATTGTTAAATCTTCTATTTACACATCGAATTCTGGGGAAATTGGTTATTTTTAGAACTGTATTTTTTTTGTAATTACTTTCTGCGTAAGGACTAACATACTAAAGGTTAAGTGTAGATCAGTTTTGAGTTTAGGCCTGTTTGAATGTGAGGTAATTTGTTTCGTACAGATTTAGATGTAGTTTTTTAGGGTTTCCCTCTTATGGTCTCCTAAATATCATAGGCATTACGTGCACCACATGTATTCGAAGCATTAAAATATTTTCTTTAATAAATCCCTATTACATTGAAAATCGCTATTTTGGATCATTACTGGACTATGACGGAAGTACATTGCCATCGAATGATTGAATGGGCAGTAAGTTTTTTAATTGTGGTGTTTTAATTTATATTAAAGCGACCTGGTAAAAGTTTTTGCACATAAGCTTGACCATGGGTCGCTTGATTTTTCAACCAGATTTTATGAATCGCAAGGTAGAAAAGGTGACGATAATGTTGTGCAATGTTAAACTTGGGACTGCATTCTGCGCCGTCTATTGAGTTTTGTAAATAAATGGCAACAATCTTGAACTAGGAAGATGTTTATCCTAGCTTACTGTGTAACAACCAACAATAAGACTTATCGTCACATTCTCTCACAGAACAACTGCGACGTCGCATTTTTCTCCTAAAATAGGCTTATTGATAATTAGCATTAGTCAATTAAGTAGTTTCTTTCTGGCTGTATCTAAGTGTAATTAGAAATGTGTATTTCGTGTTTTTTTCCAATCGTGAATGAAAAACGAAGATAAAGATAGGTGTGTTTAACATTTCGAAAATATGTGTATTATCTTCTTCAGAAAACGAAAGTCACTGAGAAAAAAATTGTTGAAAACTAGTATGGAGAATCGAAGAATTACATTTTTCAACATTTCGAATTTAGTTTATAATAGTAACCTTACAATGTATGTACTTTACTTCCTTACATAAATGTTTTGTAACATGCAATATACTTATCTGATAGATAGATAAATAATGTTTACCTATTCAAACGGGCGCTTCTATTCTTCTGTAGCTGTTCTATAGCAAGTAATAGCAAATAACAGCAAATAAATAGCAAGTACCTAAGGTAAGAGTACCAACATAGATAATGCGGATAGCATAATATCCCTACAACCACATATAATAGAAAGTGCAGTCATCCAAATAGTTTTGCTTCAACTAATCCTTTTCTATCCTTTTCTTGCAACACGGTAACGGATTTTTCTATTTAACCGATAACCCTGGTGTGAGTAATTCATATCGAGATAAATGGAGAGGAAGAGGGTCTAAATCTCACAAAATTAATAAAGAGCTACTGGTTTCAAATTATGTACAAGCTGTACATCCTCAGGCGCGACTTGTAAACCAGACAGTTTTTATCTGCTTTATAACTCTGGCCTAAAGATGAGCTGGTTGCGCATAGTTCGAAGCCAGAAGCTGTTTATTGAAGAGTTTTGCGAGATTTGGACCGTCTCCTCCATTTACCTCAGTATTTTTCTTCTGCTTCTCTGCTCTCGTAAAGAGCGGAAACAGCTTAAACTTACTTTGTAAGTTTTAAACCTCACTTTTCAGGCAGCCCTATGGCAAGTTGCTTTTGGAAAACATTTTCTCGTTGCCCGATTTTATAAAACTTTCAATTCCTCTGACGATTTTTATGATAATCTTTCTCAAAGCCCTTAAATTTATTTTTATGTTTCTGCGATCCACAGATCTAGCAGTCTTATGCAGTTTAAATAATATCTCGCAACAAATTTACATCAACGACAACAAATGCACAAATATGTTCTGAAATGTCACTATCGGCTTTTACATTTAATGAGACGTCGAATATTGCATGGTTCCCACTTGATTTAGAGAAAGCAACTATATAAGAAGCTTGATTGAATATTTTGTTAAATTTAAATTATTGTGCATAGCAATCAGCTTGAAGCTGAAATTGTTTTTAAAAACACTTTTAATAACATCTAGAGAGATCAAAAATTGCAGATTTTCAAAAATGTTTTTTATATTTTAAACGGCCGCGTCTACTTCACCAAATCCTGGTTCGTACATGCAGTCCATTGTGTTGTGTGTGATAGACTAATACATGCAAATATTTTTTGCTTAGGTTCCAAAAATCTTCGACGCTGTATTCGAGTGTACATTGGCGATGATAAACAAAGATTTCGAAGAATACCCCGAACACAGAACAAACTTCTTCTTGCTACTTCAAGCGGTGAACAATCATTGTTTTCCGGCCTTCCTCAGCATACCGCCCGCTCAATTCAAGTTGGTACTCGACAGTATAATATGGGCGTTTAAACATACCATGCGAAACGTAGCCGATACCGGATTGCAGATCTTACTTAAGTTGCTGCAGAACGTCGAACAACATGAACAAGCTGCACCAAGTTTCTACCAAACGTATTTGACCGATATTTTACAGCACGTTTTCTCCGTAGTAACAGATACGTCTCATACCGCAGGCTTGTCAATGCACGCTTCGATATTGGCGTACATATTTTCACTGGTGGAAGCGAACAGAATAAATTGTCAATTAGGCCCTACTACTGCTGATAACGTATTGTTCGTTCAAGAATTTACGGCTACGCTCTTGAGGTCTGCGTTCCCGCATCTCACCGATAATCAAATAAAGATTACAGTACAGGGAATGTTTAATCTTAATCAGGATATTCCTGCGTTTAAAGAGCATCTGAGAGATTTCCTAGTACAAATTAGGGTAAGTACGAACGCATATTCAGTATGTAGCTTCCCTCATAATTGTCTATTTCTTTCTAATTGAATTTTGTAAAATATTTGTGGTATTTATTTTAGTTTCATTTAAGTTGAATGTGTTTGTCTTTTTTTTTTAACTTAAAATCTAGTTTTCTATACAAGGTATCAAAATCCATTTACGAGAGTAGTCTGAAAAGTTCCCAGCCTAACACAGAAACAAGTGTGTTTTCTTTGTCAAATTTCATTTGATTTCTTAGTATAGTCTCCTTGAAGGCTATACAACTTTCCTAACGATTCGTTCATCTCTTGAACAGAAGGCTTGAAAATGTTGATAACAAATCAACGAAACGTCGCTAAATCCGAGCAATAAAATATAGAAACTCAAAATAAAGAGTTTCTCTTTAAATAGTCCTAAAAACCCAAATAAAAATTTAGTTCCTAATCAACTACAAAAGACAAACGAAAAATCAAATACGTCCAAAATTCAACATCGAGTAGTCTTTTTTTTATACCTTGTGACAGAACTACAGATTCCTCTTCTTGTACAACGAATTGGTGTAAAGATATTTTGGCTGCCTTGAGAGATTTTAAATAATCAAGAGAAGTGCCCTAGCGTGTGAGACCCGGCAGTTTTAAAGAAACCCTATAATTTCTTTCAGCGTTTATCTTTTTGAGTATAGTATTTAAAATGCCATCTACGTATTGGAGCTTGAAACTTTTCAGATTGCCCCCGTAATTTAAATTAAAGACACAAGGAAAGAATAAACTGTTGACAATCGATTTTCGATTTTATAACCATTTCGAAATATTTTAAAGTGTCTTAAAATGACATGACTATTTGAAAAAATCATTAACCGTCCTATAGTTTTTACAATTTTTTTTTTTTGTGAAAATAGGAAAAATTAGTAAATAAATAGAATTTCAATCATCTAAACTAAATCATTTATAATAATGTTATGTATCATTGAATTTTGTGTCACTCAAAGGAAAAGAAATTTGATTTCTTTCTGTTAAGCTAAGGTGATTTTTTAGTGGGCGTCCTAAAAATGAGACAATCGCGGATAATGGGTCAATATCCCTGTACTAAAGAAGAATTATTTCCCCAAGATTGGTACCTCGGCTAACGAATAGATTTAAGCTAACGAAGATTTATTCGATGCTTGCGCGGGCATCTTATGTGCCTGCATTCCTAGATGTGTGAATAGACCGGGCCGAGTTTTTTTTCTATAGACGGGTGGCCCGCTTGTCCCGCCAAGCCCGCTCGGCCCATCGGGCTTGTTCAGACAGCCAAACGCTTAGTAAACGAGTTTTTCATCTTGATAAACCATATTATGCATTGACTAAAATAGAATATATATCAACAGCTAGGTTTGTTTTATTAATGGGATGCGGACAGGATTAATTTATAAGGTATTACTTTGTTGTTTTCCGCTTCCCACATTTTAAAAATATTACTAAAAAATTAAATAATTCCAGTTCTTTAACGTGATTTACATACTTGGGTAATGTTATGGAATTCGTGTTTCGACTAATGAATATTGGTTTGGAACAAATTATCTTTGTTAGCCGAGGTACCACTATATTTTACAACTATTATGTAGACGATTTTTTTAAGAAAATGGTTTATTTTTCGACCGTTATAAATAACGTTACTTATTATTTTTAATTATGGTATCATTTATTCTTAGGAATATACAGGTGAAGATGATTCTGACTTGTTCTTGGAAGAAAGGGAAAAGGCCTTACAGGTGGCGCAGGCCGAGAAACGGCGAGTGCAGCTCTCAGTACCTGGTATCCTAAATCCGCACGAGGTGCCAGAGGAAATGCAAGATTAGCCCTATTAGTGTCCTTCAGTTCATCTCCTTGTAGACAGTAAAGAGATAACACCTAAAAACACAATTACAAAATTCTGATTTAGATGATAATGATATTTTTGTATTCTTATCAACTTGAATTGGAATATAAAAAGAAGTAATGTAATAACGTGTATGCAATGCAGTTCAGTATGAATGTGTTTTGTGTTTCTTCCTGTATTTTTTTTGTATTTAAAAGAAGCATACCATTTTAGAATGTATGGCAGGATTGCTGTTGTATTTTTATTACATTTTGTTGTAATTAAAACAGTTGTTAAAGAAAACAATCCATTAAAAATTTACGTAATTTTAGATGGTGGTATCTTTTCAAACTCCAAACTATATAGTATTATAGAAATTTATTATAAATACACAAAACACAGACTGTATTGCTTTATAAATAGCTTTCAAATATCCTTTTTTTGCATCTTATTTAAACTAAATTGAAGGTTTTTTTTGTTTCTTGTCTCCTTAGATTTTTTTTTACGATTAAATATAACTGACGTGAATTCGTATCGATTTGGACGATTGCTTTGATTGAATGGACTACGTTATGGTTGTTGTGCATAAGATATGAATGTTCTAGTTATGTAATTTGTAGATTCAACATAGTTAAGTTTGACTTTCCTTTTTTATTATAAATTTTGGTCGGAAGATACATTTCTCAACAAAAAGAAAAATAACATCACCTTTTTTTGGATGCATATTTGTCAAAAAATTGCGTTTCGTTGAAGTAGGAATTTTTATGAAAACTGGGGGACGTGTTAACTGAGAAAAAATCTTGTATTTGCCAAAAATATCTCATTAATTTAAAATAATATCTCTAAGACCATCAAAATATTCATAAATGGTTTGTTTTAATCTTTGACGTTCCTTTTGGGGTATCTCTTTTTTTTAATGGTCCTACGAAGTATAAAAACTTAACTTAATGTTTCTGGTAAAAAGAAAATAAGAAATTCCTGAATATTATTTGATGTTCGCTCTTAGAAGTGAAACTAAAAGCATTTGACAAGTACGAGATTATGTTACCTATACAAAACTAACATATTTGCTTTTGTAATTTAGAATTTGATGTATGTGCATTTGCATTGATAAAAGTGCAAAATAGAATTTAACCATTATTTAATTGTGCTGTATATAGCCTTCTAAAAAAAGACTAGAAAAAGATAATCTATAATGTTGGGTAACGGTATTCATCTATGCGTGCACATAATTGTTTCTTTTTTGCATCCAAATCCAAACAAAAGAGATGAGTGAAAAGATAAATAAAATGTTATTTCATTATATGATATTTAGTCTGTAATAACATAGCATTTTTGTACAAAAATAAAAGAAGCTTACATTTGCTTTGTATACAGTTTATAAAAATGAATTTAAAAAAATACATAAAAAAGTAACAGATGGATGTATACAAATTGCGTTATATTTCGTACATAGGCAGTTGTATACTGTTTCTTTAAAAAGAATTGTAGTTTATTAAGTTTGTTCTAACTTATTGGCTGGATTAAATTACCTACGATAGAGTTTCATTAGTGTTTAATACGATCTTCATTTAAATCTGATTTTTTGACCGATTCGATTTGTAATTGATGTAACCATTATGCTGTAAACATATATTTTGCAATAACGGTTAACAGAATATATCTGGTTATGTTGGTCAAATGAATATTTTGAACCAGTGATAGAAGCGATGGTGATACAAGTTAGAACAACTTTAATATTTGTGATTATTTCATTAATAAAACAGTTGAAACAAATTGCGTGTTTTATTAAATTCTATAACTACTTTTATACGAAATAAACATAGAATTTAATAGCAGTACATGTGGGGATCTTAAGCGGATTCGATATTAACGACAATAAACGAACGACCAGAGATTAAAGGGTAGTGATATATACTTCCTTAATCATGCGTGCAGTTGTAGGACGGCGCTAGTAACACGTCTACGTTTACTGCATTATGGACCGCCTTTATTTAGAGTATTCTCTGAACAGAGAATGGAACGTTTTGAGACCGTACCAAAATAAGTTCCGGAGTAACACCGTGAACATATCGAAAGCCACTATAGAAAATCCAATACTTTGCTCATAACATAACTGGATAAGCAACACAACATGCGGTACTACGTACCGTGCATACATATTCACACGGCTAAGTAATAGACACATACACATCATGTATAGCGATTAATATAGAATATAACAATAAATAATTAAATAACAAGCGTGACTTCTTGATATATCCTCGCAAAGTAAAGAACATAATACTAACTTGTTAGTGGTCAACGTTTTTCAGGTTTTTTTTAATCCTTCATTTTTATTTTTGAATATCAGCTTAAAGCCATTCTGGCGGCAGTGCAAAGTTATCAAATAATTTTTGATAGTAGTGATGAAGACGAAGCAGAAAACTGAAATTTTTCAGAGAAGACTCGGGGCACAGACCGGCAATTTAAGGAACATTCTAGGATGTCGGCACGAAAACAATAAATATAATTTCAGGATATTAATCTTTTTCAATCACGGATAACATTCGAACGAATCAAGCTCCATCCCACGTGTTTAGATTTAATTACCCAATGATCGAGATTTACCTTTCCTACCTCTGGATCTATAATAAAATAAAAAGGAGGCATTTCCTTGATGCACTGACTTCTAATTTTAAAAAGGCACAATTTACAATACTGAAAACTTATATTTTGAAAGAAATTTGGAAGGTGTGTAGTACAGGGTAAAACCATGTTTAAAAGTAAAACAGGAGTATAATATGTAAAATATATATTTACAATAAAAAACGTATAAAACAACGCTAAAATAACTTATGCTTGCTGCGTATACTAAAATCTAATACTGAAATCTCTGTAGTCAGGTCTGGCTAGATTTTCCCAATTTGTAAAATCACAATGATCGATTTGACATCCTGGCGAACCTGTGTTTGATAACCAGACAATCCTGGAAAATAAATAAAAAGTAGACTTTACTAAACATAAGGCCAGTGGTGGCCGTCTAGCTTAGACCACTTTACTTTTGTCAGTTAAGCAGAGAACCGTTCAATGGCGATGAAACAACATCCGCCTTGAGCTACTCACTACAAACGGCGAAGCAGGGTGGCTAGCTGAGTTCGTCCTAAGTAGTTCCTCCATTTTGTAACTTAAATTTATTACCAATTTGTAATGCGTAGATTATGATTTTAAGCAATATATAAGTGTTGCCTTTAGTGCTCGGATCCCATACTGGGATTAACGTTTGAGCCGGGATTGTGATACTCGAAACTCGACTCGGATCCGCCATTTTTACTTGAGAACATAAAAATGGCGGATCACGATACTCAACTCGCCGCCTCATCTCGACTCGTTTTACTCGACTATAAGGTACGTTGCAAGTTATGTTGCCTATTGTTTGGGAACGACTCCTAAGCGTATTAAATAAATTGTAATTTTCGAAATTTTTAATTAAATAAATACAGTCCAAAAGTATAGTTTTGTATGTTATTGATAAACGTTACAGATTAAATTTGATGTAATATAATAATCTTTAAGTTCGTCGTTTACACAGTGGTTTAAAATATGATAATATTTTTCAGTTGTTTATAATGCGGGAAATAAAATACAATTTTCTCCAGAGGCGCAGTGGAATAAAACAAATAACATTTTTTGCCCCAAGTAGCCTTCAAATGCCTCGTTTGTACCATAATTTTTAGAAATTGCCTAACAAATTTTCTTTTTCAGTTACTACACAATGTTACTGAAGTGAATAGAAATCATTTGAATTTTAGTCAATTAAAGCAAATGTCGGCGTACATTGGTGGATTACCGAAAGTCCTTGATATTTCTCACATAAACCTCGCAACCGATTGGTATAGAAATTATTTCAGTTAAGAAGCACCTTCTACTTTAACAGGTTAGCATCTTATTGATAATATCTCTCACTTCACTCTCTCATTTTCGGCCCTCTGTTCTTATTTCGTCTCTAACCAATATTAATTTCTACTGACTTTAAAAAGAAAATTATATCGCACCAAGTAAAATGTTATTGTCTACGTTGCAAGTTTTTTGGCAGTTTTCTAAAATGAGAACAATCAATAATTACTATAATATTAATATTCATATTGGTGTTATCAATAAAAAAACGTATGGGTCTGCAAAATATTTTCTTAAAGAAAAATGAGGGCTTCAATGCACAAATATTTTTAGGAGCATTCTTAAGCACGTGGTAATCTGTTAATATGTCCATCATCGTATCAAAATAGCCAATTAAGTATATACTCGATGTTCTAGAATATTTTATTCGGCAATTATAAATGTGAATATTTGAGTGAGTGATTGATCTAAATATAATTTTCTGTTGGCACGGTTGATGTATATTTTTTCCTTTTTTTTCTTCTTAATTACAACAGTTTAGTATGACGTCAAAATATTGTATTTTCAGATGTTTACATGTTATGTGAGAGATGTTCGAGTAATTCTTTCGGAGATCTTGTTGATTAGCGGTACCTTTATTTAACAACGCTTTTAGAAATCTGAATCCTAAATTTAATGTATCTTTGCAACGATGAAAATACAAGTAATTAAACAATGTTATTAGAATTTTATACCATTATCGAACTTACATTTTTTCAATTTGTGGACGACGCCCTTGAATTTTGCCCACAATAGTTCCTTTCCTTGAGTTCTTAACCCATCCAGATAAACCTAACGCTGCACTGGTCTCTTTGCAGTATTTAGTGAAATACACTCCTTTAGTTAAATTAATTAATTAGAGTTAACGAATTCTCTCATCCAGTTTGGACTTACCTTGAACTTTTCCATATACCTCAAATTCTACTGAAATCGTGGGTTCGATGCCGCTACCCATTTGTAATATCGCGCAAGTTGTATGTTCCTTGAAGAGTATATTTGTTTTGATTTTTATAACGTTCTTATAGGCTCGTATTTACTGTCAACGTCGTTTCGGCGTCGGCGTCTATTTAAAACTGAAGCGACGCTTGCGGACGCGTCTTTTGGCGTTGGATTATGTAATTTAGTTTCAATGCAAACCGAAATACACCAGTGTTATATTGCGAACTATTTATTTGAAGGATACGTCTAGAAATTATTTATTACTTGCATAAGTTGTTGTCCCATAAAATAGGTAATGAAATATGTTGAAGCGGGAAATGCAGGTTTTCATTTGTTGGAATGATTTTCTAAAATGGTCACTTATTAAATAATATAAAAGTGAGATGAGTTATACGACAATAAATATGTATAAATACGCATATTAGAACACTAGAAATATTCTCAAGTAATTCTTATGATTTAATGCACATAAGTAAATACATGTTCATTTGATATGGTTTCATTTTTTAAATTTCGCGTTTTTTATCGTCTTAGGTTAGCGACAGAGTGGGCACAATTATTAAGCCAAGTGGAATCGTTGGAATGTACAGTTTTTGTACTTCGTATCCATGAGTCTAGTTTACCGTAGCTCGTTCTTTGTAACAAAGCGGCAGTATCCAACATCTACTGTTAATAAATAATAAATCTACTGTTTATATATTTGTAGAAACATACACAATTTTATTTCAAAACACATGATTTTAAAAAATCTACGCGAAATGGGAACCCCGAACTCAAATCCGCAATACTGTCTGAGATAAAAGATAATCGTAAATGATGCTTTGTAAACAACAAATCAAAGCAGATACAGTAGTGTCATTTGTCAATCTTTACAACTAAAATGTAGGTTTTTTATTAATCCGTAGAAATGATTTTAAACTTGTTGAAATTTAATATAAATGCGATATTGCTACTCCTTGTGTGTTTTCACATAATTTTTTGAATCTGATGATCTGATTAAAAAATGACACAATACTATGTTACAAATGGTTTATAGCAGGAGCAGTTTTCCTTGACTTTGCGCATTCTCTAATTGGCCATTAATTGGAGTGGTTAAGCAGATCAGGTCTTATTTGGGAGGACGCTTGTTTTCTATGCGAATTGCGTGGCATCTCTCCAGTCGACGACCTATTCGCACAAGACTGCCCTAGGGTTTCTTGTTGGACCTGAAACTACTCTTGTTATGCTCCTTTGATGTTCCTGCCGACGATACGCCAATGTTTCTTTCTTCGAGGACACATGTTCAGTTGGTGAGGAATCTCTAGAGGACCACTGACAACTTAATAGAGTGGGTTGCCAGGTGGAGATTTTAAATGACCGAAAGTAAGTAATATAATAGAAAATACCAAAAGTGGTCACGCTGCAACTGATCCATCCGGACTGACGGAAATCCGTCTGCAACCAACCCTAGAGGAATGTTAGCTCCGGTGAAGCGAAGAAAACAGCAATAAATGATTTAAGATCCTATTTAACTATTTTATAAAAAAAATTATATTTTTTAATAATATAACATTTTACTTTTTTTTTTTCATAACGAGAATTAGTTTGGAAAAGTGCATAGTAGTATTTTTGAAGTCGGTGATAATAAAATTAACGCCAATGGTTATTTAACACGTTGAAGAAATTCTTTTCAGGAAAATATGCCTAAAGTTTTCTATTTTTGAAGGCGTAAGCCGTTTTCTTATATTATGTATTTGGAAATGAGGCAGTAGTTAGTTACAGAAACTAGATACAACTTCCATCTTCACATCCATTGATTTACTTTATACGTTAGCACAAATTAACTCACCTTTGTGCTATCATAAATACTTTTGTTCCTTGCATTATATGTATGACCATCATCATGTATGCTCCATATCAAATGGAAAAAGAAACTCAAGTACATACGAGATTAACATGACAGACTATTTAAAAATCGGCGAACTATTTTTGAGAGTAAAGCACACAAATATTTTTTGTTTTTTTAGTTCATAATAATATCAGCTTACATAGCTTCACTTAAAACGCGATCGTTTTAAGTTTGTAAACATTATTTTTCGCATTTAAAAATACACGTGTGCATGTGCTAATAATTGTATTGAGACCTTGAAATAGGTTGCGGGAAAATATTACATAACATTTTTAAGAAATCTACGTTTTTATAATTTACATTTTTGCGAAGACAATATTCAAATTGAGATTATGTCGATTAGAGTATAAGTTGATGAAATACAAAGAAAAAGAAAACTGCCGTGGTATTTGCAAAATATTCGCACTTAATTAAAGACCCCTAGAAGCACTCCTACAATCATTACTGTTACTTCTCCGAGTTCCAGGTGGACACGAATGCGGTACAACGATTATAGACAAACCAGTTGTGCTTGAAACACATTGCAGTTTTAAGGTGCTTTTAACTACCGTTAGAATTTCAATAGGATCTGTTTCATTCTTGCGTTCACATGGACCGCCTGGCTTTTCTAATGCGTGACAGATTCGATTGTAACTAAAAAATAAAGATTTTATTTTTACCATTGTTGGAAAATCACCCAATTACTTACATAACCATGCCATCTTCACCACATATATTGACTTCACATTTTGGCCTAAATTCGCCTTCGGGTAGAATCATAAAATGACCTTTCTTACAAGGTCCTTGTCTATATACTGCAAAACAGCCGTCTTTCTCGGGATAATAAACGTATCCTAAAATAAATTGATTGTATTTGTCATTTGGCGCGAAGAATTAAAAAATTTGTTTTCAAATTTCTTATATGGATTTAGTGAAAGTAATAGTGAAAAACTACGGCGAGAATATCTGGAATAGTACTTTTCCTAGTATCAAAGATCGTGAAAATATTGCCTTCATACCTGAACCAAGTTCTAGGAAAATATGCGAGGTGTTTTCTCATGCATGTTTCAAATTTACTCATGAACAAGTTGGTTATGAAAAGGGACAGAGAGTTGCCCATTGTCGTACGCTCCAATTGTTCACAGTACTTGGACCCTATTTGAAAACAATTTTGATTCATGCAAGGTGAAGTTGGTCTTTTGATACTAACATTTCCTCATCTTCGAGAACGAATAGTTGCCATACTCATTTTCTGTTTGATTTATTAGGGTAAGACCATGTTTTATGTTTTATGTTTGATATTACAATAATAAGAGACCCTTTCATCTATGTATCTTTCCACATTTTTCGTAAGTCTTAGTTTTAGGGTGTGTAGGCGGCAAAATGAAATACTTGTAAATAATATTTTCTTCAAGAGTAAAGACGGAACAGGCATGTTAGAATTAGAGCTTTTTTCTCACATCATTCGGTCATGCGGTTAAAAGTGAGGATTCGCCCTTCCTCGAAACAGCTAGTTCACATGAATTAATTAAACTTCTGCGGTGCGGAGTGTGCTGATACTTCAGTGTTGTGTGACAATTTAAATTACTTTTTACAATCATAAATCTTCCCCTACAGTAGACATTTGAATTTTAACATAAACTCTTGGTACATGAAATTTTGAAAATGGTTCGAAGCGTGAAAATTTAAATTATGAGCAAGTTAAAGAAAGTTTCCCCGCTTTCAAATTGATCACGTAATAAAAAATCATTAAAATCGTGCTTAGTTTACGAAAAATAGCACCTTTTACATTTTAATAACTTGGAAAAACCCCATAAACAAGTAAGCATCATTTAATATAGTTTACACGCACTATATAAGTTTTAAATTACTGCCGCTAGCTTTTTTTTTTATTAAAAAATTGCTGCCATTATTACGGGGGTCACTATTTATAGTATATTTACGTATGGTACTGACCTGGGGCACAATCGCATATCCAATCCGTCTGTAGATTACCTGGATATAACAAATGATTTTCTGGACATATAGATGGCGCGTATAGTGGTTCCCGCTTCTATAAATTATAAAATTAAACAAATGGAATTTGTTATAAAGAAGATTATTTTACTTACATCGCTACTCGGAACCTCGGTTGACAAAGGAATTGGATAAGTAATTTCGTCTTGACCATGCACCGCAAGTATATATAACATTATTATTAAATAGAATAACTTTAACATGTTTCGAACGAGATTATTTGCTGGACGTATGAACAAAGTTAAACGAGAAATGAATGAATTACGTGCCAACAACCGCGCGTTATTCAATGTTCACTATTAGGGAAATCCTACTCGGTTTTGCTGCTGTTTCTATTATGATTATTATAGATCGTTTCTTCACATCACTAAAGCATCTTCGTTTGCATGCATCAAGTATATGCTAAGAAGTGCCTTTTTCGTTATATTGGAGGGGTCAATAAAATTGTTGCTGGACAAGCAGAGACCAAAACAAGTTTCACCTTGAATTGAACGTTGGTTAAGGAATTTAATTTATGTAGATATAATTTACAGACGATTTTATTTTCTCAGAATACAACAGCATTGTGGAGATTAAATGGTAATCCCGGCAACATATAGTTGACCTTCTTGCATACTAAATTGTATTTGTATGCTTATAATACCAATTGAAATAACACAAATGAGGAATATGAATTTATTTATGTAGATTTCGAAAGGAATAAAAACATTAATGAGAAAAATACGAATATTGTCGTAATATATTACACCACACGACAATTACATATGTACATACATATATATTATCCATATACCTTGACCATCTCCACAAAATCCTTGTTTACGTTCTACATCTTGGAAATTTCTATTAATAAGAAATAATTATGTGAATATTGAAAAAAAAAACAAGATTAAAGTGCGTCAATGCAAAAATCAACAGACGTATTTTTTATAAAAATTTGATTAAAACAATATCAAATCTATTTACAATAAATTTATTCAGACGAAAACATATGTTTTTATACTTAAGTGACACCTTTTTACCAAAGCAGACGAAAATTGCAAAAAAAGTTTTTGACTTTCGTTGGAGATGAACATATGTCGTGGCACCATTGCAAGCATTTCGAACGCGCCTGTCTTGGGGAAGATATTTTCTATGAATATAACATGACGCATCTTCATCACTTGAACTATTCTCTTTATCGGCAGGCACGAACGGAAACGAGTGTTTCATTCTCAGAGACGAATTTGTGTCATTTCTTTTTGGTACGATTTTTGATGACGTTCTAAGGTTATCTTTATCTTCAGTGAAGAGATGTTTCGTGTCCTTCGATTGGGATTGTTTCTTTTGACGATCTTCCGACATTTGTTTCTTTTCCATACAGTTTTTTTGAGACGTCCTATGCAAATTCCTGTCTCTAGAAGATGTGGAACCCAAGATTACCAAGATACTTTTAGCTTTTAAAGTTGTCTAGCTATGAAGTTATTCCTTCACAATTCCGTTTTGTTTAGAGCCTAGCTTCTATTAACAAAAAATGCCGTAACACACTTCTACCATTGCGATCAGGAATCCCTGGCACCACGATCTGTGAGGGCCGCAAAGATCGACTAATAGCTTAATTAGCCAGCGAATTAATGAAATTAATAATGAAGTTATAAGTTTGTAGATATTTCGTAAATTGTGATTAAGGATCTTTAATTAGATTCTCCCATCCTTGTATGTTTCTATGTCATCCGTATTTATACGACAATTAGTCGATTGACGTCCACTCCCACAAATATGCACTGATGAACACAGTGAAATCGTGTTTGTACATGGTGGTCCTCATTATTAATTTCAATAATAATAATAAGCTAGACATGTACCAACTAGTTCTAGATCAACCACCCATCTTTTGGAGACTGCTCTCGTACATATGAATCTAACTTGATACACAAATGTGCGTAGAATTTAAAAGCAAACGAAATAACAGTATAAATTGACAAGACAATAATAATAACAATAATGATTAAGTTTTGGAGTTTTGCTGGATTGTTATTTGAAATTTAATAAACAAATAAATTGTCTTGTTTGGCGAGCGTATAGATCATTGAAACTTATTTATTCTAACAGAAGTATGTTAAATCTGAAAACAAAGAATTTACTGTGTGAAAGCTTGGTTTGGTCACAAACGAATTAATGTGATATACTGTGCGATTCTTTTATTTGAAATATTAGTATTGGTAAATTACAAAAGCTTCAAAATTCATGCATTCGATTGATTTCTGGAATTGCCCGTTGGGCACATATCTCTCATAAATTGGTTAAATTGAGTTGGCTACATATGAAAGGGCAGAGACTTCTTCGTAACATTCTAGTTTCAGAAGGATCACCTTATTTATATATTATTGTCAGATGCAGAACTTATATGCACAACCTAAATATTAGATTCCAAGGTATTCTGCTTCCCATGTATGTACCGCTGTTTTTTAAGAATTGTTTCACACGCATCTATAATAATGTACCCGCATATTATAAGTAAATTAATAGACCAGCATTATTCAGGAAAAAAACTATTTCAATACATTTTTCTTCTCCAAAGCTAATCATTAGGCGCTTAGGTTTGAATATGGATGCGCAGCGGCGGTTTGATCGTTTAAATTATATTGCGTTTAAATTACATTGTGATGTTTCAACAGGCATATAAACGAACGTACATCTCTTTGAGTTTTAAGTTAGTTTTAGGTAATGTTCTGGTTGAGTGGAAAAGCAGACGCCTCTATGGGATGGGCTGAACTCCGCCAGATTTCTCAAGTTTACCTTCCATGCGTTGACGCTTTTTCTTTGATAAGTGAACATAGGCGTTTCATGGTGATTAGCTACTGGGATTGTTACAGAAAATAAAATACAAATACGCCAGACCACAACAAGGCGACAACTGATTGTGTGTTAAGAAAATAAGGAAAAAGGAATCGTAGTGGAAGTATAAAATAGAATGAGTAGAGTCTAATGCCTCAACAAGTGCTCGAATTGCCCACCTTCACATTCCATACAGATTGCGAGATTAATGGCCATGGAAAACGCCTATATATTCAATTATAAAAAAAAAAAAACGTCAATTAATGGAAGGTGTATGTTCGGTGCTAAAAAAATGCACGGTATATGGTTACATCCGAATCGGATATGAAAAAATACATAGTTAAAAAGAGAAATATATAATTTATCAAAGATTGTTTGGTTTTTATATTAATCTTCTATGCACTATAACATATAGACAAGCGGAAATTAGATCATCATTAGATAAGATTAACCTTGCGAATAACTACATACACATATCTGTAATTAAATTGAAATTAAAATTGCGGAAACTCCATGTACTTATCCCAAAAACGTATGTGGTACGCAATATGTTAGTTACTAGTAAATTGTTTGTGTTGGCATTAGTACTAAACCGCCTGTTGGGCAAATGTTGTGAGTGCATATAGCGTTAGTTATGTGGTCTGTATTTATGTATTATCATATTACGAATTTGGCAGATGGGTTAAGCGATGCTACATTGAGAAGAGATATATTAAACATAATACACAATGTCTCTTTTCCAATATCAGCGATGGTGCTTGATAATTCGGTTGTAAGAAGTGACATAGCATACTATTTATTTACCAAGCAACACTGGAATGTAACCGTGGCACTAAACGGCAATTACATTAATAGGAAATATCCTCTAAAGGTACTGATTCATGGTTGGACCGAACATAATTACGTAGAATGGTATAAAAATACCGCGAAAGCGTATGTGAAGAAGGGGTTTTATAACGTGATAGCAATCGATTGGTCATCGAAAGGCGACGAGGATTATTTTACAGCTACCAGGACTGTCAGAGCAGTTGGTCGCAAGATTGGCGAATTTCTCGTCGATCTTCATGACAGGAAAGGAGTACCATACAAAAATATGCACTTAATATCTCATTCGTTAGGTTGCCACGTAGCTGGATTTGCAGGAAAACGGTCGTATGAATTGGCGAAGAGAAAACTCGCTAGGATTACAGGTTTAGATCCTGCAGCTCCTATATTCGATTTGACTATGGATCCTGGCAGTAGGCTTTCTAAAGAAGACGCCGATTTTGTTGACGTTATTCATACCGATGGAGGTATGTTAGGATTCAATTTTCCAATAGGCACAGTGGATTTTTTTCCAAATGGAGGAACTGCAATACAACCAGGTTGTTCCTTGCTCAAATTAAATATTAAATATAGCGATTGTAAGTAATTTAAAATTTGTTTAAAATTATTTATATTAATTATATATTTGTCTAGTCTTTTGCAGTCATGCTAGCAGTCATCAATTGTTTATAAATTCTATAAATACTCGAAGATTTACAGCTAAACCTTGCGAGTCGTGGGAAAAATTCTCTAAGGGTCTATGCAATGATGCCAGATCAATAACTTTTGGTGAGAATGTTCCTGAAATTGTCTCTGGAAACTTTTATTTAGAAACAAAAGGTAGTGATATTATAGTATAATATGTATCCATTATGTGCATTAAATGCGTATATGCGCTTATTATGCAGTTATTATTTAGATCAACATATGAGCTAACTAAATAGTATCTTACGAATTTCACATAAATCGGTGATTACAATACTACTTGTAAAATACCTTTTTATGATTAAGTAGTGTATTGGATACCTTATTTTTTTCCAACTAAGTCACCAGAGCTTTAATCGAATGGAAGATATGATTTAAATATTTCTTTGATTGTATCGGAAGTGTAAGCGTAAGAAGTGAATATGCTGTTTCGTCAGAAGAAGCTATTAAAGTTTTATTACCCCTTTGCATAATATATTTATGAGTGAGTTAAGACTCAAACAAACGAATTTCTTTACTTCGCCAAACAAGCACTAATGTCCCATTGAGGATTCTCTTAAGTTTAACCTAAGCTTACAATAAAATAGGAATCAGTTGGCATTCATTAACATCCAAGATAATTCCTTTTCGTTTTCAGCTTTACTAGGGTGAATGTCTGGTTTAATTGTATTCCTTTTGTACTATTAGCATAGCCAAATGGTTAGAAATAGCGACATAGTTGTTTTATCAAATAAATTTTAAAAATGAATTATTGTATAGAGTATTCTATTAAAAATAAGAAGGTTGATAGCCATTCCCGGCATAACCGGAAGTATCGGATTATTAAAAATATTTTAGTTCAATACCACATGTCAGCTTTAGTGTACTGGTAAGTTTTCAGAATTTTCCAATGCATACTCCTTCATATATCGATCAGTGCAGTTCTCGGTGAGATATCCTGTATAAACGTTGCTCCACATGCTCTTAGTGCCGGGCGACATAGTAGTTTGGATTATCAAAATTTCAGGTTTGTATATTTTCTGGGTGTAAGTATTTTGCACTAGAACATGCAAGAAGATGAGATATATTGTTGTCGAGTTTCTAACAAATGGAATAGACTCTAGTACCGTATGGAGTTAAACCAATTAAAATTCACATAACGTCTTTCCTATAATATATATTATGTATTACATATTTAATATTTGAAATGTTATTTATATACAACTATTTGTAAAAATGAACTTACCTATTTACAAATTATGACTAGGATTATATTAACATTTTATATACACAATAAACACGTAATGAATAAAAATTTTAGGTACTTCTTATATCTAGAAGATTGTAGAAAAGTCATCAGTTTTCTTTTATCTATACATAAGATAAACATCTAATATATGGAGTACATCTGATACTTATATGATCCTCCTTTATTTAAATTAAATATTAGAATATATTCCATATATTTTTGTTATATTAATTAATACACGTTTTTTGATACATCTAATTTAATTCGCACCGCCAGATGGGTTGATATTATTTGGAGTTTGCGTGTCGTCTTCCTCTTCCTCATTATCACCATTACTAGATTCTTTGACTTCGTCTACTTGTCCCATTAAAGCTCTGTACTTTTTGGCTATCGCTTCCCAATCCGTAACATGTTCTATTCTTGTTGTTTGTGCAGAAAAACTCAGCTGAGAACCCAGCGGACTTAAATGGACTACAGAAAGCCCCCCAATAGAGTCCTTAGGCGCAACTTGGCTGCCCTTCTTTACTTTCGAAAGCCACTTTTGACCGGCCTTAGATCTGGGGCTCATATGTTGTTGTCTTTGGAAACCACCCATTATATGCACAAGACTTGTGCGCTTCTTCGCTCTCACTGTAACATGCAATCGATTTTGAAAAGAATTTTGGGAAAATCGATACATACCACGTGCTTTGCAGAGCTTGACGATGTAAAAAAGCCATGTCGTTATCAGGTTTATCGGAGAAGGTGCTGAGGTAGTTCGATGCATTGACCTGATCAATTTGCTCAAACCAAACTTCCATTCAATATCAGATTGTGCCTAAACATGATCAAGAAAAAAAAATTCGGCGTCTACATATAAAAAAATTAATTTTCTTCAATATTTCCCACGTGGTTGAATATCAATGTACTAATGTTTGCTCAAGCAATTTTCAACATTGTAATGAACGAGACGTGACTGTTAACATAATGAATTAATTCAATATAGGTGCATCCGATGAAGTTAATAATTTACTGGACTACATGGGTACGAAACATCACAAAATAATTTATCATTCGTTATTTATGTGGCTAGACTTGTAAATGGTAACATTGGTATTGGAATGTTTTTAAGAAATAACTAATTTTTGGTTCATTGAGTCTTATATGCTACGGTTTCGGATCTTTCAAATATCAAGTCCGGCTTCTAAAATTTTTCTTCTTTTAACATTATTCAGACACATTAAAGAAGTAACAGATAATTATGGGCAGAGTATGTGTGTCGAAATGAATTAAAAGATCATCAAATATCATCAACACCATCACGAAAACGAGAATTTTAAAGTTTGGGGCAAGCATATTTCTGTGATTGAAAAACAGAACGTACTCAACGTGTACAAGATGCAACCTGATACTTCAAAAATAAAGGTTGCTGTCATTGTAAAAAATATCAGCTGTGCTAGTAGAGATTTAGTTCATTATGTTGGCGTTGCTTTAATTGTTCTATTTTACGTTTGTGTATGTATCGCTCGATTTTAACATTTTGAAAATTGAGAAACTGTTGCGTTAGGAAGTTTTAATTTTGTGATTTGTTTCTGTTATATGGATATTTAGTTCTGAGCTACAAAATTTATCTATTAGATTTTCTTATTTTTTTTTAGCATAAAATTTATATGATTCGTGTTTATTTTGTATAAAACCAGGGGTTAGGTTGAGTCGTCTACACCTTACCAGAAACGTTAATTTTTATTCTTCTTTATAGTAATTAAAGAATTATCTCGAGCAAAAGTTGTTTAATTAGCTACCCATATGTGCACAACCGACGTTTTGATGAACCATCTTCTTCAAGGTTTAACACATTTTTTCTTATAGGTAACATTTCTTTTCTAAAATTCGAAATTGCTAAATATTGTTACCAAACTAGAGTAAGTACATTAAAAAAAATTAAAAAATCAGTTGTGTTACGAAATTAAAGAATTGTATCAAGCGTTAAAAAAGAAATTGATTGATTTCAATAAAAAGAAAAATATGCTAAAATATGTAAAGTTTAACTGTTTACTTGTAATCGAAACCTATACCAAGAGAATGATAAATCATTTTGGATTGCTAAACATCTAACAGATCATAATACGATTTGAGTATTCACTACACATTATATGATTCTTACAAATACTGTGACGTTCCAATTTTAGTTAGCCAACATTTAAAATGTGCTTTGTGAAAGAATATTTCAAAGTCAAAAAGCACAAAATACACTATTTTACACACTTTTAATGATCCAGCCCAACAGAACATGTGCGCATGTAGCTAGTCAGTACGCTAGGCGATCTGAAATCTGTGAAAGCTGCAGTATGTATGAATCCGTATATACATATGAATGTATAGTAATATGCAATTATTATTATTTTTCGCTAGTAAAAGTAAGCAGTTTCTACTATTTAATAATACAAAAAGTTATATAAAAATTATATTTCTTGGTAATATAGAGTAATAATAAGATATTGGAGGAAGGTGGAACGCGGGGGTATAATGCGATACAAACATGTTCGTTAGAATTTTTAAATGTATAGATGCGGGACGTCGTTGATCCCGTCAACAATGAAGGAAATGGAACTGTGGATCATCTATTACTCCAGCAAATTTTGTGAATGCAAATTAGACGGCTGGATTCAGAACAGTGTGCGGTTCTATAATAAGTGGATTGGGGTAGAGGATGAAGAAAATGAATTGTTGTGTTAAATGAAAGCATATTTGCAAGAAATGATATGGTCGATTTTAGTAATAACTAGAATGCCCTAGAAGAGAAGAACCATTTAATATTTGGACTGGTCTACTAAGTAACATTTTTATTAATGAAAAAATAATGCTAAAATAGCTTCCTCATGGCATCGATGAAATTATTTACGGCAAAAAGCAATACAAAAAGAGAAAAAACACATTACTCACGGAAATGTTTCTGTCTACCGGGCGTCATCAGCGTGGAGAACAGTACGCGGTTTATGTCGTCGCTTTCTAAACAGCAGACGTGTGCACTAAAGAGCTCCAAGAGATTGTTTCGAATATCGTAGTGAGAGAAATAGCAGTACAAGGTGGAGTAAAAACACACTCGGACCACGCTGCTGACGCTGGGCAGGCAGAAACATGCCCGTGGGTAGTGTTTTTTCTCTCCTTGCATTGCTTTTTGAGAATCCACTGTGAAAGTTCCCTGTACATTGCTTAATACTCGGAATACAATTATTGCCCCTACGTGCTTTTCAGGTCACAGATAGTAGTAAATGTGTATTTAATGTGCTAATAATGACTTCTTTTATGAATGCAAAGCAGATCGCAAGATATTTCAAATCGCCCAGAATACGTAAACTTTGCGGTGTGCTAAAGAGATTTCTAAAGCTTTCCCATACTTTTCACTTGTTCAAACGCTGTTTTCCTTAATGATACGTTTAAACCTCTGCGGTTGCTTGTTTTACCTGTATTCTCTGGTACGTATCGGTCATCATAGCAATGAGTAGATTAATCAAAACAACCACCGACACCAGCATATAAATGCCGTAGATAATCTTAAACAAGACTTCCGTCCAATATGGTTGGTTGTTATTTCTGTTGGCGGGATAGGTATCAATTTTTAGTTTATCGACGTCTGTTTGTCCAAAGATTGCGAAAAATAGCAGCTCAAAAGCTTTGATTGGGTTCTTATGGACTGGAATCAATAAAGCAACACGTTACATTCACGTCAATTACCTGTATACGTTGATACGTGTCAGACATCATAGCAATTAGTAGGTTAATGAGCACAACCACAGACACCAACATATAAATGCCGAAGACCACTTTGAATAGGTTGTCTGTCCAAGGGGGGCGGTTCAGATGGCCTTCTTTATTCTTACTTATTGATAATTCGTCGTATGTGGTCTGTCCGAATATGGCGAAAAACAAGAGTTCGAATGCCAATAACGGGCTCATTACCACTGAGGACACACACATTATTCACCATCAGTTGATATCGTCAAGAACAGAATCAACAAACATTAAAAGAATGTAAAGAGCTATACAACAAAGAACGGATAACACAGCACACATACGCAGGTTTTTTGCTTTTTTACTATTCTGGAGAAGTCGAGAGTTTGGTAATAGCGATAGGCCACGACAAAATAACTAAAACATAAACAGCAGGCATCATTCCACTAACACTATACAGTAACCAATAAATAACAAATTTAGGTTCACTATTGCGTAAGATTAAAGCGGATAGAATGTTCTGAGTGTCAATTATGATTATTTTCTATGTACAATTTACATATTTACAACTAGTTACAAAGAAAATATCTCATTCTATAAACTATTTTGTGAAATTTTAAGTGTGCATAAAGGTTAATGTTTGTTTTATTCCCTACTTTGAACCTTGTACAAAAAGTATGTTCAAAAGAACAATACAGGGTATTTCACATAACTGGTTCATTATAAGTTTATGATGTTCTACTATTTGCCTATATTTGATATTCTGAGGCTATTATCTGTGCAGTCGTATCTATTAAAGTTGTTTTTTTTTTGTTTTTTAGTAACTTTCATTGCAACATTCAAAAACTAATATCTTAGTCAATAGTTAAGGTAAAAGTTCCAAATTTGACCTATTGTTAATCAAAGATAATCTATTAAACGGTTGGATACATTACTGTCTAGTAGAGAAAGTGTTCAAAAATGAGAAGCAATGTGTTATATTTTCTAATACAAATAAGAAATAATTTTAATAGAATATCTTGTATATGAATATATCATATCATTGGTAAATAAATCTATCTATCCATATTAACATTCCCTAAACCTGACTAACGCATCTTGAGATATTAGCGATTTTTCGTTAAACATACTCTTGATTTAGTTTATCTTTTGTAATTTGACTAGTGTAATATCTTATCTCTTATATCTTATATCTTGTTTAGTGGTCAGCGTAGGCATAAGAGTCTTTTGTAATGAGAAATATGGATGTCAACAAATATGAAAAACACTAAATTTTGAAAACACGCTGCTAAATTTTAGTATATACATACGCGTTTTCTATACGACCTCCATCCTTTGCCAGACATTTTAAAATCCACAAGATAGCTACAGGAATGTTGATATAGGTAGATAGATTATAACATTTGCTTGCCAGTAATATACTCATATACAGGCTGTTCGATTTTAATTTTTTGTTTTTTTTTTGCATTTGGAAACAGTACTTTGCTTCTCATTTTTGAACACTCTGTATACTACACAGTAATACATCTCAATCCGTTTGGTAGATTATTACCTATTTTAACAACCGGCCAAATTTGGAACTTTCACTTTAGTTATTGACTGAGATATTAGTTTTTGAATGGCGCACTGAAAGTTACTAAAAAAAAATTGAAATAGTTCAAAAACAACATTTATTTGGAGGAAAATCTAATTAAAAATGATGTGTTTGTGGACGTAGAATTCAAAAAGTTACGATAAACCGGAAGCGACACTTTGATAAAAATATGTTGTTTTACTAGAACCGATTGAACAGATGATAACCCCAGAATATCAAATACCCTGTATGAATTAAAAAAACATTGTCAGAGTTTTCTTTAGTTTACAAAATTTGGCTGTAAAGGAAACATTTCTAATGGTAGACGAAGTTGGCTACCCAACGTACACAAACCAAGAAAGAGCATGAAATCTATTGTTTCCAATATCATACTTCGGTTCCAATAGTTGTCCGACAAATGTACGAGAATGGATTTCTGATTTTTCAGTTAAAAATTCTGACGTGTTCATTGAGAAAATTACCCACTACGAAGTGTTAGTCTCGTTTAGTGTAAGTCTACGTTTTCAAGCATCTTGGCCGGTATAACGCTTTCATTACAGAACCAAATTGATAGTGCAAGAAGATTTTTTTCCAAATCAATAACACCTTTTATCAATGAACTGAAGGAATCCTAGTGGGTGAGAGCTTATACCCTTCTACAGCTAATCCCTTCATGGGCAAATTTAATATTCTGAAGAGTATAATTTGGCATATTTTCCGGCTTTGGATTAGATTTACATTGCTGACATATATTTTGCATTTTTGACGCTAACAAATGCTTCATAAGAAATTTGAAGCAACTAAATAAAAAATTTCGTTCCATTAGGAGGAGACAGACAATAGGATTTCTCTTCTTAGTATGTTAGTAATAAAAAATAGAAAAAAGTTGAAAATAAACGTGTATCTATAGAAAACTTACTAAGCACTTATGGTACCATAAAATTTCCACAATTAACTTTTTGGTACATCAACCAAAATAACGCCAACACGGTTTATGCTAATGATGGAATCACTTACAGCAAAAGTAATGTGAGGAGAAAAAGCATTGGTCAACGTACATGTTTCTGCTTACCCGAAGTCATCAGCGTTGCTCCAAGTATTTTCTTACCTCATATCACTATTTGCCTCTCAGCGACAAACAGCCGAACCAAAAGATCAGACTCGGTACAGCGAGTGTCTAGATTGCTTTAAATTTAAAAGGTCCGAGGAATTTATTGTCGTTGAAACCAGATTTAGCACACTTATATTTCAATCTTTACTCTTTGCTTACTTGCGTCCAGTTTTAATGAAATGTTGTGCTAAGAGCGATAGAGTTTCAGATGATGATGTTATTGAGATCTATTGATGATTTATGCATTTATCTATTAATTGGTGGAGTTAAAATTAATGATAAGAATGTAAGATATAGGTATAGTTGGTCTATGGAAAAATATAAATATGAATACAAATTTAAAATATTTAATGATTAAGAAGCTTTTAATCGTGTTTGTGTAAATCTAATCTTAGGAAGTAATTTAATGAAAAGTGCTAAGCATGGCGATAATTTGAGCATGCGTGCCTTTGTACACACCTAACACGAGAAGTAAATAAATGAGAAATATTAGATTTGACAGAAAGATATTAAACGAATTGGGTTATGGACGAATCTTATAGCAAAATAATCATAGTTACGAATACAAATACGAGAAACAGACATGGATACATCTATTATTTATTGGTTGTCTAACAAATTTAACGCAGCTAACATTGGAATTCGTTTTTTTTTTATATATAGAGCAGACGACACACAACATTCACGCACACATGTACATATACAATAGACAAGACGAACAACAGCGACACAAAGGCCTCATTCGTACTCAGTAGTTGGGGCCACTTTAATTAATAAAGCTATTCTCAGGTTAGATCGGTCGGCGCGTGTAAGAACAATGAACACCACAAACATTTTTAACACAGGCCGTATATAGGGCAAAAACGGCTCCGGCACAAACACAAAAAAAACATGGACTCTATATGGCACATTGAGGGCAACTTACTGCCCGCCGGTTGTGTATGTTTACGTCGGATACCGGCGTGGGAATGTGGAGCATGTCGAAAATCTTCCAACCATTCGGTGTCAGGATCTATTGTTGTGGTGCCTCCTGTCTCCAATTCTACGCCCGAAAGTAATTTTACACGTATGTACAATAAGAATAAAGGCATATGGGATGATTTAGGTAAATGTAAAGAGAGTAGCATACCTGTTAGCAATTAGAGAACTTACAGAGCTACCAAACTCCATTTCACTAATTGTGTAAAGTAAAATTGGTAGTTTGAGAAGTCATATGATTTCTTACACAATCTTTTGAAAAATATTGGCAAAAAAAAACACTTCTGTATTGATTAATAAAAAGATTTTACACGTGACACATACCATGTAACGACTATTGATCCCAATAGTCAATGTTTTCTTATGTCTATCTGTATATCATGGTGTGTTCTGTAAGGATTGGGGTGCATGTGCTAAATGACCTCATCTTCCACTCACAATATTCCAAACGTGGGAGAAATATTAGAGATTTGAGGGGCCATGGCAAAAGATTGATATGTGTCTCGTTAATGGAGTTTACATCAAACCTTTTCAGATGGGGTCAACTTAGATTCTCCTGCGTCTAGAGGTAAGATGACGTTCAATGACTTCGAGTGAATAAATCTCTAGGTAGAATACCGGATTCATAACCATCGACTGCCTGCTGAATCCAGAGATATCCTGTGTGAAGAATTACTTAAAATTTTAACACCTCATGATAGCCTGTCAAAACTTTTATGAAAAAAATGAGGTCTAAGATCCTTCAAAGATTTGCCATGACTTTACACCTGTGTTTGGTCTCGCTCAATAACAAATTCGTATCCTACAAGGTCGACTTGATGGTGGTTCTATCGAAAAAATGCATTTAAAGTGGTTTGGCGATTACAAAAACCGGTTTCATAGAATTTGAATTTATCGCTCAAACTAAGCTAGGACGCTTGGTGGTGATGGTAGAAGGATGAACGCGATCTAAAAACGCATAAGTACGTTACTAAAAAGTGTAAGTCTTTGGCCAGTAACGAGTAACTAAATTTGAAATTCCTTAGTTGCGCTATTGTTACGATATTATAGCCAAAACATAAGGAGAAAACAATTAGCTTGTGCTAGAGAGTCACACAATCCCAGCAGTCTCCAAATGATAAATAGTTAAATAACTATTTATCAAACAGATTCTAGCTTTGTCACTAAAGACCGTCCTATGCTTCTTGAAAGTTCATTGAAGCTTGATACTAGATGTCCTAATTTTTACGTTGGAGACTGATAAGTGGTAAACTGGAGATAACAAAGACAAATAAAACCCACTGAATTGCATTGTACATTTTTTTCTAAGACATTAGTAGGACTTTGAAATATTAAGGCTCAATAGCTCCTCATCACATTTTTTTCTAAATCATCCCATATAAAAACTAAATTATAGCATTATAGAAGTACCAAGGCAAAATATACAATTTTGCGAGAGTTTTGTTTAAATTAACAGTGCGTAAGTTAATAGATGTTTCGATTGCGAAGAAGAGCTAAGAAAAGATTACAATTCTGTAAACTCAACCATACTCAAAAAAAAATGATTTTGTCCAATCTTTTAAGGTTTGAACATGGTTCGTTTCCAAAAATATAAATATATAAGATATATGTACATAAACACTGGTCAAGAGATGTTTTAAAAACAACTGAATATTTTATTTGACATTTCAATATTTGTATATATAGTGTGATCCAAACTAACGAGCCACCTCCGTTATTCGTTTGTGAAATCGTTCAAGTTGGCAAATACAAAGTTAAAGAGAAAGGATTGTTTAACGCATTTTTGTAAAATAAGGTATGGGTCTGGAGGATTTTGCTGGAACCAGTGCCGGTGATAATGCCCATTAAGAATACCCTTAAGAGAAAATGATGTTTGATAAGAAGAAAGACAATCTTGTTAATTACATTTAGATCGTTGTTTTGTCCATCACCAATTCACAAAATTTGCAAAATTAATTCGTATTCAAAGTACTTGTTTTCATTTATAAGAGTACATTTTCATGTCTTTATAGTGGGAAGGCATTGAGAAGATAACATTTTTTGTTTAATTATGTTCACTGTTAATAAAAAAATATGTAACAAAGTTGCTTAAACTTTATTATGCAAGTAGGTTCTCCCATAAAACATTTTTTTTCATAGAATTGGGATTATCTGATATTAACTTCACAGGTACAAGACAAGTCAGAAATACTACTAATATTGCTAGTTATCACATTCCACCTGTTATTTTAACTTAACTCAAGATTAGATTTTAATTCGTGTCGGTACAACTGGCCATTAAATGAGCACATATTTTTTAAATAAGTTAACATCGTAAATTATCGCACTTATTTCTTTCAAAAACTCATTCTGTACAGTCTAAGGTAGAATATAAGCAAAACATTACGTTTGATAGAATTTTTTGATTAAAAGAAGTTACAAGAAGCATATTGCTTCAATCATTTAAAGTTTATCTACTTTTAATAATACTGGGTAAATAATGTGAGTTTGTATTTAGTTTAAAATTACTTATTTACTTCCAACACCATATTCGATGTCGACTTATTTAAATAATTCAGGCCAAAATTGTTCAAACAAATCACAAAGCACTCACAACAATGAATGTTTTTTTCTTCTAACAATACTTCTGATTTTTTGTCCTCATTATTTGCAATTTTTCGTGCTCCAAATTTAAGAGTCTCCACATGTTTTTTTAAAACGCTTCGATGTTACGTTAACAGATTGGGTACCCAGTTTGGGTATTTTTCGTTGAAGAAGGACGCACACTTTTTCTCGTGTTCTTTTACGGTCACCGTACTTAACAATATTTGAAATTGTTATTCTCTCAGTTTCAGTTAAAGTGACCATTGTATGTAACTGCCGAGCAATGATTTTTTTGATACAACGAGTAAATTACCAAGTTTTGTAAGTAAGGTTTTTTTTAGTTTAATTAGACAGCGACTGTTCTATACAATTTGAACGCACTGTTGTAACTAGGAAGTTTGCCAATTTGACCAATTTCGTAGGACCAGTAATAACTAGAGCGAGGACGTTCGGTGCGAGTGTTAATTAGCCAAGCGTCAATCGGGTATATGAAGTAGCGTAGATAAATTGAAAGTTATATTTACTTAATCAAGTACGTTTTCACTATAAAATTTTTCTAAATTGTTCGTTGTAAATTGGTTCGTTCGTCTCCTACGTCCGAGTTACACGCGTGTGAGAGTTAGCCTGCCACCGAACGTAACGCCAATGACAAACTGCACGCAACGTCGCCACTCTAGTAATAACGGAGATGACAATAGTGGCCAATTAGTGTGAATCACCCTCTATATCAGAATTTTTGAGTAAAAGAAAAGTAACACGAATAGTATATATACAGATATATCATTTTCTTAAGATCAAAAGATAAAGGCAACCTTTCTTCAATCCCACGAAGGTACACTTTAAAATTGTAGTACCACAATATCTAAGAGGTTTATATATCTGTTTACATTACTACATCAAATTTATTTACACAGAATACTTGTTAACCATAAGTAGTAAGCTAGTTCTTACCTTCAGCAAAAGGCTTCGTGTATGTTGGTTTCGGTATCGTTTTTATTGCTTCGCTTGGAGCCTTAAAAGGTTGGTTTAACGCAACGAAGTGCATCGAAAATCCAAAGACGAATATGGCCAATACGGCGAGAAATCTACCCAAATCTTTCATCAAGTTACCAATAATAATAGCCCAGGGCCCAAACAAGTGGTGAAAGGAAAGAAAGTCCAAAATTTGTACGCACGCCAACAAGAACGATAACGCAAACAGTTGATTCCTGCAGTACATTATAGTCGGCCAGTACTTTTGGCTTATGTCCAGTAATATCAATGAATGGGTACCAACACCAAAAATACCAAATAGTAGTACCGATAGTTTTATCCAGCCCAAACCCGATTTATCACTGGGATTTGTTAGTTCGAACAGTAGCAGTCCGCTTAGCCATACGAGCAGTATCCATTCGTACCAATAGGGCCAGAGACTTGCTCGAACGACTGGATATATCGGGAAGATTGCTACCAAGAGCAGGAAGAGCATTAGGTAAACATGTGAGGTGAGGTAGGACATAAATTTTATGATTGGTACTTTATGGTATTTGTGGCCTAATGGAAGAGTGAAGGTTATCCACACTGGAGGACAGATTATGAACGCTACAAACAACAGCATCGTCCTCCACGCTGTCCAGTTAAGTGGTCCTCTCCAGAGTTCCTGAAAATAAAGCACTAATTAACATGTTCTTGTTTTATTGTACATATACAGGTGAATGCGGGACATTTGTTGCCTTGCTTTTTTTCCTGACCAATAATGATAATTCTAATAAATAAAATTCCCGATAATCGTGGCCTTATTCTTTTACTTAAGCCTTATTCTATTACTTAAACCTTGTTTAAATAGTGATTCCCTTTCTAAAAATATACGGGGTGTTCCATTTATGATAAGAAGAAGTTGGCCAGTAACATTAAAACTTAATTAACAGGGGTTGGAAATCCATCTGTTTCTTTTGCTAAATGAGTCATTGTTTAAAAGTTAGTATGAGGACGGAGAGATACTTTAGGAGCTTATTGTACATATACTAAGAAGGACCAACTTTCATTCAATTTCTTGAATATATGTAGTTCAGCAGGTAAAACATTTTAAATTTAATTCAATATAATTGAAAGTATTCAAATGACATCAAAGATTCTTAAATTAATTATTTTAAAATTTACATTCAACGTGTAACGATCATTTAAAATTACCTAGTTTTTACCTGAAGATATCGCTGAACAACCGTATGTGCGATTACTTCCTTTTGTTCATTTTCAATGAGTACATCTAAGAATTCAACATTTCTTCTATCGGTGGCTGTTAGGATTCTGCCAGCAGAATCCGCACCTGCAGCTAGCGCTAACAGTTCAGTAGCCATTGCCTCGCAATGCTTACCAGCAGCGATCAAATCTTTAGCCCGTTCTTTCTCTTTATTCGACAACATAATGAGTATGTTAGACAGTTTGGCAGCGGTATCAACAGGTGCCGGTGAGACCAGTACGAATTCCTCCATCGGTTTGTTGTTGTGGTTCTTCGAACAGACCATGAGGTTGTACACGAATCTTCGGTCCTCCATCAGATTGTAAGTGTCGTGCTCTTTGGTCATTAGGTACTCAAGGACATCGTTATGACCTTCGGACGCCGCGAACCAAATCGGAGCCGCCCCTAAATTCGTCTCCGACTTTGGTGATGCCCCAGATTCGGAGAGGAGCTTTACGACATCGATGCATCCAGCCCTTGAAGCATAATGTAGCGGCGTCCAACCGTTCTTATCGGTGGCGTTGATCTCCGCACCTTGACCTGCAGTGATTGCCAGAAATAAAAGGAAAATCGATTAAGTCGGACGAATATTTAGATTCTTAAATGGGTAGGTATTTTAATTTTAAGGTCACGAAATACGCTCAATATAATGCTCTATTAACACTCTCTTATACTTCTGAACAAAAAGGTTGCTAAAAATGCTTTTGTTTTATTATTTAAAAAAACAAACAGAAAGTGAATTTATAAGAAACAAAGGCTTTCTTAAACAAAAATCGAAAATAAAAAGCCAAAATAAACTGAACAATCACTTTTAACAGAAATATTAAATTATGTTACTTCCTTGTAGAAATGTCTTTCGGGTGATGTCGTGTAGTTTATAATATAATATAATATTTAACTTGACGTTTCGCTGACTATCCTGTCAGCTTCTTTAGAAGATTTCAGCAGTCTTTAGAAATCTTCTGAAAAAGCTGACAGGATAGTCTGCGAAACGTTAAGTTAAATGTTAACTACACGACATCACCCGAAAGACATTTCTACAATGGATTACGGTCGTGAAAGCCTACACTCAACTATGTTACTTCCTTATTATCTTGTTTAGTAAGTTTAGTAAGGTTTCAAACAGCTAGTATTTTTTTGTTTTGAAGCTTTTATATCTCAAACTATTTTGCTGTTAACTGTTGAAATATGTGTTAGACACAAGCAATATCTTGCATGTCGTTGTAAGTATTATTTTGAGATAATTTTCAATTCATTTACAAGTTCGTTTGCATGTCAGGCCCAAGGTGTATTAGAAATTAGTTGGACATTAATAAACGATTTAACTTGCGGCAAGTAAATTGAAATATACAAATTAGTTTGCCGTTCGTGCAATTGCATATCGAAAATTACATTCCAAGAACCTGTCAACGGCATTTACAGTTTCATCGCAGCTATTATAACAATTATTTCTTCTGTAAAGATCTACGATAAATACATTGTCTTCCCTTAGTTTTGCTGTAGCTACCAGCACACAAAATACTGGTTTAGGAAAGATTACTTAAATTGAATTTCGTATTAATCAAACGATTGTGATGAAACTTGGACAGTTTGTAGATCTCATCGGGAGTTACTCATCAGTTGCAGTTAATTTACCTTTGAAACTCGCTCTAAATTTAATTCTTTTTTCAAATAATTTCGGGCATCGCGGGTTATCGAGAAGAAATAACAAAATATCTAAAACTAGGTTTTATAAAATAATTTATTATAAAAAAATGGTTTTTATTTGATGAATAATAGTTTGTCGGAGGGGCTTCGTTAAATTTTGAGATGGGCTACGTAACTTTTACGAAGAATATTCTTATTGTGGCAAACAACACTAAAGTATCGGCATACTTCGCACCGTACAAGTTTGATTAATTAGTCCGGAACAGCTGCCTGGATCCGTATGATCTAATGATAATGGAGATCCACGCATTCTCCAAACAGCTGTTCTGGGCTAATTAATTAAACTTGTGTGGTATGGAGTGTGCCGATACTTGGTGTTATTTTCCATACTACCCCACAGTCTTTGATGTCGTATTCTTATCATTATACGAATAAAAAGTACTTTTAAGGTGCAGTCTGCTTTTCATTAACAATAGCCAACTGTGCATATTGACAATCTATGAAAAAATAATGTTAGTAAATAAATCTCTCACCTAACAACACCTCCACCATTTGATAATGGCCGTTGGTGGCGGCGATGTGTAATCCAGTTTTTCCATGTTTGTCGTGACTTTGGAGTAATTCCGCTGATCTACTTAATAGTAGACCAACAACAGTGGTATGTCCGCCGAAGCATGCTAGGTGCATCGGGTTATAACCCTGTTAAATCGAAAGAATTACTGGATAACATTCTTTTTGCACTCGTATATACAATGGTACAAAAATATATTTGGACGGTATGTCCTTGCTTTTACTACCTCGTTGCTTACCAAAAGTCGATATTCACTCCTCAGCCCTCGGGTATGTGATGAAAATAAGATAAAAATTAAAATTACTAAAATCCCGAAAGCGGAGCCGTTTTATGGTAATGTTGGAATTAAAAATTAACGAATTATTCGATTTATAGAAGTAGAAAATCTTTCTCTTATTTTTAATAGTAGAACCCTCGATGGCTGGGGAGTAAATATTGATTTACCCAGTATGATATTTTATTTATGTATATTATACTTCTTTGCTTAAATAAAAGTTATTGCTATAACAAAAATAAAAAATCTGCCTTAAAAAATAAAACAAAAAAAAGGCCCTATTATAGTCACTTACATTTTCATATGTTGCCGCATCTACTTGAACCCCCGCCGAATTTAGCAAAAGACGGACTACGTTTTCGTTTCCAGAAAAAGCAGCGAGATGCAGCGGTGTCATCCCAGATTCGTTGCCTAGCATAGGCACCAAGGAAGCACCGTTAGGAGGTTCAGATTTGACAGTACCAGGTACGAGCGTTAGCAGTTCCCTCACGGTGTCAGCTTGCCCGAAATATGCTGCCACGTGGAGAGGCGTTACACCTAGCCTCTTGCTGATAACCCTTAAACTATTCGAAGACTTTAACACTTCTAGTACTTGTCCATGACCATATTGAGCAGCTAAATGAACTGCAGTAAATCCACTTTTGTTTTCGTCAGTTACATTGGCTCCAGCTCTAACTAAGGCTTTAACAACCTCAGCGTGACCTCCTTCCGCTGCTATTTGTAAGGGGGTTGCATCCGTAAGCTTATTTCTCGCTGTTATCACGCCAGTTCTATCAAATTTCATTAGTTCCTCAATCACCGTGACGCTTCCTTGAGCAGCAGCTATATGTGCGCATGTATTACCATCTTTTGTGGTAGCCATTACCAGGCTAGGGTGTTGCTGCAGAAATAATTTGGTCACTTCTGAATAGTTATTTTGAGCAGCAGCATGAATCGGTTTCTGTCCTTGGTCATCAGTTGCGTCTATATTCGCTCCTAATTCCAACAAAAGCTTGCACACCTCAATTTGACCGGCACCCGCAGCTAAATGGAGAGGTGTTTGTTTTCTCAGCGTTAAGATGTCGATAACAGCATTGTGATCTTTGATCAAAAACTTTACGAGATCCGTGAAGCCATTCATAGCTGCTAAATGAAGGGCCGTCCTTCCGTTACGTGATTTGGAATTGATGAAGGCTTTATTGGATAAAAGAGAATCGCACACTTGAATGTATCCTTTTTCCGCTGCTAAATGTAAGGCGGATCTTCCCTCGTTATCAAACACGTCTACTCTTGCGTGGTTCGCTAACAGGTTATTTACAAGCTCTAAATGGCCTCTATTTGCTGCTATGGACAGAGGCGTCCAACCGATTGTCGACTGTCGATTCAGAGCTTTCTGCACTTCTGTTACTGTCATATGTGAGATCATTTCTAACAAAGTATCGTTATTTCCTGCTACTGCCAGGTAGTGAAATGCCGATTCGTGAACATGCTTCGACACTAACTTTACATCGGCTTTATTTTCAAGCAATATTTTGACTACCTCTCTGTCCGCATTAGGAAATTCTACTTCCGCTTTGGTAACGGTGCAGATGTAATGCAAGGCGCTTTCGTCATTTTCGTTTAGTTCGTTTACATAAGCAGTGACAATATCTTCACCTTTCTGTTGTTTTACATAGTTTATAAGATGCTCTACAACATCTGGTCTGCAACCTTTGCAAGCTAAATGTAAGGCCGTTTCACCATGCTGGAATCAACGGTTATCGATTGATTAACTTTTAACATCAAGGAACGTGGTAATCGTTAAGAAGAAATATCAGTATAAAAATTAACAAATGTGGCAACCAGAATAAGAAAATGGTACAAGTTTCATTGGAATCATACTACAAAGTTGTTAATTAGAGAGGTTAAATATTTTGTTCCAGTCGCAAATGGTGTGAACCGAATGGTTTGAAACTAAAAATACAAGCAAACGATAAGTGACACGGTTGATAGCTTTTCGCCGATGTTGATAGAGAAATTGTAGAATTGTATCTTTGTATTTTTTGATTTCTTTGCTAGATGAATAAAATACGGTAAGATTAATTGTGGTTACGAAAGATGTATATTGTATTGGAAAATGAGGAAATTTTTTATATACTAGTTATCGATTTAGACTAAAAGGCTAATAAAAGTTGAAGTTTATTGAAATAAGAAGACGTAGAAAATGTACAATTGGAAAAGTAAAAAGATAATAATAATAATATATTTTTATATATATTTATTGCCCAATGAAAAATTCCAATAAAAGAACGAACTGAGCAAATTGCCTGCAAGAAGTACATTGGGATCAACCAAAAGCATTTACAATCTCCCGGGGACTATTCAGTTCACAATAATAATGCCATACCGCCCCGGGATCCATGATTTTCGTCCGAGGATACCGCGAGGACCGTCGATTGGTGGGTAAAGTACGGCACAGAATTCGTTTATGCCACCCGAGAAATCGCAATCAATGTGCAGGAGATCGTTATATAACTTTCTAAAGTCAGCCTTACGAAAATTGTAACGCATAACGTCATGGATACGAAAAAAGCTTGATTTGATTGTGCGATAAAATTCAAACTAATTAGAGAGGGCGGGCCGGTAAGTATTTTTGATAACCAACGGAAGCTCTTCATGCGAAACTGTTAAGATTTGAGAAAATCAGAGCTAGTGCTCGAAGGTCCACATTCAGAATAGTGTTATATGTTTTAGATTTTATACGTCACAAACTTTTTATACTGCAGTGACTTTGAAAGAGGACAGAGATTGACAGGGGAAGAAAAGAGGACCATTAAAGTCTCCTACAATTACGACATCTCTGTACAGTGTGTTAAGAATAATACTTAATGCTTTGATAAATGTCTCAAAGACGTTCACAGCGATGCACGGAGAAATGTAAATAGCGACTAATATGAAAGATAAAGCAAAAAATATTTTGTAAAACGTGTACAAAAATAGAGAGTAGCTATTTTTGTTAACAACGTGTTCTCATTATATTTCAACAAACTTCCATGGACTTAATACTTCCTACAGTTCTCAATAAAGGCGCTGTAATACAAAGATATTCCTATTTTTTTCTATAAATTTGCTTACGTCTATCTATTTTAATTTCCTCTTTTGCTACTTTGATTTTCCAAAAGCTGCAACGCTGCCTACAATTCATATAATGGTCACTCGTTGACCATTGCTTTTACAGGCATGTATTAGGTTGCATTGGTAAGCAGTCTACGTTAACTTGTTTACATTAGATTATTACGGTATGATCCGGATGACTTGCACAATAAAGCGAAACATTGACGAAGTAAAGAAATATTTTTTTTGATCCCTGATTGCTGCATCTGTTAGTTTTTTAATCTTTTTAATCTACCTTATTTTTATATTGTGGATCACCACCATCTTCCAACAGTAAAAGTAAAGTTTGCAAATTTCCATAACGAGCTGCTACATGAACAGGAGTTTGCCCTTCTTCGGTAGTTAGATTAGGACCTGCTCCTGATTTTAGTAACATTAAGGCACATCTTTCACCGTCTTTTACTCTCGCGGCAATATGTAAAGGCGTCTCCTTTAACTTTCCACCTAAACACACCGAATTTTTTACTTTTATAACTTGACCTTTTATTTAGATAAATAATAATATACCTCTAACGTGCACGTCAGCACCGTATCCCAATAAAGTCTCTACCACAGCTGGTTTGCAAGACTCTACCGCGATATGTAGGGCAGTGTAGTTTTCCTATATGGAATATTACTTGAATAAATTCATGTGTTGATGGTGTGCATACTTACGTTTGTTGTTATGTCAACTTTTTCGCCTTTTTGGATTAATGTGTTTATTATACCTACGTGGCCATATCTAGCCGCTGTGTGAATGCTTCTAGCACCATCCTAAAAATATTTTTTTAAGTATTAATATCTATGTCAATGTTGTTGCTATATGTTGGCTTTGATATCAAGTCTAAAGTCTAAAATGATTTTCTAGTAAAAGTAATTATAGTATACGAGTATAGTGATTACCAATAAAAGGTATATTTCTAAAATCTGTCTAATCTGTACTAGTCTTTAATGGAAGTTTTAAGTTGTGTTTTCAATTTAACCTAATTCAGTTAAGTTAGCCAATCATCCTATATCAACAATGTTGATATACTGTTTATATTAGTTCCATAATTTTGTATCGACATCGCTATTCACAAACATTCTTGTGTATCAACTTGTTACTATTACAAAACAGGCCTTCAGTATCTTTATCATCCGGTATCTGGCCTTGAGCGGGAATCGATTCCCCCGATGAACTGGAAACATTTGGACCGGTTTTCTGTATCTGACTATGTGTAATTCAGTATTCTTTCCCCTTTTTTTTCACACTTCTTTTATTTGCACCTTCCTTAAAAATACTTGGTTCGCAATGGCGTTGCTAGCTAAAAGGCAGGTGATCACTCTGGAATTGTAAGACGGGGAAGTACTTTTGGTTTTGGACTTCTTTTGCCTGGATGCTTCAAGTACAGTCTTGTACGGCAAGCTTGTAGTTACTGATGATGCGACTTCTCGCCTCCTCTGTTATTCGATGGCTAGATGGTGAAATCCAGGAACAGGTGAAATCTCCTGTGGTTTGGCAGCACCAGTTTAGCCAGTCCTCGGGCGGTGAATGACAGGATGTTCATTATTTAGCTTCTCGGGCGTCTTGTGTGAAAGCAGTAAAATCGGACTTGCTGAATACATTTTTGTTTATATATTTCTATTCCCGTGGCATACAAGTTTGTTAGGTTGCTTGTTTTATAAAAGTACATATTTGTACCAAAGAGTAGTAACGTACATGTTATTTATAATGTTTTAAAAGAAACAAAACAGCTCTAGTAATTATCTGATATGAATTTGTCATGTATATGCATCCGTAAATTTTAATTTCGCGTTACAATAGAAATTACCCTGTATAATTGCTCGGTGCTAATTTACATTAATTCAAAGCCCACGCAGCCATATATCAGCAAAAGCAAGGCACCGTAAATAAAGTTGCAGTTAGTGCAAACTGTCAAGGTCAGAAAAATAAAGAAAAGCGATATACTTTATCTTGATCGACTATAGCAACGAATACCTAGAAAATCTAGACTACGATACATGACGGTATGAAGAAATAACACGTTCTTTTTTATTTGTTCAGTAGTTTCGCTATACGGAAATACGGAAATTGAAAGCACACCGAAAGCAAATAATACTGAAACTCCTAGAAATGTTATTTTGGGAATTGAACCGGTATCAAGATTAAACAACAGGAAGCAATATCATTGATCGTGTGCTAAGTACCGTGTAATAATGATACCACACGCCTCTGGTCGGTTGTTACCTTTTGCTTTATTTTTGTTGATTTATCTCTGGACATTGGAATTGCAAAGGTTAAGTACGGAAACACTCTCTGCTTTTATAGTATGCAAGTGCACTAACTATACAGCTAATAAAAAAATCGTGAAATCAGACCAGAAGATCTTATAAATATTTAGACTGATTAACATAGCCTTCCGAAATATCTTTTTGACTTTTCTGCAGCAGACAGCTAACTACCCTGAATAATTATTGTTTCAAACTCCTTTGATATGCAAATCATCGTTAAATATGTTCCACATTATACACTTGATGAATTTTTAGCTTTCTATTTTGAGCTAATTTCAAATGTTGGGTCGATATTACATTTATCAAATTTAAAGAAAATTAAAATAAATTTATAAAAAAATTATGGAGTATTTAGATAATAAGTCGAAACAAAAAATAAAGTAGAAACCCTTATTTTCTTTATTGTAAAGCTTTAATATACTCAGCGTCCGTTTAAGACTCTATCAAAGCAATGGTAAGTTCTGTAGGATTCAAAAAAAATTCAACGATAAAAGCATTTCATTAAAATTAGTTTTAATGTTTGGAATTGACCGCTAGAAGGCGCACCTAATAACAATTTCGTCGCAATACGTAATGATGAATTCCTTGAAATAAAATGAGGGTATGAGGTCATGCTATATCCGAAAGAATTCGCGATGACTTTAGTTTGTCTTAACAGATTCTTGAGAACTTGGATTCGTTTTAAAGAGACATTTGAGAAGATTAAGAAACGTCCTTCAATTGGAGCATGTGTTTCTTTAATCAAGCGCTAAGGGCCGCCGTTTTGGAAATTCTTCTTCTTTTTATCTTTTTTTTTATGTAAATAGACGGGTATATTCATTGCGAATTATTATTGATGAAAACTCAAAGTAGAAGAGAATGGCGAAAAACGGTTACTATCTATTTTCCTTTCGAAATTATAACTGCCAATATTAGCATTATGTTCATGAGTGCATATTACGCAACCATAGAAGGACTGCTCAGTAAGGTAAGGACAGACAGAGACACGCCCCTGCTCGACAGAGACCGAAATTTCCTCGAACTCTGATGCCGATGACTCTTTATATTTCTCCAGAAAAAGAATCTGACGATGATGATCTATATGATGATAATGCTGAACCTAAAGCGAAATTGGAGGACGATGTACAAGAGACGGACGTAATAAGCAATCGACGTATTTCGGAAGTCGAAGAGTCTGATGTCAATGATGCAGAGTGTGACGAAGATGACATCAATAATGCTACTGCCTTCAACGTCGTCATGAAATGGGCAAAGGCAAAAGGTGCATCACAAAAACCAACGACAGTACTGGAACAAGTTCAGTGAACCAGAATGCTTAGTGGCTTGTGTAGAAGCCCCCTCAAAATTATGAAACGAGAAACTAAATTTAATAAAAGGAATTTTTTTGCCACTAACTATCATCAATATAACTCATTTTTCCGCAGAAGTGTTGTAAAATCAAAAAATAATAATTTGTCCATTAGATGATTAACTTAATCCTTTAAATTTCCAACGGTGCATTAAATTTGGAATAAAGTTATGTTTAATCAACTAACTACCCATATTTAAAGGACAAAAAGCACTTGTGTATCTATACAAAATTTGGAATAAAGACTTACTTTATTTGGCATATGTAAGTAGACACCTTTCTTGAAAAGCATCATGGCACAATCAGCATGTCCATTTAGAGACGCTATATGCATCAGTGTAGATCCGTCTTTGGTTCTTTCAAGTATACTGGCTTTAAATTTGTCAGCTAACAGCTCTATGATAGCAGCGTGTCCGTTTTCCGCTGCTAAATGCATTGGTGTTCGGTCCTGATTGTCGGTGGCACTTGCCGATGCTCTAACGCCGTAAAAATACTTCACAAGGGTTTCGTCACCTTCGGCAGCAGCTATATGCAACGGTGTTTGACCATCGCCATTCCGTATATCCACACTTGTACCATAATCAACAAGTATACGTACCTTGAATCATTAAGTCTATGTATCCTGTTATACAATCTTATTTGATGGATCATACCATATCGACGTCTTTTCTTCTAGCTGCTAAGTGTAGTGCTGTATCACCATTAGCTGCTGCGGCTCTTAATTGGTCGGCTGTTTGAGAACTAAGAAGTTCTCTACACATGGATTGGTTTCCTGCCTCCACGGCTAGCAGCAAAGGTATTTTTCCTTTCTGTAAACAAAATTATTGTTATTTTCATACGTTGTTATAAATAAGTTTGCAAGGCACACCTTCAATTTACCATGTATAAAATATTAGTTTTTAGTCAAATTCGTGTTAATATCTAGAAAAATTATTCTATATGGCTGTTGTCATTCTGGACAGAATTGTACGTGATGTTGTTGTATTTCAATTCAATAAATAAAAAGTACTTTGCGTATCTCGTTCCTTTTCGTTGGGGTACGGGATTTTTCTATTACTAATGCAAACAATTGGAATGTTTGGCAGTTTGAAATTTCAGGCCTACCTTACTTCAAATGTACTTTTCGTCAATTAAAGCATAATAACCAACACTTTTGTCAACATGTTATACATTGCTGAAATCAGAAAGAAAGACGTTTTGTAACGGTGTCAAAATTTAATTTGGTTCATAAGAAATAAGAAAGCTGATGTTGGTCGGAAAGAATCAAAACGTCAAGTAAAAATGTTGACTATAGTATTAGATAGAAGATTGAAAGCGGCAGAGAGAATGTATCTCTAGTTTTTCTTTGCAAAATTTTGTAATTTTGTCAAATTTAAACCAAAGCGATTATAATAATAAACAACTCTTTTTAATTTGTAAAGACTTAAAATGGAAATTCGCACGTCGCTTTAACATTGTAATCGCAAAGTTTAAAATAATTGTTTTCCAGATATAAATAGAATCCACAGAAATAGGCCTTTATACGACAAAATCTCATAAAAACCTTGCCCGAAGGAAACTAAGTTTAAAAGCACCTCTCGTGAAAGTTGGATATAACTATAAAAACTACACAAAACAGAGTAATTAACTTATTCGTGAACTTACTGCTTTCATCGCAGTAAGCCGTTACATTCAATTAACCTATATTTAATAGCGCAAAGAAGAGCGCAAAAAATCAGAATTGAATTATTTAAGTTAATTATTATCTAATAATGACTTACGTAAAGAAGTGGGTAATGTAGATATTAATAACTCATTTGTACTTTTTGTGAAATTGAGGACGACGAGAAAGATAAAGGAAGATAAATGAGAAGGAAATGGCTTCAAGAGCGTCTGTTCAGATTGTATGGAATAATGTTTCCGCAGCTGCCGCAGAACATCATATGAAAAAATATTTTCTAGATACCAGGCGACATCGATGAAGCTACAATGCATAATATCACGCGTTACAAGATCACAAAATAATAAAATAAGGTGTTAACAATAATGTTCGTAAGATTTTTGTTTTAAATATACAGTTTTTTACTTTGATTTCGTTTTTGTTTGATTCTGTTCTTTGTCGTTTTTCTAAAAAATGCTTTTAAAAATGGCTTTCTACCCTTTTGAAGAATATAGGGAGATGATTATGTGTTATGGCAAAGCTCAATCAAGTTATTCTGAAGCTCAAGGTAGTTTATCCATTAAGACATGTTTCTAATGTTAAAACATTTATTGACGTACATAGACGTTTGGGGGAAAGTGGCTGTTTCAAAAAAGCAAAAATTAATATTGGGGTTACCAAGTTCTTAATCACAGTTCAACAGTTAATTAGAAGTTCTACATAGTGCAATGTTGCTAAAACGTTAATTACTAGAACTATTGCAACGTTATAGCTACCTTAATTTAATCAATCTGTTCCCGTTGGGGGTTAAAAATTATTTAAACAGAATTTTACCAAACTGTTAGATACACACAGAAAAAGGATTAATCTTGGGCGTGAATAAGCAAATTCCGAATATCTGCCGACCTCTGGTTTCAACAGGGCTTGTTGCCTGAAAAGGGTAATACTGTCCCGGTTGACCTCTAGATCTTCAGTCAGATGCCACTGATTACTGGAAGCAAGTAATAGCTACCTGGGGGAAGTAAAGGGCGCTTTTTTTATGTAAGCAAGAGAACATGTTCTTTAACCAAGAAAGTCGTTACCTTGAAAAAATTTGTAAATTCAAGAAAGCGGTCTTGTTCAAAATAAGTGAGTAGTGTTTCATGAGTATTTTGGATTTGGTTTAATACACTCTTTATCTGTATTCTGCCTTCCCTTATTTGTCGCCTCTTTGTCTTGCTATATCGGAGCCATCACCCCTTCATCAGCAGTTTACTCGAAAATCCATTTTCATATGTTAAGTCGCTTTTAGTAAACCGGGTCACATTTGTACTTATGCCCAAAAAAACTTATTTAATCCAAAATTAAATTAGTGGCTTCAATTAAGCAAGTAATACATTTTATTTAGAGCAGCATGTATTCGGTTGGATATGGTTGATTTACGAGAAAAAAAATGTCTTGAGTGAAGTAAGTTAACTTTCTTGGATCAAGCCAATATTCTAAATTCAAGTGAATACTGTCATCAAATAAAATACTACACTCACGAACTTCTATTTTATTGCATATAGACATTTTTCTTCTGTGTACCGGAAGAGGGAAAGCTGCAGAATTACCGTCATGATCACCAGATCTTACTCTCTGTGATCTTCTCTTACGGGACCGTTTAAAAAGTAAAGTTTACCTCAACCGTCTCGAAAATATTGCAGAATTGGAACAGAAAATTAGAGAAGAAATCGCATTGTTACCTTGAAGTGCACCCGGAAATTCGATTAGTGAATTGAGTGACACAGTAAGTTTCTGTCTGGTTGCTAATTATGAGCATTTGAACATTTGCTTTGGATTTTTTTTTAATTTCTTTCCAAATAAATCCATATGGATTAAAATTTCTTTCTTTTATTTATAGCATTCTTATTAAATAAATCTAACAGTTACAATTTGAAAAAATAACCTTATCAAACAACTAGAAGAACCATTTCCCATTCTATAGAAAGAAATGATGTCGTGGTATCATACGAAAACTGACAATATTTTTTCTTGCATAGCGACTACAGAAGCATTATTCCACATAATCTGCTCACGCTGTATATTTCCTATATCTACGATTTTACGATACCTACAAGTTAATTTATCTTTATATTACACATAATTAAGAACGGTAGTTAATCCTTGGAAACTATTCCATAAACCAAAAGCGTAGTATTTATTTCGCATTATTCTTGCCGCTGCAATAAAATTTACGAACATAATGGGGTATACCTTGATAAGATTGCGATCGCTTTATGAGCATGGACTGCGCAAAAAAGTCCAGCTTTTCTTCAAGTTAATCGACTCTGCAGAATCAATAAAACATTAAAATAGTAACCGTGCGCATATGGTTTTCGTAAGGATTGTAAAATCAACATGTCTTATTATTAGTTTTATTCAGTTCCGTATAACTCAAATTAGACGTCTCTATCACGATTAAGTTGAATTGGGGCTTTGCTGGAATAAGCGAAGTCACAAGTGAATATAAAAATTTGTTTTTGTCAGTGAAACTTGTAAATTTATGGAATGAGCATTTTCGGAAAACAGTATTTCTTACATTTGGTATTAGGAAATTGCGTTGATTATTTATCATATGAACATACCGTCGAAGGACAATTCACGCGAATCTTGAATACCATAAGTTGGGAAAATTGAATCGAGGCATTATTATTACTATTATTATTATTGATATGCAGTCTTTCAAAGTGGAAAATACTAGTACAAGACAATTTTCTGCTATTCGGGTCGTGTGCTTTTCCCTAGACCGTCCCTTCTTCAGAATAGGTGAATCATGTTGAAAGAGGACGTTTTTTTTAAGTTTTGAGGGATAATTACCTTGTTTTAGTCGTCAGAACAGTACCAGTAAAGGACAGAATCGATTGTGAGTTATTACCCAGATTTGAGGTAAATAATTTAAGGATGGATTCTTGTTTTGGAAAAGTATCCTATTGACCTTATGTTTCATAAGAAATATCACGATCTCAAGATAAGAGATATGCAATCTCATGGTTTTCAAAATTTAAAGAAATTTTCGGTTACAAACAAAATATTAACAAGTAGAATTACCGAATTGTCACCAAATTTCAATCGCCAAGTAATATATATATATATATATATATATATATCAAAAGATCTCGAATCCGAACAAAATTACAAATGTTTCTGAAACGTTCGTAAAGAACCCTGGTAAAGTTTTTAATAAGATCTTGGTAAATTTGTCTTTTCCATTTTTAATTTTTATCTTTATCGTTTCAATACACTTTCTTAATGTTGTCATTGTATAAAACAGTAAGTAACTAAATACCTGATTGAATGCGTAGTCTAAATAACTTGTGAAGGTATGTATTAAAAGATTTTTTATGCACCTTATAATCAGTATATATTGAATTAATTGCTGAGATTACCAAGAACCCCTCTCACATTATTATAGGATACTTCAGTGAAGCAAATACAGGCAAATTTGAATTTGGGACAAATGTATCGCTTAATGCGTTATCATTTTTTAGGTCTGTAATGCTTTTATTCGGAATTTTAATACAAAAATCGTTTATTTAATTAAAGTTTTAATTAGTCCGTTTTTCTTTATTTACTTCCAGCACTACAGAGAAGTTAGGATGAATTTATAGGTTTTTGTTGTAATTAAGTTTGGGTGAGCTTATGCTCTCTCGATAAGTGATTCTTAAACAGTTTTTAAATTCGATAAGGATAGAGTCTGGACATTTCTTCCATTAAGAACACATTCGCCCTAAAGTTGTGTAGAGCCTGCGAAAACCAATAGTAATTAGTTATTTTTTGTTTAGGAGAAGCTCAGTTAATTATCTTAATTGTCTCAGGAAAATATATATTGAATTGTTCCAGTAAAAGATTGAAGAAAGTTATTCATTTTTCGCATGACGGGTGCTTTTATATTCTCGGACTAACAGGCATGACAAAAAAAAGATTACAACAACAACCTACCATCACGCTTGCTTTTGACATTGTGAGACAGTTGAAGTATTAACATTACCATTCTTATTTATGATAGTGAGTGTTCCTTATTGTTAGCTTTTTCCTGTGAGATGCATGCAAATCATGTTTTTTTTTCTTTATAAACAACACTCGAAAAAGATACCTATATTAATACATTGTCTTTGCTTGCGCGGTTGGATAACGACGGGCGTTTAAAAGATACATTGGGTACATACCGCTGCTTCCGCTTTCTCCCTTTCTCTCCTCTTGATCTTCATTTTTAAAAGTGCAATTACGGAAAGAGTCATTTTGGATCACAATATTTTTGTAGAAGCGTTAAACTTTTGAAAAATGCTGTAACTACTCTTTTGAAAAGAAAATTGTGAATAAATTATTTACGAACAGTCTTCCTTGTTTCGTCCTATGAAAATATTAATAAGTAAAATACATACACTATCGATTCTAGTGCATTTAGCCATACTACTACGAGTTGTTTGGGGTTAGTGGCCGTTTAATTTCAACTTTGTATTCATATATTCACCGATACATTACACGTATAGTCGTGATACACCAAAGAAAATCTAAGTAGAACAGCTTAAATTCTTGCAAGTAGAACAAATTTTTCACAAAGAAGCTGTAAAATGTCTATTGTGTTATATATAGACGTCTATATTTGTGAGAGCTTCATTCAATAATGAACATACAGATTCATTTCTTTGTTTAATACAAAAGAATCAAGATTAATTATTAATAAAATAAAAACAAAAACTATAACTTTGGTTATACTTCAATAATATTCAAATGTGCTATAATGCAGGTTTTAGGTAGAGAGTTTACATTATCTCTATAGAATGGTTAAATTTAGTTACACGACTTTCCTACATTCGTCTTTATAAAATCGTTGATCGGTGTGTATCAAAAGGTCCGGTACCACTCGGTGACATCTTCGATTAAAAAATGCGAAAGATATGTGTACATTGGAAAATTTTATTGATATTGCATCAACAGTCGACGTTTAACTAATAGTAAACTAAAATTAATAATACATTTCATGCAGGCTAAAATCTATTTTTAATATTAACTCTTTAGTAAAAAACAAAATACAATTTACTAAAAACTATATGGTTCTATGATTACAGTCTATTGTACTTATTTCCTTTAAATTGCTTCAACAGAGTTTTGGAAACGGTTACCTTTTTCTTTAATTTATTAAATTAATTGACACATAGAATTGTGTATTCCTTCCTGCAGGGAAGCTAAGAAACATGGTGTTAAAGAACAAGCTTCAGATAAAAGCGAGAAAAGATGTGCATAATTATAATTTAAATAATATCATTGAAGTGTGCGCAATTGAACTAAGGTTGATCTTTAGCCTAGTGATAGTAGTTTTCAGTCAAACATTCAGCAATTCCTTGAACATTTGATGGATATTCTAAATATTCTTCACAAAGAAAATAAATGGTGAAGACTTCGATATCAACCTTTTGATAGCCCCCCCATGCCATGTCAGGTCACTAGACTATTAACGAACCTACTCGATCCATGAAAAGCTCATTTAGCTGTTTAGATCTTTTTTGCATTAACTTTTCTGAAGAAATCTATACAGCTTCATGCTTAGACAAATAATTCATCTGATCGCTATTTTCAGATACTGAATATAATGCTTCCATCAAAAAGGATTGGTAATTTTGTTCATCAACACAAGTTTTCTTACAATTCTTCGAATACTTTTAATTCTTTACTTAGTAAAGGAATTTGGCTTTCTGTGTACGAATCTGGTTATCCCGATACCTCAATAGACTCTTACACCATCCAGCCCAAAAACGAAATGTTATCGATGATCTCATACAAAAGGCCATTTCCGTAACTGTACCGAATTCGCTTCCTCAAGAACTGCTTACTTTTCGTAAGCAAGGATATCTATCTTACATTCAAAGTGTCACCGATTGCATCAGTAAGATTCTCTTCAGGAACAACATAAAAACCGTCCTCAAATCCAAAACTCAAAACTCTCTGACTACTTTCTTATCAAAGACCGCAATCATCTGGAAGCCCCTGGCGTCTTTCATATTCTATGTTCGTGCGCTAGTGTTTACAAAGCGATCGGTGAGCACTCGTGTTACTAAGCACTAGCGTAGCACGCGGTTATTGCGTAAAACAGATCCAAAAAATTCAAATTTTCGAATAAATCGCAAATTGCGTCGTTCGATTCGTTCACACGAGTATGACCAGAAATGCTTTTTACACAAGAACAGGAATTTTCTTAGTAACATTGCATAATTCTAGCACGTTATTCTGTCGTAAAACGATCTATAATTAAATTGTCGGCTCTCTAGGTGATACATGCGAGATATAGAAAACCTAGTTTCATGTTTTTGTTGAACCAAAGCCAAAAATGGGGCTGGATTTAAATCTCGAAGTATCTATTGGAACTTTGTTATCAAGTTCTTTGTACAGAATAATATAATCGTGTTTTTTTTTTAAGAATTTCCTTTCGAAAAATTTAAGAAAGTCATACGGGTGTAGGTACTAACATGAACGTAAACAACCTCCGCCTCCACTTTGTGCAAAACATCGAAAAATATTCATATACATAGATAATATGTGTATACTCGGAAAAACATTTTGACTACCTTCATCGAGTGAAAATCTAAATCGACCACAATACGTTTGGAATTTGTAATAGGACCGAGTAGGTGCTTATAAGTAGCACTAGAAAAAGGTAAAAAAAGCGACAAAAGATTTATTTCTGTGATCCGTGGCGGCAACTCGAATAAATAAAGAAAAAAACCAATTTGAATACGTAGATAGACATCCATACGTTGTTTTATTTTTAGTCAATGCGTCAGCTACTAATTACGCGCAAAAAAGCAATATTAATTTTGTGCGGTATGCAAAATAAGATATTAATGACTGTGATTGCGATCAAAAACAAATATGCCAACACTGAATTTCACGCTAATGGTATTGTTGGCGTACGGCAGTAAGTTAGTGGTATACGCAATGGATTAGAGATATGAGGAGATATAATAGGAGCTGTAAGCACCTTTTTGTACTTTTCTTCGACATCATTAGGTAAAGTGAAATACAACATTATTTACGCAAAGGTCTTTAAAAATGCAAGAAACCGACTAATTAAGCCTTATCAACTAATTAAATACAAAGTGATTTCCATATTGCTGTAGGTAGAAGTAGCAGTAATATACGGATGTCCTTAACCCTCAGCACAGCCTAAAGTGTAACCTTGTTTATTAGAAATTCTGGAATACCCAGGTCTAGTACGTATAATTTAAAAATAAAACTGATTGATTTCATGGATTCTATATATAACAGAAGGCTGCAATGTTTGTTTCATGCAAACTGTACGAACCTAGAATAATTTTGGTGAAAATGATTGGCTTTTGGCAATTATCAGAGAAAATTCTAGATTCTCTCGATGAGGTGTTGATGTAGGTTGAAATAATACTCGCATGACATCAAACAACATATTGAAATGCTTCCCGGATCACTTCTGTAATACTTGCAATTGACTCCAAACATGATCTAAGGGATTTAATGTTGTAATAATTGTTGAAAAATAAAAAATGAAATTACAAATATAAGGACCAATATATACATTGTAAAAGGTAATTAACTTTACTATTCATTCGGGGTTTCTATTACTGCTACTGGTAATGCTATTGCAGCTACTGCAAACTGACCAGCAACATCAACAGCAACTCTGAAGATATCTCATGGTAGCGTGTAATTGAGAGAGAATGTAATTGGAAGCGTGCATGTCAAATATACCTATGTTCAATTAAAGAACAAAGGGTGATGCTGTATATTATTGGAATTAGTGTTTTGAAGATTGAGTATAATATTCAAACCTGCAAAATGTTGCTAACTCTGACTTTAATAGTTCTAGAACAAAGCTCTCAAAAAAAATAAAAATAAAACACCAACCTATTTTTTACGTGGAATTAAAATAAAATACATCAGCATCTATATCAGTACTGGATTCATTAAAAACCTTACTTTTTATTACATCCTGTATCTTGCAAAATGAATATATATATATATATATATATATATATATATATATATATATATATA
>LR736858.1:5146104-5206114 GCA_902654985.2 Oryctes borbonicus
TATATATATATATATATATATATATATATATATATATATATATATATCTAGACGGCTTTCAAAGAAATAGCGTTACCGATTAATTGTGGTCTTTGATACAGGGAAAAGTACGATTTCGGATTTCCTCGCGACATTTAATTCAAAATTCGAAACTATTAAATTTACAATTGAAGAAGGAGCTGGGATAATAGATACATTATGACTGATTCTAACCACCGTAGACAACACAAAATGACCGCAATTATTTTCTTAATTAATAAAATGGTAAAATTCTCTTCGAGTATAAGTATAACAAAGAACTTCATAAAAAATGTCGCTATTTACAATTGTTGGTAAAGTTTTATGGGTCAAGATATAAACGTATGTTTCCGTTCACAAAGTACATTCGAAAACTTTAGCAATCCGAAAGATAAACGGAACATTAGGAAAGATTAGACACTTATAAAATTGCATATAGTGACTATCGTAAAGTCAATATTGGTCCAACGAAAAGAGCGATAGAAAACAATTTCAAAGAGCACAATAAGTACTAAGGATACGGAAGGATAAAATCGCCAAGTGCAGCACAACACACAAACTAAACCGGGCATAATACTAAATTAGAAAACCTGAAATTTATTAAGGCTTACGAACTATTTACATAGTAAGCAATACACCGTTGTCGTTGTCGTATTCAGATTTTTTTGATTTATTAGGGTAAGGTGGACTCATGCTTTATGTTTCGTTACAATAACAAGAGGCCCTTCTGTCTATTTTTCTGTAATTTTCGCATATCTTAGTCTGAGGATTTATAGGCGGCAAAAGCAAATACTTTTATAAATAAATATTCTTCCTAGAGTGTCGCAATAAAACAGCCATCTAATTCTAACGAATTAGCACATACGGTTGATAATGGGGATTCACACATCCTTCATTAAACTTCTGGGGTGCAGGGTATGCCAATACTTTAGTGTTGTTTGTCAAAGTAGAATTAGGTCACTAAATGCACTTAATAGGGCAATCATACGTCATACTTCAGTTCTGTTAAGTGACTCCATTTTGGACGTTTAAATCATAAGTAGTTCTTAAAGCCCTGAAAAACATGTACGACATTGTTTGGTTGCGAATAATTCTATCGTGTATACTGCGATAAATCACATTTTGTTACTTTGCTGCTGCCTTGATATTTGCAGAGTACAACTTGTTTGACCTTAAATAAACAATTTACTGAAATATAGCTGGTTCTAACAGCTAAGCTTGACATTTGTATTAGTTAAGATAAGGCTATATTATAATGTTAAGGGAAACACATAGGTTTGGATGTATACTTTCGTAAGCCTTCAATTCGTAATCAAATGCACCGGATCAACATTAGCATTTATTGTAGCAGATTAGAGTTTATAGCTAACAAAAGTTGGTCAAGTTTGCAAACGTCTACGATATATTTAGCTATATAAACCCTCAATATATTCGTTGAACACATTTTACCTACATTAAATGCTTGGCATTGACCCATAAGTTCAGAAATAAACGTATTGAAATTTGTGAGGATTTGTTTGGCTGCCTACAATTTTCAGGGGCAAATAAAAAAACGGAAATTCGTTACGATAAGTAGTAAAAATTAAGTTTTTAAGTATAGGTAACAGTTCTAAATACGCGTAAGCCTAATCAAAGCAAAAATTTAGAGATTTAAATCTCTTTAGTAAGTTGTAATTTTTAGGTGAACTATGTTTGTGAGATATAATAATTTTAAGGAGAATATTATCTAGATTTGAAGTTCAAGGTAAGCTGTAAATAGTGCTTGTTTCCTTCGTTTTTAGCAAAAAAACTTTTTTGTAGTTATTATATAAGTCGATGTTATCAAATAAATTTTGTTTTAAAGAACTAAGGATTAAATTAAAACTTTACTAATTGTGAAAAGCATTTCTGATGGAATAAGACGATTGAAAGATAAACTGGAGGCATCATTTGGAGCGTTAGGAAAGAATTTAGCAATGTCTACTCTTAAAGATTATATTCAGTTAGGTTTTTGCAACGTTTAAATTGTTCTGTTTTATTGACTCTATTTATATAACAAATACTTAGTCCCTAAACTCGAACGAAGCGAATGTGATTCACTATTTCTATTACTGTAACTCTAATAAGTTTGTTTTGTAAGCAAATAAAGAAGTAAATTGATGAGACTTATAGGTCGGAAAACCCAGACGTGGTAGAATTTTCTTAGACTAAATACTTAGAGCATATGTAGTTGGATACGATCATTAGATTTTGCAGCTTGCTATAGAGCAGTAAATGATATTCATTTGAACTTCGGCAAATTCTGCGTCAGACATCTCATTGAATTATTAGAATTAAATAAATAAAGATCAAGCAATATTTAAAACTACCTTAAAGAAGAAGGTTAGAATTGATAGACTAAATTTTGCTAAAACTTATGATATGATTTAGGACCTACAATAGAAGCAAGTACTTTTCTGAAATATGAAAAAGTTGATTTAGGCGGTGTTGACGAATTTTGAGTATTATGGGCACGATATTAGTAAGAAAAAAATCAAATTACTGTGAATTATAATTTTGATAACAGGGACGTGATGATCTGAATAGCAAAGTAGTAGTATTTGATTTCTGAAAGTCTGAAAGCAATAAAGCCAACATGGTGGAGGTGCCGGCGGAAGTGTAACAGCGTGAGTTGCTTCTAGTAACATGTGTACATGTCTAGACAGCTATCAAATTGGCACGAAACAGTACATTGCATTATAAAATAATTGCTAATAATAAAATTAAATAATGACGCAAATATAGAACTGGACTATTAGAAATAACGACAATGCAAATTACGTGGCAACCTCACTGTACGCCACATAAGATCGAAATTATTGACAGATTTTTCAGTCATTTGAATCAATGTGAAAACATAGTAGGTACTATGGGTTTTTAACAAAGTTGAGCTCAAATTGATATTGTATGATGATGAGGATGTAACTACTACGAAATTAAGTATCATAAGCGGATTCCTTACTTATATTCATAATCTTGTTTTCACATATTTATGTTTATTTTTATTTTTCTATGAAGCATGTTACGGTGCTAGTCCTGTAATTTTATGGCAAAACGATACTTTACTGAATGGTGGTGGTAAGGTCACATACATATGTATACAGTCATTTGTGTTAGTTTCGCTATGTTATACAGCGACTAATACGCAATGCACTTCTAGCTTGAAATTCTTAGATATATTCAAATGTTGGATGAATGAGACTGACCAACAACATTGAGGATTGTTGAATATTATTATGTTATAAGTTCGCGGAAACGGAAAGTATATTAGTGTTTTGGAACTCAAAAATCTGACATAATAGATTCTAAATCTTAACCGAGGGCACGAAATACAGATGGCAGCAATTTTCTTGGGTTACATCCATTTTCTAAAAAATCTTTATGAAATAACAACTTTTTGTTCTTCATAGTGATACACTGATCTAATTGAATTTTATTTCTAGAATTAGAGATTTTGTTAATTAAGTAGACGGAAAAGTAGAATTGCTTTGACTAGCACCATAAGTAGCATCGTCCACCCACATGCATTCAGGTACATTCGCATCGGATAACTATCAGACAACGATAATCTACAGTGTGTTCTAGATGTTGGAGACTTCAATTTTCAGAAACCTTTTGAAGGAGCTAATAATGGTAAACTCAAGGAAATGGAACAACAATCCCCTTTAATTTATGAATCGTCTGTAATACGTGATTTTCTTTCGTATTTTAATTAATAAATTGTCGCCGAAAGAGTATCAGATTGATATTCTCGAACAGGCAGGAAGATTTACGATAAATTTTCTAAATAATATTATAAGAATTATTTTAGGTAATGTTTGTTACAACATTTTTCAATTATCGAAACCATTGAAATCGTGAACGTCGAATTATATATATTTTAAACAACTCCCAATCAGCCTATTGAGGAATTTAGGAACGCGCGCACTGATTTTTTCCATGAAATCAGTCGAATTTGAAGGATTCCAGGTCGTCTCGTACCAGGCATCTTCTCCACAGTTGTAAACACGCGATCCAGTTACAAACTCCGTTGTAATGGACAATACGCGAACTAATAGACGAAGCACAGGCAGAAGGTAAACATACATACACACAAACACCAACAAAATGTCGATCCAGGGGCTCTTATATTCAAATACAGCGATAAATCTTTAATAAGCGTGCAAAATTCGAGACAACCGATTGTCTACCGCTGGTACGCGACACTAGATCGTGTTATAATCTTCGAAACTACGATAATATTACTCTAAACACATATCATTTGGCGAAAAGAACATTCAAATTTTTCATCACTCTGATGTCACTACTTTTCGCTAGGTTTGTTATTTTCTTACTGTTTGCTATTCTTCGAAAACCAAGCGTTCCAAGGGTATATGTATATATAGAAAATTTTATTATAAAGAGGGAAAGGTGTATCTGTCTTGCTTTTGCGAATATTTCGGGGCGCATGTAAGCAACGACCAAACAAAATTTATCTTCCTCGCTTGCCATTCGATGCTGGGTGGTGATTGTTACCTTAACAGCGGAGAAACGCTTAGCGAAACGCTCATTTTATTGCGGCAGTAATGTCGCCAATACTCGTAATTTATTCGGGGGGTGGTCCGGTAACAATCAGAAACTAAATATGGCATCGAGTGGAATATTTTCACAAAATAAGGAATTATTTTTTTTTTATGTGAAATTTTACAAACCACCCGGAAATAAGACATAATTTTCAATTCATCTGGTGTACTTTTGAATTTTATTACCTACTGGAAAAACATCTAAGTCCTTTCAGGAATTATAGAATGATTGCAATCATATCTAAAAACTTTGCATATTTTAAAAATACTAGGTCCAATACCAAAAGTAACTAGTTAATGTAACAATTCTTTTTATCAAAATTGGTACAATGAACAAGTTCATCACTTTAATAAGTGGCCTGCACCATATACAATTAACGGATTTATTGATATAAAGAATACAGTTAGTAATGTCTAATAAAAAACTTTTAACCCTAGCAACACAGGCTGTTGGTGGAACGTTGGCTTTCGAACACGAATCGCTGGGCTTGACGTTGGCAGCGATGTCGACATTACGTGAAAGTGTGAACATTTTACACTTCTGGTCCAGCATTGGCTCGCAACTTACCTGATCTTTGGGAAAACTATCTACTTTTGTCACATGTTTACAGCGTTTGGCAATTGATCTTCAACCGAAGCTGCACCCACACAATTGCCGGCTACTAATAGGACACGATTTCTGTTGACTAATACGGGGTATCCTTCGATGCAATCGCTTGCAGTATAGTTAAGAGTGAATGCCCTAGCCTCTGTACCAATTTGAAGTAGATAACACCTTTGTAATTCCACCAAACACAAAGCATCAGCTTTGCTTCAAAACTTTGCCCTTAACCACAGGTACTGTAAATTGACACGTTATTATTTGTCACGTATTGACAAAAAAATTCACCGTGCCTGTTCTGCAGACAATTCTGTTTAACTTCTCAGTTTATTAGGGTGGCCACCCATTGTCCATCGCGAAGGATCAAACTTCTGTCACAATTGTTGCGTACTAGAAGCCGGAGTGACTTCAATCCTCTGGCGAAGAACCTCTTGGTTAACGATAGAACGTCTTTTGGAACTTAGATCCTCTCGAAGAGGTTTACGTAGTTCTACGTGAGGTATCATCTCGACGAACTGTATCAACAGCGTTTTTGTTAATTTCCCAGTAATGTAATGACGCAAAGTTGCCAACCTTTCTTTATTTATATTGAGCATCAACAGAAAGTGCATAATGTATCAATGGAATCTCAACATAGATGTTTAATTTGTTATTAATAATAACTATTTTACTTTTATTTTTGACAGATTTATAAATCCACCCTAATGTTATCCAATGCATAATCTCGCTAATACTTTCTCGCCAACAAACATGTAAAATGATTTGAATATTTAACTGTGCCCAGTGACACTAGTACTATTTATAGGCTACTCAGCGGTACGTTATGACTATAATATATAGATTTGAACGGTTCTGTAGTTGCTGCAAGAAACAGAAGCTGCTGACAAGAAGGAGGAAAACAACATACACGTACAATATCTTAGAGTTTAATTTATTTTGTACTAAAGTTCCGACTTTTACTAGGAATCTCTCCTCTTACTACAAGAGGTCTTAATTCAGTAACGTTGTTAAATTAGGCTTAAGCAAACAATTAATTTTGGTTATTTTCGAAACCTATTGAGTTACGTTAATAAAACAGAAAATTACTTTGAAAACTAGAGCATCGTCAAGTTCCCACATTATAAATCTAGTTTGTTTATATCTGATTACAATAATATGTAAAATGCTAAGTTACTTACCCCGTCAGGCTTTAGCCTGATGTCTTTACCAGCCGCTGCAAGTAAAGCCCTGAGTATTGCCGTTGCAGTTCCAGTTTGTCTGGAAGCCACTAAATGCACAGCAGTCTGTTGTCGGGACTAAAACAAGATTAAATAAGAATCAGTAATAAAAAAGGTGGACGAATTTAGAAAGGGATCTTTCTACTTCCTAGCTACACACTATTATTTTCAGAGGTCTTCAACAGAAATTTTAGCATAAACAATTACCAAAACCATGGCAACACCACCATTTCCGTTGAGTGATATAAAATCTCACATTCGCCTGTTAACCCTATAATCAGCGCGTGGAACATGCAAGCTTGTTTTCAACATCAATTCTTGTACATACACACAATACGGTAGTGGAAGTTGTGTGCTCCGTGCAGGAAACACATGGCTGAAGTTTAATTATTTCTTAATTTAGATGATTCGTATACGGTGTTTGTTTAATACTAAACGTAAACAATCGACGGTGTTACTGAAGGTATAATTGCAAACTAGGCGAAATGTTACATGATGAACTCTAATTTAAAAAATAAAGATATTAAACATTCTTTTCATGATTTCGGTTAATGTTAAGTTTGTATGAACAAGATGTTTTTATTTGTAAACGAAAATGTTTTAACCACAACACCGTTTTGTTTTCTTTTATTTGCATTTGCCACACTCTTGCCACTTTGTGAAACCAAATGAAACAAAAAAAGAAAAACGATATGAATACATAGTATCTTTAGAAATTCATGTCGACCATTAATATGTTTTAATTATTGACGCATTAATTCTAATTATACAGTATCTACGCTCTCTATTCATTATACATATTACTTACCCCACCGGTTGAATATGGATCAACCCCACGTTTCGACAACAACAACTTAACGACATCCTCCCTGGAATACATTGCGGAAATATGAAGGACATTGTAATTATCCTGAAAACAAAATTTGCATACAGTAAGAATTAATTTCCACACGTCTGCGGCGCCTATTTAATATTAATATATTGCTTGCCACGTGACGTTTTTAAATACCGTATCGGCGAAATATCTTACGCGTGCCATTAGGATGATTAAATCGTACCTATAGGTACAATGGCTGTATTTCGAAACTGACAAATTACCATGCGTAGCCTAAATCCAATTATGCGGTCCTATTGTTCGATAAAATCGATATATTTGTAAAATTCTTTGAGGTATTGTATCGAACAACAATCGGTTGATACTGATGTCATAATATGTTATTCCTAAAGAAATTATTTCGCGGAACGTAGCAATTGCAAATACTACTACGTTGTAAATATTTCTGTATCAACATTCAGCAATTCCGGTTATACATTCGTTTATTCTTTGGATAATTAGAATTTGTTGAATGGATATTTTTTCAGTTATTTATTCAACGTGTACATCTATTGTGTGACCGGAAGATAAATTCTTTTCCGCGTAATTTAGAGAAAAAGTTTTCAGACACAAATTCCATGCCACATAAAATTATGTCCGAATATTAGCCTCCGTTACAAACGGTACAAGGTTGGTTTTTTTAAACAGAACATCCTGCACACTATCATGACTTTGGATAGAAAAAGACCTTCAAAAAATTTGATTTCCGCAGTCTCGTTTCTTTTACAAGTTGTATGGGGTGTTTATCTAGAAAATAATAAAACTAATGGTGATAACAATGATCGGAATAGACACATGTATGATCAATAATAATTAATTAACCGAAAATATCCCAATTATTTTAAAAAATCACTGCTTAATATTTATTCTTGATCTTCAAATTTATTCTTCGGTTTAATTTTTCTTAATATTGTATGGTAAGTTGAAGTTTCGTAAAACTATTGACCATAGGGATAAAATCCGAACTAATTTTTCGAGAACATTACACAGTGTGTGAGAAAAGTAAACTTAATCAACACGGTAATGAATATTATCGATGGAAAGGGTCTGTGTAGAATTTATTAACGTTTTGATATATACTTTAAACAAGATATTCGTTGTGGGGACGTTTCTGTAAGACTGAGGCAGTAAAAGGCTAACCTCAGCATGTATGTTTGAAGTATAATTGAAAATTTTTACTAGATACCTTGCGATAGCTGAATCACAACGAATCGCCATACTTTGCAATTTATGTTGTACTAATAAGCAATTGTAGTCTGTACCGTGAGTTGTTTGCGGATTGGAGAATCGTCGACATGTTCTAACGAGGAAGCCTAAGAACCGAGATGCAAATGGTTGTTATATGCTCGCAGAATTGAAGCTCCGAATTAAACAAAATAATTAGGTCTTTGAATTGTGTTAATGTTGTAATAGCGTCGTTCTACCTTCTGCTACCTAGGTTAAAGGTTTCGCTGGGAGGACAGAGATTTTCATTGAAGGGCATTCGTAAACGCCTATTTTGTAGAACAAGATGCCAACAATTATTTAAATGGATTAAGGGAGACTATATTGAGAAATAACACTGAATTTGACAAAAAATACTTGTTTCTGTGTTAAGTTGGAAATTTCGGACTAGCCTCGTTCATTAAAAATCAAGAAAAATAAATCAGTTATAATTTGACAAACCATTTCGTTCACGGCGGTGTAGTTCCGTTCTAACGTAACGTTTGGAGCATATTAATAACTGTGGTCTTATATTCTAAAAACGTTCATTAATATAAAATCTCCATGTCTTAATTTCTTTGATGCATATGATACAATAAAGTTTGTAATGAATCACACAAGGTTCAGTGCTAGCTCCTTAATACATTGCGTGTTCATCTAGAATGTTGATATTGCAGTGTATATCGAGGCTTATGATTCTTCGTATCTAATTAACTTGATGTCTGATGTAAATTGATTTAGCTATACAAAATTTCTTACTATTAGTATGCTTCCAAACTTTGATAATTTTCAGTTTTGCTAATGATTGTTTGCCTGACATACCATACTAGTTAATCTTAGCGTTAAGTACAGATATCGGGCATGAAATAGGTTAATGTGATTACTTGCGAATTTAAAATGCATATAAGAAGATTTTTGGGTGTGTACAGGACACTAAGACGATATTGAAATTTAATGATGAAGGTGCGGCCATCGCAAAGTAATATCGTATCATCAAGCCGAGATATTGATAAGGAAGTAAGCCTACGTACTATTGTGCGTGATTTATTATAGTATTGCATGGTAAAAAAAGGCCCGCTCTATAAAAAGTAGGCTGCCACAAGCTACAAGAATTCCGATTTTAGTTCAACAGCATAATTTTAACGTTACATTTATGTAAGATCGATAAATTTTCATGCCCTTTAATACCAGGTTGATATTTCTGGGAATTTTATGCAGTGGTTTTTAAATAGATATTTTTACAATTGTGACGTGGATATTAGACAAACAGACGTTTTAAACCCTATAATTAAACGTGTTCTTTCAAACAATAACCTAGATAATCATATAGCGTTGAACTGAGAAATGGAAAACACTCGTTTAACTAACGTGTTGTGACCACTTGTGTTTGTGCCGGATGATGGTGAGAAAGGGCGTTCAAAGAGAGGTCCATGTGGGTCGCCTTTCGATATACTGGGTGTTCTGGTTTGCCGTTGTGATAGTGAGATACGAGGGTACCTAGAAATGTGAGTCGTCCACCTGATTCGACCTCCATGGTAAAACGTATGTCCGGATGTTGCGTGTTGTGTAACCAGATGACTAAGGTGTCATCCGTATCTAAACTAACATTTTGGTTTTGAATGGTAAGACGATATGATTTGTTGATCGAGCGCTTCCGTGAAAATGTTACCGACGATCGGGGATAAAGGAGAATTAGAAATAGGTGGAGGTTAGCCAAGCGTTTACCGTCGGCACGCTTGTCGTGGGCTGATAAAATGCAGGTGTGGACGGTGGAACTTTTGTGTGGAACAAAGATTCCACATCGAAGCTGACTAGAATGTGTTGTGGGTCGAGGGTGAGATCTTGTATGCGTTCCACAGAATGAGACGAATTTAGAATAGAAGAATCTGTGCCGTCGAGTTTTATACATTTCGTCAATTTGTAAGTTGGACTGTCGATGCTTGTGGATTTTAAGCAAACCATAAAACTTGAGTGGTTTACAGTCTCTAGGAATGATGTTCTTTGGATATCTGGGAGTAGAAGAACGCTTGATGATTGCTGTTATTTCTTTTGGATGTGTGAGGTCGGGCCGCGAGAAATAGGCGGTAGGTGATATCCTGTAGTAAGATGAGAATCTTACGTCGGCATCATCGGTGTTGAGAACCACCGTGGCATTACCTCTGTCCGGGTTCGACTTAAAGGACCTTAAGGCAGAATGTTTGGAGTTTGATAAATTTGGTTTAGGTCGCCTGGATTGCTGTAAGATGGAAGTCGTGCTGTATCTGATACTATTGTCTGAGGAAGTTGGACAAGGGCACTCTACTTCATTGATAATGCTTTCTGTAGGGATATGTTTTGGCACTGTGGCGAAATTAGAATCTTTTGATAGCACCGAAAGTTCTTTTGGAGGTGAGGGATGATTAGAGAGACTTATTACGAATGGCCGTGGTAAATTCAAGAATACATTCTACTTGAAGAGTCGTAACGCGATCGATAACATTAAAATCATCGAGTTTAAGAAAATGAGCTAATTCGATATGTCAATGAAAGATTCATACCGATAAAACGTTCAAATTGCGCCTCTTGAAGTGAAACATTTGTTGTGTTAAATGCGCTTTAATGTGGAGCGTGGTGCGTAATAAATAGGGAATAACATCACTGTCGGCACCGAAGGAGAAAAGGGAAGGACTTGATTAATCTTGCCATGTTCTCGTGCAAGTTTCCATATTGTGTATATTTTTATAGTACTGTGGATAAAATGTAAATTTGGACCCCTATGTTAAATCTTATGAGATTTTGGGCTAGAACTCTTGTGACTATTCTACTACACAACACTAAAGGTAGGTTGATGGTGAGAAGTGCCTTGTTTAGATACAGATCGCGTTTTCAGTCAAAAGGTGCATCACCGACTATAAGTATCGTCCTTTAGTCGACGTCCGTCAAAATTTCGGAAAGATTCATTGAGTGGTGTGATTTTGGGAGCTGTTGAAGGTGAGTAAGTTTATGTATTTGTGGAATCATGGAAAAAGAACAACACTGGTTAGTGATCCTTTTTCTTATGGAAAGATTTATGCAGACGTATAGAGAAAGGGAAGTTAGATGCAGTTTATAAGGACCACCTTCGATTACACCATCAGATACTGGATTAATAAATTTAAGCGTGGCCGAACGTTTGTCTTTGAAGGGAAGCGGCCAGGTCGTCCAAGAAAATTCATGATGTGGTGTTAACAGACCGCTCGGCAAACGTGAATTGAAGAAGGTGTAAATGATTCCATCTACCGGAAAAGTTATGGCGACGATTTTTCGAGATTCACTTCAAATGAAGAGGTCATTGTTGAACGGAAGCCTATTTTGCAGAATTTAACAAATCCTGCTACTTGGATGCCTTAAAAAAGTTGGAACTTCCCTACACTAAGAAGATTATGTCGAGAAATAAATTTACTAAATCCTTGTATCTTATCCATTGTCCATTTTCTTAGTTTGTTTACCTGCTCTATCTGGTGCTTGATAGTTTGAAGCAATTTGATTTTGAGTTTTGAATAAGAAATATATTATGGCAAGAGATCTATAGAATATCGAAAATGGTACCGCGCTCTTACTTGTCTCATATGGCAACTAGTCTCGTAAATATTTAAACGTTTTGATAAAGAGATTTAGTAAAAAATTGTAAAAGCTAAATGTTTAAATTAGTTAGTAATCTGCACCTTAAAGACTTTTACTTATTTTATTTGAAATCCCGAGTAACTTACATTGTTTCTAGCTCCCACATCCGATCCTAAATCGATCAATTTATCCAAAAGCGATGTCCTGTTGTCTTTCACAGCATACATCAATGGTGTCATCCCCGTCGCCTGGAAACAAAAATATACGATACAGTTTGTTCAATACATCTATTTGTCTATATTATAATGCGTGAATACAGTTCTATCCTAATTATATGCTCGCTGTCAGTAATGCTCGTAATACGTTGCTAGGAAGGCGTAAAGCGTCTAGGGAATTTTCTTAAAGTATTCAAAGATCACGACAAACTATTTTACTATTAGGAATTTTGCTAATTGGTTTCGCCGATGGCAATTGGAGTTATACATTTTAATGTACACACGCTTTTGTATGCAAATGTAATATGACCCTGCTATTAGACTTGTTTCTGCTGGGTTAATAAACTATTGCAATCATTATTATTGTTATTGCTATTACATTACAATATATCAAGTACAAGTTGTTGAATATGAACATTATTTCAAATAAAATGATATTCAAGATACGAGAGAGCGTCTTAAGCTTTTACAAACGACTACTAGATGGGAATATTGCGTTAGTATCTTCGTAAAATCTGACATTTGTTATTGTTCACGCAGTGGGAGTACAGAAATCAGCTGAGTAATTTATTTACAGCGAGTGTTTAAAAAAAGCAATTTTGTACAAAAATGAAAATTACACACAAATGTTTTGGATGGATAAATTATTTACGATTTTAGTAAAGACTTAATACGAAAACCATGTCTTACATCGCTTCGTTGAACGTTGGCTAGCGAAGCACCATGATTTTTAAGACATTTTTATATTGAAATCAACTGTAGATATTTTTGTACCGCAATGTATAAATTTTGTCAATCAGTTGAACGGTAGGATTGTTTTCTTAATACACATCAGAAGACAAGCAGTGCAAACGTCATGCCGAAATCGACTATATAAATCGCGCCCAAACTCTCATTCTGAGCAGACTCCTGGTCGACTCGTCTGTTACTTTACATGGACAATTCTTGCTGAACAAGATCTCAGGAAGGTAGTTTGCGCCGGGCAAATTACTCGGATAGACGGGATCTACGTAGCGCTAGGGATGTATTGCTGATCGGCGTTCCGCTAACAGTCTTCAGTTATTTGAATCCGAACCGCCGTGTATGTTTAGGCAAGCGTTTAAACATACACGGTACTACCGATCCGTGTTTAATTTTCATCGAGGGCCCGTTCCGCGATACCGTTAAGCTTCTTGGATTTGTAAATAGAATTATAATTTACTATTTTATAAATTCTATACCGAATTGGAAGTTATTAGTTTCCCGTTTTATCTCAAGAATTCATTTCCATAATAAAAAATTATTAAATTCTTTGCAACTGCTTTACAAAAGTTCATAGTGGTCGTACTTCATTCAGTGATGAATTTCGTGAAAATCGACCAAAATCGGTTGTTGTTCCAAAGAATATCAATGCTTATCGTGAGATAAAGGTATTCTTAGGTATATCGAAGACAGCAGTACAATCGATTTTATATGAACAATTTGGCGTAAAAAAATTGATTCCATATAATATGACCCAAGCACAAGAAAGGCTCGTGCCAAAGGCTTTAAGGAAATGCTCCAAAAGTTTGAGGATCTTCAAAATTTTGGAAATTTTGACAGACAGTTCACTTATCTTTTCCAAAAAGAAAATCTTACTTATCTCAATAGGATGCTAGTATACAGAAAACAAAGTTATTAGAATATAAGATGACACAGATAATTTGTAGAAATTAGCTAAACAATATTGTAGGAAACAATAGTGATGGAAAATTTGCAACGTTTGCTGCATATATTTGAGTTCCCATGGGCCACTTCCTTCGTCGTTTTCTATATTAACAACTGCGATATTGGACATTTCGCTACGCGTGCCACTAATGATGAATTTGATTTGGGCATATAAGCAGATCTTTTATTAGAGAAGAATGAAGTTTTTCATTGCAACATCTGTTGGTCGCTAAGCAATATTATTTGGGCTTAGTCCTGCAATAGGAAACATTTAGTTTATGCAGTGTTTGGCTCATTTATAATTGTTTGAATCGCTATAGTACTGAATAGCAAAACCCTCAATTTTTGTCAAATAAATTTACTTAAGGTTTATTACAAAATAACATGTTCTTTTACTCAAGCGCTAGTTTTAAAGCATATCTTACTACAATAAAATTACTCTTTAACAAAGGCGCAGTATAAAATCATTCCTGCCATAACATTGTTGCAATTACCTACACAGAATTGTTTTCTCTGCAGCTTTTTTAAGGCAATCTATTTTTTGTTACTGTTATGTGTCAAGGAATATATGGTACATATGGTATCATGCTACGTGGCACTTCTAACTGTTATTCTACTGTAGGTCCTGTTAGTCAGCCAAGGATATAGGACCAAGGAAGGTTGGATTTAATACAGTGGCAAGTGTACTAGGGCTTTTTTTTATAAAGACCTACTTCTAAGCAAAAATTTTTTCAAATATTTTAACCAGTGTTCAATTTAATTACTTGCAAAGTGAATAACCAAATTAAAATTTTGGAAGACTTTAATATTATTTATTGTGATAGAATACTTCATAAAACTAAATTATGAGGTAAGCCAACAATTGACTAGACCAAGAGTCATTGCTAACCACAAATGTAAGTGCAAAATGAATTTGCGCTCGTGAGCATGTAGTAGGCTGTGCAAAGTTTTTCAAGCGAATCATCGCAGTTTACCAGATCGGCGACTCCTAGCAATGGTATCGTATTGGCGTCGTCTCCAGCGTTGGCGATGGCCTTTTCCATCGACTTAAGAATCTGATCCACAGGTCCCCATTCTCCTTTCTGACATAAGGAGAGAATTTTCTGTGCTGCATCTCTGGTGGATGCGCCAGCACTTTGCGGCTTAGACGCCGGGGTATCGTCCGTTTCGGCATTTGATCCGGTGTCATCCTTATTATCCTTAAGATTATCTTTACTGCCCGTCTTATTAATTTGACCCTTAGTATCTTTAGATTCATCGCTCTTGTTGCCGGATGCGTCTTTAGCGTTTCCTTTTGTCGCGCCGCCTCCTTTTTTACCGCCCGCTTGTGACATATTTACCGTTTAACAACATTCCCGCAGTCTTTTCTTTTACTAAGCTCCATCACCTACATGTTACGCGCACACTTTATCAAAATGACCGAGTATCTTGGTAGGTTTCTTCTTTATATTTAACTGCAATTAACGTACTCGGCAGTTTCTAATTTTGATCATTATAAGTAACGTGATGAGACGTAAACATAGCCTCAAAACTTCACCGCTTTGCAGCATTGTTTTTCACCTCCACAAGAGATTTATCAACTAATATACTACGTATTTTGAGTCACGCGTTAGATATGTTGTTTAGTCGATAAAAACCTTCATGTTTACACACAAATCAATTCTAGAAATCAGCCGCCGATACGAAAATCGGGGATGTCTTAGCTTTCCGTTCACGTAAGACGTGAAATGTACTGAATTTGGAAGTTCTACGCCAACTGCTGCAGGATAGCAAGTTGTTTTGCACAATCTTAACACGCTCGCGGTTTTCTTAACCAATCGCGGTCGTTTCAACCCCTCCAGCGGACTCCCTTTAGTTAGGGTTGCTGTGATTCAATCCTTTGTAATGTATGTAGACAGATTGACCTAGTAAATTATGTTAAATTCCTTGATACGTATTCGTTCATACGCAAAATTATTAGACTTAATGTGTATTTTAATGAACATAGTTTAATTCTTCGTTTTGGACGAAATTGCTAAACCCATTTAAAGAAATTGGTTTCATTCACATTAATAACGAATGTATTACTAGTATATTTTTGTTAAATGCGACTTTAATCGTGTATAATTATGGTTTTACATCGAAAAAAAAAAATAATGTGCATTTCTAGGGTAACGTTTTAATTTGTTTTACTTCTTTTACAAACTTTCTTCGTAACTAGAAAAATGAGACGAAATATACATTGTTAATTTTGATAAACAACACTAAAGCATTGCTACATTCCTTTATCAACTATGTGAGAAGAACACTTTAATTGCAACACTCCTGTTTTATCCCTACTCTCCAGAAAAAAATATTTGTTTACAAATATCTAATTTCACCGGTTATACATCCTAAAACTAAGACAAGCGAAAAATACGCAAAAATAGACGAAATAGTCTCTTATTGTTGTAGTACGAAACGAACAACATATGTCCTCTATACCCACTAAATCTAAAGACCTAAGCATGACAATGTCTCGTTCTCTCTACTCATCAAATTTGTGTTAATTTTTATGTAAATAGTTTCGTAAGCGTCTAATTTCCGTGACGAAGTTACGTTTTTAATCAATTTCTTTAAGTATATCTTTAAGTATTCCTATTTTACGATTATATTCTGCAACAAAAAATCATGCAAACAATATCTAGCCCACACACGTTTATGTAAAATAATTGATAATTTTCTATTATACAGATTGATTTATTTTCGAGCCTCATCATGAGGATCTCGCTTAGAATCTTGATCAAAATTCGCGTATTGTTTAGGTTAACAGGAATTTGAATGAAAACTAGGGAGATATTTTGTAAATGGTAATTTAAAGATGTTCTTGCAAAGTCTGTGTAAATCTTGTATTTTCTAGGTAAATAATCTATTAATATTTACACGCGAAGTGGCCTTAGAATTAAATTTTGCCCCAGACTTATGGTGTGGAGAACTTAACATCGAAATGAGTTTTTTTAAATACCATGCATTTCTTGGGAAGCAGTTGTAAGGAAATTTTTTCGCGGTAACTTGGTGGACCTATAATAAGCATTTGGTGATATATATATAACTTAAAATCTCTTTTTTATTGATAACAAAGGTATAAATTACGAAAATCTAAGTATCATCAAAGTTTCAAGAGCCCCTACAAATATGCCAAGTTTCGTTGAAATCAGTAACTAACACTTTGAAGTCTTCCTTTGTTATTATGCAAGAGAATTGTGAATTTAGAAATTACGTCATATTCAGGCAATTCATTGATCAGCCCCTCTTTTCTAGAATCCCTGTTTTTTCGTAGAAGGTTGCGGATTACTTTTTGGCGGTTTTTTCCTGCAGAAAGCATGAATCATTTCTTCATGATTGTAATCTACGCGGGCGGCAAAAAGGAATACTTAATGAACTAACATAAAATACGTACTTACGCGTATTGATCTAAGATACGAATTTAGAAGTTATGTACCTGCATAAACAAAAGCTTTCGAAACAGTATTTTTAAGTCGTTTGACTGTGATTACTTCGTACTTGTAACAGTAACAAATGTTATACATGAAAAATGTATTTTTTATTTGAATTTCACGACAATCTCGCCGTTTTCCATAATATTCACATCTAGCTATATGTCCTACAGAAATCATAAATAATAATGGTATAAATAAAGAGTATTCGTTTGTAAAATGTTGATAAGAGTATAGTAGGTCATTGCCAATAATCACTGTGACCTCTGATGACTTCTTAAATATTTTTCGGCAATATTTCGAACGCGACAGTTACATTAATTAACAAATTCCTGGTGAATTGTTATCATTCTATTGTTTAAAGCATATAAATCTGTTGTCCATTGTATTGTTCCGAAAGTATTTAAATTTACAGCAACTTTTAAGAATTTTAACTCTTCCTCTATACAGGCTGTTAAAAGAAAGTGCAAAACAAGAGGGTTCGCAAATGGATGGTTTCGAAGTTACGGAGGATTATTCCTTTTTATAGCATTTATACACTTTTTCCTAGCAAAAATGTCAATTTTCTTACCGTAGTTGACATAAGTTCCGTACAATACAGTTTGTAGTTTGTAGCAACATTAATTTCATACATGATCGTGTTAATAGGAATGCCAGAGAAGCGCAATGACTTTATGTCGATACTCATCCTTCGGTTCGGGTTTTTCTAAAACTGCACCAAAGGCTGCGTGATAGCGGTTCATTTGGGGAATAGTTACATGGTTTTGGAGTACCAAGATCGGTGAGACAACTGGCAAATTTAGCACGAGTGGAGCAGAGTCGTGACACGAGTTTATGGAAAGTATCAGCGCTTGTATTGTTTTGAGAATCCCTCACCACGTAACTGATGACGTTCTACGCAGTAACGCTGAGGACCCTAATTTTGCTGCCAATCTTTTTTAATCTTCTCCAGTATGCATGTGTGGGCCGACGAAAATCGGCTACTATTATAGTACGCAATTCAGACATCAGTTATTTTATAAAATCGATTAACAGGGTCTGCTCATCTGAACTTTCTGCATACATGCCATTATATTGAAACTGTTATATTTAGATGGAAGGTATACAGGATATTTCACGAAAGTCGTTAGTTGGAAGTATTGATGATGTTATTATGAATGGAACCCTGAAATTTTCATTTAAACTTCATATGAAGTGAACTGATATCATCAGTCTTTAGAAATCTTCTGAAGAAGCTGACAGGATAGTCAGCGAAACGTCAAGTTAAAAATCAACTACACGACATCACCCGAAAAACATTTCTACAATGGATTACGGTCGTGAAAGCCTACACTCAACTATTGAACTGATATCATAACAGGAAGTGTTTTTAATAATAAGTTATGATAGGTAATGATGCTGTGGGATAATGTGGTAAATAGTAATACTTGAGTGTTTGATCGTATCTGATTGGATCAGTTTGACCAAATCATTTTGTATGAGATGGTGACTGACCAAATCTGTTGTTAAGGCTAGAGGTTTGTGTTAAATCAGCGTAGTAAATTCTTTGCAAGACTTTTGTGTCTAATTGTTACACCTTCAAATAGACATTCTTCAAATCTGTTGCATAATGACTGTGTGTCGTTTATGGCGATTTCATACGGCAGAACCTGAAGAAGATTCTGCGAAATTTGAAAAATAATTACTTTAATACTACAGTCTAAATATAATACATTAAATCGTGTATGTATTTGATTTGAAAAGAGTAAATCCCATTTAAGGTTATATTTTTATTTGATCTACGAATATCATAAGGTTATTTTAAAACTTTTAACACCATCAAACACCCAGATTCTAAAAATAGCGTAATTTTATATATGTGTTGGTATGACAGTATAATAATAATAATAATAATATATTTATTAACCCAGTAGAATACAATTACAGGGTAAAGTATATTTGAACAAAAGAATATTAATGAAATAAAAAACAATACTTAATCTTGGTATTGAATTTGCTCCAAAACAATGGTTTGTTAAATTATGTATTAGTTTTTTAAGCAGAAAGGCAGTGCACAAATAAAATTCTTTAAAACTCAGCATTTATAGTCAGTGAAGCCTTTGCCGTATTCCTAAAACAATTCTCTTCGATACTTCCAAAGTTAAGTTTCCTAGATTCTCTTTTCTTCGGATTCTATCCGGAACTAACCATATTTTCTCATTTTTTTTGCTTTGATAACCGTTAATGGCAGAATTATTGTTAGTGAACGTTAGTTGTTTCACCATTCCACATATAACTTGATCCTAAAACAACAGATCTGATTATTCTTCTAACGTCAAATGGAGTAAAGAACGTTGCCTAAAGACTTACGTAATTTTTTCAAGGAGTTATGACTATATATTATTTTCAAAATATTGCCGAAATATATTCATGCGACAGATGATTATCAGAAATTCATAGTGTGAGTGTTTAATAATATACTATATAATTTCGTTTATCTTTTTCTCAAGATAAGAATGTTATGTGTACACGCAAAAACATTACATACATGAGCTTCGGGATTTTATCAGAAATTAGCGTTATTGTCCACTGTTACCACATCTACTTCAAGTATTTAACATGCTGGTTACCGCAATCCAACCGAAGCTAATTCTGTTCAGTTCTTGTGCTAAAAGGTTTAATTCAAGGTTTGTTAATCTTAGAAGTGCCATCGACTTATAGTTGTGATTGATTGTTGAAACCAATTAATTTAGGTGGAGAAAATGTAGCAACTTGAGTTATATACATAAAATAGGGAGCGAACCACTTCGATATATGTCCATTGGGGAGCTATTAGAAAGAGCGGCGATCAAGTATAGGGACAGACCATCTCTAATATCGAGGTAAGTAGGATTTTATGTAGGAATTTTTATAAATAACAATTAAAACAAAATTAATTGATAAAAATTCAAGTCTACAAACTTTAAAATTGTTAAAAAATCTTTAACTACAGTATCAGTAAAAGTCGTCATATTATAGACGGATATCAAACTATTTTATTTTTAGATGAACTGTTGCATTTTACGTCTTTGCATATATACAATGTGCGTCCCCGGATTGAGTTGAGCGAGGTCAGATATGTTGGGTGTTTGTAGATTAATTGTTCTGCTTATTCTACACTTTTGGTACGGTACCGGTTGATAAATCACTTCGGAGAAAAATGAATGAAAATATTTTCTGCAATCAATTTTCTTGCTAGATCTCATAATCTTACACTTCTTTGTTTTAAAGCAAAGTTTACCCAGATAACCTACAGCATGGTTGTGAGATAAAGTGTACCGACAACGATTAGTAGAGTCCTATGGTGTATCTATTAACGGGATGGATAAATGTGAGAAAGTTGAAAGGAGCTATGTATAATAATGCATACTATTACGATTTACTGTCAATGTTTGTGAATTCAACTTAAAAGCATAGAATTCCAGATTCCCAACTTAAACTTTGTATTTAAGTTTAATTTTGGAACACAAACAATACTTTTAGAAGCATTTAAGAATTTATTCGAACAGCAGAATTTTTCATTTTTTCAATTCAAATTTTCAATTTTTTTTGTCGTAAAATTAATAGTCAATGTTTTTTTTTTTCTTGTCAACTCTATCAGAGGACGCACTGTGTATAAAGAATTAAGAAGATATTGAAATGTTGTACAGTTTTTTCTGTTGAAAGTAGTTCCTATTCGAATTAATTAATATATTTATTAGTGTATCGATTTCTTCTATTATCATTTTGTTGATTTATTTCTTCGTATTCCATTTTGTCTCAAATTCATATAAACAATGATTATCGCCTATCTAACAGTCGACTCTCCTTGAACCAAATATTGAATTCCAGATTGCTTGTACATACATCAGTTATACTTTCTATTGAATTTTACCAATTTTCTATTAACTGTTGTTGGAACAAGTGACTTCTATTTCGGCAATTAGTCCAAAATACTTCAATTTTCGTATGAAGTATAATTAATTGTGTGTTCACCAAGTGGTACAATAAAGATATTAATTTAATGAGGCTCAAACTATGTTATAAATTGTGTCAGTCAAACAAAAATATGTATTTTTTGCTTTTACCGTCTATTTATATACCACCCTTAAACTAAATGAAGTCGTATTTTGCTTTTTTTAGAGTATATTATCTTGTTTATAATAATTCTTACACACAAAAGAAACCAGTGATTCAAAAAATTTTTGATAAATGTGCTATACGCATGCGGTAAGGATCGTAAGCACAATTTTTCAGCGAGGCTGTTTATGGAAATATTTGACGTTTGTTTACATAATTATCAAAGTTGTATTGTCATGTATTGCTGTATTAATGTATTATTACTTTACCTACCTAAAGACGTAAAATTCCATTACATCCCGCTGCCATATGGGCAACCAAGGTAAGTAACCTGTAAATCGCATTTATGCCCTCCAATAAGGGCAGGAATGGTTGGCTTACGTAGCCAGTAGAAGAAAATTTATTCATAAACAGGAATAGTTTTTACAATGGTCTAAAAATATATTTTTTTTTTCAAACGGCAATAGCGTTTTTGCTTCATTTTTGGAAAAGCTTTATCGTTCTTTAAATTGTCTATTAAAAAATACTCATACCTTACTTACAGATTCTATGATTAAAGGATAGCTTTTTAAAAACATTAATTGACATGTTTTATGATTTTTCTCAAAAAACATTTATTACGTTATAATTTGGCTGTCTCCAGACATTTAGGACGAACTGTTTATGTCGTATGTACATATAAGCGGCATTTTGCAGGTCTGTGTATGCTATTTCAGTTATCTCTATCCTAATATAAACATTGGCTTTAGTTTTCTATCTTCTACCTCGTTTCAAAATGAAGTTCTTCTTGTTTTAATTGTTGTTATTGTTTTCCGTTCTCTGTTTCAAGGTATTCTAGATCCTACACATGTAGATTTGATTTGATTGATAGAGCAGATGATGACATCCCAATGTTGTCAACCTGCACTCTACCTGTGTTTTTCCATAAGAGTTTCTTCTTTCTTTGTTATTATGTATATAGGAATCAAGATTCTTATAATTAACTTCGCGTTTAATGCTTTGGGAGGGGTCTTTTAGTTCATTAATTTTGCAATTTCCTCATGCATCTTTTATTGGGTTATTGGAAATGTTCTTATTTTCTATTTCATTTATTGTATCGATAATTCCAGAGGTCAAAACGTAAGCATCACATTCGGCGATTTACTAGAAAAGGCAGATCGATTAGCGGCTGGATTTCGAGCGCTAGGATTGCAAAAAGGTGACCGTGTTGGATTATGTCTTCCCAATCAATATGAATGGAATGTGGTGTTGTTTGCTTGCTTAAGAGCTGATTTAATGCTGGTATTCTTGGACATTTCAAACAACTGATAATTTATTTTCTAGAATGTTTAAATTCTAGGTTGCTTTGAATCCAGCGTATCAAGCCAGGGAAATAGAGTACTGCATAAATAAAGTTGGCATCTCTACTATGATATTTGGCGATAAATTTAGAAAACAAAATTACTATGAACTATTAGGTAAGGTATGTCCGAATATAACCAGATGCGAACCTGGTAAGATTAAATCCACAAACGTATCCAGTTTGAAGACAGCTATATTTATATCGGACGATTCTTTTAAGTAAGTTTAAATGATGTTCCCATACTTAATAACTAAAAGTTTCTAATAAGTAAATTTTCAACAATAGTTATAGTTAATTGAAAATATTTTGGCAGTACTATCAAAATGGCTGGTGAAATAACTGCTCTTAAATAATTGTAATGATTTGAATTATTCTAGAGGAACTTATGGTTACAATGAGATAATCAATTTAAGTAGTGAAAATTTTATAAAAAGTATCAAACGTAATCAACATTTAATCAAAGCAGACAGTGCTTGTATTCTTCAATTTACATCGGTGAGTATGTATTATTTCGCAATTGTTTTTCTCATAGCTACAGTAGATGTAAATCTTATAAATTCATTTTGATATTAAAGAATTTTTGTATATTAAAGAATTTTTATCGTAGTAATAACTGGAAAAATAAGTTGCGCATAGTAAACCTTGCTTTCTGCAATGTTTTCCGGGCTTATTTTAAATGCTCCAGTTTTTAACAAATTTAATACAAAAAGGACTACTTTCTTATAATATTCTGTACTCTTGTGTATTTTCAGGGCACTACGGGTGAAGCAAAGGCTACTATGGCTAGTCATTTTAATGTGGTAAATAATTCGTATTCAATCGCTAAACGAGTTGAATTAAATACAAAACACCATACAATATGTTTATCGAATCCATTGTTCCACGCCTTCGGTATTGTGGTAAATACGGTAGGTTCGTTACATTTTGGTACAACATCAGTACTACCAGGTATTGCTTACAATCCGAACGAAACTCTAGATGCTATAAAAGAAGAAAGGTAAGTATTTATTTGATTAAGAATGAAAGCAATTAAGCTATTAAGTCACGTTAAATAAATGATATTTGGATTTTGTCCGAGCCAACTTAATTCATTCAATTTATCCTAGTCAACAGTAAGTTATTTTGGAAATTATATTTGGCATTGGTTCCACTTCATTGTCTTCATAGTTACTGAAAGAAATTTCAGTCGAGGAAGACCATTTTTAACAATGCAAATGAGAGTAAAAACAAAATAAAAGTTGACAATGACTCTTCCTATAGCTTTTGACAACTGACGTTTACTAAGAAAACAAAAAAAAAAATAATTAGCCTCAGACAAAGTCACATTCGCCAGCTTGTGTTACAAACAATGTTCCTCCAACCCAGCCAATGCCAAAATAGACCTTTGCAATATTATTGGAGTCATTTTCCAAGGTTTAGGTCTAGGTAGCATCCATTCGTCAATGAATGCAACTTTACTTCTTCTATTTTGATTAGCTGGAATTCTTGTCCTAAGACTTCTGCCTAGCATGTCCTACCTATGTTCGAACGGTTTCGGGTCAGAGAAACCCCACCGTTTATACCCACTTGGTTTAAAAATTCAGTTACATAGTGGGCGACGTGTGGACGCTCATTATCCCTCCTTATTCCATTAAGGTGAAATTTCCTCGATATAGCAAAAGCTACCATGTGGTCTTGCAGAATATCTCTGACATACCTATCTACAGTTAACGCTCCACCATCAAACACCACTAATTCTGTGCGGGCTCCCAAACAGATGTCATCCAATTCCATGAACAAAATTTGACCCCACTGGTTATCATTCCAATTTTGATGTTTTTGATCAAATTCTAGTCGCGCTGCACGATGGAGTCTTGGGGCTTTTATTGATACATGTGAGTTGAGACTAATTTCTTGTGCGCTCACTTATGGTGGTTCCACGGACACCTTATAGTAGGCTTTTTGTTTGAACTTCCGTTTGACGTATGTTTTGCAATGTTTGCAACGTTGTAAAATAATCCTCTGCGGCCGTGGTTGAGCATTTTCTACCTTCTCCTCTTCTTTTCACATATTCCCTGGCTTGCCACCAACGACTTATACTACAGTGGAGTGTTCATTTTGATTTACCAAACATGTAAGCTATAGAATAATAACATTATTATACATACAGTTTTAGTTATAATTTTTATTCATTATTACAACTAAATCAATATTTATTTTAGGTGCACTGTAATATATGGTACACCAACCATGCACGTAGACTTGGTCGACGTTCAAACAAAGCGAAAGGAAGATATAAACCCGGAAATTGCCCTAACTGGAGGAGCTCTATGCTCAGCTCATTTATTTAAAAGTATGCTGGAAGTATTAAAAGTAAAAAAAGTTAAGGTGAAAGTGATCAAAATATTTAATTTTGACGTACATACGTAATAATGGAATTATTTCAGTCAATATTTGGCCAAACTGAAGCAACAGGTGTTGTATTTCATTCCATGCCTGATGATGATTTATATCTCTCGACAGCTACAATAGGTTACATTGGAGATCACATAGAAGCAAAGGTGATAGACTCCGAAGGACATCTTGTTCCTTTTGGGCAGCCAGGCGAATTGTGCGTACGTGGCTATGTAAGTATGTTAGGATATTGGGAAGACGAAGAGAAAACTAGAGAAACCATTAGTAAAGATGGATGGTTAAGAACGGGGTATGAATTAAGCTGAACAAGCTTTCTACGGGGAATTAATGTTATTCTTTATTTTTTTTTAGTGACCTATTTATATTAGAAAAGAATGGATACGGGAAAATAATAGGACGGCTTAAAGAAATGATCATTAGGGGAGGTGAAAATATATATCCCAAAGAAATCGAGGATTTTCTTAACACGCATCCCAACATTCTCGAAGCTCATGTATGATGAAAATGTTACGTACTACTTACGAGATATTAAATTCTCTAAATCTGTTAGGTAATTGGTGTTCCCCATGAACGTCTGGGTGAAGAAGTATGCGTTTTCGTGCGACTCAAGGAAGGGAAAACTTTAACTTACGAACAAATGGTCGAGTTTTGCAAAGGAGAAATATCTTATTTTAAAATTCCTGCTCATCTAAGGGTATTAAACGATCTGCCGAAAACAGCTTCTGGCAAAGTGCAAAAATTTAAATTAAAGGAATTATTTTAATTGTTTGCGAATGGAATATATGTATGTTTTTAATATAATTTGTCTCATTTTTCTGTTACCAATTAACAAAAACACGGGTACCTTATTTCATTCTAAAATGCATTTCTGATGATGTTAAAATGTATGCTTGGATTTGGAAAAAAACGGTAACTACGTATAAAAATAAACACATTGTTTTAAATAATTGCTTTATTCAATATATTATAGTGTTTAAATTGCTTAAATTCAGTAGCAAACAACAAAAGCAGGAACATTTTCCAATATTTTCTTCTTCACAATTTTTTTTTAAGAATTATAGAGTGTCTATTTATAATCCGAATATAAATAACTTGTGAATAAGTTTGGAATCATGAGAAGTGTAATAATAATTTTTTATAATAATATATTTTAAGTAAATGCCCGGTAACTACAAGAAAAAATGTGTCTCTTCCTCATATTCTACAATATACTTAGCTCAATTAAATTTTGTTTTCTCTTACTTAATCTAAGGTTCAGTAGCTGTATAATGCTATAAAAGTTTTATTTAAAAGACAGTTAAATGGAATGTAAATCTTATTGTTAGACAACGATAAAGTACTTGAATATATAGCAGATTTACTTTTTCAAACACAATAAGGTATAATTAATTAAGGTGTAAAATAATTAAGATTTGACTACGGATTTTTAGCAATGTTTATCCTAAAAGAGTCAACATCTGTGAACAGCTCGTTCAGCGAATTCGTGAAGCTTTATCATTTATTACAAGAACTTACTTGAAATAATTTGTTTCGTTTTTGAATGTTGCCATACTAAAAATGCAGAATAGGATAATAGTGCGAAATTATTAAATAACGCCTATATCATTGGCAAAACAGAAAAAGTTCCAAAAATATAGGTGTATAGGTGGATCGTTTTGGCGGTGCACAGTTATATTTTCGTATTACTGAGTGAATTGTAAAATTCAATTTATAAAGGGCGCTTGAAGTTAAGAAATATGTGTACCTATGCGTTTCTCTGCTGCGTGTTCTACCAATCTGGATTTTGATCTAGAATTTCTCGGCTACGTGAAGTCCCACATTATCCATGAAATTTGTCACAAACGTTTTCATATTGTCGACAATTTCAAGTGATTCCGATAAAAATAATACACTATTTTGCAATTGTTCAAGTAATTCTCCAACAAGACGGTATCCTTTTGCAAATCTCCGCTATATCTGCTTCTTCGCCTCTTTGAATGGTTTCAGAATTTTAGCGGGCTGAAGCGAATACTGACGGTTGGGTGTGATGAAGCATTAAAATATTTAAAGTTGGGAGTATGGCTTGAGTGATCTATCCTTGCACTACTCTTGATATGCACTACATGTTCTTTACTCTCTATCTGCTCTGATCAAATATCCAAACGCAGCTATTGCTCTGGCGATATTGGCTCAAGCCAGGCATCTAGTTAGTACAAGTTCAAATGGCCGAGAAATTCCAAGACAAAAATTCTTTTTTATCTATGAATTGGTTTAGTCTTGGACACCTGACTCTAATGGTATCTGCCAAGAGATAAAATGCACTCGCTTTCTACCTTCGTATTTGGAAGGTTAGCATCCGCTATTTCGTCCACGTTCATCCATATTTTCCCATCTTTTGTAATATTCTATACGAGACAGTAGAATGTCAATAATCCGGATTAATTGGGACAAAACCACTTCCGAATTATCAAATTGTCTGAATTTTCGAAATGAATCAATAAAAGGGTCCGTAGACGTCTTCAACTTGTTCGAATTAGTAACGCTCTACTGTAGTTGTATATTTTCACGCGCGGAGAATGCTTTCTTAGTTGACTTCTGCTAGGTAATTGCTAAGTAGGAATATATTTGCGGAATATCATAAAGGTACGGTATTTCATTTTTTATTTTTTTCACTGTGTTTCGCTGATTTCAGGTACCGTTTTCAATGTTGTTCATTGTAAATAATTTAGGTTCATATTACAAGCATAATATTTTATGGTACTTCTACGATATTTTAAATCATGTACATATTCATTAATTTGATGTATCCCTTCTAAACTGTGTAAACCTGTGTTTTCGTTCAAGTAACGCTTTCAGTGTACGATATACATACATGCTAGAAGCGAGATTAATCCATTGAGGTAGGTAGCAGATTCGAACACCACGCTTGCAACTCTCAGAATAACGTTTTCCGTGTTTTTCATTACTCCAAATTTGACAAATGCTGTGGCTGAACATCTTAAAATGTTTATTATCTTTTGGGACTAATGAACACATTAGTATTATTATATTACATTTTGTATTTTTGTGCATCCGTACCTATTTATTTATTGAAATTTCGCAAGATTGTACCCTGTATATATTAATTAGTAGCTTATTAATCCATGAATTTAGAAATACTGTGCGTTTAAAAGTTGTAAATGTAACTACATACGTAGATTATGCCTTTAAGCAGATAAATCTTTGGTACATAAAATCATATCAGAAGACTAGACTTATATATGTGAAAAGAGAACAGCCTTCGTATAATTAAAAAAGCTTAAGTTTGAATATATTACTGCATCATATTAATAGTTTACATAAATACATCTATTTCTACATAAACTCTTCAACATCAGTAATTTGTAGTCTACAATTCCTTGGTTTCTTAGCAAATTTTAACATATACATGGTGGTTATAATTATTTTTTTACAGTACTATATGTAACAAGATTTGAAAAAACTGCATAAAACAGTTGGCATTTTTATTCTTTTTCTTATATCCTCACCTAGGCGCATACATGTTTGCCAAAGATTTCATATGCAACGAACTGTATACAACAATTTGATCTAAAATTGATTTGCTAATAACGTCTATAAATAAAAACTAATTTTTACAGCTTATTATGTACGCTTGGGAAATTTGGACACGTTAGACCATTTTTTTCGGGCTGACAGAAGTCGTCGGTAATCGCTTTTACCATCGTGATTAGCAATCGTTGAATTTCGTCCTTGCTCCTGAAAACATTGACATCAATTAAATAATTTCAAAATCGAAAATAAGGAGGATACTAAAAAAGAAATAATACGTGGTAATATCGAAAAGTTTCCAAAATGTATCGATGAATAATATTGAAGAATACCAGAATTTCATTCACCTTCGCCACTTCCAAGCTGTATGAAATGAAGGTGAGAGTGCGAACATATATATATATAGATGTCCCACTAGGAACTGCATAGATAGATATATGAAAGAGTATACATTGGAAAATTCTAAAAACTTGACAGTACACGAAAGCCGACATGTACTACTAACCAACTAAAGTCTTTCTACTGATCTAAGACATATTTAAAATACAGTAAAGTTTCGGTAATTCGAACCCTCTGTCCTCCGGATATCTTTGTAATCCAGACTGTTTTATATTAGATACCTTGTAATCCGGAAGGACTTATCTCTCAATCCAAATCGCTTAGGGAAATCCTCTATAATTGTGGAATATATACAGGTGATTTACGGAACCCGTCCATTAAAAGTTCTTAAATTTGCAATAATGTCTCGATTTTGAAACTTCGTGGTTAAGCATAGTTAGCTATGATCTATTTAGAAAAAAGTAACTTCATCAACGGAGTACAGGCACTCTACTATTTAACCAACGCATTAAAAGTAAACGAAACCATACAGGATGTCTGACAATCTAGGGTTGATTTGGCGTATTAAAAGTATTTTTTTTTCAAATGGAACACCCTGAATATTTTTACACCATCTGATGTAGAATTAAATTCTCTAACGAAAAGCTATAAGTGTTCTTATACCTATCTTCATCGCTTCTTTTTGGATTAGTGATTTCATAAAGAACAATTTAAAGAATTTTTAACCTCTTACGTATAGTTCGACCTGGCGTGCGGCATGGTTTTCCCTAATTTGATTCGTTTAAGATTTTGGTGATGACTTAAATGGTAGGTCAAGTACAACATTTCGATTCCCACGTGTATTTCCATTGCATATCTTGTCGAAGGCTTGTTCTTGACCTTGCATTTACGTCACCATAAGTCGTCATTGTTCGCAGACACATTACTCACCCCTGTTTCGGTTTTGCACAAATCTCCGTGTAGAATTTCAACTTCGGTTCGGTACCGCTTGTCCTCAAGGTAGCGATCATACCATTTTCAAATTCAAACGTAATCATTTGCTGATCCGGAAACGACGGTAGAACTGCCTTATTACCGGGCTGGCTATTATCGTAACCCAATGTTAAATCGCGAATGTATTTAATACGAAATGAGTCGCTGACAGTTTTAGGATACTACAATAATAGAGACAGTTAGAGAAAAATTCGAGAACACACTAAAATGCTACTTACCACGTTCGATCCTTCGTAATTTCGCAATCTAGTAAAAATCTTTTCGAAAATCGAAGTACTCTTTGCCGTGAAATACGAATTGAAACTCAGATGGTACCCGTATTCGTGGTAGATTTCTTGTAGGTGCGCTGATAGTGTTATAGCGTGATGATGCAGGTACGAGGCTAACGTAGCTAAATGGACGCCCGCCTGTATACCATCCTTATCTAAGACTGCCGTGTTCCACATGAATCCTATCGCCTCTTCGAAAGCGAATAGGACCTTCTTTCGATTTTTTTGCATAATTTCATGTGCCTTGTTACCTAAATTGTACATAAAAAGAGTAAGGGTGTTTTCATTTAACCAACAGCAATCTTACCCATCCATTTGAAGCCTGTAAGTGTTTCTATGTACTTGAAACCGTCTACTTTTGACATGGTTCTTAATATTTTTGAACTAACTGTACTAGCTAACATGTAGACTTCTACCTTTGAATCGTAACTAGCTAAAGCTTGGTAAGTATGCCACGCCCACCATCCAAGTAAGGCGCCTAATTCATTTCCGCTGAATATTTTCCATTTACCTGTTCTTTAAAACAAAATATAACATCGTTTAATATATTTGGCATTTTTTTTGCCTGATGATATTGAAGATCACTTCCTAAATTTAGCTTGTGTACATTTAAGAAATATCGAGTTATTAAAGTTTGTGTAGAGCTTGAAAAAGTTTACTCTCTCTAATAATTCCATATCATAAAAAATGTTTTTGATGTTACGTCTCTTGTTTACAATTCAGTTGCTTATAATGCTGTAACCCATGACATTGTCATTTGGGGACGAGTAAGTGAAACAGATCGAATGGTTGTAACACAGAAACGTATCATAAAATTACTTGTTTCTTTTTCAACAGTCCTAACAAAACGGTTTTTAAGATATATAGTTTCTTTGACTGTTACACCAATCGACATTTTCAAACCTTTAACTTATTTGCTCGGTAACATCGACAAGCCACATTTATGTGTTCATGAACATTACACGCGGCATTAATCTTGTATCTGTATGCCTGCATGAATATAGTAATTATGCAAAAGAAGACATCTTACAGACTGTCCTTTTCAGCACAAGCCATTCTGTCAGCATCTGGATCGTTAGCAATGATGATGGTGCAGTGATTAACTTCGGCAGTTTTAATTGCTAATGATAAGGCGTCTTTCCCTTCCTCGGGATTTGGTAACCTAAAAATTAAGCATTTATTTTCACAACGATTACATCTTTAAAATAATAGGATGAAACAAAAACTGTTAAAAATAAAAACAAAATAACTAAAAAATAATACTAAAATATCTTCCTCATGGTATTGATGGAATTATTTACGGCAAAAACGTTTCTGCCAACCGGGCGTCATCAACGTGGTTCCGAGAGTTTTACTTCACCTTGCACTGTTGTTTGTTCAACAGTTAATATGCCAACATTCGAAAGAACGAGCCAGACAAATAGCGATGCAATGTGGAGCAAAAAACACGGAACCACGCTAGTGACGTCGAAACATATCCGTCGGTAGTGTGCTTTTTTCTCTCTTTGCATTGCTTTCACCATAAATGATTCCATCCATACCATAAGAAAGCTATTTTAGCATTATTGTTAATTATTGCTTCTAGATATTTTCTGATGTGTTCTGATAAAAGCAAATTGTGATTGTTAATGTTAAATTTAACATCACTGTGGTGAACGAGTGTATGAGTTATCTTGAGATTTTATTGATATGATGTTCACTTTTGGTGGTCCCAAAATGCCCAATACATCTAAAGAAATTTTGGCAATGTCGTTATTACTGCAAATTAGACAGAAGCGCTATTAATGTCGCTCGTATACTCCGTGAAATTGAAAGTGAATATGTTACCTTAGGTCGGACTGCGCAAAATAAAAAACAAAACATTCAGGGATGGTCGAATAGGTCTGTGAGAGGAAGATTCATTATTATTGGCCAAGAGGTTCCTCATAAAATAATTTAGGCCACTCCAGCTTTCAATAGGCGACAATTATCATAGAACTTTATCTTTGCGTGATGGACAATAGGTAGCCATCTTCACAAATTGGAGAAAGTAAATAGACGTAATATTTTGAATATTTAATTATTTTTATGTTTCTTATATTTACAATTTACCATCATTTAGCCAATGAATACGCGTTACACCTCAGTAGCTATAGTTGCGGAAAGGCAACGCAGCTAATAATATCTTCCTACTTACTTTACGGTGGGAAAATCCGGATCGACGTCTTTTTGGCTTTCCACGGGAATTATTTTCAAATTCACCGCATCCATGGCTCTCGCAAAATACACGAAACCTACACCATGCAACGGGGTGTACACGAACTTTAAACTGGTCTTCTCGTTGATATCTTTATGCTCCTGAGCTACGTCGCTCTTTATCATCTCCAGGTAAGATTTTAGGACCTCGGGCAATGGATTTATACGCTTGTCCGAATTCGAAAGTACACTCGTATCCCAAGAACTCTCCAACGGTTCCAGACTTTGCAATATGCAAGATTCGATTTCGGCATCGACGGGACTTACGATTTGCGCACCATTAGGACCATACACCTAGCGCGTAGATGGTTTTAAAATGAAGAATAACAATGTTGAGCTGATTGTGACTTACTTTATATCCGTTGTCTTCTTTTGGATTATGAGATGCTGTGACCATCACTCCAGCTGCGCATTTATACTTACCAACGGCGTAGGACACGAAAGGAGTGGGAACTACGTTGTTAAATAGTCTGACTTGGTATCTCTTTTGAACGAATACTGTTGCAGTTAATTCAGCAAACCTACAAGATTTGGATCAATAAAGAAACAATAAGTTATAATGCTAGATAATCTTTCGTAGAATCAGTGTGTGTTTACATCGTACTTAAGGCAGTGAGTAACGGTAATATTGTAAGATTTGTTGCTTTCGAAACTCATAACTACGGTACTTCTGTTATCTTACGATGTAAACACACTCCTTCACAATTTTTCCTTGAAATTGAAAAGAAAACCTATAGTATCATCTTACTTTTTACTTCCATGTCGTCCATCATAACCAACCACAATGCCATTACGTTTCAACGTTTGAGAATCAGTTTCTTCCAAATATTTAAGTAGTCCTTGAGCCGTTTGCACCACGACCAAATCGTTCATAGCGTTGTATCCTACGCCCAGTTTTCCTCGCAACCCTGCAGTACCAAAACGTAATCTCGTCATCAGCATCTTGGCGAGTATATCGAATTGCTCCGTCTTGACCAAATGGCGAACCTCTTCGCTTGTCCTTGAATTTCTGTCCCACGCAAGCCATTCTGTAATTTTAGCGTCTAACTCAGGATTTCCAGAAGTCACCTGATGATGGTGATGATTATGGTGATGGCCGTGTTGGTGTAATGTCTCTGGTTGGGACATGCTGTTACTTCAATTTTCAATTTTTTCCTTTCTGTCAAAATGAAAATTGCTGTCACGTCGTAGATTGTAGAAAATAAGTTTGGAGTAAAAAATTATCGTCGGGTTCATCAAAACATGGCATGCGTACTATTACTAGGCGTATGAATGGAATCAACTGCCAAATATATATATGATGATAAGTGTTGATTTGGCAGGAGTACATTAAAGCCACCGTGTTACTACCTTATCGCTTATTTGATAACTAATACACGAATATACGGGCCGTCAGTTAATTGTGCGGTGACAGTGTACTAGCGCTTTCCCTACTGTTAAATACCATACGTTGTACGCACACTAACGTATGGTAACGCATAAAAGCTGGCCGATTTTAAAAAACATGTAAGTGTAAAATGTTATATTTATAGTTTAACGCGAGATTATAGTTACAACATAATAAATATTTATACGATAGAGGTTATGACGAGTATATAATACAAATAACAAGTACGTATACAGCGAATTCTATAGTTGTCATTTTGTGTCAGCGACAACTCTATCGATCTCTTTAAAAATCCCATTCATACATCCGTACTGTCATATCTAAACACGTAACGATACAAGCAATGAATGCGTCAAGCAAAGCTAAACTAAACATTGAACTTACAGCGGCAATAACTTTATAATGATCCGTTATACCGACGTTAATAGTTATTTCCATAATTATACGAGCGAATCCGTTTCCACTTTCAGGTCGATATGGAGATAGGAAAAGTCAAAATCGCTGAAGACAGCGATTTCCTGATGTTAAAGGGCCTGATCGACGATAACAACAATTGGAAGCTCGATTACGACAAAGGTGACACCAAGGTATATACTTGAATTTTTCTCTAATTAAATCTCGATGTTTACCGCAACATTTGTACCCATTTATGCATGTGTGTGTATATGCATTTAATGTAGTTTCGGTGGTTGCGCAGGCGTTTGCCTTGCTGTTTGGAAAATTGCGCCCACGCACGTTCAATAATAAATGTTTTCCAAGAGGCTGTCATTTTATCGCGGCGTAACGTAAAGAACGCCGGGCATCGATTTTAACGAATAGAAGTATATTTTTAGACGACCACATGCGCTAGATATTTGCCATGAACTTGCCTAGTTGATCGGTTAAATTATTTTAAAATTGTTGTACGTACTTACTTGTGCCTTAGGATATTAAACGCGTCTTGAAGTTAAGTCAGTACTACGCGTATCGAAATTGCGATAAGTGCGATCTTACCTTTTCGGTAGATTAAGCCAGTTATCACTTATGACAATTGCAATACCTTAGATAATTGGTTTGATTCTATTTTGCGAGATAAGATAGTCTACGTGTACTAAAATTTAATTCTATAATAAGCGCATCGTATGATTAGCTTGTTTTCCTGTGAGGTCAGCTTGTATTATTTAATAATATGTATTATTACGCTATAAACAATAATATAAATAAACTATTGGTTAACTTGGTTAAGTTTACGTATTTGTTTAAAGGTTTGGAGACGATCAAATACTCTTACGTTATTGCCTTAAAAAGAATTATGCGACTCAATTACGAGCCTTGAAATTATTAGAATTTTTAATAATCTGGCAAAGTTTAAATACAGTTCGGTTGTGTCGTTTAGGGTAATTTATGTATAATTAGCTAAATACATCGAATTGTTAAGGCTTGAAGGTCATTGCTTATAGAGTCCACCAAGATAAAGACTGTACAAAAACACCCGTATTCATTAATATGGGTAATTATTAAAGATTTAAATAGAACAAAAAACTATCTGCAGGAAATAAGATCTATCGAAACTAGAAAAAAAAGTAGGTCACTATCAATTTAATAAAATGATGATCGACATAAATTTCAATCGTAGATCCACAAATGTAGTGTAGTAATTAGTTATAGAAGTAATAGTAATGTCCCATGAATGTAATATTGTTTTGAATACCCAATTCATGGCCAAAATTCAAGATAAAGGGTCTCCATGACCAACTGCGCCTCATTTTAAAGTCAATAAAATACAGTGTTTGTTATCAAGAAATGATAGAAACAAATAAAGACGAGGAAAGCTGGAATTTGTAGTTCCAAAATCTCTGCTATTGTACAAGATTCTGCTTTATTAAATGTTTTAGAGTTTTTAACCGCAATGGTTGCGAGAATATTATCAAAGTTACTTATGTAGATCTCGATCAGTAGTTAAGAGAAGGATTACGCGATTAGAATTGAAATTTAGAGCTGCCGCTAATAATCCGCTCCTTAGTATAAAACAGAAACAAGCTAGATTATTATTTTCCTTAAATTGTATCCACAAACAGCTAGAATTTTAGATAACGCTTACTTCTACAGTCGAGAAAATATGAACTTGGAGAACATAGATCAAATAAATCTAAACCTAATGAAAAATACACTAATAATTTAAAGACTTCTGGCCGCTTTTCAGTGAATGTGTGGGATTAGATCAGTTGTAGGCCTTGGTGTTTGTTATTTTAGGGAAATTTAATTCTCAGAGTATTCTGGAAAATGCAAAGCTTCCATCTGCAATACATCCGAACCCCGATAACTTTATATATTAATATATTCAAGATAAGTGTTGAGTACATACGGCCAATAGTGCTGCACAATGGTTTTAAAACCAAAATATCTAAGTTCTGCCAAGATCTGCCATCAGTCTAGATTTGAACCAATGGCAATAAATCAATTGCATTTTATTAATGTACATACAAAGTTATTCAAACGTTGGTGCTCCAGTAAAATATTAGTAACATTTGTAAAACCACAAACATTTTCAAGGATAATGTTTAAAGATAATCTTTCATATATTTCTTCGTTAAATACAAACAGTTTAAGCTTAATTAAAGAAACAACCTTTAGGTTAAATACAAAAATTATTTCATTTTTAAAATGAGTTAATACGAGTTCACCCAGATTTCTATGAAAGCAACACTTATTACACGTAGTAGTTTGAGAATACTCTTTATAATAATTAACACAAATTAGGTCGAATTAACTCTAGTTAACTATTGTATGAGTGAACCTTAGTCATATACATAGTGCGGAAATATCTATACTTTCAATATATAAAAAAATTCGCAACCGAAAAATAGAAAATAAATTCTGTTAGTAGAGCGATAATAACAACGTTACTTACGATAAATCAATCAATTACTTTTCAAAACAATGTTATCTGCATGTATCACGAATCACATATATATATACCTTACAAAAACTTTATGATTATTGATTGAAATATTAAACAACATAAACGTTTACTCATTCAAAATATACTAGCAATTGCGAGTACATGATACAAGGTTATTAAGTAATTCGATAATTAACCGATAAAAGCTTTATACCAGTCGATAATGATACTTGAGCTCCGGATATTTGAATTAAGAATCGAGAATTTATTCTCAGGACATATTTTTACGGGATATTTATATCAGAATGATGTGTAAGATTGTATTTCTTGGTCTAAAGGATTCTACTAAAATAATTAAATTTCATAATCAAAATTACTACCGAAACTCTATGATTGTAGACGTTAAAACCGGGATTAAAACATACTTTAATGTTTCTTCCTGATAAAACCAAAACATAAAATACATTTTAATAGCAAGACACAATATATTTCTAAATACCTTATTAGCATAGACGGTTAGCGCAACGTTGGCTTCCAATCACGAATCGCCTGGATCAATGTGGCAGTGAGGTGAAAGTGTAAACATTTTACACTTTTGGTCGATTATTGACTTGCAACGCTTTCGCATACTTACCGAGATCATTGGACGAACTATCTGCTTTGTCTACTTTGTAAACCGTGACTTGTTTACAACGCTTGGCAACTGAGCTTCAACAGACTGCGCACCGACTAAATTGGTTCAACATCGACTTGCTTATATCACTCAAGTGTTCACTGCCAAGCGTTATTTCCCGATTGTCGGCCAACGCTTGGCCGATTTTGCTGACCTAGAGCCAATTGATACCCAACGTTAGAAAAGTATCATTGGTTTTGTATACCTCATTGACACTACTGAATGTGGCTAATCGTCACAGTTATTGCGCCGAACGTACGACGTTGTATCAATTGAGGGCCAGCCGTCAGCCAACCAACTCTGCTACTAGATTTTTTATCTTTGGTACAAAACATTATAAAACTTTGAGGTGAAAAAAGTTAAAAAAAAGCATTATGGGGGCCTAGCATGTCTCTGGGACCCATCGAAAATCGTTAATAATCTCTAAAGGGAAATCTCCAGATCTTACACTATTTGGTTGCTTCTTTGAGTTTATTAAGAAGTCAACGTATTTATATCGCAGTGTATACGTCTTGACGATTTAAAAGAAATATTCCACCAGAAAATTATTGATTACAAATTTAGTAAACAAAAGGGAAACAGTTTAATTTAATTCATTAAAACAGAAAATTCGATTTTTTTTATGTTTAATTTTATTTTTTTAAAGATTAAGTTGATTTCATACAACAATAAATAGAAACACAGAAAATAAAATAGTCGACCTGGCCAGAGTTATTTTCTCGAAAATATTTGATAAAACGTACTTGTGAATAAGTAACAATGCTCTTTCTTAATGTATGAGGAATATCAGAATAATTTTATTGTTTCATTTATTACTCAAAAACCATTGATTTACGTACATAAGTTTATTTGGATATGTCTATATTTATGTCAGATACCTTGTAAATATATCCAAAATATTGTATTTATGACCTCGACACGTACTCTTTCCTAACACAATCTTCCATAAATTACAGCTTTAATTGTCTATTGAATAGAACGTCATTATTTATTCGTAATAATATCAGCCGGTGTAGTTGTTTACAATAATATTTATTTTATATGGAGTGTTTTTACATAGAAGTTAATGTTAGTCAACATCTCACCATTTAAATTATTACATTTGGTGCTATAAGCCTCGTTTTTAATTGGAAACTTGATTTCTAGTTAGTACCAGATTCGATATCAGTATTTTATCTCAATCTCGTGGGGGTTTTTAAGCCTTAATTAGACAGCTATGGGTGCAAAAACTTTTCCATGTACAATTATTGAAGCTATTTCGCTTTAATGAATTTATGTTTCTTACCTTCAACACTACAGTTGTAATTGTACTTGTAAAAGTATAGTTGGAAACGTGCATTTATATCGCATACTGTGGAAATATGGGCTTGACCCGGAAAAATTCGCGTCATGAAGTTTACGTAAGGATATTGATAACATTTATATCATGTATATTTTCGTTCCGTTTAATATTTTAAACGCATGATTGGCTGCGTAACTTTAAGGCACTGTACGCAAATTTATTGTTATTAATAATTCTGTCACGTTAGAAGTCTCCAAAAGGAATTGTCGTAAATTATGTTTTCGCGACTGCCTTTGATATGTTGTATTAAGGATCATAAATCATATCGAAGGTAGACGTTCATTTTTTATAATAATGAGTACAAACAAAAATCATTTCATCGTCTTTTTTCTTAACACCTTTATCTTCAGTAGAGTATCTAAAAAAATATAAGAAAGGAAGCAGATATGAGGTTTCTTATTAAAGATATAATTCCAAAACCAGATATTCGGATTCAATGCAGCTTTTTAATACAACACGGTCTAGATGGCAGAAGTAACGTTCCTTGCCTTTTATAATATAATCTTAACAATCAACGCAAATTTTTCTTCTTTAAATCATAATAACTGGAAAATAAAATAATTACTCTTAAACGCAGCAAATCTTATGTTCGGAGTTAGTCTAATTTAATTCAACAACAAGGCAGACGCGATTACAATTGTTTACGGCAATATTTTTAAACATTTTTCGGAGCTCTCACTTGATACTGCAGCAATATGTTAAAAGCAGGAACTGTTCACATCGTTTATTTTACTTTGATAACTTGCTGCCAAACGAATAAAATTATTTAAAAATTACCTACCGAGCTCCCTAAGTGATAAATTGATAGTTTTACTTGAGATATAGTTTGTTTCGGTTTTTCCTAAAAATTATAATCCTTATAAAAAGTGTTTTTATATTTCTTTCTAGTGTTAATATTGTTTGTTGCTAAGACAACAGTAAACAAAACAAAACAAAGACATATTGACCCAGATATTTATCACTATTAAAAGTAACTATTTGCAAAATTCATTTCACAAGAAGGTGTTAATACGTAAATATGATTTATGCAAGTAGTTAATAACAATGCAACATTATGACACACTGTATACTTCTACAAGTTTAAAATATATTCGCACGTATCATTTTTTATTTTACACAATTCAGTTTCGAGGTATGTTGTACATTGAGGTACATTGTTCTTAGTAGCTACGATATATGTCTAACACACTTGCCACGTGCGCAGCCTTAACTACTTCCTAATCTACACGGTAGGCAACATACAAATTTTGTACTGTTTCTAATTATTGTCAACTAATATTTGTAGCTAACAAGAACACTTTACAGCTACACATACTTAATTCTTTTCTACTTTACCCTAAAACAAGAACAGAACGTGACAAAACGAAATTCCAGCTATACAGTTACATCTCAACAATCACCACTAACATCGTCAACAATACCACTACGAATGTGGACTAACCGTTTTTTTTCGCCTGTAACAACAACGGTTACCTTCACCTGGTCGGAAGCATATAGAATGGTAGCGTAGCGCATACGGTACAGTTCCGTCCCCCTCCCCTCTACCCACGGTTTTGTGTTTGGTCGGTGAATCATTCATTCGGTTTGTTAATGAAATTTTTGCAGTGATGCGATATAGGGTGCATCAAATGTCCGGCAAGGTTTAGCACAAAGACATTTTACGCTTGTTAAGTTTATTTTGCTTTTTATTAACATTTTCTTGTCGCTTTATTGTTGTCGTTGGCATAGAACGCACAGAATACCAGTCTATGCGTTAGGTTGGATATGATTATTTTCATTGTAGTCTGCGTTTGTAAAGATGTCCCAACAAGAGTGGAAAAACACCAAGAGGTTCCGATATTTTGACTTCATTATAAAGGAATTCTTAAGAGAATTATACCAGATGATCCAGACCGAATGGGATTGCATGGGTAACTCTCTTATCATTGAAGATGGAGATTTGGTTAAATGGGCAATGTTTTGCAGTTTTACGTATTGATTTAAAAAAATTATTTGAAAAAGTTCAAAATGTCCAGCCCGTCAGAAGTTATTTCAAAAATACCAAAAACTGTCGTTTTCTCTTTTTCACACCTTATAAGTTTGATAGACATTTGATTGTCCTCCCATGTCTTCAGAAAATAAGCTTCATCGGTGAAAATGATTTTATTAGAAAACTCGCTGTCCAATAACCCAACGAACGTTCTTCGCTGTGGACGGTCTGTAGGTCAGAGTTGTTGAGTCAGTTGAATTTTGTAATCATGGATGTTCCTGATGGACTCTTGGCCACATTCTGGCGGACGGCCATGGTGTTTTCTGCTGAACGACCTGGATGAATACGTGTTGATGGACTGACATCAGTAATCTACCTTGCCTTCTCGAATTTTTCGATTATATCCTTCACAATTGATGCACTTGAAATAGCTATCTGATTTGACAAAATACCTTAGCAAAATGTACTAACATCGCGGAAGTTATTGGAATTCCTAATCAATTATCAATATAGGAATCATCTATAGCTATTGCAGTTTCTTCCATTTATTTAGATCTATTTTCAGGTATGGACACAATCGACGCCGACATCGAGTTTCAAAATGGTGAGAGTACACTCAGTCTTCCATAATATACCATCTGAAATTATGTTCGACGTCTTGCATGATCCAGAGTATAGAAAAGAGTGGGATGAACACATGATCGCCTCCATTGAAATAGGTTATCTAAACCCTAACAATGACGTAGGTTATTACTCTTGTAAGTGTAGATCTTTTCCGTTTGAAATTAATTATTATTGCATCGTTTTTCCTTCCGTTTGCTTTAGTATCTTGTCCAGCACCTGTGAAAAACCGTGATTTCGTCCTGCAAAGATCATGGCTAGATTTAGGAGACGAAAAATTTATATTCAACCATTCCGTTGAGCATAAGAACTATCCACCCCGAAAAGGATTTGTTCGGTGAGTGATAGCAGGTGTATAAGTAGTATTTTGTCAAATTTTAAAGCGGACCAGGTGAAACTTTTTAGGTCAGTTTTGGATTTTTCTTTATTTAAAAAGCTTATTAATTAATTTCCCAAAGTGATAATATTTTTATACGTGTCTTTTAATCGAAAGTCCCCTAAATGATAACAAAATCATTATTACATTATTCTAAACTTTCAGAGGCATATCAATTCTCACAGGATTTCTAATACGTCCCGTCAATGGAGGCTGTTTCCTCGGTTACGTTTCGCAAACCGATCCAAGAGGGAAGCTTCCTCCTTGGTTAGTAAACAAAATTACGCAAAAATTTGCGCCGAAAGTCATAAAGCAACTGCACAAGGCTGCCCAAGGATACGAAACGTGGAAATCATCCCAATCTAATCCGATGCTTAAACCGTGGATATTTCCTGAACAAACGTCGGCGTCGCCTAGGGTACATATTAGCGAGGTAAGCTTGACAGTTTTAACACCACCCGAAAGACATGCGCGTTCAAGATATGTTCGTTAAAGTAAAGGTTTTCGATTGAACTTTCAGGTAATATTTCAAGATTCAAAATTACCGCGTAAATACACTCATAGCCTGCCAAATAGAAAGAGTTAGTAAATTAATTAGATTTCTGTCGAATTTAAGGTATATTAGCATGGATCTTTTTAAGTAAGTATAATTAAAAAATAACAAAACAAAAAGTAGGTTACTTACTTCTAACGTTGATAAAACTATATAAGTATAAAGATTTCTAAAGGCCACAATTATGTTCAAGCAAATCATATAAATAAATCTTATATTTAAAGAAGAAATTATTATTATTATTTTTTTTTGTAATCGAAGCATAAAATTATGCGGAAATATACAGGTTGTCAACCAAATCTGATTTAATAGCTACATACATATGTAACAGAGAAGAGAATATTACACAAATATACATCACGCAGTCATCTACTATATTTCACTAGCTTCCGCAATCAATCTAGTGGTACAGCTCGAGAATGTTTTACGCATCAAATGTTTACAGTTTTTATAAAAGATTTATTTGAAAACGTACTAAACGGAATTATTTGTTTAGTTCCATTTGAAAAAAACCTTTTAGTTGTAGGCTTCCGTGATCGTTGTTTCCCTTTTCAGAAAAATTCCCAGATTGAAACCATCACGTATTCGTCAGCATGCCGATGTTTCTTTCTCGATTGCAAGGAGCTTCCTCGCTGTTGATAGACTTTCAGCAGGGTTTGACATAACGCAGCCCAGAGGGCATCCCCAGCAATCGATAGCTAAACCTCGGTATTCTGACAGATGTATGACATGGTTCTAACCTGGAAAAGTTAGTTGCTTTTATGTAGAATTTCGTTTTGGGTTTAGCAACTTACATTTGAAATGCATTTTTTGTTAATAATATCTTTACCACATGTGAAGGGCGCTGCAGAAAGGATCTCATTAACAGCAAATCAATGCTGTTGAAATAATAAAATACTTAGCAAAGCAATGACTTCCGCTAAGAATAAAATCAGATAATTTTCTTGTTGTTTTTGTAACCCTTTTCGCACAGTGGCATCTAACTTGCTTTCATACCAATCTTTAACGTTACAAACATATCGGTCCTCTTCAATCATGTTTTGTGTGTTCAGTAATTGCCGTTTTAGCTCAGGAGCTCAAAAGCTTCCGTCATCCCCACTACAATAATCTTTTCTCTGTTTCTTTGTTCAATCAATTTTGGTTATCCGCCTGTATAACAGACGTAGACGTTTAAAAATGAATATTATTTTTGTAAAAACACTTCGTTCTTTTTCTGTTTTGATCATTTTAGTACAAAAAAACCATCAAGTGCTTAGTTTCGTTGATTTTATATTTGTAACAATACGTGTTAAACAGAGTTGATATAAGTTCCATTCTAAAATAATTTGCAATTTTCATACTTAATTATAAATAAGATTTTCGTTTATGCAGCATTCAGCGTACCAGTATTATCAGTATCATTAAAAAAATACATATCTTGTCAACAATAAGAAATATAAGTGAATAAAATGCTTCTCTGATTAAATTCTTTCTATTTTTCAGTGTATCGCTGTAGTTACCGGATCCAATGTGTCCCTAGAAACTGACTCCGATGGTTGATACATCCACAACATCCATTCTTACATTTTATACTATGAATACGTATTAATTGAGTGGGAGTTACTGTTGTCACCAGTATCTAATGTTGAATCAATGGTCTAAATCATTCATAATATTACAGTAAATTTCCAATTACTACTTCTCTTTAGGTTATTGCGCAATACTTAAAACAAAAGAAAAATTATTCCCACACATCAAAGATAATATTTTATTACAGTATTTATTGTGGTAGAACATAGAATAAATTAGAGACGACTGCGACAAATTAGAAGAGGTTTTTTTTTTTGAAATTATTTTCACAATTTTATGCAGGCAACCTTAAGTAAATAATCATAATTTTTAATATTAACTGATGAGGTATCAATTAGCACATATAAAGAAAAACTTTTCGAATTAGCATGTTTAATAGTTCAAAGGTATTAAATATCATCTATATACGCTTAAACATTTAAATATATTCATAAAATAAATTTTGAAAAGGGGCTTTTAAGAAAGCCAAAAAGTTACTGTGTAATTGAGCATATGACGTCGTATAGAATAATAATAAATTCTTGTTCAAATAGGGTAGACCATTAAAATTGTTGAATAGCTTTGATAAAATTCCAGTTGAGGTAGATAGCAATTTTCAATGTTTAAAACTTAACAATTATATTTTTAGATACATTTAGAGCTGTTGTTGCTAATCTAGAAAAATTAGAGTTAAAACGTGTATTTACAAGCAAAACTGTAACTTTAGCTGCTGAATAGTTTACTAGAATTTACTAGAAAGAAACGTAACAAGGCGCTTTTTCTTGCTAGAATATTGATTTATCTACAATCATTAAATAAGAGTTCCCCTCATATTAGTTAATTGAAATTAAATAAAAATAATTATTAACTCCATTTATATTTTTTCCGAGAATGTTTGAAGCACCTTTTCTTATTTTCTATAGAACTCTTAATTCTAAAGGTCTTCTGTAAACCGTATGTCCTATGTATTCAAGAAATGTGGCAGTATTCTTTGCCAAACTTCCAAAAGTGTTAATTCATTACGAAAAAAAAAAAATTAAAAAAAAACTACGATGATCCAAGCTTTTCTTGACATATTTCGTCATATTTTCCAATAACTTCAATTATATTTCTTTTACCCATGGGAAAATCTCCAAAACACTAAAGACCTCTTTTCTCTCCGCCTTGCACTCCGAGTGTGACCTTCTCTCTATGTACTCTTTCTCTCAACTATCCACTCCTTGAGAGCGCCCTTTAGCGTGCAAATCTTTCCCATGCTTCAAGTTCTGTTGGATTCGTAATGGAAACTGCTGCTTCGACTGAGACAGTATAAGCATTGATTACATTGATTATACAGATCATCCTTTGTAGTAGGGCAAATTTCATAAGAATCTTCTGGTTTTTGGTTGCTTCCCACCACGCTAGCGGCCATATGCAACACTTGTGAGTATACCAAACAAATTTTGGATTTTGTAGGTTTATACCACTCGTCATTCCTTTCCAAAAAAGAAATTAAATTTGTACATTTGCTAATATCTACGTTGCTTTCCATAGATATTGCACTCCGTAACATTGGATAATAAGCACAAAGAGAGGACCTATTTTGAGTTTTCGATAGTTGTTCAAAGTAAACTAACAAAACCTCCGTGTTGTTAGCAGTATTTAATTTTTTCTGCCCACACAATTTTTCAAAACAATTATACCCCAATTCATATTTATTCCTGAAATTCTGAAGAAGAAGAAACGATATTGTCTGTGAAGCAGCCTCTTCACGTTGTCAAGCTGACAAAGAATTTTGTAGTAACTGTATGGTGATACAAATAATTGCACATAAATAACTTAAAGATAACAGTTAGATTAAGAGTACGAAGAAAAATTTAGAAAATTGTGTATTAGATACACAGATTATCGGTTTTAATTTTACAAATATAAAACATTTTTCGGAAACACTCGTTTATTCATAGTGTAGTGTAATATTCAATGCCAATCAATCTCTGGTGCACATTCGGCTATCAACTCCTTGATCGTTATTGACCCGTTTCAAAACTACATTGGCCTCCAAAGTGCCGATACCGGCCACTTTGGAACTCCTGATTTTTAAAGAAGATGTTGAATAATTGCTTTCAATGGATACTTACGAATTTTTTTATGATTGTAGATAAAGTTTTGTAGGATAACATGAAGTACTACATTATTTATTATTATAATCACTATTTAACTGTTGAGCTTGATTAAATGGAATAAATGAATAAATTCCTTGATAGATAAAAGCTGAAAATATGTTAGAAAGTTTAAACGAAAAGACGCAGTATCCACAATTACTGCTAATGGGGCAGTTGTTGCAAATTCACCGCAGTGGAGTATTCTTCCGACTACATTTGATAATTGCTATTATTTATGAAAAGGTGATAACGTTCATTGCTTAACTAAAACATTTGACTTATTGGCTGCAAACTATAAGTTTGCACCTTATATAATAAAAATATTGCAGTGATTTCAAAAAATGAAACAAAATCCACATCAAGTTCTTTTAAACCAAAATCGTTTCTCATAATTATCAATCATCCGCAATATATATAAGTACAGATTTTATTGGATAAATACAGTGTATCCCTGGAATGGAGCTGACAAGAGGAGAAAAATCCTTATTACCAATTTTAAGACGAAAAGTTATTATTTATGAAAAATTCTAAGACTAAAAGAACATCAAAATTAATTTTGTTCCATAAGTGGTTACCATACTGCATAATAAATTAATGCTTTATCGTGTAGGTAGGGCTGTGTAAATTTCCTTCAATCCAGTGTCGCAGCAAATAACAAATGAAAGAGCAAGTAATTATAATAAAGTAATGATTCCTTCCTTGATGTCTTATCCCTTAGTGAAACGGCGCAAATGAAAGTTAGCTAATTTTAAATAACTTTTTGGCTTATGAAACCCTTACTTTTTCATATGATTGTAATATTGTGCCTTTTAAGGATTGTCTTTCACACACCAATTTTAAATATACATGTAATTGTTATGTGATATAAATTTGAGTGCATCTTAATGGCCTTATTTATATGATTAAAAAGCTTGTATCTCTTTTGTATACGTCTGTTGTTGTTAGCTAATATAACGTTTTTATGGTAGCGGAGAGTTGCTTGTTCGAACTTTCGAATACGTTATGTATTAGCTAATGTTAAGCTAGTTGGTATGTTTTGTTGTTGTAATATCTTATGCATTTTATCTTTTTTTACAATTCGTTAGTAGTTTTTCGAGCAGCGTTTGTAAGGCGGTTTATGTATTGAAAGAAAGTTGCTCTTTATTCGATAACTTAGGAACCAAGATAGTATTCACTTTAGAAAAGTATTAATATTTATAATTCTTTTTGTAATCTTAATAGATTCTAAAACGTTTTACTCAAAAAAATTTTACAGTTGATAACAAAGTTATATTTTTAATTGAAAATATATATTAATAATGTTACAAATGGATATACAGTTTAATAGATATTGTAATAAATTCTTTTGATAACCTTTTTTGTACTAATTTTCCTTATCCCTAGCATTAGAGTTTATTACGAGTAGAGATGACCAAGGTAGGGAAATTATTACTTTTTTGCAGCAACTAGCCAGAGGGGGTTCGTGTTGTCTACCGGTTTCCCCGAGAGTTGACAAGACACGAGTCTGTCTAGTTGCTGCAGAATTACCCCACCTTGCTCACCTCTAATTATGAGTACAGCGAAGTTTTAAAGGATTGGGGTGAGATTCTGTAATCTATCGTATTCTATACAGAATGTCTCGCCGAGAACCGCATCGATCGGTATAGGGAAGAGTGTACATTAGAAAACGTACTATTGAAGTAAAATAATTTCAATAATTAAACACTTCCGGTTGTACAAGAATTAGCTGTCAACTTTGGTATTTTAAATGGAACATTCTACATATTATTACATTTTTGAATCCTTAATTCAATTTCAAGATTTGATAGAACAACTATGCTGCTGTTCAGAATTTTTCAATGTATACTCTCTTATATATCGATCGCTTCGTACAATAGCATTGTATAAGAGGGTTACCTTTTAAGTTTTCACGAAAACAATAACAACTTTGGCACAAATTGTTTTATTTTTTAAAATATTCGCTATTAAGTACACTTTGCACTTTTGCATACGTGTGAACCAATTTTCGAAATATTTTTTCCCAAACATGGTTTATTGTTTGACATTCTGGAACAAAAAGAAGTCGTTAGGCGATCGGCAATTAAGTTTTTCTCTATCAAATAATCAATTGTTTGACATGCTGTCTGAGAGCTGATATTGGCATGACGCAGGATGATGCAACCTTATAGATTGTTTTTCCTGATTCCATCAATTACTTCTGGCAAACAGGTTGTTGCATATCGTTCAGCATTAACTATTCGTCTATCCTCCAAAGCAATGCTTGCGGCGCAGAGTAGCTGAAAAATTGTTTATACAGGGACAAAATTCAAATTTTACAACATGGATTTTCACGAGAATAATACCACCAGCACATTGTGCATACATTCCACTAATAGGAAAAGTGTTATTTTATTACTCTAGAAGAATGTGATTAAGGATGCTTAACAATAGTGGGGGAGGGTGTATAAGCTTTTACCGAGTGTTGGACAAAATATGGGAAATGATTAAGTTTTCACAGACTCGTGTTTCGTCGTTCTTGAGGAAACCCTCCTTCCCATAAGATACCTATCTAGTCGCTGCAAAAATTTAGTAACTTGCCCATCACTGCTTATACTCAATATGTAAATGTTATCACTTAATTGTTGTTATTTTAAAGTGCATGTTGTACATTGTTATTGAAAGTGTTAAATTAAGTTGTGTGGTATGGCTGTAAGAACTGATGGTGGTCTTTGATATTTGTAGCTTCTGTTGCTTATGCGGCACATAGTTTTCTAATAGACCCCTATTTTTACGTCAAGCACCATATAAGATACTAACATTTACTACGTTGCCAGGGAGTAGCCTACGAAAATGAGACGCCATTATGTGACTTAAATGTTGCTTTGCATAGTTTTGTAAACTCTAGATGTTTAAATATACCCCTAGAAGCGTAATTTTTATTATTTCATTTTAGACCCGACATATACCATTCTACGAAGAACGTTATTTGAGTTGTGGAAGCATCAAACCGTTGTGATTTTACGACAACTTGAATTAGAAGAATTTGAAGGACATGGTGATAGTGATTAGAAGTGAGGTAGAATTCAGAATTAGTGTTATTATGACTTGTGTAACGATTATTGTTGTATAAAAAATTTTGTAATTTTTTAATTCTCTGCCTTTTTGGCGCTTTATTGTCTAAAAACCTATTAGGATTATGTGTAAATATTTCTTTTATATTTTCTATTGCAAATAAATAAAACAACTTAGATATTTAGCGAAAATAATATTGTCTCTTGCTTATCCTACTCAATGTCTCCTATTAAACCAATTATTGCAGATTAGCCAGTAATACGGATAATTATCTTCCTTATCTTCTTTTATATCTCTATTGATTTTCCAAACGAACTGCGCTTTCAAAATCTTATTGTATACTTTCGATTTCTATATTTATTTGTTAATCTTGTAAATTTATTTCATCTTAATAATATACGTAATTACCTTACAATTAATAAAATAATATTAAATACATTTCTGCACCAACTTACAATTTCTTTTACTGCTAACAACAAATATATAATTTTGTCCCGCTATATCGAGCTCTTCGACTACTGTGCGACATGTCCAGTATAATGAAAGAAACAAGCATTCGGTTTATCTGGGAACACCCGAGTTGATTGTTGGCTCGCACGAAAAAACCAAGTTTCGATGTTATATACGGATTTTTTGAAAACCATTTCATTTTCTATTTTTCATATTTCATATTTCATTTGCAGTTCTTTGTCACATTCTATGTATGGCAACAATACACTTTAACCCGTTATTGATTATCGCGTTAAATGAGACGTCCATTGACATACTTCGCGGGTATGTGACAAGACAGTAAGTCAGCTACTATAACCTCAACTCTTTCTAATAATAAGCGCACGTTTAATATTTTTAGACGCACGCTAGCAATTTGAAATTCACATCTGTTTGCGGAATAGAAGATATTTTCTAGTTAGAAAGGAAGTCTCTACATCCAGATGCTCCTGTTCTTTAAATCTAAAGCTTCGAAATAAATACTAGCGGAACGAATTCAGCTTCCTTTTTGAGCTATTTTATATATAATTTTTTTAATATCTGCATGTGATTTTTAAATTTATTCTATTTACTTTATGGTAGGTATTTCAGATACTACATTACTGTCTATTCATTTTTCTTCGCTTGAAGCCGATATGCTTGCTATTTCTAAATATATCAAATTTCTAGTATTTTCTTTTAAAGCATTAAGATTTCTGAATATAAACTTGGAGTAACTTACAGCTTTATGTAGATTTATTCCAAAGTGAGTTCCCAGTTTGAAAGGGTTCTATTTCTTGTACGTATTAACAATCTGGTTCTCTATAGACATCATTATGGTCTAGAGTTTAGAGGGATTGTCTTTTTTTCTTCAGTTTAATTTTTGATACGTAAACATATTATGTTTCTAGTACTAACAAAGTTGCAAAACGACTGGAGTTGTGTTACTCAACAATATGGCTAATTTTGAGAAGGTAGCTTCGCCTGTATTCCTACAAAATAAAACATAAGTAAATTCATGTAATTTTCGCTTTGCAAATGTTAGCATGAAAATACAGAGTTGTTGATCAATGATAGTTATATACCCGCTAAATAAAATTCTGGGTAAATTTCCGTGTATTTACCCGGTATTACTAAAAGATTGGGCATATTCGGGATAAATTCAGTATACCACCAAATAGTGGGAATATGAATGGAGATGGAGTGAGGTTATTAATTATCACAGTCATATATGTTTTGTCGATTTATTTTCATCCTATAAAGTAAACTTGGCAAGCATTTTTTGTATGAATGAATTGCATCCAACTCTTGCGCTTCATCGTTGCAGCCAAACGAAACGAGATCGCCAACAAAACGGGGGAAACCTAGAATGAACTTATCACATTTCGTGATTTTTACGGGACTGGTGGCGTGGTGCTGGGCCAGCAGTTTCAGGGTACTGGGTTCGAAGCCCGGGCCTGCAACTCTTGGAGTAAGGTTTTCCGTAGTTTTCCTTAAAATGCTCTATAGGCGAAGGCAAAATAATAATTATTAATATTTTAAAATTCTCAGATGATTGTATAGAATACGTTTTGGGTATATAAAATTTGTTTGAGTAAATACCGAATATATATCCGTTTTTATCTACCCACCCAGTGGGTATTACCCAACTGCAATCACTGGAGTGGAAATAATCCAAATATGAAGGTCCAAATGATATTAAGGTTACTGGTTAGTGACGTCAAATTGTCTAATAGAACTCTATTTTTATGAAGAAAAAAACGGAACGTGGACAAGCGAAAACAGTAACAATAAATTTTCGAATGCTATTCGAATGTAGATTCTTGTACCGCCAGCATTTAATCATGATATTAGCAAGATTGTAGTTACATAAGACGGTGCTCCACTCTACAGAAACAATCTAGGTACTACTCAACACATTTGGCGCATTATTGCAGGCATTCTCTGAACAGTTGGCCTGCTAGGTCACCATAGCTGAATCTTCCTGACTATTGGTTGGGATTGGGATTACCTGAAAGATTACCTCAAAGAAAGGCTATTTTTTTAACTTACTATTCGTGAGAAATTGAACCAATCGACATCACATGCCATATTTTTTAATTGAAAATCACAGTGATAGTCATACTTAAGTTTTTCTTGTTTCTCATTCCAAAAATAAAATCCAATTTTTTTCTAAACACCTTGGTGTTGCTATTTTTGCGGAATCAACAACTCTTGCAAAATTTATTTTTTCTATAATTTGATGCACAAGTCTTAGCAATTGAAGATATAAAATCGAGCTACTCTTGCTAAAAGTTAACGATAACCTATACAATACGCCTTCCAGCTGATGCCAATCAGTAACACTCTTGAAAATAATATGCTATTGTAATGAAAAAAACATATTTAAATTATAATATTGGAAGCAGAATAGGTATAGACGAAATAGCGATCTTCATTAACATCAACAACTGACGATCCCGCCAATTCGGACTGTATTGTTTGTTTTTAAGTCAAGTGGGTAAGTGGCGTCATTGCGTGGCAAATATATAATTCAAGAAAAGGAAATTAAGAACAGAAATCTCAACATGGATACCACCCAATCGAAAGAAGAGAGAGAAGTCGTAGCTCAGACTGGAAAAAACGGTGGTACAACGAATAATGGCCTAGCAATTGACCTTACAGGAAGTTAGAGCATTATTATTTTTATAAGGGAATAGAAACTCTTATTAACGTAACTTGCGTTATTCTATAAAATATAGAAAAATATTACATATTAAATATTGCCGTACAATTCCCTAATGTATTTACCATGAAAGTATCTGGTCCTGTAGCACTACTTCACTTATGCGTTTGCATACCTATGTAGATAAGTTCTTGGCTCCTTGTAATTTTTCTTCCTATTGTTTTGTATATCGTTGCCTTGCAACGTCGCCAAAAGAAATAGATGACTCCTTCAAGGCATAGAGTAAATAATAAAAATGCTCCAACTCCATAGAAGTTGCATCTTAACTTACACCAATAGTCTGAATTATCAGGATCGCCGTGTAATATTTCTCTATTTTTTTAAATAATTCTGTATTAATTTTTACTAGATTTTATTTAGTCAGCGCCATGTAGTCATTGTATTGTCAACGGTCATTCGTCAGCAAAACATCGTTTAATAAAATTCCATTACAGTTAGTTATGTTTCCTTAGCTTTTTCTGTATTTAATCATTTTTCAACAATTTTCCAATAATATTTAGGGAGTTCTGGAAAGTTTCACGTCACATCCACGGATTTTTAGCAATTCCTAATCTACACCAATTTACTGGTAAAGTTGAACCTAATATTTACTTTAAAAATTGCGAATATTTTGTAAACATTTAAATGTTTACTACTACCCTAAATATTACGCAAAATATTTATCTGACTTAAAATGACGGTTTTACGGTTAAGTGCAAGACAGCACATTCGTGTACAAACTGACTACAATTAGATATACCGTTGTTGTGGGTTCAGTCGCCAGACCTAAATCCAATTGAGCATGCGGAAGACCGTAATACGAAAAAGATTGCCTCGCAATTAAATAGAAATTTATTGGAATATTTTTTACTGTTTTTCAATAGGTACATAAAAATTAATAATGCCAATCACCCACACAGCATAGTTTAAACTTCGCGGATAATTGAAGTTGCTAATTCCGATAATAAAGGACATATTTACGGCAATGTATGTGAATATAGCCTTTACTACCGGAACTACCTATTTAAGTTAAATTATATTTAAAAAATGTTGTGTGTGTAAAAGTGCTTAACATTTAACTGGTAAAAGTAATTTATTGAAGGTATGTCAAGGGATTTTGTTGGCATATTTTAAACACAAAACTAATATTTTTTATTATTATTATTAATGGCATCTCAGGAGCATATGCCTCAAAACTAATATCTTGTGTTCCGTAAAAATAAGAACTGGTTTAACGAAAGATTTCTTTTAACTCAAAGATATTATATTATTGGGTTACTTGTTGACATATGAAACTAACCAACAATCTTCATCACAATACGGTTATTCTGACACCATCGCCGAAAACCATCCAAAAGAATAATACGGGGAAACGAAATATACTGGGGTAAATCATTTAGAAAGAGGAAAAACATTAGGGGTTCGAGGATGGAACCTTGAAGCACCCTCAAGTTCACCTCTCTCATATTGGATAACAATGAACCAACCCTAACTTGCATCTTACGATCCTCTAAAAATGGCAACAGTTATTGTTGTAATGGAATGCGAATATCCAATCTATATAGTTTTTCACCTAAGATATCAAAATGCAAATTATCAAAAGCACGAGCAAGGTCAAAGAAAATATTCGCAACAAATCGTACAGCATTCAAGTGTTCATAAACATATTGAACAAGAGCAACGATCACCAGTTCGGTAGGTCGATCCCTCCGGAAACCGTATTGGTCCTTAAGTTTATGAAAAATGTTATTTATGTTATTGTCAGAAATAAATTGGGCCAATTACCAATTTAGGGAGATAAAATTTAATTTCATTTAAATTACTCACAGATACATTCTTCGACTTAAAGGTATTGATTCATTTCTGGGCTTTGGTAACATACAATTGATATTTGATGAGCAAGTAAAATGGTTGGGTATATAAGCGTTTCAAATTGATTGCAAGAAAAATTACTTACTGCATATGCAGACGCAGTTGTGCGACCTTTACAATTTGCGAAAATGATTATGAATGAATATAATTTCAATGTGTCCAATAATGTATTACTTTGAAGAGAATTTGCTCTCGCGGCAATATTAAAATCACCTCTTAAAATGACATATTTGTATATAGCAAACATTTTGTTCAAAAGAGCAACAAGTTTATCAACAAATATAGTAAAATCCCCGGAAGGCGAACGATAAATAGTTGCCAATCCCAGATTCAGATCGTTTAGAATAAACATAATGTTAGAACTTTCAAATTGTAAATCGCTATTTATATAAGTCACCTTGTTATTACTTATCACATTTTTTTGTGTTTTCACGTGTATTCACCATTTTTAAAGAAATAAAAATATCGGATAAAATCGCAGTACGTCAACTTAGTACGAGACACTCAAATAGATCGATGGCACTTTCGTACTCCTTATTGTAGTAATCAGACTACAAGTCGGAAGAATCCAATAAACATTTCTAAAATTTCTTTGTTCAGTTATAAACAAATGTTCGAGCTGTTTTTATTGGTTCTAAAAGTTAACGACACTAACTATTGCTCTCATTCTCTTATGTAATCCTTTTCATACAGTTTATCTTTATTAGCTGAATACTTTTTAGTTTTTTTTGCATATGCTGCGGAAAGTCTATATAATTAGTATTATTACGAAATTTACTAGATAATAAAGTCTCATCATCATAGCAACGAAAATAAATTTATATGATGTTATCTAACAGCACCTTACACATTATAAATTAGACAATGTTGCCTTCTAACATTAGAAATGAGAATGGTGCGAGGATATCAATATTCTTCCGCACTAAAAAAGTAAAAAAGTAGTTGTTGTAAGTGATTACTATTTCTACATTCCGACAATTTTAGTTGTTTTGATAGTAAGTACTTATATTGTATTATATTCTTACAACACAAATATATCGTTTAAGAGGTCTAAGAGACAAGTATACCTATACACTGATCGAATGTACCATTTGTAACTACGATCTACATCCTTGTTGTTTACTATTTCTACCACGGCACCTATTCTTCAACATGTTTCGGTAAAGATTAGCGCAACGTCTTAAGAGTTGGAGGCCACAGTACACTATAAGCTAATTCAATGGTATAAAAGAATGTTTGTTAAAGTTAAAATAAGCATTCCAAAATATGCTGTACAAGGGTATAGGTATAGTGTTCTCGGCAACTTTTTCAAGTTCCTTATAAGGGCGCTTTCCTTCAAAAATTTGGCACGAAAATAGAGATTGACAGTTTATGTTGAGTTACTATTACTAGAAAATTGCAACGCGAGTTCAAAGCAATCGCCATACATTCATAAAATGTTAACAACGGCGCCAGTTCAGAATTAAATCCTTTACCCTTTGAAAGCTAGAAAACTGATAATCTTTTTAAATGCAGGCGATCGTGTATGACCGTCATAATAGCTGAGGATCCAAACTTGGGTTGATGCTTTATTACAGCATGCCTAGCTTTGTTGCCATCTTAAATTACTTCCTCAACAACAGCAGTACTTCCTTTGGTAAGGACGTTTTGCTCCTTTGTGTGACTGATTTTTTTCGCTTTTAAAGTCCTTATATCATCGGCAGATTATGGCCAAAGAAGGCGCTTTTGTGTTAAAGGGGGCAATCTAAACTTTTCTTGCCCTCACAAGCTTAAACTTTCTTTAAGATTATAATAAATCATGATTTAAAAATGCTCTGTAGTTAATTCCATTTTTTCACTTATATTTGCACTAAACCTCGATGACTTCAACATATAGAAAGTTGCCCTAAACAACAATGCTTATTTTGATTTCATAGCCTACTGGATTCTTTTTATTCTCGATAATATCCGCTTGGTCCTCGTATTATTGGTGGATATTGGCATTTAAGATAATAATTCATCAATGATTTTCTTCCAAAAATTATTTCACCCTTCTACTTATAATTATTTTTATTGTTCTTGAAAAACTCTATTAGTTGCTTTAAAAAAATCTAATATGTAATATACCGAGTGTTCATTTAAGGACTGGCAGCGGCTCTATCACAGCAATTGTAAGTTCTATTGGATTCAAAAAAGAAATCGCCTATAAAACAAGTCAAGGACATTTCATTAAAAACAGTTGGCTTGATACTACTGTCAGTACATGGCACCCCATAATGTTCGGTATATTTGTCTTAATGTTTAATAACGATTTTTTCAAATTAAATTGAAGGTATGAGCCCATGTTATATCCGAAAGAATTCAGGATAACCTTAGATCTTGATAGATAAATGATCGGGATTTTCTACACAGACCTGATTAATAAATTTTTTATTTTATATTTTATGGCCAAATGAAGCCACATAGGTAGTCATATTTGCGCAACATGCACTATTCGCTGCAGATAAATCCACATCGGATGCAGGAAATTGATTAACAAAATTAGTGGAAAATAAATGTGGAGTATGGAGTTATGAAAAATAAAATTTTTGGGCCCTTTATAATCGAAGAACATTTAATCACAAATGTTAAATATATAAATAAATAAATAAATAAATAAATAAATAAATAAATAAATAAATAAATAAATAAATAAATAAATAAATAAATAAATAAATATAAATAAATTTTCTCAGATAATCTACTTTTAGATGGTGTATCTCTAGAAACTTATATATACGGTATTAGCGCGGTGGTTGCAAGCTACTTTTAGCGCGTCGTTCACGGTCATCTTGAAGAGGGCTTTCCCAATAGATGGGTCGGCAGAGGTAGTTCATTTTCGTGGCTCGCAAGATCTCCGACCTCACTGCACTAGATTTTTATTTGCGGGATAAAATCAAAAACCGAGTTTCTACAAAAACCAACTACTCGTCAAGATGTAATCGAAAGGATTTGAATAGTGATTTATGAAATTTTAACAGCAGAAATTCAAACAGCTGTCCTTTCCACCTGTTGAAGAATAAACGACTGTATTCTTAGGAATGGCAGATAATTTGAGGCATTAGAATAGTGTCTGCGTTTATCTTTTGTTTTTTTTTTCTCGTGGCTATTTGTTTTTCATTTTTTATTTCTTCATTCATTCTGTAGAATTTACCATTGCTGAGATAGAGCCGCCGTCCATCCTTAAACGGACACCCAGTGTATTGAGATTAAACACCTCACAATCTAATACACAATCCCACCATAGGTTGTGGAATTAATTAAGCGATAGGTCAGAATCATATTCGTTATTTTGCAACTGTTATATAGGTGTTAAAATAAATACCTCAATTTGGAAACACCTGTATATTATATTACTGATAATTTAGAAATAAAGTGTTACAATACACCATAAAAGTAGAAAGTTTCAGAATATAGGTGAGAATTGTCAGTAGTTATACGCATTTATATTTAATTTTGTTATAAAATGCAGACAAGTGCGCATCATGCAATACTATTATTGGATACAGTTTTTTTTAAGAAGATGTTAATATAATTTGCAACTCTTATGTTTACCTTGAAAGTAAACAATTTCAGCATTTACTGTCGCCAATATTAGCTTTTCATTAGTATTAACGTCCTTACAAAATATAGATATGTAGTTAAACAATGTTTCAGTTGATGGCTGAGGTGAATCGACGAATGATCACATGAAATGAAATTAGACTCAACTCTACAGCAAGATGAGTGACGATGAAGAAATTTTGAATCTCCAAACTAACAAACCAAAGATAATAAAACCAGAAGACGCAAGAAAATTACCGGGGAACAGGAGATTACCTTTATGGAAAAGAAAACAGGTCCAATATTTTATAATATACGTAATCGATAGTATAATATCGTTAGTGTTCGTCGCACCAGTGGTGATTGCATTTTGGCGTGGCACATGGACTTTATTGGACATCCACATCCACCTCTTTCCACCCTACGCAACTGGAGTTCTTGGAATCGTCATCCACATCTGCTTCGTGCTGATGCGTCAATTCATAAAGGATTACTTTGAGGAAGAAGCTGAGAGGGCCAAACGAGATCCTTTCTTTGTGATTGTTCGAAGACTTTATACGTATACCTATAGTGTAATGTCGGTGATGCAATGGCGTGGTTGTTGGACAGCTTTCGATCAATTGTTCGTTGAAAGGAAGGACAATATGTTAATGTGGACTATTTCGGGAACTTTTCTCTCTGTCTTTTCACTTATAGTGCTCAAATCTTTAACAAATTCTCTTGCTACGCCGTGTATCTTAATCCTGGATTCATTGGATGCCTGCTACGAGATACCTACAAGATATCGGATTATGGTAAGCTTTTGGATTTAATTTAGATTCTTAAGATTAATTCGGGAGATACCAATGAGTAACGTTTTATAATAAAAGCAGAAAGATATAAGTTTAACGTTTCTCCAAAGTATTTCCAACCATAATGAGAACCTAATAGGATCTAGAGGTACTGAACTGAGGTTTTCAACTTACAATTGCTTCTTCTAACCATTGCTATGGTTACGGTTTGTTTTATATGCATTTAATCACAACTAAGATAAAAATTTCTTGCACGACACATAAAGTACTAAAATTCATTTAGCCAAATAAATACAATAAAGTAAATCAAAATAACATAAATTTTCAATTGCTTTTTACGCCTTTATTGCGATTACTAAAACCACCTTTATAACCCCATCAATACATTATTAATAAAGCTTATATATTATTGAATAAATACAATTAAGGAAGCATCAATTAAATTAAGTTAATCTTTGATTTACTTTGCTTAATCCTGATATAAATACGTTATAAATATTCTCCTAATAATTGTTTCCCAAAATACTATTTCTCATAATTTATGTTAGCCCAACCTTAGATTCCTTCCCGCTTCACTGTAAACAAAAATCATATCAATTTTTTCACGTGCCATTTAATTCAGTCTTGATATTTGACGCACTAAATAAATTTCGTTCTGTTTCTATTAAGTTTCGAAAATATTCGGTCATCGGTTGAGGATGAGGACCACTCGTGTCCTCGAAACGGCCGTCCCAGATTAATTAACTAAACTTGTATGGTGCAGAAGTTACCCATACTTATGTGTTGTTTATCGAAAACTGTTGGTTTTTATATATTCCTCACGTTTATCTTTTTATGTTTACTTCAATATCTTATTTACCGTTAACTTCAGGCCATACGATCTTTGAATTGAATGCTTTCTAAGAATTTGTGAAAAAAAGGAATTACCTTCCGTTTAAAAAACTGAAGTCTTCACTCTCATTTATTACATTTCGCAAACAGAAGGTGTCTCTGAAGATCTTGTCTTGAAGATACCACCAAATTAAACATTATGAAATAGTTTCAAGTTTAAAGAGAAGTTTGCATTAATAAACGAAAAAAATGTTTAGAGTTAGTATTTCGACTTAATAATGCTGGAAAGCTCCGCATTTTTGTTGAGGGCAGCATTTTATATTGAAATATATAATTTGACCTTCATGTGACCTTCAAACGATTTTCCACAATTACCACAATGTCATCGTTATACGGGCCCCTCTTGTGTTAAACGTTGCACTTGAAACTCTTTTCATAAACCTAACTGCTTTCAAGTCATTCGGAGTGTCCGAGATAAATGAACCAGCTGGTATATTTTCTTAAAAATTGTTATTTGTGAAATTTTGCAAAATATCCTTTTACCATGTGTCGTTTCTAGTGACCAATGTTATATGTACCAATGTTAATATATATATATATATATATATATATATATATATATATATATATATA
>LR736858.1:5206124-5519202 GCA_902654985.2 Oryctes borbonicus
TATATATATATATATATATATATATATATATATATATATATATATATCATGTAGCAACAGATGTAGAGCGATCGTTTTCTTTATACAAGAATATATTTTCTTCACGGCGGCCGCGTTTTGCAGAAATATCTTTGGAAACGCACCTTATGTTAAAAATATTTAATCTCGTTTCTCCAGTTTTTCAAGTCACGGAAGACGCTTGTCGGTATGTTGTTTTTTATCATCGAATTACATACACTCTCGATTTTACTTCTTATGCATATGACTAGAGATGGCAATTTTTCGAGTTCATTCAGTAACATAGAGATAATTTATCGAGATCGGTTCACAATCTACAAAAACCATCTTAAAAACTCTTTTGTATCTAGTATCGGAACGGCACCGTTCGCGATAATTTATCTCTGCATGTTGACTCCCTTCGCATGCAAGAGTCCATTCGTTAGCCACGCCGATGGTGCGCGCCCGAATTTGCCCACTTTAATAATAACATACTAACGAGTTTCGTCAAATATTCCGAATAAATATCTGTTGTCTGAATACATTTCTGAATTTACCGTTTACTAACAATCATAGCCTCGATTTCAGTATGCTGCACTAGCCTGATCTGAGCGAAATTGTCATTTATTGACATGGTTTCAAGATTTCGTTTTATTTATTCTGTAATTTAAAGATACATTCAAATCTGTAAATCATTTAGATTATATTGAAAGATAGAATTGTTTCAAACGTCGCAGTGGTATATGCTTAGGGTTTCGCTATGATTTATCAATTTTTCTTAACATATGCTGATGAAAAATAACAGATAATGGAAAATAATTTTTATCTTTGTATAAACGTTAATAATTATAAGATAATTCATGTACTGGAGAAAGGAGTTTTTAATTAAATACCAGGAAAAGAAAGTAATTATTTAAATTAATTTAATGGTCTTTGAATATATCACGAAAAATTCTTCCGTTCTTCTTATAAATATAGAAGGTACGCTCGCACAGATCTGTAAGAACGTTTGCTTATTTACTTACTTACTTGCGTAAGACGTAATTTCTTTTCTGTGATACATTATTTAAAAGTTAACAATCGTTGAATATAAACATGAATCTTCTACGGTCTACAAAGTTTTCATAAAGAAACACTTTCTTCTTATTTGTGTTTTGTTTACCGATGTTGCAGTATTAGTGCACGCGCTATGAGAGATACCAAGTGGTCCAGCGACTTCGGATTATATAAAATACGACAAATACCAGAATCTAAGAAAAGAGCACTACATATACCAGTGGTTATACTTGCATTTTTAGCGATGACGTTATTTTTGGTTGTAAGTAAATTTAAGTAATTAAGTGCAGCGCTTATAAATCATATGTTTTTGTTAATCTCTTCAGTATTTTGGCTACTACAATGTTTAGGGAAGACATTTGCAAAAAAACAGATAATGCGATATTATAAGAAGTACAGTTATAATTTTATAGATCTCTAACTCATGTTAGTCTTAGTAATTTTTCAACTCTACTAAAATGTAGGTTTTTCTCGGTTTATATTTCATCTCAGACGCTCTTTCAAAATATTTCTTATTGAAATGATCTTCTGGATAATCACCCTCCTTCTAGCTATCCATTTAATAGCAATTTATAATAATAATAATCATCATCAACATCATCACCATCTATCAATAATATTTATTGAGACATTGTCAAAATATAAGGAATAGCGCAACTTCTTTTTGTTGTCAGGTAACTCGTTCAACATTGTTAAAATGGCGCAGATGCTTTTCCAAGAACGAACTCAGATAGAATATAGCTTTATTTAGTTCAGCAATAAGCATGTTTGTGTTTTCTTCCCATTTTAAGTTTTCGTAAGGCATAAGAATATAAATGAAGTGGTTCCTTTAATTCTGTTGTTATTGATGTTCGTTTCTTAAAATTTTTTGTGGCATTGAAGAATGGATACACTTTGTTTTATCTTGGTTTAAGTACAGTTTTTTAATTTCATTTCATTCTAATTATCTGCTGCATAATTTTCAGATCATTCTGATGTTAGCATTCAGTCCTACAAAACAAAACGTCATACACGTACCACAAGCAAAAAGGACAGATTTTTCCAACTTAATAAATAACAACGCGCATCCGTTTCAAAACACTTTCCAGGGGCATATCCCGTCAGCATTCTCGAATTCTCAAGGAAAATCTGCAACCTCCATTCCACGCAACATTCAAGACGTTATTAGGAATTCAGAAAGGGAAGAGCACGTCGTTACAAGCGAAGAAAAAATAATCCAGCAGAGTCAAAAAACTCTATCGTTTCCTATTAATACTGTTCATTATAATCAGGGACATGATCCATTCTACATTTTCAAACCACAAGATATAAGTGAAGTTAATCTTTTAGCAACCAGCAACGTACGATTTGCACCACCACTTTGGCTTGACTTAAGTAAGGAAAAACGGAAGAAGCGGGTGCTAAAGCGTTCTCAAAGGAATCTTGTTAATGGAATAGTGCGTCATCGTATCTACTTAAATAATTACAGCACATTATAAGCAACCTTTAATACATAAATACATTTTATGCCTTTTATTTATTTATTTGTTATGGGTTTTTTAATTGTTTTAATAAATCGTTTTTAATGTTTTATTTTGTTTAATTGCCTAAGTTGTTACACTTTTCATAATAATGTTATTTTTACTTTTTCACTACTTAATTTGTTGAGTGTAGTATGATACTTTGATAGATAGTTGCTTCATTTATTATCACCATAGGTAAATCACGCAGATAACAAGTTAACGACTGTCTTTCTCCGGTTGCTTTATATTTTAATTTTTGGACAATTATGTCTTCGGGAATAGATGGTAATAGTTGAAAAAAGAAGACAATTCAGAACTTATTTCGTTATTTTTGCTTTCAAAAAAAAATTTCCAGTATCTCTGTGGGTTGTTTTCTCAACTTGAAGCTCCCATACCTGTTTTAGCTCCTTAACTTGTCGAAAAGATATTTCAAATGTCAGTTTTCAGATATCCTTAATCTCAAGAACAATTGGTTTATACCAACAATTGTTTGATAATGAACATTGTTGTTATCTATTTAACTCTAATTTAAATATTTTATTCCATAAAAAGATGGAATGACTGTGTCTAGTGAAATAGAAGAAGGTGGGGTAACTTGACGTTTCTTTGCAAACAGGATAAACACAATATTTTTTAAAATGTAATATATTGACATTTTTCGCGGTACATGATGTGAATGTGAATAACATTCTTCACAACCAGGACAAAAAGCTAACATAGAAGTATTATCATTTTCCGTTCCGCTGAATCGCGTCGTTCGTTATATGACGACTCCGTAGTGCTAACTTCCACGTGTTGCTGATCTTGTATCCATCTTCGCGATTGAAGTTGTTGGTGTTATTATTTCTATGGATTCGCGTATTATCCTCGGGTAGTAATGGCTGGTCCTGGCTAATACTTTAACGTCGCTGTAGCTTATGCGGTGGTCTCCTTGTTGGTGCAGGTGTTCTGCTACTGCAGATTTCTCAATATGCCTAAGGCGTGCGTCTCTCTCGTGCTCTTTCACTCTGCACTGAATACTCCGTCCTGTTTGACCGATGTAGCTTTTTCCACATTGGCATTTCAGTTCGTATATGCCTTTTGCTCGTAGTTTTGGTAATACGTCCTTGTTAGTAGGGAGTAGCTGGTCGATTTTGGTCATCGTGTTGAAACGAGTGGTGATGTTTTTTTCCTTCTAGGGTCTTTTTTAGCCTGTCGGTGACTCCGGCTATGTATGGAAGGTACGCGTATCCTGCTGGTTGTTGTTGGTCTTCGTCTTTTCTCTGCTCTCGTGGCTTCCTTATATCTTTTGTATTGTAGCCGTTTTTCTGCAGGGCGTTTTTGACGTGTTGTATTTCGCTATTCCTGTGATGTTTGTCGCTGATTTTCTCCGCTCTTCTTAATAAAGTGTTGATGAGGGATCTCTTCTGTGGAGGATGGTGGTGAGATGTTGCATGCAGGTACCGGTCTGTGTGGGTCTTCTTACGGTATACACTGTGGCCCAGTTTGCTGCTGTCATTGCGCTCCACTAGGACATCTAGGAATGGTAAGGTGCCGTCTTCTTCGATTTCCATGGTGAAGTTAATGTTTGTGTGTTGTCTGTTGATGTGTTGCAGGAATTCCTCTAGAGTTCTTGGTCCGTGTGGCCATATGACAAAAGTGTCATTTACATATCTGTACCAGCATTTAGGTTTCATCCTGCTAGATTCGATGGCTTCTTGTTCGAACGCTTCCATAAACATGTTGGCGATTACAGGTGACAAAGGAGATCCCATTGCAGCGCCACTCGCTTGTTCGTAGAATTCTCCGTTCCACAGGAAGTAGGTCGAAGTAAGGCAGAGTCTCACCAAATTAATCAGATCCGGTTGTAGTCCTTTAGGTATTAGTTGTTGCCTGATGATCTCTAGTGTTTTTTCCACTGGTACATTGGTGAAGAGTGATTCGACGTCGAAATATATCAATAAACCTTCCTTTGTTATTTCGTGTTGTTGTAGTATCTCGATGAAATGTTCGGAGTTCTTCACAAAGCTTTTGGTGTTCCCGGAGTATTGTGCAAGTTGTTTTGCGACATATTTGGCTAATTCGTAGGTAGGTGAGCCACATGTACTGACGATCGGTCTGAGAGGGTTGCCAGGTTTGTGTATCTTTGGTAGTCCGTACAGTCTTGGTGGTCGGCTTTCTGATGGTAATAGCCTTCTTTGTTGTCAGCGAAACGTCAAGCAAAATATTAACTACACGACATCACCCGAAAGACATTTCTACTATGGATTACGGTCGTGAAAGCCTACACTCAAAATAAGATATTGTTTGCTGGTAATATAAAATAAAAACGTTCATGCTTAACATAATTTTAGTAAATTTACCATCGTACTTATACTTAGGTGAAAACCTAGAATTATTAAATTTGCCAGATGTACTTATTTTATAGAATCAAAAACTATTTGTAATGATTTTAAAATGAATTAATTACAATTTATACTCGGGAGACATCGTGTTAAATAACAGTTTTTATTTACGTTTGAAACAGTAGAATTGAATAAGTTAGCATTTTCTTGGAAACGAAAAGTTACAGTTGCGTTTGTTGCATTAGAAACTAATTACTTTAACTAGTTTGTCCACGTTGAAAAAGCTATGTGCATTTTCTTTAAAAATCAAAATCTATAGATACAAGATCGGCAACAACTTGCAAACAAAGGAATAAGCTATAATTTTACATATGGCAATAGGAATTTAGAGTCGAATATGATTTTCCATTAGCCCAAATTTCACTTCCGTCTTCTTAATCTTCAGATCACCTGTGTATGGTGGTTTATACGAGAAAATATAGGTGTCTAACTGTAAGAGATGTTCCACAATGTTACGCCTAGTAGACGGCTCACCAACAATATGATTTCTAAAAGAAGAGACGTTTTAACAATTGAAGGTGTCCGGTTTAATAATAAAACCAGAACCTGTTTCAATCAAGGTGGAATAACAGAGGAAACGTAAACAAATATAATGGATCGTAATCGCCTTGCAATTAACCCTATAGAGAAGTAAACAGCCATAAAAATAAAATAATGGGAATATACCTTTTTCGATGTATAAAAGCAATTACTAAATACAGTAAGCTACATGCGAACTAATTAAGGAATAAAAATGGAAAACTTACTTCAAACAAGACTAACATTAAACATTAATAATAATAATTATAATCTTTATTTCTGTATAAAGTACAAGAAATATGTCGAACAAAAAATATTAATTAATTAATAATACCTTTACGTGCGTCGTTACACATATTACTAATATCGCGCATTTCTTCATCACCGTTAATTTGCTTAGATTCATTATTATAAGCATCCTGAACATCCGATCATCTACGTGGCAAACAAGTTAGCGGAATAGAATCACGCCATTATTTGAAAATATTTTTAAATACCCGCTTATTTCTTACCTGATGTCTAGAGTTATATGGTGTGGTTCGATGTTTACATTCCCGAAAAAAAAACAATAACCAGGCTTAACTTCAGATAATAGTAAGCAAATCTCAGATTATTCGTTACATATACTTACATACGCGCTGTGTAACAAAAGTCAGCAATATTAATGATTGTCAGGCGATAAAGGATAAGCTCTACCAAAACGCTATTACATACCGATTTTGTATTTACTTAAGTGATGCACTCGAGACAGTCGAAAATCTTGCTTCATCTTGCTTTGTGTCACATTTAGTTTATTCCTATTTCAAACACAACGCTTTAGGAACAACTATTATATTATAGTGTTTCGATACTATAAAGCTCAAATGAATAAAGTTACGTAGTTTGCTTGTAGCTCCCGGGGCAAAAATCGTTATCGATTCTTTGCAAAAGATCCAATACACTAAATTTGATACAAAGTCAAAAAAAAAGTTAAAAAAAATAAGTATTTTTAAAAGAAACTTTATTTAATGTACGTTGGAGAAATATAAACACCTAAACAAGATCTTTGTCTAAATTGTTGCTTGTAATATCTTAATGCTTATTGGAATGAGTGTCAGAGAATCGGTACCAAATTACGAAAATGGTAGCAATTGTTTATCGTTTAAAAAATTAGACAATTAATTGGTTTTAGCCATTCTAATAGTGCCTGTCAATAAATCCTGTTTGGATTCAAGATAATTTCATTATTCAAAGGATACCATTTAAGTTTTTATAAAAACACAAAGGCAGTATCCCCAAAAACATGGCTTTTTAAAACTTCAGTAGTTCTTTGAGGTGATAAAATCGCTATCCATCCAAAAAGAAGTGGTTGAACGATGTATAAGCAATTACGTTAGTTCGATGTTTTTCTCCTTCAAATGCTCAATTGTGCTGTGTGAAAGCTGTCATTGTCATGATGATGCCACATTGTCGATTGTTGATTTCATGAATTACGTTGGCAAACTAACTACTGTATACCATTTAGATTCACAATTAGAGCATCGAGCACTTTTGTGTTTGTTTGAAATTACGCGGAAATCTTTGTCATACCTATGTTTTCATGCAAATTCGAATGCACTGCGCTCCTCAATACGCGTAAGGATGCCTTTATCTCACGGTAAATCACATGGCAATTCTCTTCAATTAAGTTTTGGAATAACAACCGATTTTGGTTGACCTTCACGAAATTCATCACCGTCGAAAGCACGACCACAACGATATTCTACAAATCTGTTGTAAACGTTTTCTCTGAAGGTACTTCATTTGAGGAATTGTTGTTGCGCTAGACGTTTAGTAAAATCCTAAAAGATCATCCAGATGAGACCTTCACGTGAAATTTTCATTTTTCACAAAATTGCTTTTTTTAAATGGCAACTGCAAACAAACTATTCGGCCGATTTCTGTGCCATCACTGCTTCAACGATAACAAGTGTCAAATCGTACGAAAATAGTAATGTCAAATTTCATTAGCGCCATCTAGTGGTCGTTTGTAAAAACATAGGGTGTTACCCTCTTACAAATGTAATTTAAGCTAAATGGAACACCGAAGCAACCAATGAACCGGAGCGCAATCATATTTATCGTTTCTAGAATGGATAGTTTTAGATTGCATTTACAATATTCATATCGCCCTTAATTACTTTCAGTCAACTGTACGTTACAATATGAAGAATTTACTTGATCTTTTTTCCACAAAAGTGATCCAACAGTCCCCTGCTAACTTTAGCAATGAAAAATACATAAATTGATCTAATAGAAAAATTAAACGAATAAAATAAGGCAGTAAAAGTAAATTAATCCTTGTAACTGTTATAAGTGGTTCTATGAAGCTAACAGCTGTGTTATTGTACATTCTGATACTGTTCATAATCATGGGAAAACAGAATACTGAATGCAACGACTTGCAATCGAAACAAAGGTTGATAGCGCCGTAACAGTCTCCGTACTTACATAAACAAAAGGAAAAGAGGACAGCGAAATATTCCATTCATAGAAATGAGATGACCAGCGGCAGGACATCAATAGTAGCTTATCATCCACGAACGAAAATTCTTTCTTTTTGCCAGTGCTTTATGCGACATATACAGTGTGGTTCTAAAGTATTATATCCTCATCTACTATATTTTGATCGATAGAAGCTAGCTTTTAAGAAATGTTTACGTTCTTTCTGTTATAATGTTTCAGCAAAATCTTCAATATACCTGATGTTTTCATATTTCAACATACCTATTGTCTGAGATTTTCATGATCTTTACGTGGTAACAATCTAGAAATACCTAAATATCTCCAATAATAAGAAAAGTAAGAAGCAGAGAAAAATTGCTACAAGTTTTGATTTACTCAAAGAAACTATTCAATACGGCCATTCTGTTCTACTTCTGCTCTACTATGACTTCTTTGTTTCTCCGAACTTTGCGGAATACGGTTCATGTCAAATGAAGAGGTCATTCCCAAAACAGAAGCCTATTTTGCAGAGTTTGGCAAACCCTATTATTTGAACGAGTTAAACCTGTTGGTACATCTAACGCTGGACTAAGTATATAGAGCTACATCGGCAAATAAATTTACTAGATGTAAAACAATTGCGTTGTCTTCCGAAGCATAGATATTTGTCATACCATCCTTGCATATTATTATCAATTCAATTACGTTTTCTTTTAATAATTAAAATCTGCATATTTTGACGTTTCTTCTAAGTTTTTTTTTCTTTCTTGATTAATGCAGAGATGATTAACGCTAGTCCAATTATTGACGGTTTAGAGTATGGATTTAACTCTGCTTATAAATTCACCGGTGTTAACTACGGTAATAATAACATTTACATCATTAGCGTACAGTAGAATATCTCTACAATCAAGATATTTCTTCATTTTAGAAAGGGAATTCAAGGCGGTGCTTAAACAATTATTAGTCAGCAAATGTCTAAGTAGTCTGTTGTATATAAATAAATTTTGGAGAACACTATTAGTATGCTGATTGGTCGATAGCTATTTAGCTTTAATGGGTCATTTTTCTTTTTATAGAGAGGTTTGACCAACGCACTTTTCAATTTGTTAGGGTATACAGCTTGAGCTCTCTTTTTTATAGCATATCTGTATGCTTATAATTTGTGCAAGATAATCCGATAAGTAGTAGTCCTTACAATAGGCATAATAATTGCTTTCGCGTAAATTTTGTTTAAAATTATCCAAGCAAATAGCTGCAGTTTTACAGTCACAGGTTGTCGACCGCCAATTTAAAAGAGTTATGTACATCAAAGCGTTGCTGCTTATAGGCACTTGACGACAAAGATCAATATTGAAATTGCCACCAAGAACTAATCTTTTGAACGATGTCAATTATTTTAAAAAGTGTTTCAGAAAAAATTGAAAAGTCAGGATCTAGCGAATAATATAAAACTAAGGAAACTACACTGATTTCAAATTTAATTTTAACGGCATTTGATAATACAACAACGAATAATATAGCACCTCTCTCGCATACGGGTCTTGCGTATATAAAGGAAATAATTTGCGCTTTTAAAATTGAGATTTGACAGATTGTCCAAATTACCAAAACCTTCGTTATGAAGCGTAAAAATATACAGAGCGTTCCATTTAATATAAGTGAGGTAGGACCTCGCTGTATATTGTACATCAGATTGTATTATAGTCGGCAAATATAATCCGTTTTAATAAATTGTCAACGCGTCTTTGATTCGACGTGGATCACGTGGTGTCCCCTCTATGGCGAGGGTGTCCACGCACAATACATACATGCACGTATGTACACCGCGCTAATAATAATGGAGAAGATCAGTACTACACTATATGCATATGCTCATCAGCAATGATACACACACACAGCATTCATAATACGTCGGTCGAAAAGAGCGATACTCCAAATGGTTTATTTACATTTTGATCGTCGCGTCTTTTACTTTTACCGCCGCCGATCGTAGTACTGTTACGCTGATAGTTATGCGGCTGAAAAATCCGTGGGCCAGAATCATTCACACGAGGTGAATCAGATATTTGCGAGATCAAATCGGAAAATTTCATCGAGAAAATGCGCGGTAGTACTGCGGGTATAACGACCACGTTGAAAGGAGGAAGTCCAACTCATTATCTCTTTCTGTGCATTTTGGATAGTGTATTTTCGGCTGTTATAGTAGCACCGGCGGTTGTCGGTTATTGGCGAAGCGTTTGGGCATTGATGGGGATATATGCTTATCCGGCCGATAGCGTTACAAGTGGTGTTATCTCAACGGTTATAGGTATCAGTGGACACTTGATATTCGACCTGCTACAAGACTTCCTCATAAAATACCTGCATCCGGACAAGAAGCGTATCTTCTATTATGTTTGCTCCCGCATCTATACAACGTGTTTTGCGTTCGTGTGCGTAAATGGGTGGAGAGGACCTTGGGTCCTTCTCGATTACTATACCGGTTTTAATTTGAAGATTCTGGGAAGTCTAGCTGCAATTAGTATCATTATCTTGGCTAAGCTAAAGGCATTGAGAAATGTTTCGGCACCACCATTCGCTTTAGCAACAGATCACGCTAAAAATTATTTTACTGTTCCTACAATGTTTAAAATTAAGGTAAGCAGAACATATATTTTGTAAATACGACCTGTACTTATACCATGTGTTCATAATTATCGGGACACTATTCTGCCGTCTTAAGAGTTTCATTGCTGACAACCACTTTATTGAAACGGTGTGCTGCAAATGTTTATTATTCTAGAATTTAATGGGTATTTTGAAAAGTAAAAATACAAATTTCTCGTAAATTGGTAGTTAAAGTTTTTTTTTATTTAGTAGCTATTATATGGTTGGAATCACTTATTTCCCTTTTTTATTTTTGGGCATGATCATTTTTGAGGTATTTTAGTTACAGCTTTTGTAGAAATCTAAGTTTCGGTACTTCCAGAACTGAACATTAAACAACAATTAAAATGTTACGTTTATTGTTAATTCGTTCTTCGAACATTATAGCTTTATCTCCTGAGAAAGCCTGGAAATACAGATCAGAATTAAATTAAAAGAGTTTATAATTTGACCACCAATACAGCTTGCTTCCTGATTATTGAACTGTTGTTTACTTCAAATAATAATAATATTATATTTATTCAAAGACCAGGAAAAGTACAAATAAGAATACATTGATATATGATAGGTCTATTAACAAACTTTCAAAGTGTAGAAAAATGAACCTAACAGAAAATAAAGAAATCAAACAAAACTGAAATAAACTACAAACTAAAGTAAGGCTCTAATAACATGCTCTTCCCTGGAGAATTTACCCTGGTTGCCTATGCTTGTAGATCAGCAATTTATAAGTGATCATCAATTCAAGAGATTTCTAATAAAACACCAGTTTATGGCTCGTATCTTTCATCTCCATTGTTCCCTGTGTGGCCCTCAAAACAAGGAATGATTTACAAAAATATGTAAAATAAAAATCTGCCCGTATTTAAATATTTAGACGAAACTAGTCCTCATTGTGCAACAATTTATATTTAAAACGAGCTATTGATTTATATTATTTGACAGATATCTAAACATCTTTATAAGGATGAAAAATGTAACCTCTTCACCTTTCCCTAGCTACAAAAGCAACCGCTCCTGTTATATCGCAAAAAGTGATTAAAAAAAAACAATAACGATATCGAAACTATCGACATAGATTCCGCTACATGCTGTCTCGTGTTCGTCGTGTTATTATAATTGAATGAAAGATAACGTTCGTAAACATCTTCACTTACATCCATCGTTAAAACAACAAAACAGCTTGCTCAAGATATTTTCAGATCGTGAATAAGTTCAAAAACTTCCACGACATTAATAGCATTATCTGGTTTATTTATAGGCCAAAATTATTTTTGATCTTTCTCATCTTTGCCGACTCAGGATAATAACAAATATGAGTACATAGTAAGTTCATACAAATTCATGAATAGCAAAAATTTCCTAAAAAGGTGATAAAGTAATCTAAGTTTTGATAAGTCGATTTTCTAGTAAATGCAATCACTACATACAATGCAGTACAGTACCATTGTTATCTTCCTTATTTTTGGAGTTACATAGTGGGTTAAATTACAAAAATTGTGTACTTTTTTGGAATTGATTACAGAAATTAAGAAAAATAAATTAATGTCCAATTTTAATATGTTAAAAATGCCAAGTAATTTCAAAAGTGGTGTTAAGCACATTGGAAAAATTTGAAATCCAGAGAATCCAGAGATCAGGTCATAATGTTTATGATAGATGGTGCCGCAACCATGCTTTCTGTAGGCCGGCCTCTTAAGGAAAAGTGTGGAAACTTGTTACATATTACATGTAAAATTCATATTCTAGATCTTGTAACAGAGACAATACGTAGATGTTATCCACAGGTGGATGCGCTAATTGCCTGTACAAAAGCAGTGTTCGCAGACTATGTTCTCATACCCCTGAACCACTACAACCAATCCTTACGCGTTGGGCAACATGGTTACAAGCGGCATTTTACTATCACAAATATTTTGAGAGTATAAAGAAGATGGTTCTATTATTCAATCCGAAAGAATGTGCAGCTATCAAAACAAGTCAGAAAAAAATTGCAATATTTTTTTAACAACAATTTTCAACTGTGGCTAGCTTAGTATGATTGGGTGACTGCTCAATGTGAGGACCGTAACCTAATATAACTTCTTGATTTTCACGTTTCATCTCCTGTAGTTAAATTAAATTTTTAAAAATGCCGAAAACCCACGCGAAATATCGCAGAGTGGGAAAACTTACCAAATGTTAATGTTTCATGTTAGGGCTGGCTAATAATAGATATGAATGATAAAGATAGAGCTTTGTACACTATTTGCAAAATCTCCCTGAGGGCTCATGAAGCAGATTTATTGAGTCATTTGAGGAAACAGAAACACAAATTTTCGAAGATAATCCCTTCCATTAGTCAAACAAATTTGCTGAGTAAGGCAATGTTTCAAAAATTTAACACTACAATGTACAATTTTAAAAACCAAGACCAAGGAAATATTAATGATGAATTATTGGATGTTTCTCCAGAAATTAAATTCTAAGATTTATATAGGCTAATCTTAAATATTTTTTTGTTTTTACGTTCACATTTTATTTCTTATTTTTATTTAACAGAAACTTTATTTTTTATTTCACACTCCTATGTTTTGCCTTTGTAAAGTGATTGCTGATTTAAATGAGTTCTTGTTTTAAATTTCACGGATCAAACTATGGATCCGTTAGGCCAAACGTAGTTCAGGCATTGTCGGTGTTTTATATCCAGATCGCCTAACAAAAACACATTTAATAGCCAGCAAAATAATAAAACGGATAACTACTAATACAATGGCGCAAGCAGTTGTCGGCCGAATTAACATTTTCGAAGATGTGGTGAAATGGGAGAAAGCTTCACTTTTCGTAAGAGATGCTGTAGCTTATAAATTAAAGCCGGCTAATTGCTAAAAAAATCTTTGAAATATGTTGCATATTGCATACACTCCCTACGCTTTCCACGAGTTGCGGAATTTCAAAACGTAAACGACTTGATTAGTCACACCAAAAAAGTTTTCTTGAAAACGCGTAGAAAGAAAAATGACCACTGTTGCATATGGTGTATGTTCAATGCTGATTAAGAAGTTTAAAATTTGTTTTAAAAAGGCACTCTGGGATCGTTACATAGCATTGTCAGGTAATTGACTTAAAAATATCAACATTTCTAGATAAAACACTAAATAACATTTCTTACTTGAGTTATGTGACATGCTCAGATATCGCCTGGACTCGTAGAGGTTGGAATATTTTTAGTATTTGCAGATAAGTAATGCTATTCCACAAGTTATTAATATATACGGGAAAAATTGCTACGTTATCGATAACGCTTACACATTTGCTACAACAACACCTCACAAGATATCTGCGACCATTCACAATGTTGCTAACAATCAGTCTCACACTCTTGAATATTCCGAGCAAGATTTCTTGACCATGGTCAAGTCACCAGTGGTCCTAACCGTATATCTTGTAAACCTTTCTTTTCAATTCAGATTTTTTCAGGATGCTTTAAAAGTCAATTGAGAGCTTTTAATTGTATTCCCCACCACTGTTTATTAGATAAGTTGAAGTGTGGAACTAGGAATACAGCCTTTAAACGGGTTTCCTGTTACTTTCAAAATTGCCGATAGTACTTCAGCTATCATCGGAGGTATTGTAGATGCTAAACCTATAGAGAAGAGCAACTTGCCTTTGAAGGACTCTATCTCTAGCGAATACCATTTGAATCCTACTAAGATCACGGCAGTTCTCTTCCACACTAGACAGAGGTTGATAGACAACGCTAACAACAATGTAAGTTGCAACGATCTCTGTACAGAACGTCAAAACGAAGTAAAGTTTCTTGGCATTCATTTAAACGCCACCCTTAGCAAACACATTGCAATAATCTGTGTCGCAAGTTGAGCCAAAGAATATTTCAAATCCGTTTCTTAGCTATTCTAAAGCGGTAGTACGATGAATATCAACGTGGTCGACTTTCTTTAAATGACAACTTTCGATCTCCTAAGCAGTAACTATCGAAAAAAATACTTGTACGTGTAATTAAGCCAAAAACCGCAGTTACCAAAAAGAGTATTGGTCTTACACGAAATATGATTAAAGAAGACCGACATGTTACTGAATTTTCAAGCAACTTTAAAGATTGGTGTGAAAGCAATTGAAGCCCTTTTACAGAAGCATTTGATAGAACGTGCTAGTAGCTTTGTGCCCGTTGGATTCCCCACAATTTAACTTGAATTAAAGAAGAAAGCCATGTGACATGCTACAGATCTACACTGGATCACTTTGACAATGGATCGTCTTATTTGACTTATTTCCACTGTAACACTGAAGGATTGTCATACTGTCAATGGTAAATGGCACATCACAATTTATTTGTCTTAAGCTCCCCAAGATGTTCGCAAGAAACGTCCAAGGGGAAGGATCATCTCGGGCGTAGATTACTGCTCAAACGACTGTGTATTTGTATAACCAAACATTAAAATAACTGGTCATTGGAGTCCAGACTTAGCACCTAATAATGTCTTTTTCTTTCCACGTGTAGAGAATATGTTTACGAATTACATCGGCTGCATTTAAAAATAAAATAAGCAAACTAACGCGGGAAGATTGGAGAAAATGTTTTGAAGATTGGTTTTCACAGAGGCAAAAATGTATTGTCTGTGGAGGAGAACACTACAACAAAAATTATAAATGTGTATTACTTTACTAGGCTCAGCGGAAAGAGCACAGCCCTCGTAGAATGTTTTTGTACTTGTTTGTAGTAAAAAAAACTACTAAAGCCACATTTGTTGAAAATTGTTATTTGAATGCTTTATATAGTTTAACGCACATTGTTTTGTTCGGTGAATGCGTCTTTAACAGAACCATAAAACCGTTGAGATAAGGCTATATATGTGCAATGAGAAATTTAAACGAAGACTTCTGTAAATAATTTAAAATAATTAGTGCTGCGGTCATTAACAAACTGTTTGACTAATTTATTTATCTTTTAATTTTTTTTTTGTTTCTGTTTCAGATGACGGAAAAAACGACATTGTACGTACTAGATTGTATTTTTTCAGTATTAGTTGTTGGGACTTTAGTCGTCTTCGTATGGAGAGGAGCCTGGGTCTTATTAGATGTGTTCCTATTTCCGAATTACGAAAGTTTATCTGCCTGGGCCAGTTTAGTAAGTCAAATTTGAATTACCTAAAATAGTAATATTTCATAATTGAATTTTGATCCATATCAAAATTTAATGCCATATTAAAAATGGTAGTGTGGAACAAACAAGAAAAATTTTTATCAATTTTGTTAAAATTTCACCTTATAATTACAGAATGTGCGATTTCTTTTTCTAATCTGTTCTTCTTTTATCTTATCAGCATAAATTTTGTCATCAATCTTTAAAAATTGAGATTATTCAAGTGCTGGTATTAAAAATATTGTGGAATTGATTAAATTTTGCTTGCAAAAGATATTTGTCAAATTACGTATTTATTGGGTAATATTGGGTCTTATTTCAAAGCTTACTATATTTCCCCTTCATAAATCTCGATAAAAATTAAAGTAAAATGAAAAAATGCAGGTTTTGAAAAATATTTTATAACCGCTACTACTTTCTGTGGTGTTGTTAATAAATATGAAGCTTTCTTTTTCTCCATAACAAAACTATTAAAAAAAGCGTAAGTGGTAACGATTACATCTGACATGAGGGGTCTACTTGAAATTCAGTAATCCGTACTCTTAATTGCAGCTTTCCTATTTAAATTTTAAACAATTAATAACACATTCACCATACGCACCGTTTATATTTGGATACATGCGCGACATTCGTCTAGTTCGCCTGTGTAGATAATTTGGACAAATTTTCAAATTAACCCGATTGCGAATGGACAATTCATACGCATACGAATGCTTTGGAATATTAATCTAATTCAATAACTGCCTTATTATATTAAGCAAATTTTAAAATAGAGAGGTACAACAATACACTTCGTACAAAACAATATTGATTGTAATTCGCGTAATAGATTTAGAACCTTGGATATTATACAATTTTCCAGAAAAAAAAAGATACGGATGAAACCACATACAACACAAAACATTTCTGCGAATACAGCAAAATTGATGTTATTTAGTTTGGCTATAATTGACCATAATACTAGCGTGCAGTCATAGTTTTCAAATTGCATCGCCAAATAGATTTAAATTCACTAAATTAAGGTTATTTAATGACACGTAATGACTTCAAATCATACAAAGCAATAGAAATAAATATTGTTTTTGTTCAAAAGAATACATGAACTCTCAAAGGAATACGGTTGGTAAACGACACTAAAGTATCAGCGTAGAACAAATACGTTTGCAATGCACTCAAAAATTGGTAATTTTACTGAAATGAATTACTTTCAAACTCTCAGTGGACTCATCGCGTTAGACACCTCTTAATATTGTTATCGTTCTCAAACTTTAAAAACAGAAGCAGCTTAGATATACTCTTCGTTATTGATAGGCATCTAAATGATTCCGAATTGAATCTGTAGAATTTGTAGTATGGTTTCTGTGAAGAATGTCTTTGTCTATAACTACTTGCAAGATTATACAAAAATGTACATTATTCAGATAGCGTATGTATTATCGCATGCAGACGATGTATGTTAGATTTGTATATGCATTCCAATAATCCCATATGCGTATTATATAATCTAAAAATGAATATAATGTAGCTGTACATAGTTATTATAGGTACCGTCGTCATTTCTAAAGATCTTACGCTTTTACACATCGCGTTTGCCTTCGTTCTTATGTGATCATCACCGCAATTTTTGTAAAAAAATTTTTTTTTTATATATAAAAAGGACCTTTTAATAATTATCATATCAATCACAAAAATTTGGGTAACATTCTGGAAATTATTTTCTTACATTTAATCGGTATAGCAACATTATTCTACTGCTGTTTGCATTTTATGTCCTGAAATAGTTTTATTAATTCCAGTAACTCTTAACGTGTCTACATTTTGTTTGTATTCGTAATTTAAAAAAAAATATTTTTTATATTAAATTCTCATTCGTACCTTCTGCACTCAATAAATTACCTGGCAATATGTCTGGAAATATCTCTGCTATAATTGCTATACAGCTGACCTATAAACTTCATTTTGTTACATGGCTTCTACATCAACGGCGCAATTAATTAATACACCATAAAACATATTCTGCATCCCCTTGCTCTTTTTCTCACTGTATTGATGGCATAGATGCTACTATTACCATCACCTCAATCAAGCAATTTCCAGCTTGGCAAATGCAGGAGCTGAGGAAGCGTTAATTTTACAAGTCGTAAAAACAATTGAAGACTCTCCAAGATCAAACAATATCAAAAAATTGAAAAGTTTCCTAAAAGTCGTCACCTACCTCAGCAAATTCAGTACTAAATTTACTTTATGGAGTTCCACAACCAATAAATATAAATGCCTCATTTTGAGTACACTCTGTATACATAGAAATGAGAAATGAGAATTAACAGGGTGGAGTATCTACCCAAGTTATAATAAAATGCTGGTTTAGTTATCTTAATAACAACTTTCATGAAATTTAGTTCGTTATATTTTGCTCTAATAAGGTAATAACTTGAATAATTGTAGCGACAACGTAGATGTGGGTTCCACTCTTTCAAGCAATTTGTTTCATTTCCACCGATACAGTTTACAATAATTGCTTAAATTGAAAAAATACCAAGAAAAATGATAAAAATGATGATGAAATAATTCCATAATAATCCGTTATAAGCGTGTAATGTTTATTTTAGGTAATTGGATACATAATAGTAGCCTTGGCTTTCATGCTTCAGCCCGGTATGCGATGGATTTGCGACCGTCTCACAGGATTCTTGCGACTCTGTGCCGCGGATATGTTCCTAATCTTTTCCCTTTGCGGCACGGTCAATCTTTGGAGGGGCGTTTGGATGTTATTGAACATATATTTTTTACCAGGTAATGTTTCAGTTATACACTATTACAATGTAATACTCTTTCGGTGATACTATATAGCAATTTTAAAAAGCTCCTGCAACTTCCTAAAGGTAAAAGCAATAGCGTGGTCCAAATATTTCTGATCAAAGAACTTAGAAGATGTTCTTTTGTAACTTGCTTTCATGAAGAAAATACTTTGGTAACTCTGCAGAAACGGTACCTACACTGTGTATATCGGCGTATTAGAAAATGCGTTCGCTATAGTTTAACATTGTTGTCAAGTCACTATTTCACATAGTTCACATATTTTTAAATTTTCCTTTATAACATGTTCAAGACATTTGTTGTAAGTGGTAGCAACGATATTTTGAATTGCTTGTAACAGATTAGCTCATAATGGTACGGCGGCAATTTCAAAAAAGGTTTAGCATTATTTTTGGCCATCTAGTCAGTTAAATACTAATTGTAAGTTCAAATCAAACCTTATCTGTACTATAGGTTTGTGGATTTTTGGTAGGCAATACATTTTTGGAACTGTGGCGCTTTGGATTGACAGTTTTAGTTTAAGGTTCATGTTAATAAGTTTTGGGTCATTTTTTGGAACCGCTTTCGTTTCCGTAATCATGGATGGTAAAGGATTTTTTCTTAATTCTTTATAAGATCCTGATGATAGCAAATTGTTAACGCGGTTGAAATAATCGGGCTTGTTCAAAGTGATTATTCTGCTCCCTCCATCTATTCCCTTTCAAATAAAAATAATTGTTATCTTTGGGGCCTTTAATAGTCCTGAAATCGCTTGTGTTACTTCTTAAACTCACTATTGAAACTAAATTTGACAAAAAAAGACATTTGCTTCTGTGTTAGGCCGGAAACTTTTCAGACTATCCTCATACATTATTGACTTTAAGTTACTTGAAATTAATCTGTTTCATGTATTTGTGTAATGTAGAACAGGTCATTTGTGGTAAATACTCGAATCTAATCTTCGATTTTAAAATCGCGCTCCTAATTAAAAAAAAAATAGTATTAAAAAAAAAAATAGCGTAAGAGGATTTCCAATAATATCATTTATTTTCTTAAAAGTAAGCAATATTTATATATACAACGATTACTTTATTTCTAGATCAAATGGAACTCAGCTGTTGGATAACCCATTGGGCCTGTTTAGTATTGTTAATCCTACTCGGATGTTCGAATTCCTTACTGGTACGAGGTGTATACATAGACGCGGAAGAACCGGCTGGAAAATGCGTCATCTTCCCTTGCTACTATTTACGTTTGATATTCCAACAAGAGCGCGCGAAAAAGATCGCCAAGCGTCTGCAGCTCGATACAGCATCGAAGAAAAAGCAGGACGGCGGCGTAGATAATTACGCGGCCACCACCAACCACATAACGGCCATAAGTCAATTAAGTATTACAGAGATGAAAAATCACGTTGTATGACACGTACAGAAGAGAGATCATCGTTAGATCTATGAATTGTATAGCTATTTTTATATTTATATAGATTTAGGTCGAAGCAATTTTTAGTGTATCGCGGAATAATGGGAGATGAGAGAAGAAATGCGATATAGACTGTTTATGATAAGTACAAAGTTTAATTTAAATTAGATACACATATTTCTGCAACGAGAAAGTATAAGAGGATCGTATGACACGTTACAATGTAAATACATATCAAAGTTCTTAGAGGAAATCCTTATGAATTGTTAATGGGAGTGTATTTAACTCATATAATTAATTGAGATTATTTAATATTCGTCAATTTCAATTTTGTGAAACGTATTTCCAATTTATTATATTTTCGTTTCTAATTTTGAACTCAAAATTATATTAGCGTTTGAGAATCAAAATTCTGGTATGTTTCTGGTAATCATTTAGATGGTAAAAGTTTCAAATGCACATTGGAAGTTCATATTTCAAATGAAATCTCTGTAAAATGAGGCAATCTCTACCATACTATTTATGGAGTAAAGTCGGTAAAAATCGCATCATTTCTGAAACTGTGGCTGTTACTGCTTACAAAATCTTTTTAAATCGATAACTGAAAGTTCAGTAGAGAATTTAAGTATTTAATAAAGCAAAATAAAATATTTAACCATTTTTGTGTTTGTAGTACCTCCTTCCAAATCTCTATATTTTTGTTGAAATTTTTCTCCGAGTTAGCAAATAATATTATATCATCAACAAAAGCCCAACATTCTAAATACATAGGCTTCAAACAGTGACTACTTACGATATATTTTTCCGTTTCCCCTTGGCACATTTTTATAGTTTATTCATTGCACATACAATATAACGATTTGATCATTTATACTAGATCTTTTATTTAAAAATAAAACTCCGTTAATATTACTTGATTGGATTAATCAAAATCTCCAATTATTTTCAATAATTTATTTATTTATTGTAAACAACTCTCATAACACACGTTATTTGGAATCCAGCAGTCTAAATTTACAATATCAATCTATAACATTCAAAATGATCGTCGTTAGGCCAACCATAAAATATATTAAACCGTTATAACAAGTAAACAACTGGACAGAAGAAACATATTTTGATAATAGACATATTTTCGAAGAAACTATTTAGAAATTTAATTTCAACGGACGAATAAATTATTATCTTGATTTTAAGAAGAAGCATTCTTAAGAGAATAAACAATAAGCAAAATAAAACAATCAGAGAGCATTTGAAAGAAAGAAATTTCGAACATAACGTAAAAGGGAAGGAAAACAGGATTTCAAGAAAGATTTTAAAGCAAACACAAACACAACACATTTACTGTAAGTAAACTAAAATCATTTCTGTAAAAAAAAAAACATTGAAAATAAATACAAAATCATCAATTAGAACATATCAGTATATATTTTTGTTTCTAGCTAGTTTTTTTCTCAATTATTTTTTGTACCGTAAATTTGCGATCTTGTGCACTGTGGGCTGGTTTGCATCCACTTTATACGTCTTCTAAGTCCTTTGTAAAATCCCAATCATATGTATTGGCACGATTATTTCCAATTTCCATTGGTCCGGTATTGCTTTCCGTGTTCAGCATACAAGTATCTCGTTTTTTCCTTTTTTTCCTATAAGTTTTATTTACTTTGAATTAATTTTATCTATTCTTGATGCTACCTTTCCGATTTTAATGTTATTTATAGGTGCATTTAATTCTTCTAGGATAATTCAGTCATCTTCTTTTATTTTACTATCTATTCTTAAGAGGTTTGTGTAATATTATTTCCCTCAATTAATAATTTGCTTTCACTCTATGTATTATATTCTTTCCATTTGTAGATCTAAATAACTTTATTACTTTATAGAATTTTTTTTTATTTTCTTTATTGTTTATTTCTATTTGCCTTCCAAAATCATCTCGTGCTTTTTGTTCTGACACTTCCATTCTTTTCTAGGCTTGATAGTTTAAATCATTTTCATTCATTCATTATGGAGTTTTTCGACGTTTCTTATTATTTTTCTAACACCCTTAATCCACCATGCAGTTCTCATATGTCGTGTCCCTATTCCACTACATCTGCATACTTTCTTTAGTGCCACATATATTAAATTCTTTTAAATTATTCCATATGTCTCTTATATCTGGTATTTGCATTTGTGGTTTCTTGCTTAATTGTTCTTTTTTAAATGTAGAAATGTCAAAAACAATGGCAATCAGCAATATAGGGATATAGGGAGATAAAAGTAGGAAGATATCGAACGGTGGTTCGTTGGAAATATTTGGGAAATATCCTTGAAAGCAGAGAGAAAAGCCTTACTGTGGAAATTCTTGATTCATAGGGAAATCACAGAAGAGATATAGATTTCAATATAGGTACCTACCAATATGGTTGCATAAGGGACAAAATTGGATCCTAACTCAAAGACAAGTAGAAGATATAACCTAAGGAAATGAAATGTTTGAGGAAAATTATAGGAGTAAAAAAAGTAGACAGAGATAATAAAAGAACAGTTTTAAGTAGAAATAGCGAAGGTATTGAATTGGTTTGGAGATTTGACAAGAATGTCAAGTGATAAGCCGATAAAGAATACCTAAAAGAACTTGGAATAGCTCAATCGAAGAGATGCTCAGAAGAAGAGGGCCATGCTGGAACTTAGCCACAGCAATGGCAGCAGAGAGAAGGCAATAGAAGAAATTAAGAAATTCGTAACCCGTTATGTTATGTAAAATGTTCAACAATTACAAATAAAAATCATCTTAGCAATTCTTAAAATATTCTTGCAAAGTGCGATCTTTTCTTATCGACAATTTATCTTCTACTTTAACAGCATCTATCACAAATAATTTTCCACATGGAAAACATTGATACCTATATATATGGCTTCCATCGGTAAAAACTAAAGAATAATGTTTTCCTTGGTTTTACCAAATTAATTAATCAATTAATTTAACTATCTAATTAAATTGAATTACATCGGTAAAACCAAGGAAACGTTACCGCAATTTTCTTGAAATTAATTTCAATGAAAGTTCGTTTTCATATTTTTTAATATACTATTAGAAGTAAAGAAAATACATTCAACAAATAATATAAATACAGTAAATATATTCTATTGAGCATTTTTTGAATCATAGCAATTGTAATCTTTTAAAATTAATTACTGTTCTGTAAAAGTGTTTTGTTACATAACGACGCGGTAAAGAATGGCATAAAATAATATTAAAAAGAAAAAATTTCCTTATTGACAAGCAGAAAACAAAAGCAAAAATGATTATACATTTATAAAAGATTAGGGAGTAGTCAAACAAAAGTAGTACAGTAAAAAAATAAACTAAAAAAATTAAACTAATCAAAAATCTACAAAAATAATGAAAAGTACAGGGAAACAAAAAAAAATATTTCAGTAATAAATAAAAATCTTTAAAGAAAAAGAAATTTAAAAAGGTTCACAATTAACAAAAAATAAAAACCATTATGATATACATGCATACATGTACTTCTGAACTGGGGATAAAAATGCACAATTCTCATTTTAGAGCAATTTAAGGTGAAATCAATCAAATAGAAATAACAAAATTCATAAATTATAACAATATTTGTCGCAAAATTTTGCAATAAAACGCATATTGTCAAAAATGAACATTTGCTCTTTGGGGGCGCTTTAAATAGTCATTGTTATTCATTTTTCTTTTCAGAAAGGTTTGCAGATTGAAACCATGTCAAGTTTGCGTCAGTATATACGCTGTCTATTGGAGCTCTCTGAAATGCATCATATTAACACTTAACTGTTAACCATAAACACCCATCTTCTTTACGTATTTTCGTGGCATCTATAAAAATATATATATAACAGTTTGCAATAGGCACGATTACACACGATCTCAAGGCGTCTTATATATAAAATCCAAATATTTAGACATGCCATAGCAAATACATATATCACTTAAGAAAATCATGTAAAATCAATTGCTTTGGATCTAAGCCCAAAACCGAACAAAATTCAGCTAGAACCACATGTTCGATTTCATGTGAATGTTTGGTGTTTCTTTTTTTTTGCAGAAATCGCAATTGAATCCACGCAAAAAGTAAATTTCCAAATTTTTTGGCAGATAACGTCTATCACGATTGATCGCTAGTGGGCTATATTGTTGTAAATAGAAAACAGACTGAACAACTGAAGATGAGTTAAATACACTACATAAGCATCATTATTTCAATATAAAATATACTGACAGTTGTGAATTAGTTAAGAATTATACATATAAATTACTTGTGATATTTTTCTATTTAACCTACGTCAAATATTTGTGCGCCACAAAAGAATGAAAGCAATCATATCAATAAGGAGAATCAATAGCGGTATCGCAAATATTTGTACAAATGCATGGTATACATAATAGCAAATGATATGTTTCTATATCGCAATTATTACTCTGTAATCTTTTTGAGATTACAAGAGGATGCGGTGATATGCATTTATAATAAATAATAATGTTCAAGCGTAAACTTATTTATTGTATGTAGAAATGCCTATCGTTAAAATACGTGAGAGCATCTCCGCTTTAAAATGCATGTTGTAAAAGGACAATTCAAAATATTTATTCTTTTTGGACTTTATTAAAATAAATTTTAATAACATCCTTACTATACTTTTTTTGCATCCTTTCCATATCTTGTCCTGGATTATTTTACGTACGAATTGCATTCTTGAATTTGCACATTGCAACCAATACAACAAACAATTCGGAAACAGTTCAATTATAGAATTAATGACATCCTGACCCAGTTATATTTTGCAAAGTAATTTCCACTAATTGCGGATGCATTTTACCAATTTAATAATTACGGAAGATAACTAAATGAAACGTATTATATTAAAGATAATTTGATAGAGTATGTACTTATTCAAGGTCGATACCAACAATTAGCAATTAACGTATTGCACGTTTTCTACTTTAGTGACGCATGAAAAAGATAATATGAAACGTCTACATGTAAAGGCAGACATTTGACTCAAAGCCAGTTTTAAAGTAAAGCGGGGAAAACCTACAAATATTTTATAATTTGATCAAGAATTTAATTTTTCACAAGATTTTGCTATCGGCATTGGTCTCGTTATTCGGAAATCTTCAATGTATTACTAAAGAAAAAATATTGGAGTGGTAAATGATGCTTTAAACCTAGCGAAATTCACAAGAGGTGGTCTAATGCCTAATACTTGAGTAAAAAATATGCTGTTTTAATATTTAATAAACATTAAGTAAATTTACACACTTGGTTTTCGGATTGGAACAACATCGCTGTCGTAGCTTCCCCCGACATTTCATCCACACTTTTATGGGACATCTTCAGGGCTTCAGGGCTCCTACTACACACTGCCCGCAGACTATTCGTTCCGGAGGGGTTCATATAATGTTTGCTATGGATCAATGGAGCAGAGAAGGCGGGGGATTTCCAGGTATGATGTAAGGGTAGCCATAGTTGCAATTTAAATTATTGAGATGTTTATTAGTCACCAATAGATGTCGTGCTAATAAAAGATCTCCTTAGACACTGAAGTCGCTTTCAAAATTAGTGGTACATGTAGCACTGAACTCGCAACTCTCACTAATATTGATGCGAATGAGATGCGAAAACATGGAATAGATTGTTATTTCGTTTACATGTTCTTTCATCCATTATTATTATAAGAACACTGTATATTTTTTAGTAGTTAATATAAAATGTTGCAATTATTCACATAATTGCTGCAATTGTTGAAAAATATGCAAGTTTATTGTGGCAAACGTTGCTAATTTTGTACCACTTTTGTTCGCTCTGACTACAATTGTAGAAGTTATCCTAACTTTTCTTTTCTGTCTAATATCCACTTATTAAGGAAAATAGTATACCTACCGATCCTACTGAACATCAAGAACCTTCGTTTTCTTGTAGTAAATAAATAGTTTATCTGCCCCCTATTTTGTTATGTTGCAAGTTTTTACTTGCGGTTATTAAAGATTTAATTAGCATTACTAAACATGTCTATAAATGCACCAATATTTGTCTTGATTTATATTTACATTATGCTAAAACAATCCACATTTGTAATTTAAAAACGCCTAGTTCGGTATTTCGTCGAGTAAGACCTTAATTAACCTAACATTCTACTTTTTTACTTTATAATCTTAATGTAATAATTGCCAGAAGCATTTGGTGGTGTATCTTCACCAAACGGAATTCCATTCTTGTCATTACACTGCATTTTTGCATAACTTTTCGAGGACGGACATTTGTATGCAGTCAAATTTTTCTCGTTTATGGATTTTATGTAAAAGGCAACCGATTTTCTATGGCTGCAAAAAACTAAAAATTATGCCCAACTTAATGGCGATACTAAGTTTGCTCATATATACTTACCTTTCGGAAGTGGTTCCACGAAAATAGTTTTAATCGCCTCTAAAACGTCTTGTAACGTTACCCGCAACGAGCATCCGGGTTGCAGAGCAGTTCCACCGTTGGGATAGAAATTAACTGTTCCCTTTAAGCCCGCACAACCAAACAGTCCATCATCTGTATGTACAATATCAACCATTTTGGCGTCCTTTTTACCGAGTCTTTTTTTTGCTATTGCAAACGGGTCTTGGAATAGTGGTCCTGCTGGATCCAACCCCGTTATTCGACCAATCTTAGTCCGCAAAAATCGATATACTGTTTCACCGACTGCTCCCGCAACATGTGCGCCAAGTGAATGGCCTATGACGTGTACGTTATTCAGATTTATTGAGGAGCTTTTCTGGTGATGTACAATGAATTCTCCTATAATCGTTCCTATAAATATTAAAGAAACAGCACTAAATTGAATCTAATGAATTTTGTTGGTAGTCTAATTTTAATGTTAGAGATCCATTATGGATATTTCTGTCATGTCCAAAGTTGTGCCAAAAGGCATTATGTATGATGTCCGATGAACATCGATGGTCAAAATAAGAATGTTGCAGTTTTTCGAACATATTTCACAGTGGAGAGTACCATTTTCAAGGTTTGGAAAATGGTATTTTCTTAAAATTTGCTAGCGTATATTGTGAAAAAGAAAAAATTTGCATCTTACCAGCTACTAGTGTATTTCGAACAGCTACGTTATATTCTTGCAGCGCCAACTTCGACCAATCGGTGTGAATTATGCTATAATTTCCTCTTTGAAAATAAGCATCGGTAAGTGCTTTAAAATACGGACTATACATGGACTCTGCCCAACCGTGTATAAGGAATATAACAGGTCTATTCTTGTTTAAATTAATGACACTGATGTTAGTTACAATTTGTTTCGTATGAGGCGAAGTATATAAAACAAACTCAACATGAGGTTGTTTTTGATTAATCAAAAAACATAATCTACAATCTTCTTGTTTCGATAGGCTCACTGGGAACGTAAATTTAGTTTAGAAAACATCTATAGAACTACAATCGATACTTTTACATACTTGGAAGGATAAGCAAAATAAAACTAAACAACTTCATACTTGGAAAAGATTATTAACCAAAGCAAAATATATATTATACGCATGCATGCCGTTTTTGTACTTAAAATTACGGCCTATTATATAAGAACAATTGAAATACGAAATGTTCAGGAAAGCCTTATCAGAAATTGGATGGTAAGTACAGTAGTAAATGCACATGTCACGCAGTAACATGTACACGCAACGATTATTTTCTTATTATTTATTATTTCCAAGGCTTCGATCATTGTCAAAATTTAAAAAGAAATGTTTTGGTTATTATCTACAGAAAAATGTATTTATTTGTTAATTTTGTGAGCTTATGTACATACATGGGATTGGGCTGTAGTATCGAATCTTTAAAACGGAAACGATGTATTTAATTTCACATCTATCTAATCACTAATTGTACGGCTATCCAGTATTCTTAGAAATAAACATACTTCCTCTTCGGACTACATTGTCTCTTGGATATTTTGGAAATGTAAACAACAAGACAACCTATTAAATTCTCAAAATATATTTGTGCATATTAAATTATTTTAATTACTTAAATTCTTAAATAAATATAAATAAATAACTAGAATCACTTTCCTAAGGCGAATGGTGATTGATTATTCGTGGTAAAGTAATAAATTCCTCGTGCTGTTTTCGGAACATTTTCACCAAAAATTATCTTCTCCTTATTATTACTTTCTCTATCAATGCAAGTTTCGTATGACGAGCAAGGAGTGGCCAAGAATTTATCAGAATTTACTGATTCTATGAAGTATAAATTCGACCTGGCATGACTGCAATTTTCTGTAAATAAACATGATTAATTATCTAGGTTAAAAGGCATAATAGTATATATGTATATAAGGTAGCGCAATAGTGTGGCGAAGCTCGATATATCTATTATTAAGAGAGATATCAACAATAAATTCGAATTGTAAACACGCTTAAACCTAACATTTTAAAATTATTTACATTTATGCAGGGTGCTCCATAATTCCAATGAGAACTTTACTTATCTTTTTTATATGTGTTGAATTTCCCGTTAAGCTTCATGGTTTCTTTGATGAAGCAACCATATTGCTATTTCTAACTATATTTATATTTGCATTTTTTGAAAATTTTTGACAGATGGACGAGTGCATGTAAAGTTTTATAACTTGGAAAATTAAAATTATGCAGAAGTGTTGTCCATGTAATATAGGATTGGAAATCGAATTAATTTTTCGAAAACATTGTACGGCGTGTTTGACAATTACGATTAAATTTTAAAATGGAAAGAGAACCAACATTTAATTTTTTAAGTACAACTACTTATTTTTCTCTTTCTTATCAAATTACTCTTACAAAAAAAGACAACGAGAAATTGAATATTTTTGTATAAAAAAAGGCTTCAATAATTCAGTGCCTTTTAAGTAATTTTCCTTTTGGCATCCTAACGGTCCACGACATAATGAATGTTTGCATATGTGGAACAAAGTAAAGTGAAAAATATAACTGTATGTGGTCAAGTTCTAGAAATTGGGACTTCATGTGAAGAAGAGAAAGAAGTACCGAATATTTTATCGCAATCTATAAAAGTGTCGAAGTTAAATAAATGTCGATAATACTTATTAATAGATTTACTAGCAACTAGATTTGAATAAGGACCATCTTCAACTCTATAGGCAAAATTATTACGCCAGAAATATAACTTATTAAAAAAATATCTTCTCAACATTTGAACTTACCGTCTTCTTCGTAAGAAGGACATCCGGGTTGGAGAGTGCCACCATTTGGATAAAAATCTACATGTCCAATAGCTTCAATGTAACCGTAATGTCCGATATCAGTATGAATAACGTCGACAAACTCCGCGTCCGCGCTGGTTACTCTATCAGTATCATTTACCTTTGGATTTTCAAAGGCAGGACCTGCAGGATCTGTGCAAGTTATTCTCGCGAGTTTAGAACCGGTTTCTTCGTAAATCCTTTTACCGATGAAGCCGGCTACTTGGGATCCTAAAGAATGTGCGATAATATGTACTTTATCTAGTTTTAACTTAGCGCTAATAATAAAGTCCGCGATGTACCCGCCGATGGGTTTGCAATTAGCAGCAGATACGTAGAATTCTTTGGAACCGGCCTTCGACCAGTCAATGTAGATGATGTTGTAATCGCCTTTTTTAAAACATTCATCTCTGTAAGGTCCATACCAGTATGTCGTTTCATTAGACAACCAACCATGTATAACAAATTTTGTTGGAATGTCAATATTTACAATATTTGGAGCTGATTCCTTGGTAACATACACGCCAGATATGTTTTTATTTGTGAAGAGTTGGTAGGTAATATCGCTTTCGACAGCATCTGCTTTTGAGTAATCAACTGGCGGAATGTTGTATATATGCACAACTAAAATAAAATATATTCAGTAAGTATGCAACCGATAATACACGTTATATAAAAACCTAAATATAAATACATTATACCTATTGCTTATACTACACTTGAATACATTACCCATTTCTATTACGGCTGCAAGACTTTATCATTTATAAATTACTTTCTGATATTTAAGAATATATCGGGAAGCAAGTAGTTTGATTGAACAGCGGAATGACACTATTAAAGCAATTCTAAGGGCTACTGTTTTTGGCAATGCGTAAATTCCAAAGGTTACTTGTCCATTACTAATACGGAAACGTAACTCATGATGAATAATCTCAAATGTTTTATTGACATATCTTGTTATCAACAATCTAAAACTAAATATCTGCATGTGCAAGATGAAAGGTAACTATGCTTGAATATGGCAAAAATAACGTAAATAATATAACTGCAAAAATGTTGTTTCTCTCGTAAATATGATAATTTTTTTCTTGTATCTGTAGGTAACATTTCTCATATTTGAGAATCTTATTACACAGGATGAGTCACAGATTTGGCAAAGTCATTGTACTTTCAAAATAAATCTTCTGATAACATGATGAGACGTCACCCTGTATATTATGTCTGTTTCTAATACATTTGGAAACATTTATAATTCTTCTCTGAATCGATTAAATGTAGTTATACATATCTATTTTCATCTATTTCGTGTAAACAACGAAATGCAAATGCATTTTAGCTAGACTATATGCTTGGCTCTATCTTGACACGGTATTAAAATGCATTCGCAGTATACAAGCTGTTCGATATTGAACTTTGCTAAATTCAAACAGCAGAAATAACATTTTTTTGTGCTGAAGGAAGTCCATTATGTATTTTTTCTGGTATTCGTTATATATAACATTTATATCTGTAGAATGTTTTAATAATGACGCCTAATGTTGAAAGTGAAAGCGATATTTACAGTTAAATACGAACCTTGCATTTGAATATTGCATCCAAGCTGTCTCTGGTATTAGTGTTATCTAATCACCATGATAACAAAGCATAGAAATTACCGTTCTTAAGCTATTGATTCAAAATTTTGAGTACAAGTAACTACTTGAAGTCAAAGGTAAGCCCAGCGTTTGGAAATTACATCCAAATAGCTTAAGGGATTAATACAATTTGGTTACCGTGACAACAGTAAACAAAACATACTGATATTGACGATTTTAGACTGTTCATTCAAAAATTCGAACCTAAGCAAAGAAGCTAGGTAATTTATACAACTTATGAATTAGGGGAAAATAAAAGAAATTGTTTTAGCTAGCAGGATGTTCGGAGCTAAGAGTATTTGTCAAAGTAAAGCTTAGATTCGCTGCTATTGGAAACATAATAAAATAATTACACAATACTAATGCATCTTGTTAGAGAACAGAATCAACAAAAACATAATTTTAATAAATATTCATACAGCTTAACGATAAGTAAAACTTAATAATCTTTATTGTAATATTTATTACAACATTTAATGGCCATCTATTTTTTTGGTAATCTACAGTGAATGCTCAAAATTCCTTCCTTCTACCTCGATATGTTTGCAAAATTGTTTGTAAAAGTTGTTTTGCATGTTTCTTAGCACACTAACTGTTGTACTCAGAAATATTTCGTCATCTCTGACTTCCTACATAAATCATATGTATTAATATCTTTTTATGTAATTTATATTGGAAACAGCTACTTAGGCTTAAAATTTCGAATCGAGTTTTGTTTACTGTTGTTATAGTAATTAGACAATCAGAAACCACTTGGATAATACCTAAATACAGAACTCACGTTTCACTGTAAATATCTCATTTACCTTTAATATTAGACATATCCATTATTATACAAAAATGTTGGAGATACAGAGTTTTTTAAATATTTAATTACATTAGAAATCGCAAGAAAATCCTGAAGCCATGAAATACATGTTATTAATGACATTTGCTAAGAATTTCGACATATTCTGGATAGGACTTTGAATGCTTGAAACGGTAAGATGAAGTATTTACTTTAAATCTATTGTACTGTTCTTTTGTCATTAACTCCCTTTACCCGCTCTTTAACCATATTATTATTTTGATTTTCAGTTTTCGCCGTTGAATGGTTTTTTTTTGAATGTTCTTCCCAAATCAACCTCTTCAGTTTTGAAAAATTAAAAAAACTACATAAAATATATGAACGCGATCACTGCCTAGATTGTATATTCTACAATTATAGCCTAAATTGCATTATTACTTATATGGTTAATTAAAAATAGCCTCCTTACCCATTACCTATTACCTAACACTTACTTTTTTCTGAAGGAAAACTGGTTACATTCAAACAATCTATAATTAGTACAATTATAAATACGATCCATTTTTGAATGTCCTTCATAACTATATGTGTGCCAATTGGAAACGTGTAACAGTCCTTTTTATACCACACGCAAACTGCACAGACTAAAGTAAATATCTACGTGTCTACCTGTATTTTTTTTGTAGAGAGCGATGTTCTTAGAAGGTTGCTAGCCAATTATGACGTGTGTCTAAATAATCAGGGTTCTACAACCAAATAAAACTACATTCTGTGTGTTAGTTTAGTACATTGATGTAAGCGTGTTACATACGTAGGTCTATTTGCAATATCAGGTTTTTAAACATGTTGCAAATATAAAAAAACAGTATTTCGAAAGTAGATACCATGCCGTTTCAAAAAAAATACATGGTTTAGATATCCGGGTCAACATTTGCAGTGTGCTCGGCATTTTTGAAGACATTAAAAGCTCTCCAGCAAGGTACTATAGAAACAAAAGAGAGACTACAATGGGCGCGAGTGATAACTGCATTATGAATTACTTTATTATTACATCAGATTCTACAATAATATATTAAAATAATAACGATCCCGGCTCCCATTGCCAGACTCAGTTAAAACTAAACATATTCCGGGTTTGGGCCGTGTCATGGTAGTTAATCGAAAACTCAACCTTTCGCCTACAATCATACGCGGCTTCTTCACGAGAGGGAACTGTAATAGGCAACAGTTAGCACGGTAACTCAACGGGGAAACCACGCCAGAGGTGAAACTAACTGAGCGGGAAGAAATTGATCACGATAACTCAGCATGTGAACCATGCGAGAGGCGAAAATCAACTGCAGGCAGTTGTTACCATCTTTCTTTTTATTTTTTTTATTTATTTCATCTAATTTATAGAAATAATTAAGAAAGAACAAGTGATAAAATTCTAATTATTAATAAATATAAAACATTTGGTATTTGCAACTATTTGCTCTTTAAAGTCCTGCATCCTTGACTTTTACTGTAAGATTTGGTAATGAATTGGCGTTGGTTAATGTCTATGGCCAATACTATAACAAAAACATTTTTGTAAAATGCCTTAATATAATTTATTTTAAATTTAACATTAATAACACTTAATTTATATGACAGTATACGGGAAGAGCTCCCCATTTCCTTCTAAAATCGGATGGTTGGTTGCTAAGCAATAAACACCATTGATAGTTGATTCAGGCATATCTTCTCCAAAAGTTGTCCTAATCGATGGAAAAATAAGACTTGAAAATGGATAAGTTGAAACAGTACATTTAACGGCGACAAAATGGTTGTTGTTTATAGATTTGGCGAAATAATAATTTGATTTTACATGGTGACAATTATCTAGAAAAAACATATAAGAAAATAAGTTAATAATTTGTAATTTTCGATATGTATTACCATCGAATATCAAAGGAGGGCAACCTGGTTGAATTTTACCTCCATTAAAATAAAAATCTACAGTACCAATAGGTTTGATGAATCCATAATGGCCGATATCTGTATGCGCGACATCTACAATATCAGCATCATATTTTGATAATCTACTATCTACGTCTACTTCATGATGTTCAAATTCTTCTCTTGCTGGATCATTCGCAGTAATCCTTTTAATTCTTGATCCGGTATCGTTATATACTTTCTTGCCAGCAAACCCAGCAATGTGTGCTCCAAATGAGTGACCTATCAAATGAACTTTGTCTAAACTAAAATTAAAGCTGGTTATCAATTCGGCAACGGCATAACCAACTGGTTTTGTGTTCGCAGCAGATACGCTCAATTCTTGCGAGGCTGGTCTGCTCCAATCTACTAAAATCACGTTATAATGTCCTTTCTGCAAGTATTGATCCTTGGTTATATTAAGCCATTCTACGGTTTCGTTTTCAAACCAACCATGTATTACGAACTTGGTCGGTATGGTCCTATTGATAGTATCATCGAGAATATTATCCTTTAAGTATATCCCTGTGTCGTTTTGTTTTGTGAATAAGTGGAAAATAACGTCTCCTTCTTTGTAATCTGATAGGCTGAAGTTCACGGCATTGTAATCTAAAGTCAGTTCATCTGAAATTGTACTTCTTGTTCGTAAAAGAAAAAAAAACATTATTGTATTACTTACTATAATTTGGGGCATATTTCGATTTCGATGATGACGTATCCTGTGTGGATAACGTAGATATATTTATTAAACAAAAAAGTAGGGTGATGCAGAAGACATGTTCTTGTTTAATCATATCTGGAAATTTAGAAATATTTATCAATTAAATTTATTGTCAAAATTTGATGAAATGGTAACATTTCAGAAAAATCATAGTTTGTTCAGAAAGGCCAAGTACTATCAATATTTAGAGGGCGCTGCAATGATTTAAAAATTAATTTAAATGTACGTACCTGTTTCGTTCGATAAGCGTTGACTATCACAACTAAATGACTTCGTTGTTAAAAAGCGGAGTGGAATATATTAGAAGCCTAAAATCGACCTCTATCAAGGCAAAACAACTATACGAACATAGATGTTATTTTGGATACTTTCACTAAAAATCTTTGCTAATCTAGGCTATTTCATGAATTTGTACAATGTCAAACTTCATAAATTTTATTTGTCTGCATTTCCACTAATTGCAATGTAATAGTGATAAACATTTCCTTAATCCCCCAAATTATTTATTCTACAAAGCTTATAGTAGATTTGTGATTAATTATAACTATTTTCTAATGTTATTGCGCGTCCCCATAACGTACATACAAAGGAGACCCTCTTTGACTCACGACTAGCCTTGTCTAGCATAGGTAATAATGATATTAATAGAAAATGACCCAACGAATTCAACCCAACCCAAATCATCAATGAAAAGAAATACATATTATGGGAAACCATTTTTTACCAAGTTTTTACAAAAACAATGAATGAAAAAAAACTTTTGCTAGCGTTTGAACCAATTCTCAACAAATCTTTTCTATTCTGAGGGTAGTATATGGAAAGCATGGTTTTTGAAGGCTTGAAGCTGAAGCTTTTTGAGATAAAAATTGTTTAAAACTAAACGTGGTCCAGGTTTGGACCGTGTCATGGGCTACAAATGTAAAAATTTACAGAAATCATTCGTGAAGTTGTAAGAGTTGATAAAAATTTAATTCCAAGGTATGTCAGGCATTATACACGAACAAAACCAGATGAATATCTAAGTCCAGAATCATCAATAGGCTACTTAAAACTTTTGAGAAACGTTGTTTATGGACTGCAGTGACTTACAAATTGTGACCGGTTAGATTGTGAAATCCATGCAAATATCTAGACAAATCTACAAGCCCGAACTTTATAAGAGCTGCACCAGAGAAAGGCTGAAAAAGCTAGACAGCTTTTAACGGAAGACACGATCCATTTTCAACAATCAAAAAGTGATGTATGGACTTTGAACAGCTGATGTTTGTACCAACGTTAGTGCATTCTGATATGTTTTATGTCTTACAACTTTCCTGTTTCAATTTCAGCATCCATGGGAGAGAAATGTTTCTGTGCTACTTTAGACACGAAGGTTTTGAAGGACAAGCTGCAATTGAGATCGCTTCGTGTTTACTTCGTTTGCTTAGCAGTGGTTCCGCTAACACAAGGTCATTGATTATCTGCTGTGAAAGCTATAGAGGCCAAAACAGAAATAAATACATTTTGTTTGTAATCATATTTTTGATAGCCAATAACTTATTTAATTCAATAGGACAAAGATTTCTTGTAAGCGGCCACAGCTTTATGCCGTGCCATAGAGATTTCTCCATTGATCGAGAAACGAAAAAGGACGATAAAATCATTCACACCAGAAGATCTTATCAACGATATTGAATCCGCATAATTAGCATATCTCCTTTAACATAAATCAACAGTAAAACGAAAACGAGCGCTTTTATGATCTTTTCATTAAATAAAACTCATTTTTGCCACTCACCATCTTTGTAGCTTCAATTGACACTAACCTTTGTTTATGCTTGGATCAAACTACGTGGAATCTATTGGGAACAGATCTTTCTCGTGCACAAATGTTCATGTTTTTGCAACAACAATTGATCTTGATCAATCTTTACGAAATTTTACGAACCAGTTGTGAATATTCTTCCTTTGAGCTTTCTTTAAAACAAATTATGGTTTGAAATTTATGCGATCTTTAAATGGCGTTTCAACTTATTTACTAAACCTTCGAAACGTATCTCACACAGAAGAAGGAAATAATAATTAAACAGCACGTAAGAAAAGATAAAACAATAGTGTATTTATAATCATACAATAAACATTTAAAGTATCACTAGTATACAAAATTTAACAGTAGAAATCATTAAGTTCTTTAATATTGACCCTGTCCCCATTAGAACCTTGAACGTTGCATATACTCAACATGCATCTACTGTGAAGGGTCTTTCAGCATTAGTTTTAAAATAATAAACGCCTTGCGCTGACATTGGTATATCTTCACCGAAAACAATTGAATCTTTTTCGTCAAAATTATCGTTCAAAAATTCTTCCCAGGACGTTGATTTCGCAGCTTTGATATTTGAGGAGTTAATTGCTTCGAAAAAGTACCACGGCGCACGTGCATGACTTTTGCTGTCTGAAACATACAATTTTTTCAACTATTTTTCAGAAACAAGATCTACTTACGGCCTTCTTCATTAGAATTACATCCCGGTTGTATACCACCACCATTGGGATAAAAATCAACTGTACCTAGAGTAGTTAAGAAACCGTAATAACCAGCATCAGTGTGTAAGGCATCAACAAACTCCGCATCAGTTTTGTTTAAACGAAGTATTTCAGGGACATTATCGTTTTCAAATTGTGCAGATTCTGCGTCGAAAGCCGTTATTCTATTTAACTTATTCCCGGTTAATTTCTGAACGTATTTTCCTGCCCATGAAGCAACGTGGGCTCCTAAAGACTTCCCAAGAAGATGGATCGTTTGTAAATTAATCCTAGAGGCTACTATGAATTCAGCAACGAAATTGCCGACAGGTTGAACATTCGCAGCAGAGATTGGATATTCCTTACTGCCGGGTACAACCCAATCGACGAAAATTATGTTGTATTCGCCTTTTTGAAAATACGCATCTCTATAAGGACCATACCAATTGGAGGCCATGTTCGCGTTCCAACCATGGATGAAAACCTTGGTAGGAACATCAATTCCAACATTAGCTTCTCTAACATTCTTTTCTGTTACGGATATACCATTAGGGATATCCTTGGTGAATAACTTAAACTTTACATCTGCTTTAAAAGCGTTTGCTAAGTTGAAATTTACAGGAATTTTCTTAATAAGGTCTGTAAAAGTTTTACATCGATTGATGATAATATTCAAAAGCAATCTACTCAAAATTATCTTATACATACCAATTGATGCTGACATCTGCAACTTTACACTGCAATAAAGATAAGATTAAAAAATAGAATTTCGTATTGTAATAATTAAAGTAAATCTTTTAGAAACTAAACTCTAATGACTGAATATCTTGACTCACCTTACATTGTAGTATATAAAGAAAATACCGACCAGATAAAATAGTTTTAATCATATGTTTGGCAGTAAGATGTCATCTGTATGACAAACCGTGATAATCGACTAAAATCGCTGAAGTGTCCACAAGAACACCAAGATTAGACCGTAAAACAATGAATTGAGTGATTTGACGGAAAAATTAAGAAGCAAACATAGTAGTGGTGTTGATGGAATTCATTTTGGTTTAAGTACGGTTAAAATGTGTATACCGATTCTTCATTAAGTTTTATGTGCTCTAAATCTCTCTTTCAGATGTATTTCCGGAACAATTGAAAGCTTACCACTACGAGCACAGATTTATCTTTAATAAAAATGGAAAGATATAGTAGTAAGTAGCCCTCCTTTAGAGCCTTTCCAGTTATATTTGACTAACAGACGCCAGTGAGTTGACATCCATAAAAATGGCAACACTTTCGCCTCAGAGTTGTTATCGAATAGCTTGGGAATAGCTAAAGACAGCGTCTTTTACCCTGTCTTGTTCCTGGTTTCTGTGAATGACTTACTAGCAACAACTACGGATCTAGATACAAAGCGCGAGAAGAAGAAGAATATATATCTTCACATCATCCGCCTACTCCAAAGCTGGACAAGTAAAGCTTTCAAGGAATAGTAATCCAAAACCATCCAAATTTGCAAAAATTAATTGGATGAGCAAAACCAAATTAGGATAGGAGGATAGGAGAGCACAAATAAGCTATTTCTAAAGAACGCTTATGGATTGTGCTCCAAGAAGAATATACCTCAAATATAGAAAATCATCACATGTCTTTATTAAGCTATTGGAAACAATATAAATTGACTAAAAATTAATTTACATTCTTCGTATATGGTCTATCAGCGTTTGTTTTGAAATAATACACTCCTTCTGCGGACATCGAAACGTTTTCTCCAAAATCAATTGATTCGTCTTTACCAAAATCACCTTTCAAAAAATCTTCCCACGAATTAGCTTTAACAGCTTTAATATTGGTAGAATTGATTGATTCCAAATAGTACCAATTTGATCTACCGTGGCTATCGTTATCTAAAAAAGTAAATGCCCTATATTCATGGAAGCCGGATGCAAAAAGTACTTACGGCCAGCATCATCCGAAGTGCATCCAGGTTGAATACCACCACCATTAGGATAAAAATCTACAGTACCTATGGCCTGTTCGAAACCATAATAGCCTACATCAGTATGTACTACATCAACAAAATCAGCATCGGTTTTGTTCAATCGATCAGTTTCAGGAAGCGTAGCATTTTCAAATTTCGGAGATGCTGGATCCAAGGCAGTTATTCTGTTCACTTTCTTGTTAGTAAGCTTATATATCTGCTTCCCTGTCCAGGAAGCAACATGAGCTCCTAAAGACTTTCCGATAAGATGAATCTTCTCTAAATTTATCTTAGATGCTATTATAAAGTCAGCGATGTAATGTCCAACAGGTTTAACATTGGCGGCAGAAATTTGATATTCTTTACTACCGGGTATGAACCAATCTACGTAGATTATATTGTAATCGCCATTCGTAAAATATTCATCTTTGAAAGCGTTATACCAATTCCCTTGTAAGTTTGAATTCCACCCGTGTATAAAAAATTTGGTCGGTATGTTAACTTTAATGTTTATTTGTTGGGCGTTTTCTTCAGTTAAACATATACCGTTACAAAATTTGCTTGTAAATAATTGAAATTTTATTTCGGACTTTGTTGCATTTGCTAGAGTGTAGTCTACAGGTTTCTTCTTAGCCAATTCTGGAAATGTTTGATACGCAAAAGTTAAATAGCATCTTATTTATTTATGTATTTATGGTACTATTATATAATCGAAAGCATTTGTAGAATTTTATAAATATATATTTTTGGTTTTAAAGAATTTAGATTTCCAGGTTGTAATTGCATAAGTTGACCGAACGTTTTGCTCTCAGTTGCATAGAGCTTCTTCCGGGCTGCTGCATGTTGTACTGCTACTGTGAAAAGAATGAATGTCGTCGCTTGCCACGGCCAATCATATCAAAAAATTCAATAAACTGCATGTCTCGACTGAATTTCATCGCACGGAGAGGTAGTTTCAGCCGGCAATCCTAGATTCTTAAAAAAAGTAACGACCGCGAACTGGAATTAAGCAAGTAATAACAAAAATGTTTACCTATTAAGCCTGCTGTTGCCATCCTAATTATATCTTTCTTCAGCTGAAACAAAAAATGACGAGATCTTGAGTATACATTGGAGTAATTCATCTAGACGAAAACAGGAAAAAGGAACCTAAAAAGAGAACGAACAACAGACAACAACAAAGATGCTCCCCAAACAGGTTAGTACGATTAACTCAAGCAAACAAAATCTAAGCCATACTTAATTTATACCTAAGGGTCATCAATAAAATAAAAGAACATTTAAAGCAACTAAATCTAGATATAACAAGGAAGCAGTAAGTCAACCATGCAATTGATCTAATCTAGAAGATATGGTAAATACCCAATTTTCAATGTAAATCTAAACAAAACTAGTATAGTTAAAATGGAATAAGTTCACCAATAACTATAAAACGTTTGAAACAATATTTTGGGAGTGAAAGAACATTTTATTAACCCGTCTACTTAAGAATGTTGCAGATTATTTTTATAAGGGGTTTCTAAACATTCATAGATTGAAAATAAGTACATGTGGTCTAACTACGAAAATTGTCCACATGGCCACTGTAGACTCTGTGATCTAATGAATCAAAATTTGAGTTGGTGGTTCCAAATAACTGTCTAAAGAATTAATTCACGGGAAATTGTAAATTCACATTAAATTGATTTACAAATGATACACTTCCAACTCAAACTAGTATATAAATGCTATCTTGGATTATTATCTTTTTGGAACATGTCGTATATGGGATGCCTTAATTTTAGCTAATATCGCTAAACGAATTAGTTTTATGCTCATATTTATAAAAATTCAATAATTGCGCGATAATATACATAAAAATACTACGCCTAAAATTTTTATCATTTGGCCAGTGAAACAATCAATTTAGCACTCGTATTGTTGGATATCGTCATTTTCTCCTGATTTTTCCATTTCCAACCTAAAACAGCTGATTTTTCCTAACATATTATGTTTTTTATTAAAAAATGAAAATTACTGAAAAATTGTATTAAACAGGTTTAATATAAGGCCAAAATTTTTTGTACTTTGGTCCCTCCACCAAAGTACAAAAAATTTTAAAAAAGCTAATAACCCATTGTTCGAATTCTTTTATTAATTTACCAAATTATCGCTAATATATTTTTAGTTTCTTCGAGGTATTAGAGAACTGAAGAAGCTAAATAATAAATAAATTTGCGAAAATTTGCTAAACTAATAAAAGAATTTAAACAGTAGTTTACGTAAGAGAGGGTACCAATTTTATATTCGCGTTTAGTTAACCAATAGCAAAAAATATTAAATATTTATCTGGTGATTTGTTAAATCTTTTCGTGCATTTTAGTAAATTAAAATTTAAAGTTAAAGTTAAAGTTAATTAAGTACGAAATCAAGAGAAAAACGTAACAGTTACCAGAAGCTAAGTTATACATATTAGTTGCGTGGTAAGATTCCCCTTTTCTTTTTCCTTTTATTATATTTTTATATATTTATTATATGATTTTTTCTTTCCCCTTTAAAAAGCAACTAACCTAATAGCTTCTTGTTCTTTTTCTTGACCTTGGTATAGTTATTTAAATATTGATAGTTATTTCGTTTGGGATGAAGGTAGTTTGTTAAAAGACGGAAACGAAAAAAGCTTTTGCGTTTCTTCCTCTTTATTTTCTTTTCTGTGCTTTATTTTCTTTTCGTTGCACGCGATATCAACTTTTTCAAGCAAATATCTAATAAGAAACATTTTTACAATCAGATGGATACATAATTTATTTAATTCAACCCTTTTTTCTGTTTTCTTACTTCTTCATCTTCTTTTGTAAGAGACAAAAACACTTTTTTCGTTTCCCTCCTTTAACAAACGACCTACACCCAAAAGAAATAACCATCAATATTTACCTATCTCCTGGATTTTAGAAACCCCGTTTGGCAACACTGCTCATATTTGGCAGTTCCAATTTCTTCAGTTCTTTGTATACAAAGTTCCATTTCTCTCTTAATTTCTAGCATTATAAATGATCGTCTTTTAAAACTGACTTGTCCAGAGATAAAGCAGTTTCTCGTTCTGCATATATAAAGCAAACACGTGTTTGTTTGGCTGCATAGTTAGGTATTTAAACCTCTATATTGTAGAGAAAGCTAGAGAGAAATCTCAATACAAGTACAAAAATATCTGTAAAGTTGTAAAATTTTCAAGTTAGCTTAGAAAATAATATCACATCCCTGGTATGTGTTAGATGTGAGGATATTTTCAATTTATTTTAAAAGTATTTTAAATAATTAACTAGTGGTCGTGAAAAATTAGGTTATGTGCAGTAGTAATATGTATATACTTACAATAAAGTTCAAAGAACAAACCTTAAATAACTATTGCAGATCTTTTTTCTAACTAATAATCTGAATGCTATTTTAATGTAGACGTTAATTATAGCTAATAGACAAAGAGAAAGTGTTTATATATAGTGAACATACCTGGTCGTTCAAAATTGATTTCCAATAAATTAGTTGTATTTGTTATTATTACCACTAAGTACTTTTTATTTATAAATTATTTAATTCAATACTACGATTGACTAGCATAGCTAATTTGCAATTACAGTAAGAATGTACATACAATTACAACGTGGCTAGCAATAAAACGTTACGATTACGTGATAAACCAACAATGATTACATTCTATATTTTAGCAGTTAACAACAATTATACAGCAATTTTCCCAATTACACCTACTTTTTCGTAGGTTAAGTGTAATTGTGGCAAGATGATAGAAATAGAATGTCATAAATTATAAGTACAAAGTTTCGAATCAATTCTGTAAGTATTTATGTAATAAAAATAAAATAACTGTTATCATTATTATTCGTGTGTATCTGTGTATAACCAATCACAATTTTCTCAGTATACATACCTTATGTTTTTACTTCTGACAGGAATGTTGAAGTGTTAATCTGCAATTTCTCATATACACTAGCGCTCATAAGTTTGATAAAGTGGCGAAAAAGGGAGTAGAATCTAAATCGGCAAAACAAAACAAACAAGCTGGATTGAGAAAATGCATCGTTATGAAGCGAGTAATTGCTAAATTTATTAGGAAATATAAGCGAAAACATTTTCAGTAATAGTGGTAAATGGTGAATATTAGAAGTTGGAAATCCCAGGATTATTTAAATTTTATTAATATATGGAAGGGAGGAAGTGCCAAAGCTGTGCGGCATCGTCTTTGTTGTTCCGTTTCTTAGGTACGAGGGTCGTTCAATAAGTTCTTAGAAAAAGAAAAACAAACTATTGATTTGTATTTATTTTTCAACATACTCTTCATTTAACTCTCGGAAAGATTTCGATCTCCAAAATAAGCATCTGTTTGGAAATAAAAACAAGTCACAGGGGGCTAAATCCGGTAAATACGGTGGATGTTGTACTAACTCATAAAAACTGATGGAAGAGCACCTTTTTTTCAAATGAGGACGCGTATTATTGATTTCTCCGTTCAACCGATTCAATAACAATGCACAATACTTTCCAGTTATTGTTTGTTCATTTTCCAAGTAATCGGTGTCGATGATTCCGCGTGCATCCCAAAAAACCGAGGCTATCACCTAGCCGGTCGATTTCACCGTCTTCGCCTTCTTCGGAGCCCGTTCATTTCTCAAAACTGTTTTGACTGTTCCTTCTTCTACGGAGTGTAGCAGTGTATCCATATTTCGTCCATAGATGTGTATCTACTGAGAGCAAACGTGGCACCCATCTTGACGAGATTTTTTCCACGTCCAATTTTTCGTGCAAAATTGGAAACGCTGTACTTTGCGACATGCCCACTATTTGGCGCACTTTGATTCGTTGATCATTCAGAACCATGTCGTGGATTATGTCAATCATTTCGGGCGTGGTCGCTTTCATTGAACGCCCAGAACGATGTTCACCTTTTATGGATGTAAGGCCACGTTTAAACCCATTTACCCAATTGTAAACAGTTGTTAACACCGGAGCAGATATGCTATGAACCATTTTCGATACTATGAGCGCCCATCTTTTCGATTGTCTAAGGACTTCTTGTACCACCCTCGTATTTTAATATCCAGAACAGATTAAATTTATTTTAACAATACTTTACGCGACACAATTCTGTAACATTCAAAATTTTGTATTTAACTTTAATTTTTGTGTATAAACAACTTTCTTTTACAAGCATTTTGTCTACAACAATAAACAAGAGCATTTTTTTGTTTTAAATGCTAACACCCAGTACCAACATCTGATATCGGTTTTTGTCAGGGTAAGTTAATTTATTTTGAAAGCTGAATTTTTCATGAAGAATAACTTTTTGTTGTAACATCAATAATAAAGATTTTCTTCCTCTTGTCGAATCCATCCGGGGGCGTACTGTATAAGTATTTAAAGTGAAGTTGGTCATCAATGTTTGCAAAGCCGCGAACTAGGAGCACCACTTCCACCAAAAGAACTATACCAGTAAAGCGCAGTCGGTATCCCTCAACGGACCGCACCCTTCATCATGATAAGTCACAACTATTTGTTTATATTCTTATTTGTTTTAAACTGTTGCTCTGAGTTGTTTAAGCTATATTCCTTTTATTGTAAATTTTAGTTGTTTAAAAAATTAGTATTCATTTTATTCTATTTTACCCTCCACTCTCAGTACAATCATATTTTTGTTTATTTTATATTTGCTGCTATTCATTGTACTCTTATTTGTACTTTTTTTTGTAATAAAACCTGTTCTTATTTTAGAAATCAATTCTTTTATTTCTTGATGCATGCAAAATTTGAGCTGTCTGGTATTTCTGTGTTACCCCAACCAAAATTTTCCGTTTTAAATATAAAAAACGTTCAGTTGTAGTCTGTTTATTGGGACTCGTCAATTTTATAAAAAAAGCAATTAATTTAAAATTGAATTATATTGGCCCTTTAGCAAATGGAGACGTTTTATTAGTATAAAGATAAAAGTCCCCTTTTAATGATTGGTCAACATTTTCTCCCATTACGGCTCGTTTATTCTTGTTGCAACGTCCGCAATCAAATTCTGTAAAGTTCGGAGCTTCGATTGCTACAAATCCGTGGCTGTTAATGCTTTCGTAGAAATAAATTGGAGCTCTCTTATGACTACATGCCACTGTAAACAAATAAATTTATTATATGCAGATCAACGGAAGTATTCTTAAATCCATACGATCTAACGACGAACATCCGTTCTGCTTCTTTGCGCCTCCATTTGGATAGAAATCAATATGACCTAAGGATTTTGCATAACCTGCAGAACCAGCGTCTGTGTGAATAATATCGACAAAATTGGCATCGTTTGAGCAAAGGCGATCTTCAGGTGCGGCATTTTCGAAGGAAGGCCATGCTGGATCTAAACCACTTATCCTACCAATTTTTGCAGTTTTACAGTCTATAATTCTTTTACCTTAAACGTACATTGAATGATTTATTAAGCTATGACACGGATTATATTAGACGTATCTCTTTTTGAAATTTTGGTAGATTTTCTAAAATTATTTTCAATTTGATGGTACTCTTGATTAAATGGGAAATGGATACTAACTCTCAAATTCAACATCTATAGTATGGATTCTTCTCTCTTAAATGCAAGTTAGATTAAATCATATCATCTTATGTTTTTGAGAAATTTTAATTTAAATATGAATATAGTAAAAGTTATGTAAATCTAGTTTGAGAATCTTATGAATCACGTAAATAGCTATTTACAGTCATCAGAAATGTTATACAGGTTGGTCTATAAACCCAACCCTGAGATTCAGATGAAATCTCGCGAAAATTCCTTGAAAAAACTTAGAACTCAAAACTTTAATTACTCGATTATATTTGCTGTTCTAGACCCATGATATGTTATATTAACTTACTTTTGAGAAAGCTATACAAAGAAACTAAAATAGATATTTGTCCATAATATCATTTACCAAAATTTCAAAGAAGTATTTTCAGATCTTATACTATCGTATCTTACCCGCAAATCCAGAAACATGTGCACCAAGTGAATGTCCAATTAAATGGAAATTTTCTATTGGTATGTTATACTTCGATGAGACTTCCATAATCATATCGCCGACATGTTGACCAACATGCCGAACTGCCCTTACCGAATTTCTATAGATTAAGGATTTCGCATGCTTTCCCCAACTAACCGTTATTACATTTACTGAACCTTTTTTAAGATATTCATTAACGGTTGGCTGATACCAATAGCTTTTGTAATCATCGATCCAACCATGTATGAGAACTTTGACGGGAAATTCGGGAGGTACCTTTGTGTGATTCGAATCGATTTTTCGCAAATTCTGACCACTTTCTCCAATGTTTGGATTATATATGTAGTAAGTTACGTTATCCGCATTGACCGCTGTAAAACATGCAATAGTACCTAACAGAAATATTTGTTAAAAAATTATATATAATCAGGTCTGTGAAATTATTAGACATGAATAAAATTGCTATACGTTAACAAAATTTTGGGTAATATTTTGACATAGTAAGCTATAAAACTTTTAAGAAATTATAATTCTGGAGAAAGCCTAATTTGTACTTAGCTTAAGTATAAATTGTTTTTTGCGTGTGGCCATTTTCATTAATGCTCAATCGCGTACCTACCCTTTCGAGCACTTTGAATTGCTCGATTCTGGTAAGAATTATATCGGCATTCTGGAGGCTACCTTGAAGTTCTTCAATGTTTTGTACATCAGCTTTATAAGTATTATTTTTGACAACTCCCTATAGAAAATAATCCAGTTTGAAAACTTAATAATTGTCGAATTATGAGCCGCTGCGACGCCTTGTTGCCGCTATAAAATTTGATTTAATCGTATATTGGAGTTATAAGGTTTAAGTATTTTTCCCTCTTTAATATTTCTTCATACATGACTGGTCCTTTGAGACGATTTCCTAAAATGCCTTTAATTCAAAACGATGCTGTGGTCTCGTTACACTATTTTGTCTGGGATTCTGTACTACCCACTTTTTTGATTTGACTTTGGTTAAAACGTATTCGTCGTCTTCTAAATTTCTTACTAACTAGTTGCACTACTGAATTAACATCAGGCTGTGACTAACGTAAATTTTCATTTATTTAAATTTCAATAAACATTGTGCGGCTTGGTAAACGACCCATTTTCGACCAAGTTTCTATCAAGATCTACAAAAATGATACGATGTGGGGGTTGTCGCTTTGTATATCTTGTACATACTCTCTATTGCTCGGGAAAACAAAACTCTTTCTGACCGTGTTAAAATCCAGTATGGCGTCGAAACGAAATATGAAAATTGATGATGGGCAGAAATAACTGAATATGATCTAAAGAATAGTTTTAGTTTTCCAAATGCAAAATTTAGCACCTTTGCCAAATTTAAACCTATGCCCTCTATCCCGAATAATAAGCGAGACCCCGATGGTGAGGGTTAAACTCATGTTGATTCTATAATCAGTTAATCAAATTACGTTTGTTTATAAAAGCACAAAGTTCTCAATCGATCCTTTTAAAAACTCATTTTAATAAACTAAATGGAACTTCATCATGACCGTTAGACTTTTTATCTAGTAAGGGCACTATAGTATTTTTTACAGGTTTAAAAATAACGATTCAATTATATAATATTTTCCTACAGTACAGTTAATGCTTATGCGTCTCTTGCAAAGTAACAAGATAATTCCTCTTGAACAACATTAGAAGAATAGTTCCCAAAAATACTAACAATTTCATTCGTGTCTGTTATTAACGATTATTATAATATATAGCAATTTTATTACATGTATTTTTGTTTTTTCTATTTGCTTGATTTATTGAGCTCTCAGTTTATTAGCAGCTTGAGAAACCAGTCGACATAATAATAGTATTATTTTCTTGATCATTATACTTACACATAATTAATACGTATTCTGCGCTTATTTACACACACACACACAAAGCCAATTAAAACACGTAAGCAATACTCTTATATGTTAATCTATCATAGATTTGAGTTATATGCATTTGGTTATCTGCATAGCAGGCGATAAGATTGATGTATATAAAAATAATATCGAGTACACTTTTTAGAATTTATATCGATATGAATCACACTTTAGGATCAAAAAAGTATACTTATGAGTAATGTTTAATAATTTGAAGAAATTATGCTGTCAATGGTTTTTCACTAAGCGTAAGTGTGTATAAACTAACATTGTTATATAGTTTGTAACGAAGATACGTACGGTTTCCTTTTACACTAAACAAATAAACAAGTCAATGTTTACCTTTATCGTGTGCAGTTACTAAAGATAGGCGTTCTTGATGCTAATAATATTTTCAGAATTTATTATTTATAAGTATAGATTATTTTCGAATTCGTAGTATTTGTTTAAGCAAATTACCCTTCTAAGAAAATCCTTATTCCTTCTAATTTTTTCGTTTTATTTTATATTTAATTCACCTTTTTAGTTTCGTTACGGAAAAATGTTCTGCGCAGATTAGATTCTGTGGGAATCCATAAGCTTTTGTAATCTCCTCGCTTAATTGGTACATTGGTAACAGCAGCGGGCCAAGCGTTCAGCCCTTGAGAACTCTTTTTAATACCTACCAACTCGAACATATATTTCTATGCATACCCCTCATCCCTCTGTAGGCGGTTGTTCTTTACAGAGAGCCATTTTGATAGTTGCTAAACACATTCATGTTCAAGAAATTAAAAAATATTTGATATATTATTTTTCTCAAACATTATTGATGCGCTGTTCAAAATTGATGACCTGTAATTATTATCTGATTTATTTCTCTTTTTATGGAGTTTTCGTCGACTTTCCGTGCTAACTGTTGCCTACCACCTTTCCCTCTCCCGAAGAAGCCCCATATGATTGTGGGCGAAACATCGAGTTTTCGTTTAACAAAAAACGATATGACGCGGTCTAAACCCGGAACATATTTTAGTTTCTTTAATTCATTTGGAAATATTCCGGATTCTGTACATACATTGACCAAGAACGGTAGAATATAAATGTTTCTTTTATGTCCAATGAATCATCATCTAAACAAGTCTAAAAATAAATTTATTCGTATTTCTCCCCTTTCCTTTTAAATCAATAGTTTTTTTCGCCCGACCTACACTAACTACTCCGAGTAACCAGTGTAAAAATCACTCTCGTGTTACTTCTTTATCTATGGTAAAAATGTGTGTCTAGGTGGAATCAGTACAGCTGCCCTGGTGCAGTTGGATTCTTCTTCACTTTTTATACCCAGAAGAAAAAAATGTGTACAGCGCAATAGGTAGCGCGAATTTAAATTTCAAATAAGGAGAATATTGCAATAGTTGAATACATGTATTTTATGTGGTGAATAATTTTAAATTAACCACGCAAAACTATTACTAAGTTTCCTAACTTACCGACCATGTTAGGTTGGCAAGACGGTGGATGGAAAAAATGTAACGGATGGATGAAAAAATAAAGAACTAGGTTTAAACTACGATACTGGTAGTGGAGGCAATAATAGAAAATAACGAACAATCTTAATGTAGTCGCAGTAGCTTAATATCAGCGCCATCTAACAACAAGCACTACAAATCTACTATTAATAAATTAATTAAATATGATGTAGAAACATTTTCGAAAATAATACGCGATATAATATATTTTCATTTTAATAATAATTATTTGAAATAATCAAGTCGACATTTTGATGTACATAATTCATATTACACCCACGGTAGCACTGTACCACAGTGTAATTGTGTTATGGTGCCACATTTGGCGGGATCACTATCAAATATGCGAAGAAACCCGAAAGGCATTTTAAATCTTTGTGGTGTTTTGAAAATTATATTGAATTAACTTTGTTGGGAGTTATTAACTGTAATCACTGAATCTTCTATTATTTTAGTTAATATTAAGAATAAATTGATTTTCTGTTGTAAGAAGTCATGGAAGACTCTCTAGAAGATTTATCAAACGTAAGCATATTTCTTTGGTTGAGAATTAAGAATCGTGTTTAAGAATAGTTATTTCAGTCCTTTAGCGAACAGGATGAAGAAGAATTAATAGGCAAATTGAAGATGGTCGATGGCATAGAACCCCCTCATCAAAGGCACTTGGACGTGTTATTTAAGATATTTGGCCACAAAGAATTTCGACCTATGCAATGGAAAATTATTAATTCGATCATAAATGATAGGAGAGACAATTGCGCTATTATGGCTACAGGTTATGGAAAATCCCTCTGTTACCAATACCCATCCGTATACTGTGGTGGTATAACGATCGTAATCTCACCTCTAATATCCCTTATGGAGGACCAAGTTCTATCGTTAACTGTAGCAAATATTCCCGCTTGCTTCTTGGGTTCAGCTCAATCACAACAGAAGAAAGCTCTCAAAGATATATTCGATAATAAATATAGTATAATATATGCGACACCAGAATTTTGCTGTGGTGAATATGGTCAGCAGTTACTTGTCGATATGGATAAGAAACTCAGTATTACGCTTATTGCTATCGATGAAGCTCATTGTATAAGTTCATGGGGTCACGATTTTCGTCATCAATACAGGCAATTGGCTAAAATTAGAAATTTAGTACCCCATGTACCAATTCTTGCAGTTACAGCAACAGCTACTCCTAAAGTTAGAAACGATATAATTTCAAGTTTGCAGATGAGGTAAATACATTTGAGATTGATGATGATTTATAAAATATTGGGTGATATTTTTCATAATTTAATAATGTTAGTTTAGCATTAGCCCTATGTGCAATTAGATGATATATGATAAAAATTAATATTAAACATTGATATGAATTTATTTAAAATGTATGTTTTGAAGCATTAACAGGAACAAAAGTGATAATGGTTTAATTTTTTTTTGTGTATTAAATTCAGGATATTTCACATAACTGGTTTCATTAAAAGTTTATGATGCCTATATATGATATTCTGGGGCTATTATCTGTTCAATCGTAACCACCAAAATAAAATATTTTTATCAAAATTTCACTTCTACTCCATTGTATTATATCCCCAAAATATCAAATTGTTATCAAGCAAACAGCCCAAGTAATGAAGGACACTGTATAAACCGCCGCAAACAATAAAATTCTTACGTTCTTTATGATAGTCAAGAATTTATTCTAACTCATTCATATCAGATTTATCATTTTTTTTTCAATTTATCCTCATCTTCGGTATAAGTTGAAATATCTTAAAAAATGGATTTGACTAAATGTTTTTTTTACAATTTTGCAGAAACCCCCAAATTATATATTCAGGATTCGACAGACCAAACTTATACTTTTCCGTATATTTAAAAGAAAATAGAGGAATCATAGGTGATTTACGGAACGCGATGACAAGGAACGATGGCGAATGGGCCTTTTCTGGATCGACTATTATTTATTGCAATACGCGAAAACAGACTGAACAGATAACGGATCTTTTAAAAAGTATGCGTTTCATGAGTGGAATAGTACGTCATTATAAAGTTTTCTTTTTTCTTTAAGATCAAGGAATACAATGTCTAACATATCACGCTGGTCTAACAATTAAGCAACGGAGGGAAATACATGAACAGTTCGTCCGCGATAAAGTATCCGTTATAGTTGCAACTATTGCATTTGGAATGGGTATAGATAAGCCGGATGTTCGAAATGTTGTGCATTATGGTGCTGCCAAGGACATGGAAAGCTATTACCAAGAGGTTGGTCGCGCTGGCCGTGACGGACAGCCTGCGAATTGTACGATCTTTTATAGCAGTGCTGATCTTGAAGTTTTGAGGTATTGTTCTTATTGATAACTTGCTTACATATATATCATGTCCTAGATTGAATGAGATAGCATGGGTATCTTTCATAAGAATTTTCGCAATTGCATACAATACTGTATAACTTCCCTGGATCAAACAGATATCTGATAACAGGAAAATACCCATGATAAGCTGCCTTAATCTAGAACATACTGTATATTCGCTCTGTTATTAGATCACTAAGAGAACTAAGTTATGCCACTGAAATGACTATTAAACAGAAGGAAGCTATGGTCCAGAATTTTTGGAGGTATTTGGAAACAACAAGTTGTAGAAGACAATTTATACTCCGTTATTTTGGAGATACTTCTAGTATAATAGATCAGGCGAAGCTAAATTGTTGCGATAACTGTACTAGGAAGTAAGTAGCAGAGTATTTTTTTGCTACTATAATGAAGCAAACACCAAAGGTGCAATTTGCACGATGCGGAGTGTGCTCATACCGTTGCCCATACCATACGTTTGTTATGCTACCCCACAATCTTTACTATAGTTGATAATTGTAACTCAGATTTAGTAATGCAAGTAGTACAAATAATTCAATTAATTTTTTTTTCAAGTGTTGCTAAAAGCAAGATTGCATATTTTTATAAGTAGAACCGAAAGATAGTGTCCACGCTGCCAAGCCCGCTCCATATCGACTTTTGAGGGCAAATATCGCTTGTATTACAGCTGCAGCTGAAAATCCGGATTGTCGTAAAGGAATGAAGATCCTTACTGCTTTTGAACTCAGAGTTAAATATTTATTTTTGATTGATATCCAAAGTAAAGCGGAAGAAGCAAATCTTGCTTTCAGGCTGTTACCGCAAGAGAGTTCGATTAGACTCTCTTCTTCCTACAAAGTCAATAATGGTGGAGCTTGAGCAAATTTTTCTACATTGTCTTCCTCAAAGTATTTTGCAATTCTATCAGTGAGTGGAAGGTGTTTCTCGAAAAGGGACGGCAAGTCTTGTGAAGCAACGACCTTATCGGAGAAAACAATATCGACCGCCATCTTCATTGACTAGTCCAGAATAGCTTCGAAGCCATTTCGAAATGTTCATTCTAGAATATTCCAGAGCGCTGTCTACCCGCGTCCGCAGGATTTCCTCGTGGGTTAAAAATCCTTCTCCTGTTAAAAAACCGTACGCTGGACGGTTCTGAGCCGTTTAGAACTGATTTTTTCTGCATCATTCCGAGAATTCGTCGTTAACCTCCTTTAACTTGCTTTCAATTTCAGTTTTCAGTTGGTATCATCCGCACAAAGTAGCACATTTCTGCCACTTATATGCGATGCCAAATCATTAACAAACAGCGAAATTATGATTGGGCCCAATAATGAGCCTTATGCCACGCCCAAATCTACGTTGTAGTAATCTAAACGCTTATTGCGCACTCTGATACATTTAGATTCAATACTACTATCACTTTTAGATTAAAGCAGAAGAATCCTGTAGAGTACGAAGAAGTGAATTCGAATGGTTTAATAGACATAACAGATTATGCCCATACATTCTTATCTAGCATAGCAATCATGGGCAGTGGATTGGGATTGAATACTTATATACTATTCATAAGAGGATCTAAAGGTTCAAAAATGCCAGAAAAACACCAATCCCATCCTTTGCACGGCTCGGGAAAACATAAAACAGACGATTGGTGGAAATGCATTGGTACATATTCATGTTTTGTTTTCTTTAAGGTAAAATATAATTTAAACATTTAGCTAGGTTATTGGAACATGAAAGCTACTTCAAGAAACAGACAGTGAAAAGGCCTACCTATTCGTATTGCTGCCTGAGTTTAACAAATAAAGGTAAACAGTTTCTTCAAGACGTTTTAAAAGATCGTGAAAAAGTGCAGATACTGGTTGAACCACCACCAGATCTTCGAGTTTTATTGAAGAAAAAGAACTCTACACCGTAAGCGATATATACTACGTGTTCACCTAATGTATCGGTTTGATTTAATATTTTTTAATATTCTCTATGCCTATTCAACTTAGTCTTTGAGATAATTTGAGTTTCTTCTCATTCGCAGCAAAAACAGCGTGAGGAGAGAAAAAAAGCATTAGCCTATAGACACGGTTCTGCCAGGAAAAATTCTCTGACATGCCTATCTAGATCCGGACCCACAGCGCGTTGGATGAGGCAACCATCTTGCGCAGAATAAGTCAGTCATTAATTGAGGCCACCTCCTGGAAATCCCAAACGTCACGGAGGTAGCTTCCTCCAGATATTAGCACCCTTATTGGAGAAAAACGCAGGGCCCAACAATAGCAGATGCTTCGTTTGGGTTTATAGCCGTGTTGTCCACGGATTTTCAGACCTTGCGGGTGACCAACAATGCTTTAGTTGACCTTGAAAGACTAGACGACTCTAGTGGTGTTTTTTGACATAAGGCGGACTTTTGACTCGTTCGGCACGATTGGTTGGTACACAAGGTTGCCCGCTTAGGCATCGGAGTTCAGCAGATTCGAGAAGGTACAAGAAAGCTTTGTTCAACGGGATGGTTGCTGGTGGGTGTTGGGTGGACAAAATACGCCCGGAACCATACTAATGACGCGGAGTAGGCAGAAACATGTCTGTGGGCTAGTCTTTTTTCTTTTATCACATTGCTCTTCCGTGAATTATTTCACCAGGAAGCTATAGTTACCATTATTTTTTGATTACATTATTGGTCATTTTATGCAACTATGTGTGAATGAATTTCCCACATATCCATTACGTGGACACGTAAATTAAAAAAAAATGTATCAAAAAGCAAATTGTTTAAATGTTCCCCCCTGTTTGCAGATATGATCCTTGCTGGAGTTCACAAAATTCTGCCTGGATAAAACCTGATAGTAGCAATCTTGTCAATACTTCAAATGATAAATCTGATATACAGCATAACAAAAAGATCGTCGATATCGAAGATGAATCACAGAAAGAAGAAAGAATGAAAATATATAGAGAACTATTAAACAAGCGATCGCAGTTGGCTTCTGATTTGAATTGTATGCCGTATATGATAGCATCAAACGAAATATTAATGAATCTAGCGCGGCTAAGGCCACGAACTATGGACATGATAAGGGAATTGAAGTGTTAGTTATTAACTTTGGTATTTGCTTGGAAATAGTCTGTTGAAAACATTTTTTTCCAGTGGATGGATTCACGGAAGCAAAAATTAATAAGTTTGGAGAGGAATTTATTGGCGTTATACGTCCTTTCTGTCCGGTTAAAAACAAAAAATCTATTCAAGATATCTTGGCCGAGCATCCGTTTGATAACACAATGTTTTCACCAACGACAGAACTAACATACAATATGTTTAAAAATGTAAAATCTATAGAAGATATAGCTAATGCAAGGTAATGGACATATTTCCGAGTTTTTTGCTGTAACAATATTGATGTTTTTTTCCCTCTAGAAAATTAGCACCGTCCACGATATTATCCCATTTAACAAACTGCATGAAATTAGGTTATCCTATTAAGCTTAAAGATTTAAATGTATCTAATACAGTTAAAGAAATGATAATTGGGGTATTAAGACGTATGTCACCCAGTGAAGGTAAGATAAATGCTCATATTAAAATTTTTAGTTTATATTATTTAATAAGGGTGGCACGGTTTCGACTAACACATTTCAAACGATCATAGATTATAGAATGGAAACAGGAAAGAATAAAATGAAACAGTTTATAAATACATTGAAACATACTATTTATTATCCAAAACAACTTGTTCAAGCCCTTACCTATAGGAAATAAACCTGAGGCAGTAAAGATTGGTCGGTCGAACAGGCGAAGCGATGTTTGCAAAACGAAAGATAACACTTTTGAACAATCCACGATCAATTGCCATACTGAAAAAACAATCTTTGCTTGATTTTACCGGCGTAATTAAATTTAATTAATAAAATAAAAATCCCAGGACATTTATAAGCATGAAAAATGTAGGATTCGTTCCTACAGAGAGACTATGAAAACGGAAGTCGTTGGTTCGAATCCTACCGGCGTCTTGAGATTTTTTATTTCACTATTTGATTTTAATTACATCGGTAAAATCAAGGAAAGACCGCTCTTTCAGTATTTCACCGATAGAAGTAAAATTTATTAACGATTATTCTGTTTCGCGGGATGTAATCTCTTGCGCGATCGTGCTGAAAAAAGAAAAGATCTTCGGGGTAATGTTGTAACGCCATAAGCATGGTTCGACAAAGTTTTCCAGTATAACGGTACAAGGTCTAAATTAACAATCGCTGTTTCTTCATCGTCATTGTTAAAATGGGCCTATAATTCAAAAAATACCAACTCCACATTAAACTGTCACTTTGGTTTTTCATACAGTCCTTTACGATTCACTGGAGACCAGTACCGCATCTGCTCTTGTTGAAAACGGGCTTCGTCGGACATTCGAGAGCAGAAAGTAATTCATGTTTCCTTGTCTATGGGGTTAAGTTTCTGCGAAATTTGGATGACATTTGATTTTAAGCATTCCGGATAAGCTTCTTTGACCCATGAAATTGCTAGTGTGATTACGTGATTCCGAGATGATGTCTGACCATGTTGGCTAACATTCAAGTATCGTCTAAAAAAAATGTTGCACTTCTCACAGATTTATTTTTATTATGTTGGCCCACTTAGTTCGCCAGTGCTAGGTGACAATATCTTTAAGCTTGATTGGTGGCTTTTCACTTCAGCCGCCGGGTGTTTTCTCTTTTCTGGTAGCCAGAACTTCAACCAGAATTTTTCACTTCATTGTATACAAAAAAAATCACTTTTTAGATAAGAAATTCATCTGGATTAAAGATCGATGTCCGGAAGAAATTACTTTCGATAAAATCAAAGCGGTAGTAACATATGTTGATATTAGAAATCACATAAAGAACTTTTATTCAGAATTTGAAGAATTTGATGCCACCAGTGATAATGAATCATATGCAGAAACGCTAGTTGTACCTGATAAAGCATCTAATGATCATGATTGCTCAAAGTATGAAGATGGTAACTGCTCGAAATTCAACAGCGACGAAGAACTAAGTTTTACTGAGAACGTGGATGATCTAGCTCTTAGTGCTTTGGTTGAAGAGATTGAAAGTGGTGGTTATCTAAATGAGGTAGTAACAAACGGTGCTGGTAAAAGCAGGGAGCGGGTCACAGAGCAATTGAATAATTTAGAACCACCACCCAAGAAACAAAAATTTCTAGAATATTTACTGGACTCACCTCCACCAAGACGAACATATTGAAGGATGAAGTACCTAGAAAGTTCTTGTTTATGTTTATGAAATTATGAATCTTGTTTTTTTTTGTTATTTTTATTTCTATACCGAATAAGCTGTTTTGTATTTGTTTAACTTTTTGTATCGAAATAAAAGATTATTTTTACATTAATAAAGCATTTTAACTAGTTTATTAGTGGTGAAAAAATTAGTATTTTAAAATTAAATTTTTAAAAAGTAAAATGAGTTAAAATTAGAACAAGTTCATACTAGATAAATTGTAAATATTTGAGATTAATAGAATAGAAGAGATGATAGTACCGACCACTTTGATTTGAAAAGTTCATATAAACACAATTCTCAACTGTTATTCATTTTCAATCTTCAAAATAGTAGCATATGTGGGATAGAAAATTAGTCTTTTTAACACAGATGATCTTGCTTCTAGCTAATGTACCATGAGTTCTCTTTATGTCATACAAAACAAAAAGCATTACGCTTATGTTCGCTCGGGCTGCTCTTTTTACTCCCTGTAGTGTAAAATGACGTCACTGCAACTACACTCAGTAGTCAGTGCAAGTAGATGTATGGCTGTGTAACTTATACTAAGCAGGTGCGAACGAACGACTTCCCGTCATTTCTCATCACTAGAGATGAGTAAGGTAGAGGAAATTATTACTTTTTTGCAGCGATTAGATAGACTCGTGTTTTGTTGACTCGGGGAAAGCACTAAGCAACACCAACTCATTGACGAATAAACGCAAGTCTGTCTAGTCTCTGGTAATTTCCTCTACCTTGCTCATCTCTAGTTGGCTATATGTGCAGGTTCTACGGAAAACTAGGAATTTATAACAAATATGGGGAAAGTGGGATAAGTGCCTACTATTTTACAGCGATCAGACAGACTCGTGTTTTGTCGATTTTCGGAAAGCCGATAGATAACACCAACCCTTCTACTGAGACGAATAAACACGAGTGTATCTAATCGTTGCAATATAGTAAACACTCCCAATACCTTGCTCATAATTCAGAAGTAATAAACGGCGCAATCTATTCGGAACCGTGAACACTTATGCTACCAAATGTACATTTCTGAAATATCTGTGATTTTATCTAATCTTTTCCATGCTTTATACGCTTGGCTCAAATTATTGACGAGAATAAAAGCATTATCAAAACTTTCCAAAGATAAAACTTCTCGAAGCTGAGAAGTAGATTCAATTTGAAATTTTCATAGAAATAATATGTTATTATATATTTCTATTTAGGCATAATTTACTTCGAAAATCAAGGTATCGAGAGGATCGCTTTTTGCAAAAGGAAATTCTTGGATTGTTAAAAAAAATAAACGTCTCTATTTAAATTATCACAAAAAAATCTTATTTAATCTTTTCACTACTCTCTAGTTTGGCAAGTTCTTCACTCTTCGCCCATACCTTCTTTGCTAAGTCAGGATTTTGGGCGACTGCATACAGTTCAATTTGTCGGCAATTATCGAAGAGTTTCCCGGAAATTCCTAGCAAATCATTTGAAGTTGCCACGTATATCGTTGTTTGGGCTCCTTCTTCGGGAGTCTAGAAGAAGTGATATTATGATATAAAAGCTGGTAGTATTTATAAAGAATAAGTTACTACCTTAAAGTATAGGTTTATTATTGAATGAGCAACGACTTTAATTATTCCTTTCATTCTTCTGAATATATCGGTATGGACAGCACCAGGATGTAAAGCATTTACTGTAACTTCAGCGGGATTCAATTTAGCAGCTAACTCAGTTGTACATAGGATACTACATAACTTAGAATTGGCGTACATCAACGTATCAGCCCAAGCGGGACTTGCAACTGGTTGGAATTCGTTTATTTTATCAACGTCTAATTTAGACCATCTTGCAGCAATGGATGCCACGTTTACAATTCGACTTGGTGCTGATTTCTTCATTTTATCTAAAAGATACAGTTAGAAACATTAAGCAAGGTGATAAGCAATATTAGCTCAATTGAGAATCCAATCGGAACTTACCCAATAATAAATGGGTCAACAAGAAGCTGGAAATATGATTCACCTGCATGGTAATCTGAAGTCCATCATCGGTATTATGATTTCCCAAACCTCCTGCGCCAGCGTTGTTAACTAGAATATCAATTCGATCTTCGGTTTCGTTAATATCTTTTGCGAAGGCTCTCACTGATTCTAACGAAGTCATATCGATCAATTTGTATATTACGTTTGGATTTTTTGTTTCTTTAATTATCCTCCACTGAGCGTCTTTTGCATTATTCTCATTTCTGCAAGCTAATATTACTCTAGCTCCTCTCGATGCAAAATCTAAGGCTGTCACATAACCAATGCCTGCAAATTACGCACATAATTGATGTGTTTTTTTTTTGTTATTTCGAACTTATAATAAATTATGTCTTAATACTTATTAATCCGTACCGACCTACAATTAAATATCTTAAAGATGTGATAAATACAAAATGAAATTTTTACTGCAGAAATCAATATAAAAGGACCACAAATCTTTCCATTATAAAATTTTTAAAATATGAAATTTGGTGTAGCTAGCTGCTAAATAACAGTAAATAAAATTTAATGCACAAGTCGGGTATAAAACGTGGACGTTTTAACAATTTAAGAAAAGCGAAAATTTAAGGACTAATCCCTCTCTGTTAAATGGCTAACTACGTCGGAAGGAACAGGAAAACTTTTTAAAAATATGTTTACTTCAAATTACTCTCTGAGACCGTCAGCTAGATGTTTTTCATTACAAGACAGTTCCTGTTTTTATACCGTCTTCCTATTTTCCCATAGTTCCTTATTCTGTGCCTTCTATTTCCAGTTAGTAATTTCTGCTCTGGCATCTTTAATTTTTCGTAGCCACCTCAATCTATACACTTTTCGTCAAAATAGCAGTTCGCATCTTGTTTTGCAAAGTAGACGTTTACGATGTGTTGGCTTCCTCATTTGATGAAATCTGGTGAATGTGGGTAGGTTATCGATTCCAACCCTAATTCGTTTTTAAAATTTTTTACAATGGCAACCACCGAAGCGTGAATTGTCTCTCTTCTACAACTTGGTATACATGCCAACAAATATCACAAATAACCATCTCCTCTCATTATATATTTATCAGTTTTTTGCATAAAATAAGAAAAATTCTTCACAAAATTCAGTTCAGTACAATGGATCAACATATAAACAGAGCCAAATTAGATGCTAATATAAAAAGTAGTCGGTGACCATAACTTAATACGAGACCCGCTACTGTCAAGTAGTAGTCTTTGTTGTAAGCTTTAGCCCGGGCAAATAAACTTATATATTCTTACACATATACTAACAATACTTATCTCCAAGAAGTAAAAAATGCAATTACTCATATAGGCACTTGTTTACTTGTACTAACAACTTTTACCTGTATTGGAGCCGGTGACAATCGCTGTTTTGCCCATAAGACACGTATAGCTTCCATTCCGCCTAATTCTTAGCTTTAAATATATTTTCGCTACCACGGCAACTAGGAGACAATAAAATACAACGCAAGAGCAGCAAAACATTTTTCACTGTTTCAAGCAACCTATTGATGTGGAATGATAGAGCGTTTTCAAAGTGTGTAATAGCGATAAGTATCCTTATCAGCTCCATACGTCTTCTTTGAGAATTTTCTCGTTCCTTATCTATTCGAATTTAACTTGAGTGACGTTTTTGTGAATTCATGATATTAATTGATAAAATTAATCAATAAGGATGATCAGCAGAAAAAAATATAAATTGGACTGTGAGCGTGATTAACCATATCTATCTGCTAGTAACTATGATCTTTTCCGTATTATTAGAACTACCAAGATGATTAAATTGAAGAATTAGTATTTCTTAAATTTCTTTTTGGTAGTGATATCATGGTTCATTTGAAGCACAGGTGACTTTCCGTGATATCTGCTTATTTATGTTATCCATTTACGTTTAAACTTGTTTTTTATTATGGAAAAATACACTTAAAGAAAAAAAATGTTCATTCAAGTGTTATTCTAGTTGTTCAAGCAGTCTTATCTTTGATAGGATAACTCGGTTGGTTTTATTGCTTGATAAAATGTGCACCAACGGCATAAGTTTAAATATAGACAAAATTAAGGATATTTCTTCTTACGTCTTCCGAAAAGAAATTAGTACTTCCTTATCTTGTAAGTAACAGCATAATTTACATTGCTGACGACACAAACCTTTTTTTCTACGTTCATGTGGGACACACATTCCCAACCATAAATATTAAAATTAAATATTAAAAGCAAATAGAACAATTCACTTATCTAAACCCACTGAAGAGTATTTACAGTATATACAGTAGCTCCAAGAAATTAGAAGATCTATTCGAAAATCTGCTTCTTGGTTTTTATGTTTCTCACACCACCATTGTTTGAAAGATTAAAATAAATAACGTAAAACACAGATAAAGTGCCCAAAATGTACCTAATTTGTAAACTGAACTTCAGATGTTGATGTTGTCGATTTTTGAGGGTTTGTATCTTTTGTACTTCGCACGCATAATTCGTCTCAAGCTAAACCTACTTTGAGCTTTATTAAGTGAGAAGATTTACTAGAATGGTTGAAGGTCCAAATTGGAAATTAGGAAAAACAGAATTCGAATTAAATTCAGAAAAACTGATGCTGAATCTTTCCAATGCCGTAATGCATGTGTCCAAGCAAAATTGCGTCAAATCGAACAAATTGAACGATTGAGTGTAATTTAGTATTAGGTAGAGTCTTGTTAATTACTACGTAAAAATTGATTTAATCAACATTTTTTGAAGCGTAAAACGTTGCTTTTGGAAAAGCCATAAAACTTCCGTTCTATCCATTACACAAATTTAGGAAAATGGTTAAGATATGGCCGCAAACAGTGTTGCTACACTTTTCGTATTGATTTCCGATAATTATGTATGTTCTTCCCATGAAGTGTTTCATCCTTCCAGCATTCGCCGATGAAAGCCAATATATATTCGTTTCATTTGTTTACGAAAATAAATTAATAGCAATAGTAATTACTGCTGCTACAGCGGACAACATGATCAAAAGAGAAGTAGGGCTTCGAAAGATTGTCGAGCAATCGTGTTTTCCTCAAAGTATCTTTTTCCATCAGATTTCGATATGCTATTGGTAACGTCCAATATCCATGCAGTAAATAAATAAATAAATACAGTAAAAATGAAAATAAAATATATAAATAACATACAGTGTACAAGAAGTCAATCACTTTGTTAGTTTATCACAAATAATAAAATTAAAAGTTCAACATATTCATATATGCATTTGTCAACCAAATAATCTTGAACATCTCTAATCATCTCGATTGCAACTGGGAACTTGTTGATTTTTAGAAAGCTGCAGACTTATGTAAGGGAACATTAATGTTGCGTTTGCCTCATGATTTGAGTAAATAAGACACAACGTAACTACTTGATTATGCGCATTTTTTAAGTATATGGTATGTGTTGAATAATATAATAATTAGGTCATGTCAAATTGTCCAAGATGTCATCGACTACTGCATCATTTAATTTTCTCATCTTCGTGCAATTTAGTTAATTCTTCGCTTACTTTCCACAGTGCCTTAACTAATTCTGGATTTCGTGCTTTGCGGTATAATTCAATTTCCGTGCAGTTTTCGAAAAGCTTCCCAGTTACCCCTTCAACTTTTTCAGAAGTAGCAAGATAGATGGTGGTTTGTGCTCCTTCTTCTGGCGTCTGTAAAAAAGGTCCAATCTTATTTCATTTCCTTTTATGTGAATATGTAATTTCAAATGAGTATTTGCACCACAACCTCGCGTGGTTATGAAAGAAAAATCTACTTTGTGTTTGTGTTATATTAAAGTAGGGGGAAGTAAGGGACAGAGATACATCTTTTTTTATTGGACACGTGGGCCACCAATCCTTCTAAATACATTCTGAAGAAGTAATTATGGGGGCGCAGTTATATTCGTGAAGCATGTCCCGCTTAGAATAAAAGTAGACTTTTGCTTTTTGTCATTTTAGTTTTTGCATTTTGTTAAAGAAGAAGAAGAAAAGTCGTTACTCATTATTTGGTTACTTGAACTGTTTGTTAGTTAAATATATTATTTATCATTCTTTAAAATTACCCTAAAATAAAGACCAGCCAACACATTCTTTACTATTTTGTAGACTCCTGGTACTCTCCTAAAAATATCAGTGTTCACTGCTCCAGGATGTAAAGCATTAACTGTTACTTCACTGTTTTTTAACTTATGCGCTAACTCAAGTGTAAATAGTATATTAGCTAACTTGGAATTAGAATACATTAACCCGTCGCCAAATGCACGAGACATATTTTTAGGATATTTGTTAATTTTATCGATTTGCAAATTGGAAAGATTCGCCATTACTGATGAAACATTGATAATCCTACTTGGTGCAGATTTTTTGATCTTATCTATAAAAAGAATTCAATTTTAGTAATACATAGTCATCAGTTTCTTAAGACGTACCGATTAGCAGATGAGTTAAAAGAAAGCCGGATAAATAATTCACTTGTAAGCTGATTTGTAAGTCATCCTTGGTGAAATGATTGCCCAAACCACCTGCTCCAGCGTTATTCACTAGAATATCGATACGTTCCTCTGTTTCGTTAATTTCTTTGGCGAAAGCTCTAACTGATGATAGAGATGTCATATCAATTAGTTTGTACACGACGTTAGGGTTTTTTGTTAGTTTCATAATCTTCTTTTGCGCATTTTGAGCTTTGTATTCATTTCGACATGCTAATATTACCCTAGCTCCCCGTGCAGCAAAATCCAAAGCGGCATAGTAACCAATACCTGTGAACATATTTTAAAAAACAACGCTCTTAAGTCGTTGAAAAGAGTCTTAGTCCAGCTTAGTTTATGTACTTATATAATTTGATTCAATGTAACTTACCTGTATTGGCACCAGTAACAATAACCGTTTTATCCAACAGACAAACGTAGCTGCCATTTCTTTTAAGTCTAAATTTATAATACATCTTTAAAATTACTAAAATTAATATAACCCACCATGCGAAGTGTACAAGAAAGCCCATTTCTATAGTCTGTTAGGGATGAGTACCTTATCAGTAATCTAAACACGTTGTGTCTATACAGTTGTTATAGTGATGTTTTGACAATGTAGCTACGTAAATTCATTGCCGTTAAAACAATACAAATTTGAATTGAATGTAATTTGCGTACATGGTAATTATTGCATTCAAAATTATTGGAACTGTTTTTAAGGTTTTCAATCGAAACAAAGTATCACGTAGCATTAATTGTTTTGGCATTTACACCCTTTTACATGTCGGTAAAATATAAATTCTTGCATGAAATTAACTTCCAGCGATATGTGGCTAATTTGATAGGAGTTACTACTATAAAATCCCAGGATCAATTCGTTAGAAGAGATACAGAGGTGAGCAATATTTTATGCAAGTCACCTTAAGTTTAGAGCTAAGCAGAGCCCTAGCAGCAGCTCGAAATGTAGTAATCTATGGATCAACGGTCAGGAGAAGCCATAATCAAGCAGGATTGAGCAGTAGAAGATCAGCCATTACACCACTACTCGCCAGTGCCATTTATGACCAGAAACTCTATTCTAATGGCAATGTTTATTTTATTATGATCAATAATTTTCAAGCAATTTCCAATTAAATACATCAATAAATGTTTCCATTATGGAATAAATATACAATAAATTCATCTTTTCCGAAATACCTCAAAGGAAGAATGATAAAGATGTGTATATAAAAAAGTACAAGAAAGTATATATCGTTGTCAAGAGAAAATTTTAAACCAACACGGCTACTGGACATTCGATATTGTTTAGAGAAATGACAGCAGACCACATCGAATGGAATACTTCACCAATGATAGAAGTTTCTCATCACAATTGTTTGACTCTGATGTTATCTCATAGATCGTTGGTAATATCTCTTTATTTACATAAATACAGGAATTCTGCGTTTACTTCATTTTCTTCTTGAATTTTGGCCTCTTATCCATGAAGAAATAGCGCAGCAAATAGAACGATGGACAAGAATAACGCAAAAATATCTCATCATCCGTAGTGCTTCTGTTTACAATGGGTGTTTTGCTACACACCAGCGCGCAAATACCCCGGTCGTGATAGCCGAAAAATGAGTCTAGGGCGCTAGCGATGGCGTGTGGGACACTGTAATATTTGAGGACCCCATTTTTTAGTGGATCGTTAATATTTTGGGGAGGAATTTGTCCTACAGAGTTGGTTACTATATGAAGAAAATTTGGCCCAATCATGGATTGGTCACCCATAGAGGATATATGGGGTGCGCTAAAATGATCATTTAGAGGAGCATGTACAAGGTGGGCCAAATTCGATACTTTTAATAGGGAACTTATATTTCTAAAGGAATTAGTAAAAACTGACCTAAGCTTCTGGAGCTAGTTTGTTTGAATTGTTATTTGTACCATTTAATATTAAAGCATTTGTTTTCTGCCTTGTTGAAATCTTTTATTTGCTTATTTACCACCATCCATAGCCATCTTAAAATAATGTGAAATGAAGAAAAACAAATAATTTAAAAATTGTTTAAATAAAATATCAAGTGTGTTATATCATTCTAAAGGTAATTTTATATGCTTTTCAATTGTGTAAAAATATATAGGGTGTTCCATATAAAAAACGCAAGTCTTGATAATATCTCAAAAAATAGGAGTTTAAAAAAGAAAAAAATTAGAGCATAGGATTCTGCGTCAAAAAGCGCCCAAATATAGTTTTTATATAAATTAAGCATTTTCACAAATAAAAAAGTTACAAGGGTTTTTAAAAATTGCACATTTTAAGAAAACGCTCTGTATCTCTTATATTAAGGAAGATATAAAAATAGGGATTTCGCCAATCGATTTCCCTTTAAAATCGAGCTCCAGAAGCTTAGGTCAGTTTTTGTCTAATTCCTTTAGAAATATAAGTTCCCTATTAAAAGAATCGAATTTGGCCCACCTTGTACTGCTGCAATTCAAATTTTTATGATTACTTTCGTATTCGATTTAAAAAAAAAAACTTGTCATTAACACGGTTTTCATTCTTGCACATGGTTATTTATGTTACTTTCTGCCTATTAATTTATTAAATATTCTTGTTTTATTTATCATAACATATTTTTCTAATCAATTCATCTATTAAAGAGAAATTTGTTGTCAATAAAAAGATTGTTATTGGATTAGTTATTAATTAATGTGAAATAAAATGAAAACTATATCAGTAGCACACATTGCTAATTTTAGCTGCTATTTTCCATTTGGCCTAACTGCTACTGACTGCTTTTTGTGTTCAGCTCTTAAAAATTAGCAGTTGCTATTTAGCAACCCACCTTTAATTTTAATGAAAAATATATTTGACTGCAACATAATTATATCTTATTTTACAATAACTTATTGGACTGTATTCTTTTTGAAAAAAATCCAGTATTTATATGACAAAAGTGGTGTTCATTAAGAGAATATATAGAATTTTGCTTGAAAGTTTGGCACGTAAAAACTTTCATAATTAAAACATTTTTTCTATTTAACATAAAAAATGTTAAAATCCTTAACATCTTTTTTTAAATAAAATATTAATGACAATCTCTATCTGTCTAATTTCTTAAATAAATGGCAATTTAGTAATTTTCTACGACGATTGTACTTATTTTAGGTATGTACCTATCTTACAAATCCACAATTATTTGCAGACGTACGTTATGCAAGTAAAAGTATTTACAGTTTATTTAATTTTACTCTCATTTCACTACCTAGCAAGTTCAATGTCGCGGAAATATAATTTGCGGTTTAATTTTTATACGCGGCGAGTAAATAGACTATAAAAGCAATTTCTTAAACGGCATCTTGAGTGCAAAATGTGCGACGGTAAAAAATACATATTCGGAAGAGATAATAGGTGTTTGAAAATGTGTAATAGCCGGCAGCCAGTGGAAGTAATCGTAGAAAGACTTCCAGAAGAGAGAACGACCCTCGGGCTTAGTTCCACTTGGTAATGAGAAACTTCGGAGAATCAAGAAGTTGCACTTTCCAGGTCGACCTACTCTTGAAATCTCGGCGTACCATGTACTAATAAAACCGACAATCGTATATGTTAAAAAAAATGACTAATTTATACTTGCCTCTTAAATATTAGCAGGTTAACGCATAGTTTTAAAGAAATAGGTTCATTAAGAAAATGCGCAATACCTCAACATATATACCGGCATTTCAACTTATTATGATATATCACGTCTAGTCTATAATGTTTATATTATATGTAATATTAATTAGATGTCACAAAGTCTAGTCTGTAATAATAATAATTCCTTTACATCCATAAACATTTATAATAAGAAGGAAACAATTCAGAGGAGCAACAATGATTCATTGATATTATTATTAAACAAATGTTGGATGAAAACTAGTTCACATCTATCAATACCTAACTCAACAAAATTAAAGGGTGGAAGATAATTCAAATAAAAATTATTCAGGAGCGCGATACTACGTTCAAGTATACAACATGGCCTTCTCAGTGAATTGAATTCCACCAATACATCGTACTTTTACGCTAGAAGCGTCCGTAGACATTACAGTCTATAATACACTTCGGTGTAATAAAGTGAAATAAGGTACAACCAACTGCGATTTTACATATCTTAAAGCAAAGACTTTTGAATGAATTTCATTGCCAAGTTATTGCTATGTTACTTCCATTGTATGGTATTGTAGATGTTGATTCTTAAAATTACAGTTCTCAAGCAAATAGCCATTTACATATAAATCCATTACGTTGATATGGCTCTGTCGGGTACCAAATACCATACATTTCGTTTTTTCCAGGCTTAACGGCAATTTCTTAGATGAAAAACAGTCACATGGAATTGCCAGAAGAACATTGTCTTGCTTTGTCTTTGTTCTGTCACTAGTCGCCTCCGGAGTAATTAGTATTCACAGATCATAAGCATATATCGTCAAATATGCATCTGATAAAAGAAGGACTATATCATTTATGTAGACAATAAACAACGTTAGATCCAAAACGGAAATTGGAATTAAGCTTTGCATTGGAATTAACGAGCGCGCGAACAACTGAATCCAGAGGTTATGCGGAACAACTGAAAACTGAAAGCTCACGATACAAGAGGAATCAAACGACATACAGGAACGTTCAAATAATGTTAATGATATTGTCTGACGAAGCAATAAACTAATTGCGAAAGCTCAGCCCACAACCTTTGGGATCTCTCTAACCTTAATTCGACAATCATCTAACACAATTTGATAAACTTTTTCGATGTTATCGGTATATAATTTATATAAACTTTAGTTATTAATTTCAGAAGATGTAAAGCATCCAAAAACCATGTATAAGCGTCATCAGCTAATCACATAAAATCATTCACACATCTCGTGCCTAAATCTAATAAATCCCCGCCGAAACTGGCATGCAGCCGGCCATCACCACTTAAGCGACAATATTCAATGAAAGCGTGCTACTACTATCTATACCATTATACATCCAAATAACTTCTCCAAACTCTTCTTCTTCGCGGCACCTCTTGTAGGTATAAGAAAAAAGTATGTCAGTATGTCGTCCGCCGGTAGAAGATTTCCAGCGATCATCTTCACGAGCCGCACATTCATACCCAGACACTCGATGAAGTGAGATGCGAGAGTGCGGTGATCGTATACGAAGGGAGAGAACATCTCCGACGAGTCCTAGGCTGATACTGCGAAGGATACTGGTACTGGCCGAAGGTCGACAATATCGGGAAGCTTCCGCGGTCATATCGAAACTCGGAGCGAGCGGTTTAGCGGCCGTCGTTAGTGAAATACCCTTAGATTTGTTAGTTGACGGATTGCCGCATTCGGCGCAGTTTTTGGAAACACTATTCAATAAGTAAGTTTCATTCAAGTTGTTACTGGTTATAATTGTGTAATAAGAAGGTAAATTTCTCATTTTGTACATATACTGTGTCCGAAAAGTCTGGAAACTCTTAACTAATAAAGAAATCAATGTTATTTTGAGAAAAATAAAACATATCAATTAATGCTTTAATAGCAGTAGTGTCGTTTTTACAATGACCTTGAAAAAGCTCTGACGTCATATATTTTTTTCAACTAACAATATGGCATGTTTGCTGAATTTTTGGATAGCCGCTGTCGTTCTCTAAATAACATAAAAAGTACTCATGCCTTACATAAGAAAGGGTTCGAGAAAAATGTTATCCCAAAATGTGGAAATTTCATCCCTGCTCCCTATCCAATTAGAACAAGCGTGTGTGTGTGACACTCATCTATATTGTGCTCCAATTAGTATTTCCCTCGTGAGTAAAATTTACAATAAAGTTCGAGAAGAAGAGCATGTTTGTGATTGGCTTCTGCGTGGTCGTCCTTTATCCTCTACGCAACTACGCAACAAACAAGAAAATGTATTATTGTCGTCCCTATAAAGTCTGTTTGGTTCATAAGTTGTGCGAAGTTAAACGTTGATCGACGTTTACAGTTTTGCGAAGAAATAGTAGCGATGTGTGATAACAATCCGCATTTGATTCAAAATTTCTTACTTTCTGACGAGGCTTTCTTTACCAGTGTGGTTTGACTAACGATTTTATAGTAATTTTCTGTATTGACCTACAATGATCAGTTTTAAACAAACTCTGCAACTGTTTGAGCGGAATCGACTATGTAATATATGGACAAGAGATGATTCGTTTCCTGAGCAATTTAGAGTTATTCGGAAATATTATTACCCTGTACATTATTACGATTTTAGATCCCTCGTTTCAATTCATGGCAACTTTCATCAATATTCTCTATACTTTATATATCTTAGTTTTTGAGATAATTGACATAATTTGAGATTTTTACGAAATGTCGCTGTTTCTTTAACGGCCGATGTCTAACACGTCTTACATGCTTCTCGATTGAGAATTTTTTGGAGCTTCAGGTAATATTTCGAAAAGTCTTTTAGATCAATTGTAGTTCACAAGAAGGCCATTGAAATTGTTTTCATGTTTGATTCGTGCTAATTTCTATAAATGGAACACACTGTATATTTTTACAAAATATAGTGCAGAAGCTCTTCTAAATTTTTTTTTTGTACGCATTTCCCTATACCTAAAAGCGTAGGATGCTGCGACGGAATACTATAAATTTTGCTTCACTAAAGATATTCATTAAAGCAAACGTGCAAACGTTATCTTTTTTGGTATAATTTTGTCATCTACTCGAAGTAATTATCACTTACTTATACATTGTCTACTAATGTAACCGGCACAAATAAATAATAAATAATAAATAGCGAAAATAAGTAGACAAATGTTAATTAGAGCTCAATATAAAAGATAATAGATTTATTTAAAAAGTTAGTAAGTTTTTTCGGCGATGTGAAATATGATAAGTATACTGGCTAATATACCGAAAGTCATTCAAAAAGTTTTGCAATTTAGCCAAATAGAAATATTTACGAAAAGACATCCCGGAAGAATTTCTTAAGGCAAAGCATAACATGGACATTACACAAAACAACACCCCGGAGTTAGTAATGTATCGATTAACTCAAAATCCAGTGAATGAAGTGTTTACTATGTAACTGCTATATGCCTCTCTAGCTCTATGACCTCTAATTTCTTTATCTAAAATAATAATAAAGGTGAGCCTATTTGAAAGGTGTATCTTAACTGGATCCTCAGAAATTTAGTTGAAAATTGCAAAATGTTATCAAATTCTTTATCTACTGTTTCTTTATAAGTAAAAGGCACACTTCTTGAAAAGAATTCTATTGTTTTACTTGTAACTCCAGAGTGTTGTGTGAGGTGTCTCTACGGCGAATTTGGCTTATTGATAATGGGATAGCTTTTTCAGTACTTACGATAAAAAATTCGAAACTCTTTTCTGACCGATTTCGCAGCATATGATTGGTTCTGGCAAGTTTGTGATTTCTGTTGAAACAACGCTATAAATGTACAAAATAATCATTAAATCAACAAATTTCTTTTTCGTATTTGATTTATGACGTGATTGTGTGTAAATTAAAGGAAAATTAATTATTGTTCAGCAGACTTGTAAACATTTAATTACGAACATTTAAAACTATTTAGCTGCTGCAAATAAAATTAGGCGTAAATCATTGTATGATTGAAATGTTCAGAGATAATGGTGTGAACATTCACACAAGAACTTATTAACATATTTTCCCGTATTTTGAGGTGACTATGGTTCGTTGAGTATGTATAACATTCTTTTATTGCTACATTTTATTGTATCTAATTCATTATGGTACACCTATTGTTGTCTGTTTATGATGAGCTTGCGTTAGCCGTCTAACAGAAACTAAGAAGATTCAAAATGTGTAAATTTGCAGACTTAATTTGTTCGAGGGGGCTAACTTTTAGAAGGCATTTTTATTCAACTTCCGATTTCCCCGGAAGAAAAGTTCAATTGATTTTAATTATTAAACTTCAGCTTCGTACAAACTTACTTTTGGTTAAGTGTGCTTTTGCATTCTTGTTGGTTCCTTGAAGAGATAAACAAAGCAGATCTAAGTAAATAATACTTTTAAGTATCTAAATGTTCTACATATAATGAATAGATTGTTGTTTGTATCTGAAACTATTATTTGTAACTAAATTTATGTGAACGAGGGTATAAAAAGTGCTTGAGACATTTCACAAATGTTTCAGGTTGGTATCGACAGGACAACGGCCAAATGTGAACGCAGAACCTGTCCTCTGGCAGCTAGTGCGATTATTCGCCACATGTGAAGATCCTACTTTAAAAAACAAAGTTGTCAAATTAGTGCAAGCCCTTTTCGAATTTCAACCCGACTGTCACAGATTATTAAGCAGTAGGAAGAACGCACTGGAACAAGCTATTCGAGGTAAGTATTAAGAAATAACTTAATGTAATTTGAGATGCACATCATATTTAATAATGTAGATTCTATCTGTCTTTTGTTTGCCTTTAAAAGCTGCTTTTACAGAAAGGTTTTAATATATTAACAGCAGCCATTTTGGAAAGACATTTTTAGCTACATAATTATCTCTTGCACATTAAGCTAGGCGGCCTGAAAAATTTTCTAAAAGCATTTAACCAACAAGAGGTTGCTTCTAGATACTTACAAAATGTTTTTCCAAAGTTATCGGACGGAAAATTTAAAAGCCAAACTAGAAAAATATCACAGAATGACGAATTTTAATACTGTTTGTCTGAGGTTGTCTGCATAAACATCTTCTAAAATGGTGGCAAAAGAGCTTTCGGGAAATTAAAAAGAATGATGGCTATAAACAAATTGTTGGTTAATTTCCACAAAATGGGTCTTTAAAGATCCATTTTCAGAATTCACATCTTAATTTTTTGCCGGGAATCTAAGAAGAACGAGTGGAGAATAAGGTGAGCATAAAGATTTAAAACAGCTTGAGCTGCGATATCAGGAAGATACAGGATGATCATATGTTAGAGAAGTATTTTTAGCCAATCACCCGTTTATATGTTGTTTCATGTTTCAAACAGCCCATGCACTTCATTGCGTTGATCATCGTGCCTTCAATGCAATAAACTTCCTCTTTGCGAAATCCCACTGGCAAAAATTAAAAAAAATTGTCATCCGGAGATCTTCCACGCCAACTAAATAATGCTGCAACTTATATTGCGTTACCATCCCATTTATTTGGAAACATTGTTCAGCCACTCTCTTGTTAGTACAGAAACACAAGAAAAGGCACTACCTCTAATAATATGACAATTGAAAATGTTGTTTCCAAACCTTTTTTATAAAGGTAAAATTTTGTTTATAAATTCAACATTTTGCATTTTTAAAAAGAAACCTGAATTAATTTCTTCGAAGACAAATAAGTGATAAAATTGAGAAAGTTTGGTATCGAAACTTGTAAAGTAATAAAAATGTTAAAAGATCAAATAGAAATTATATTGTATTATTGTATTATTATTACTACTTTCACATTTAGACGAGACATTTTTAGATCTACGTACATATTTATGAGGTATAGACTATACCTTTCCGCAATTGTCTTGCAATCATCTAGTTAGATTGCAATACAATTCCAAAGTTGAATACATTGCTTAATAAAACTTGATGTTTTAATGATTTGAATGAATTTTTGCGGGAGTTTGAAGAAAATTGGTGATAAATGTTCCTTGAGGTGCTTTATCGTAGGCTGTTAGTATTAGCCGATGTTAGTGTTTTTAAGCCATTATTAAATTCTTGAATTTGGAAGGCAATACGCTCCGCAAAAAAGCCAAGGTGGACGCTGTTTACGGCGATTCTACACCATTGTGAGCATTTCGAAATAACGTGTTTATCATATACTGACTAAAGAGTTTGGTATGAAAAAGTTAACAGCGCATTGGGTGTCGCATACTTAAATTCGAACGGGCATATCCAAAGGCCTGTTGAAGCAGTTCAAACGAAATAAGTTGGTGTTTTGGCGTTGGAAGCCAAGCCACAGATGAAACAGTGGACTGCGGAGAGTGAATCGGTTCCGAAACAGAAAGTGGAAAGTGTCTTCCATCGGCCAGAAACCAGCAACTGTTTTTTTTTAGGATAATCTAATAATTACTTAAGCCGGAGGCAGAAATTGAAGGAAAAGGAAAATCTTGTTCCATCGAGGCAGTTTCAATGGTCGCCATGGCAAAAATTCTCGAATTGGTGTTTGTATTGGTAGACCACCCCAGCGATTTTCTTTTTGTTTCCTAGGCGTAAAGTTTCGCTCAGAGTACAGCAATTTTTTTTTGAATGTGGAAATCATCACATTTGTAAACGACTACTTAGCACAACAAGATTCCAACTACTATTTGGACGAATTAAAGATATGGGAGCATCGCTAGCTAAAATGTGTACACTTACAAGGAGAAGTACGTGTTTCTGTGTTACACCTGCTTTAACAGACTGATAAACTATTCCATATTTAGCAACGAACATGGCCTCCGGTCATTTCCACTTTCTTTGTTATGAAATTAGAAAAAATCACATTCGAATCATTTCAACTTTATTTTTATAAGCACCTCTTTTGCTGAATACTTACAGTATTATTGGTTGCCTATAAATTACTTAGTTAAACTAGCGTTTTCTGTTATAATAAATCATAGTATAAAAGCTAGGGCATCTTGCTTTTACGAATAGCTTATACTTTCAAGACAGATCGTATACTCTTTCTTCTAGCCAAACAGTTGATTTTTATTTAAACCTATCGAAAGATCTTGATTTCTCAATATTAATTGTTGCTTTTGTAAAGATGAAAGTACGCTTTTGATATAATAACGATCTCAAATCTAAAACAACTCCCTCGTTATCCAATAACGGTTTATTTCACTTGAATGGCTCCATTGTATTCCCATGTGAATGAATTTAATTCGTAATTGAGATACATGTCCGTTGTCTCGACTCTTATTTACATGAAAACTAAAAATATCCGTTTCTTTTTTTAGGTCTTGGAGGTCATGGTCTTACGCCCAACGTAGGAGGTCTAACGCATCTTCATGCAGCGTTAAAAGCCGAACTCCAAAGACATATTGACGCTTACAAAAACGTTCTCCATAAGCTGGACGAGATGGGTCTGGGAGCGAATGATACAAAAAAACCGGTAGACGCATCGCATCAACGGCTACTTTCGCTGCATTATTCCGACGTACAACAACGACTGATCGACAACAAAACGCTGTTAACGCTTCTCGATAAACCGGCGCTGAAACAATTAAATCCGCTAATAGATATGTTAGCGACACGGGTGCAAAACGATAAAGAAGCGATGTTTTGTGTTTCTCAACTGAAAAGGTTCATATTGAATACATGTTAATATTAATGTGCACTCACTATTGGCATCATCATGTATATTTACGTGTACACTTTATAGCTTGGATCACATTTTCCCTTTACAAATGCATTGATAAAAATTAGCGCCACATAAATACAAAATATTTAAAAACAATTCGTGATATACTCGATACTAGATTTCGTTCGCTAGAAACTCTTTTAATGCAGTGGTTCTCAAAGTATGTTCCACAGAGCTTCTTCAGATTTAAGATGGAACTCAAAACATTCTGATTTTCATTTAACGAACTTTTTCTATATATTTACCTGCCTAACACGGAAGCGAGAACGCATTTATGTATTTCAGCAATAACCATAAAATCCTAATGACCGCGGATCATTCAAAAACACCCATAGCCATCCCAATTTTCCTATAAAAATACAAAAATACCCGGTTGGGAGCTATAATTTTGAAAACGTGGTACATAAAGAGAACCATATTTATTTTGGCATAAGAGAGAGACCATTAAAAATTTTACAAAAACAATGAAATAAAAAAAGTTTACAAATCATTTTTTGTTCTCCAAAATATTTGTCATTAAGATTTATAGATGTTTGCATGCGTTCGAACCAAATGATGATTTTTGAAAGCATGAACAGCTGACAGCATCTTGGGCAGCATCACTGTCCACGCATTTTTTGTTTGAGATTTGAATATAGCCAATTAGACATCGATGCTTTTCCCCTTCAAATAAACCAATTGTTTGACATGCTATGTGAGAATTGGTATTGCTATGATGAAGGACGACGCGTAGTTGTCGATTACTTTTCCTAATTTTATCGATAACTTCTGGCAAACGAATTGTGGTGTACCACTAAGCATTAACTGTTCTTCGCTCATCCAAAGCAAATGAAAATGCTCCGTGAACAAATAACTCGTTGGATTCGGTTCATCTGGGAACATTAAAACCAACGTAAACAGATTGTGCTTCGCTACCAAAGGTTGTATAATAATAATAATAATAATAATAATACAGTCTTCATTGATGCAAATAATAAAAAATACATACGTCATACATTTTTGACTCGCATTCAGCTATCGCTGAGCATCATCTAGACATTAGTCACCAAATATTATTCAGTACTACTTTATTACTTTGTAACTCTTCCCAACTTTTACTATCGCAACATTAAAGAGTCCATAGAGAGTTTATAGAGATATAGGTTCTCTTACAGACAGGGTATGCAATCTTGGGTAGTGGAACTACAATTAGCTTTTTTCCAGGTAGAGAAAAAAACGGAGTTCGTCAGGCAAAAGTTAATATAAAAGTTAATATAATAATAATTGAGCGGATGCTATTTATTATTATAGAAAAATATTATTGCAATGTTATAAGTTGCACCCCTTCCAGTATACTTTTTAAAATTAATTACTTGAACAATATACGAAACTTATTTAATTAATTCGGGGAATATATAAAGTTTTTATTTACATACCCAATCGTCATAAACAATTGCCGACACGACGTCAACGTTAAAGCTTTTGTATAATTTGAATTACGTTCATTTACCTTTTTGTGGTTGCCTTTATTCATCACAAGATCGGTATTCTGCATTTATACGCGGGTACGAAAACAAGATACAATCTCCCTATTGAAAAATGCAGCGCTTTTAATTCCATCTTAATAATAAATTCAATAGTCCTATAAGGTAGTATCGTATTGACGTCAATAAATATACGTTTACTGTTGTGATTAGTAATCATTCTATGTTCTAATTTGTATCTGTGAAGTCGAATATAATATGTAAATAATATACACATTTGCAGGTATTTTTTTCTTACAATGGCTGTAAATAGATGTTTTATATATTTGTTAATTTGTCGGGTGTTATCCTTGAATACTCCTTATTAAATTTGTAAATCCCATGATGAAACGATTGCCGTAACCGGTTTATGAATTTCTCAATATAAACCTGCGTGAAAACGAGTTCTTAATTAAGTCCGCGCAAGGTTGAAATTTTCACGTATGACGTCTATAACTCCGGATTTTAATTTACATCATTTGAAAATTGCTTTACGTGTGAGTGTTTGATAATTTTCGGTTAAGGTTACGACGTAAAATTACTTCAATATATAGCCATAGTATATTTATTTGCTAGTGTATATCACTGAAATGACTAAATTTTTGTTAGGACCAAATATACTAGTGTTTATTCATCTCATGAGAAGGAGTTTGTGTTTCTTACCGGATTCCTAGAAAGTCGACGAAACATGCCGTTTTAAAAAAATAGCTTGCCCAACATTGGTGTGAACGTAGTTAATAGAGTAGAATACCACAAACTTAGCACTTCTAATTCTCAAAAAATTAAGTTTTGTCACTTTTCCGATTTGAGAGTTTAATCGTAATTGTCGGACACGTTGTATAGTATTTTCGAAAAATTTATTCGGATTTTAATACTATCTTGTACGGTCAATAGTTAAAAAGTTAGACACTTTCATATTTATAAAACCACATGTGCTGGTCTATTAAAAATTTTCAAAAAAATCAAATATTTCAAATACGGTTAGAAATAGCGACAATGCTCTTTTATCAAATAGGGCGTCCTATTTAAAATAACAAAGTTGACAGCTGTTTCCTGTATAACCGAAAGTGTCGGATTTTAGTGTACTGGCAAGCTTTCAGAATTTTCCCGCGTATCGATCGATGCAGTTACCTTGTATAGTAATGAAAACGGATTCCGGGATTCTGGAAAATACTGCCAAAAAGAAGACCTGACTTTTGTTTTGGTGTTGTTCCATTTCGCATTTGAGTGTCATGTTTTTTTTTTACTTTTAGCATTCACAAATCAGAGTAGTACAACTACAAACGGAACTTAATACTGCTTGCCAAAATTTCAAGATAGCATTTTTATCGTTTTTTTTAATCTAATTTCTATGTCCAGCTTTTTATCAATTTAATCGATTCAATTTATTACCCACAGTTACAACCTTTTAACCTGACAAAGTTTTATTTACTTTTTCCGTGGTCAATCCAACATTTTTAATTGCTCTATAATTAGAATTATATCTAGTATTATTGTTTATGTAAATTAGTAACATTAAGTAAAAAAGAAAGTAGAGCTAAGTCCTACTGTTACATTTTTTACAGCGTTTTCATGCGATTACGTTGGCAACTTGATAATTTTTTTGTTATAACATTAATATCACATTAAGCAACAACGGTTTTGGCAATCTGATTTTGTAAAGTTGGATAGGAAAAATTACCAAACTGTCTCCTGTTACGTAAATATCACACAAATCTGTTCAGTTACATTCTAATGCGTAATTTTAAAGACTACGTTGTGAAAGTGAATGAAAACCACACAAATTAAAATAATTCACGTTTGATTTTAAAGGTCGGATAATAAATCCACAATACCGCGTAGAATCCAAAACAGCAATAATAAAATTTGCAACCAGAAATTCGCTATTTTATATAATTTTTAAAACAAATGCTAATTAATTAAAATAAAAAAGATAAGAAAAAATGTGCCGTTTGGGGATGTAACTAATTTGACGCCTTCAAATCGAAGAACCTGTCTTGGTAATTTACATCGTTTTGGATTATATTTAATGGCCGACAGTTGCTTTTGAAAAGAGCTGCACGAGAATATCTAAATATGTAAAAAAGACCCCGAAATCTTTAGGCTTATTTTATAACATATATGGTATATGGGTGGAAATGGGGTTGGTTTACACGACAACCTTTCAGCAAGAATTAGTTAGCGTTAGGATTTGAGGGAAATTGATTGGAATGTTATTTTTCAGCAAGATAAAAAGATGTGCTAGATTGACTTGCCTCACCGCCAGATCTTAATGCTATAAAACATAATCAATTGGTAGAAACAACAAACAGAATTCTTTCTTGTCTTACGCACCACTTACTAGGTTGGCCGTTTTTAATATAAACCAATTTCAATTTTATAACTCTCCTTTATATGATTAAGCGTTAAGTCAACATTTGCATTTAAATTCATCATTTCAACAGATAAAGAAGGCGTGTCAGTTCCAGATATTTAGTTTGACACTTTCTCCTTTTGAATTATCTTAGTACCATGTATTAAGCCATCTGTTGGAACACCTACGTTGTTCACGATAATTATAGTTATCATTTTGTAAAATTGTAACACATATTACGCAACGGATACAAAAAAATATCTACATGAAATAAATACGTAGATGCTTTGAATAAATGATATTCATTATTTACTAATCGAATTATATACCTAATTGTTATACAAAACATTTCCAGAATATACCCCGCAATCGATGAGAAGCCTGTCGCAACGCTGCTAATGTCTTTCTCACGAGGATGCGGTGCCGTCTTAGATTTAATACAATTACCTGAAAGTTCTAACTACAGTGATGGTTATCACTCGGAGCCGGAACAGGAAACTGATAAAGAGTAAGTGTTTTCTCTTACTTGCGGAACGTCATTCCATTCTGTCGATCTTTTCCGATGGCCTCAGAACATAATAAATCCATAATTCTTTCGAATTTCTCCTTGCATGTATACTCTTGAGGGAGTTCTTCTAGCGTGTTGCTATATCTCTTTTCTAAAACTCAGTTCCCAGGTAAAAAGAAAAAAAAACTTGGTCAACACTATTGCAGTTGTTTTCTAGGGATTTATAAAAAGATGAAAATATCAAATAAAGTAAATTATGTTTTGTAATAATTCAATGACTTAAATTAACATGGTTGGCAGATTTTGTTTCAACAATGCTTCTTGTTTTTACCAATTCATTAAAAACGCCCTTAAATGTGTCCTTATAATGATTTTAGATAGCAATAGTCTGATTTATAATAATATAATTTTAAATTAATTGTTTCGTTGAAATATTTTTGGTAATTATTTGAGTGTATATTAACATTATAAAAAAATATTATTGCTAAGAGGATCTGATGATACAAAAACCAGGTTTCCGAGGCAAATTGAGTCCTTAGATTTTATGGTCGAGGAAAACACGATTACTAACTTTTAATGGAAATTCTGTTGTCAAGGAATAATTTTTCAAAATATTCAAACTACACGTTTCGTAACTGAGAATCCTAATAAAAGCAGCGTAATGTAATATGTATACGTAATATGCTAATTAGATGCAACAAAATCGTAAAGAAAAAGATTATCAAAACGTGTTTACCGCAATTTGTACACAGGGAAATTCCAGCTATTTCAGTAGATGGTAATACAAACAAACTGTTGGTTAAATGTTAATTTAAGTTTAAAAATTCAACCACACTTTTTAAAATATGCTCTTTGTTGGTGTTTTCCTTTTGATTGAAGAAACAGATAAAAAACACACATGTATGTTATTAACAGTTTATTTTTTGTCGGCCTCTTTTAAATGCTTAGTAATTTCATTAGCTTTTAAATTATTCGTTCTAATTTGAAAGCGCACGCTTATCTTGTTATTGAAGGTAAAACCAAACATGTTCCAGGTTTGGACCGTGTCATGGTTAATCGAAAACTTAACGTTTCACCCACCCAATCATAGAGAATTAAGATACAAATCGTATAGAGATTATCGGAACAAGTACATAAACAAATGTGCCCACCAATTGTAATATTCTAACTTCAAAATGCAGCGGATTGACAGAACATGCCAATTCTCATTAAATAAAATTCCCCATTGTCACCAATATGCATATTTGTAATTGGAATACTTGTTATTTGATGGTGTTTTGCACATAATTTGTTTCAAATTAGCATCGGTGCTTCAAATAGCCCCGCTGCATGGTACTAGTCCTATAAACTTCTACGTAAATCTGTAAAAGTTGTGGATATTGTAGTATTTTAATGCTTGGATTAAGTTGAATTTGGGTGTCTAGAAAATGAAAATTGTCTTCAGTTTCTGTTTCCACAATAAATTGCAGTTTCTTATTAAAGCTATTAAACACCTACATCCAAAGTAGTTTCATGGGGAAAAGCAACCAAGAGGTCCACATATTGAAAAGCGAAAATTCTAAATCGATCGAAATCTTAATGTGGTGCAATAAAGCATTCATCACGATTTAAGCAAACTGATAGAAACCCCCATACGGCAACCAACTTTTCCAGAAAAAAACTGATTTTTACAGGAAAAATAAGTTGAATATTTATTACTATTAAAAAAAAGAGGTAAAGTAATGGAACATTGTTCCGAGATTAAATGGTATAATAGTAAATACTAGCTCAAGCAAAATGTTGGTGAAAGGAGAAACGACGTCGAAGAAGCCAATACAAAACCAACTGGCAATTCAAGGTTGTTAATTTTAGAAGCAAGCTGGAAACGGTCTTTGACTGTGAAGGTACGTTTGAAACGAGACCTATAATTTTTACAACAAATTTAGATAGCTGTTCAGTTTGTGAATTGATACAAGAAATAATTGATCTGACGGGACAGTTAGTTTCTTCTTGATGAAACTTAGTAATTAAGGAATTAATTAATCTAATAAATTTAGGTGCGAGGCCTTTAGGTAAGGGAGGATAGGCTTCAGTGAGACTTTTCTACACAATAAAAATTGTTTAGAGTAACAGTGATATTACGTTTATCAGCTCTGGTAATTAAAAGATTAGGATTTCATTTCGAAGTTGTATAATAAGTTAAAATACATTCCTTACTTGTGTGGTTCCTTTCACAAAAATTCATTTGTAATCTGTTTTCAAATCCTAAAAGTAATATTATTATTAATCTGTGCTAGCAATCTTATTTACAATATGTGTTTAAAGATAAATATTAGCTTTTCAATTCAAAAATTTCTTTCATGTTCCTATTGGATCGACAGAAGGTGTATACTTATTCATATTTAAAATAACTTTAGCGGGGTATTATTAATTAATAATACGAACAATTTACTAAATTGTTAGCATGTCTGGCTTACACATTCGAAGCATTTGTTGAATCTTGGTAAATAAATAAAAGAGAAAAAACATATTTTCTGGGCCTATCCTAGAGGCTGTTTTAGCTAGGGTACCACTACGAGGATAACATATTTCCTAATGCTTTGTTATTCTTATTTTTTGTTTCTAGGAAAGATGCTATTGGACGATACGCATCACTTTATTATCAAAGCCGGCCGCGAGCTTTGGAATCTCTAAACTCCTTACCGGATTTACAGCAAGCAAATCAACTGAAATCAAAAATACTTTTTTCTGTCGTTGTGGTATGTATATGGTACTCATTAAAATTAATTATACAATTAAAAACATTAAGCATCATTTACCGAGGCACGATTTTACGTAAAAAAATGACAAAGGAACGATTGAAGTAAGATTCACCTTAAGCACCATTATTGCGAAACTATTAATGTTCCTATAGTCATCTGGCTACAATTTTAAATACGGTGCATTTGATTGACGGTAGTATTTACAATAAGGTATTTTAAAAAATTACAATTTAAAAACTTTTCAAAGTGAGAACACGTGTATGACTGTGGAATGTCTAACTACATTGTTCATTTTTTTTAATTGAATACTTTACTTTTTATTGGATTTTTAGAATCCATTTGTGATACCTTTTCTTATAACTGTAGAGTAATTATTTTTTAGAAATTTAAGATAAAGGTATGCCTCGGTACCTACATAAATGCTTATGAAATTCAAGTGAATGAATCGATAAATTTTATATCAAATCAATGATAAAAGATATAATACGGATAATACCTAACTAATACAACACTGTTCTCCAATAAATTGAAAAGCTATTAATCATTCATAGTTGCAAAGATGAAACATCGAACTGAGTGCCTTTAGATAGAATAGAATACAAGTAAATATTTAGAATTCTGCGAGGGTAGCAGGCTTTGGCTAGTTGGAATTCACCAATGGATATTAATTAATTGAATAATTAATACAAAACAAACCAAAGCAAAATTTTGCCGATGAGCTGTAAACGGCGAAACGCGTCCACAGATGGTGGTTTGCCAAGGCCAATATTTTTAACACATAATTTTTTCATAAATATATTTTTTTCTAATTTTGACATTTTCTTCAAAAATTTTCTGATGTAAGGTACGACTCTTTTTAAGTGGCTTTTAGAGAATGGCAGCGACTATCCAAAAATGAAGTAAAAATGACGTTAGAACTTTTTCAATGTCATTATAAGAACGACACTACTGTTATTAAAAGTTGGATTTTTTAAAACGTTAATTGACATGTTTTCTGTTTTTTCCTCAAAGAGCGATGAATACATTATTTGGGTTTTTCCAGACTTTTCAGATTCATTGTAAACTTGTAAATAAATGTTCCTTGTTTCTAAACCATACTTCTTCAAATAGTTAATTATTATTTTTAGAAAACCCACAAACAGCATCAGATGTTGTGCGAAATATCAATTGTTCGCAATCCAAAGAATATTGACAATTTAATTACATCGGTAAAACCAAGGAAAACATTGTTCTCCAAAAAACATTACTGGAATACTCATATAAAGTTTTACTCATACTAACAATTAAGTAAAGAACATTTTTGGTGATTTAAACCTTATATTTCATGCATCTTTTCGTACGTACGTGTTTTCAAATCTTTCTCTATTTTCCTAGCTCGCATTTAGGACATGCAAGCAACTAAAGGATGTCAAATTTAGGGAAATTTGTCGATCACTTCATATAGACTTTCGTACCCTTAATAACATCTCCTTACGGTCTTGTATAGCGAAGTGTCTGGCCGTAACGTCGAACACGTTTCCCCTGCACGACGTCGAACAGCAAATAAGGGTCTTAGTTTGCGGTACGCTCCAAGAATACAAATGCCTGGACACGTGCGAAGGTTTGCGGAGTTACATAGCTGATGTAACTAGAACTGTATGGTTTCTGGTTAATCAAGAGTCTGCGTTCGATTTGGACACTAATTTTCAAACTCCGGTGAAGTTCCAAACGGATAAACATCAAAGGCATCATTCGTCCGATCGAAATTCCGACAACGTAAAGAATTATTTATGGCCAGCGTTACTGCAATTCGGCAATTGTGTACAAAAAGCAGTTGTCGTGACTAGCTAGATAGTATTGGATGTTCATGAATTGTATAAATAGTCTCTGTATTATCTTTTTGGTATTAAAGGTTTTTTTTTTTTTACATTCGTATCGTTTAAATTGATAATTCTTGGTTTGCTTATCGTCTTTGTCTAAGTAAGATTTAACATACACTATATTTTGGTATGATATATAAAGTTAAATTAAACAAATGTTGCTTTGAGAATAAGTAAACATAATCCGAAAATAACTTTTTTTTATTTCCGGATTTTGAGGGGTAATATTTTGTAAGAGTGTAACCGAAAAATATCTTACTTCAATAGTTTCAGAAATTAAATTATGATTACACGTTCATAAATTTTTAATAGATGCATGTATATCGTTAAAGCATCCTTCTCCAATGTTTCGTTGCTCTAAATTTCCATCGGATCAGTTCAATACGAGCCTCACTTTATTATAAATAACATCGTGCACACAAAGCGGTAGTTATCGAAGGGTCAACACATTAATATCGATTGTAGAAATATGATTTAATGATATGTACTTTATTCGCACAGTTATCTACATACCATGTACGTTACTGATAGTGCAAATGTATTAAATAGATCGAGGAGTACAATGTTATTGAAATTATTAGGCAAACACATATGAAAACAAACGAGTTATAAATAAGCCGTGCTGATATTGAATAAACCGTTAATGATTTTGATTATTGCAGCTGCTAATTGGTTGTGGCGTTTTAGATATTTTAAGCATTTTTCTGTACTTTATCGTATGTTTTCGATTACGTTTTGCACTTATTACGTTATTTGGTGAGAAAATAGTTCCATGATCAAGTATGGAAATGATTTTTTGATCTTTCGTATAATTTGGACGGAAGAATATAGAATTCAGCACATTTCTTGTTACTATTATCCATATGTTTCAGTCTTTTTTTTAATCTACAAACTATTTTCTAAACTAGGTCTGTTTGAACAGTGTTAGTCATAAATTTCCGATTTTTTGAACTACAACCTACAAAACAATTGGTAGATTTTCCATTTAATCTTCAGATAATTGTGAATGAATACATGTCGCATTGAACATTATTTAACGAATGTACTCCATGCATGCCGGCACGCTAGCTCATTTTCCTGGAAGAGGCATTTTTGCAAAGATGAGTGGATTGGTCCCGAGAACCTATATCATGGCCAGCTTGAGGTTTAGATTTTAATTCACTCGATTTTATATTTTGGGGGTTTTCATAAATCATATTAATTTTATAAATTGTTCACAATCCTTTTCACAAAAAATTAAGTGACCACATTTGCAACTTGATCGAATTTACCCGCTCTTCGACAGTATCTAATCTATTGTGCCCTGATAATTTTTGAAACCATATTCTTATCTTTGGGAAAACCATGACATACCATTTTTTTCTAATTGCTTTACATTCAGCAACTCTAGAATGTCTTCATGAATTAAACCCTGGGCCAAGTAGATGGTCGTGTAGAACGGTAAATTTAAGTACGTAGATTATTCAATTTGTATCATGTAAACAATTCTGGTCAAGTCAAGTAGCGATTTGCGTTATCTGCACGGTGGACAAGCAGCTTGACTTGCCCAGTACCTGTACTATTAATTTAATTGCTTGACCATGTAGCCATATTAGTCCCCTTTTTTCTGCTGGTTTTGAATGTTGAAGTGGTTAGAAAAGGAAACTTTCCGGTTTGTTATGAAAAAGAGTGGTTGTGGAAGAAAAGTAATTCTAATTAATAAGCTTTAAACGTGCCTTTGGCCTACAGCTGTATAATTTGTTTTCACTGCTTCCTTTCGCTTGCTTTAAATCTCCAATTTATTTATTTCTCTTTTAAATCATCTGAGATGGCTTCCCTCCATTTCCTTCTAAGTCTACTTTCTTCCTTTTCCGTTCCGGTTTAATTTAACCTATTGTTTTCACTATCTTTTCTTCTTTCATTTTTTTCTAAATATCCGGCCTATTTTAATCGTCTTGCGTTAACTAGATCACTGATCTTTGGTTCCCTTATTGGTTCGACGCAATATTTTTCTCTCCCATGTTTCTTTGTTTATATTCTTTTGTTCATCGCTCATGTTTTCGATCCGTATAATAAAGTTGGCATTAGGACGGTTTTATATACTCTTAGTACACTGGCTCCCCTCGTTATCCTTGTATTTCTCTTTATTTCTTCGTTACATTTGTTATTAATTAATGTTCCTAAATACATGAAGCTGCTTACTTTTTTCATATTTCGTATTTTCTTCTTGGTTAATCACCGCAATAAAAACAGAAAAGCTGCCGAAGAGGCATAGTTAGAACGATGGGAATGAAAGCTTTTGGGGTTACGGAGCTAAAACAGAAAATAAAGATAATCAGAACGATATGCAACCAGGAAGCAGTGAAAATTAAAAAGTTAGAGAAATCTGGGAATTAAGTCAGCGAATATTTATGTTCCGATGAAATAAATGCTTATCACAAAGTTGATAACGAAGGATACCCAATCCCGATACCATATCCACTTCTCAGGACTTCTAGAATCTTCTTCTAAAGCGCCTAACAATTCATCCAAGGGATGGTTTCTTAAATTAATTAAATCACAATGCGATTTGCAGGCAGGTCTATAGACTCACTTGATTCAATAGGTACTTTTTTTTTACTGAAACGCGTTTTCAAGCTGTAATAGAGTCAAAAGCCAAGTGGAATAAAATCATACAATTCCGGAGGTAAGTTACTTTTCCACCTTAAGCACATGCGTTAGAATTATAGGATTGACTCTTTAGGTTATCTAACGTGAGTTCACCGTTCTTGAATCAATTCAGTGTCTGCTGAAATGATCTTCGAATTGGTTCAAAGTTAGTTCTATGATTGTTGGAAGGCCAATTTCCTTTGTGCATATTCCGCACGGTTCCGAACTTTAAACCTCCAAACCTCTAAATAAAGCGATCTAAACATGGCAACAACACCGGATATCATGCGGAACGCAGCTGACGTCACGCAGGGGCAATTCTTGTAACGTTTATCCTTGAAGATAATCGACATGCATTTCAAAAAATTGAAATACTTATTAAGTGATTCAGCCTTAATTAAAGATTAGTAATTTTTAATAGACGAAAAGGTGTCATGTATATTTATTAAACACAATTGTTATGATATGACTATACCTTTTCTGAATAATATTGTCATGTTTTAAGTATGTAATTTCTATAGATTTGATTTTAATTTTAGAATAAATTCCTTGCTCATTTGTTTAGAAGGCATAATATAATAAAAAAAAAAATAAATCAACATTCCATAACAGTCTTTGTTTATTTTAGAACTTTAATTTGTTTTTGGTTGAGGGAAATATCGCGATATCCCAGTGTTAAAGGCTAGGATATAAAAATATACAAAATGCAAATTGCGATAAATATTTAATTTTTAATTAGTCATTAAAAATTCATATAATTAGATGATAATTAATAATAAAATTGTATGTAAATATCAATTGTTTTAAACGCTTATAAAATATCGGAGCGATGAAAAATACTTACTTACTCGTACATACGGCAAATTGAAAACAAACGGATTACATAAGTTAATCGAAATATACTCCACGTTATCGTATTGATATCGAGTTTATGTGATTATGCGTGTTTAATATGATTAACACCTAACTGACGAACTTTAATTCTTGTTAATTAATTTTATTATTATGTGCTATGAGTAGTGTGTGGTAGAGGGAAAAAAATATATAGAAACTTAAAAATACCATCGTTTTAAAAATAGATAATCATTGAGCACCTTTATAATTTTGCCGCTGCAAATTGCTGCTACAATCCGCGCAAGAATAGTAGCTTAGTAAACGTACGACAAATATTTATTGAAATTATTTTAATATTTAACTGTGCGCAGATGTTGATTTGTTATATCGTGATAACTTTGTAAATTAGCCACATCGATAGGTGTGCGTTATTCGTTTATTAACAGTTTTATCAATATCGTTTTTACGCACAAGTGGAATCGTGTGAATCAGGCGCCTATTTCTTTCCTTGTTCGACGAAGCTGCTTTCCCCATCACTCTCCGTTCTCATTAGAGCACAACCCGTGGCGCATACGGCGGCGGAAGGCGGAAGACGCGTGTGGTTGTAATAGCAATAGCGAATAGGTGAATAGGTGAATAGAATACAACAGGGAAAGTATTGTGCTTGTGCAGTTATTCATGAGGGTTTTCCGAATGGGTGGTGAGACACACCCTGCAATCTCCTCTACTGACGTATGCCCATGTCTGAATTTTTAACTTCGAGTGAGGAATATCTACTTGTTGGAATTTAGTGGTGCATTGAACGTTGTAAGGTCATTATAACATAAGTGATAGTGTTGTACAACAGTAATAATATAATAAAACATCTGCGTTTCGTCAATTAACAATTTGTAATTAATGGAAAAGGGTCATTTACGACCCGAATCAACGGGTATTCAAATCAGACAAGCTGGAACTCATGGAATTAGAAAATATTGTCGCAAATACGGTTTATTTGAAAGCAAGAGAGGGTGAGAATACAAAGTTCACATGGAGGTTAAGGTTACCATGTTGTAAACACTGGTTATTTTAGGTGGTTCCGACACTAATAAAGGGAAAAGTAAAAAGTGGAGAAAGATATTACAATTTCCTCATATATCACAATGCATTGATCTTATTAATAAAATAGGTAAAATGTCTTTTTATCCATTAAAAACAAAACAATTCCTTTAAATTTTAAATACACTCCTGGACAAAATTAACTCGCTAGTAAGTATAATGAATGTGAAAATTTATATTTTAATTCATTTTATGGTCTACGGAGAATGTTAATAGTATGTTTTGGAACGTTTTTGGCAATTTGGAAGTAATATTAGATGTCTTTATCTTCTACTTTCGAACCAATTCTAAAGCGTCGTATATGATATTAAAGTCTATATCACTTAGAAGATCGACTGGTTTGAGTGGTTCTGAATCGGTTCAACTGCGGAAGGAAAACAAAGCCATTATGAAGTTAAACAATACCTTCTTCATGGATCATCATAAAATCTGTTGGAAATGGGGTATATCTATTTTTTCTTTCAATTTAATATGTTTATCTTTGTATGTTTCAAATATTCAATTAGGATACTTTGAAACTTGAAAATTAATCGTTCAAGGAATTTTATAGAAGTGCTAGTATTAACATTACATAGTGAGGGATATTGTTAGCGTTATATTGCTAGATTGTTTGGAATTTATTGTTGGAGCTTGGGATAAGGGCGAAAATAATGAGCAAGTATAGAAGAAGTAAATGTTTTTTAAACAATCTATTATAAGAACCAGATTAGTTAATGCAGTAATCAGAAATCGAGGAAGCAGAGCATGTTACTAATATCCAAATACTATAATTTTAAACCCTTAAATAACACAATTTGTTGCTTTTCATTAATTTACTTATTTAAAAAACTATATTTTTTTTGTAATTTAAAATTCCTTCCACATCGTAATCCGATAAAATTTACAAATGGGATAATCATTTGAATATGGAGGGAGTATAATTTTGTCCAGGTGTATAATATCCAATTTTGATACTTAATATTAAAACAAAACAAATGAAAGTAATCTTATTACTTAGATTTACGATATGAATATGTAGTGGATCAACAACCAATCGGAAAATTATTGTTCCGACAATGGTGTGAAGCTAAACGTACAAGTCTACATCGTTGCATAAAGTTCTTGGAGGATGCCGCTCGATATGAAGTGGAAACGGACGAGCAGCGTGTGGAGCTGGCCGAAACAATTAAGAAGGAGTTTATGTCGGGAAATGGAGGTAGCGAGTGTCTATCATTTCCCGAATTGGCCCTTCAATTCTCGGCTAGTGATAAGCTTACGAATGGACATAAAGACTTATTTGCTCCATGTGTACAAGCTGTTAAAACCCGTCTGGCAGGTGAGCCATTCAGGGATTTTGTTAAATCAATGTACTTTCATAGATACTTACAATGGAAGTGGTTAGAGACGCAGCCGATCACGTACAAGACATTTCGGATGTATCGTGTTTTAGGGAAAGGTGGTTTCGGAGAAGTTTGTGCCTGTCAGGTGAGTACAAATTAATTGAATATTTTACAAGGTATTACGAACGTTTTTATCAATGTCAATGGCTTGGCGAATATATAAATAAATTCTGCACTATATTGGGGTTATTTTTTATTAGAGATACATTTTATTTTACTCCAGTAGTTTTGAAGATATTAACAATTTAAAGAAAGATCAATTTCATTACAACATTGACGGAAAATGAAATTCCACGGTACACAGCAAGTATGCTCAGGCTGTTCTACGTCAAATGCTGAGGAGAACAAAATTCGATGGATATCAACTTCTCTTTTAAATGAAACGTCCTGTATATTTTTAAAGATTTGTAATAGTTTGAGTAATACTTAAAACTTTTTGCTGCACTTATCTGTTATAATTTAATAAATGTTGAAATTTTTCATTAAATTAAATAATTGCTTTTATTGATAATTATCCGAATAGCTGTGGAACATGCTCTATAAAGGTGAGCCATTTAAGTATGATAATATGATGTTACACACCTTACAGTAGCTGTCTACTATAAGATTCAATTTTTGTTCAATGTTGTCATGAAATATAAGAATGATTATAAACAGCTACAAAACAGAATTTTTTCTTTATAAAGTGTAAATATTTTCAAAACAATTAGATTAAGGTAAAATGTACTTGGAATAAAAAAAATTCAAAATGTAGCGTAGAATGAAGAAAATAATGAAATACAGGATGTTCTTAGTAGCACTACATTTCAGACCTTTTTTCAACTTTTTCTTTTTCTTCTTAGGAATGTCAAATTTGAATATGTTATAGCAGCATGTGTAATTGACATGATTATTTTCAACAGTTTTAAATCTGTGGTTTTGAAGTTAATAGTAGAAGATCAACCTTAACTTCGGCATTTTCGTGGTATAACTACTCTCTCTTTAGATTTGGAGCTAAGTTAAGTTATTTTAATGAATAGTTGGCTGGAAGAGCAGATGCCATCTCGGTGGTAGCCTGAGCTCCCCGTAATTTCTTGTATTTTTCTTCCCTTTTGATGTGTGGCATCTTATTTCTTTTTCTGTTATATACATGTATATAAAATGTTACATTTATCATTATGTATATCTTATGGAAATAAAATTAGTAAAATTATTATTTACGGATAAACGTTACGGATAATACGTTAATATATTCGGTCACCGGTTGATGATGAGGACCATTCGTGTCCTCGAAACGGCCGTCCCGGACTAATTATTATATTACTATATAATAAATTAAACTTGTGTGGTGCGGAGGGTGCCGATACTTATGTGTTGTTAATATGTGATGAAAAAATAATACAATAAAACAGAACACTGAACTTAGTAAAGTTCCAAATAAAACGGATTTATTTTTAATGTTAATGAATAGTAATTGATTCTCAACTAAGCTTAGGTTAAACTTCAAAAGCCCTCAACGGATCAATGAATTTTAAATTTTCATTCTACGTCCGAAAGTTTGAGTGCTATCTTACATGGATATGTTATATAAAGGGATGGCAGTTTTTTCTTACAAAGCAACTGAGTGATCTTTAAAAACAGCATTTAGAGGACTTTCAAAGAATGAACCAATAAGCGTTTCTTTTTTCAGTACAGCTGAAGAAGTACTTGAACTTATATCTCCTTAAACAGGACTACGTATCCCATTGTATAATTCAGATATATTAGATCTATTAAGAAAATAGTAATTGAATCTGTTTGAGATGTTCAGTAATATCGTGCAGGCTTCACAAACTGCATGGAATACACCCTGTAGCGGTTCGCTAATCACCCGTTGGGAATCTTTGCTCTACACGATCACCCTATGAAGTTACAACTATTATAGATGCGTATTCATAATTACTATGTACCTCCTCCATATATATAAAATTTTAATTTTATCTTTGTTCAAGGAATAAATGGACTTTGTCAAACTGTTGACTCACTCTGTATATGTTAATTACTTTATGTATTGTAGTTTCTTATTTGTATTATTCAAGGTCTTAAGCATATCAGATATATACATCCTGTCTTTGTTCTCTTCATTTTTCTGAATTAACTTTGACGGCAAATAAGACCTCCATACCTAGAAAACAAAAACATATTCTTAAAGGTAAGGTTCTACCAATAAATGTTAATTTCATATGGATTACATACAAATAATGATTTTAGAAACTTGAAAAATCATTAGTGGGTTGATTTTTTTTTAGATTCGTATTTAAATTTCACGTATATTCCCTGGATGTTAAAAATTACAATTAGAAGGGGAGTTTAATAGATTACGAAATGATATGTTTTTATTATGTTCTGTTAAAATTTTTGAGAGTTGGGGATCATTTTATCAACAATTTTTTTCTTTGTTTTTGTTTTTTTTTTTTTTAATTAGAAAATCATTATTTTTAATAAAAAAAAATGACTATTTAGAATGCAATTTAAAAAAGATTATCTTGCGAGTTCAAAATTATCTCACTGACACTGTTGTTAAAGATAAACGATTATTAAGAAAGAAAATGAAAGAAAAATTTTTATATACTCTAAATAAAATATATTGTTTGTTTTATTTTGTACTTTCTTCATGTACCCAATAGGGTTCACTAAAAGTTTATGTTGCCCTACTATTTGCCTATATTTGTATATGCTAATTTTTTTGTTTTTTTTTGGTACCCCTCGTTGCATCATTCAAAAATTAATATCTCAGTGGATAATTAAAATGAAAGTTTCAAATTTGAGCTATTATTAAACCAGATAACAATCTGTCAAATGATTCGAGATACATCACCTCTTCTTTGGAAACAACGCGTTACTTTTAGGTACCATAGGTAACAAAGGGTTAAAGATAGGTATAAGGAATGTTAATATTTACTTACCATCGATATATTCTTGTATAAAGTGTTCCCTTAAATTATTTATTTGCATTTGAAGATATGACACTTTGCTTCGCATTTTTAAACACTATATCCTAGACAGTGATGTATCTCAAACCGTTTGATAGATTGTAGTTTGGCTTAAAAGTAGGTCAATTTTGGAACTTTCACTTTAATTAGTGATTGAGATATTAATTTTGGAATGATGCAATGAAAGTTACTAAAAAACAAAAAAAAAACAGTATGAACGAAACCAATGAAAAATGATGTATTTATGGAAGGAGAATACAATAACGTAAGAAAATTTGATAAAAATATTTTATCTTAATAGATCCGATTGAACAATTAATAGTCATCGAATGTGAGATATGGACAAATAGTAGAACATCATAAATGATGATTTAATGAACTAGTCATGTAAAATAGCCTGTATATTATCCAATTATTTAATAAAAATCGCAATCTAGTAGCTACTTGTATAAACTAAATAAAATTTAGTTTAATTAGCGTATTTACTACTTACATAGAAGACTGTCTACGTAAAACAATATTTATCTAGTGACATTGCTATAAGGAGATTGGTAAAAAATAAAAAGCAAGCGAGTTTCACATTTCGTATTCTTGATACTAACCTTTGAGTGTGTTTATTTCATGCAGACGTATTAGGAAATAATATAAAATAAGATGGTTTTGTAAACATGACAAGAAAAATAACAGAACTTCAAAAGCTATCATCGAAGAAGATAATTTAACCTTAGGTATGATAACTGCTCGAGTATGAAAATAACAGACGTCTTCCAATTTTGCAATTCTCTATCATTTGATTCATTTTTTAAGCGAAAATAAACTGTGAAGTTAAAATTTGTCTGTCTAGATTAATAAAAAATTTCCATATGATGTAGACTTTTATGCTGTACACTAAGGTGACCCGTTTTATTTGGAATGCAGTGTATATATGGTTTTATATTTTTTTTATACCGTGCGCGAAAGAAAGGCAATTTTCAATATATTAACCATTCAAGGTATATCTAGTTTAATTTGAAATTGCGAGCTCGGTGCTATACGATACGTTTATCGCGACATAAGATATAATTTAGAATAACAAAATTCTTTACGGTTGAGTTTACATCGTACAAATAGTGAAATATTGAGTTTGTTTATACACGATAAAAAACAAAACTTTTCATTGTGCAAAATAGATACCACGAATGTTAAATATCAGTACAGTATTAAAGGTATACAGGAGGTGGCTGGATATTCTAAATAAAATCAGAACGCTTAATTTTGGTATGTCTAACCAATGTAACCCGCGCGTACTTCTTGTTACTGTTATGTTACTTCTATCCTAGAGGTATCGACTTGTAGACATATACCGGGTCTCGGATCCCCCAAATAATTTGTAAGCAGTTACTTTTATAAAAAAAAAGTTTCTAGTGAAAGTTTTGACACAAGAAAGGGACCATACAGTAGTGGTTGTGGGTGAACGCTTGAAGGTCATAGGAAAGTCAAGTTAAGTTTTTTTAAGTGGAACATGATATTTTTTTCTCACATATTTTTAAAAAAGCATTCAATCCAAAATAAAAAAGTACTATATCTTGCAAAAATAACAGAAATAAAGAACGAAGAAGCAATCAGTAGCAATAAATGCTACGGAAAAACTCCTAAAATCGTGGAAATGGAGAGAAGGGGCACGCCACAGAGAAAGGGTGGCTTCTTTTAATCTGGAAAAGTTGACATAGGTTCGTTAAATTTGAGACCGTTTTAAAATAAAATAAAATAGAATATAAATACAAATTATGTTTTTTACGATATCTAGCTTTCTATATAACAGTTATACTTTGCCGAACTTAATTTCTTTTGGGTATAAAGTATAAGATATGCCTCGAAATCTAATGATAAAACTACCTAACGATTCTTTGAACAAACTGTCAGTTTCTTCAGAAGTTTTCTAAAAACCGTGGAAGGCTAATATAAAATTGAATAACTTATCTTACTCTACTTGGCTAAAACTGCGAAATAAAATAGTTGCAACTCAAAACACTCATAAAATGTTATAAAAAAGCTTAAACCATTTTTTTTTTCAATAAATAATATTTTTGTGGATTTTCACTAGTAATTCAGGTATATACCTAGATATAATTTCCTTAATTATACTTTATTACAGGCAATAAAATGGGATTAGTAATTGTTGATCGATTGTTTATTATTAATTTAGTCTTAGTTTAAATTATAATTTACCTTCATATTTACAAATTACCTTTTCTGAAACGCACACAAATCTAGGATTATTAATTTCTGCTTTTTTTAATTAACAAATACTAGAAGCATGTCTGACTAGCAACTTGTGACAGAATGTTATTTATAGTTTGCATGTTTTATTCAGCTGCGTGTGGATGGTGTGATAACACCGATGTGCATACATACATGTAATAAACCAAGAAGACAATTTTTTAATTAAAAATTGACGTATAGCAAAATATTTCACTGGTCAACGATTTTGCAATGAAGTGACGTCACTTCATTGGAATTTGAATAGAAAACATAGAAACATTCAGGTAGGTTAGAGTATCCGCGCATTTCGCACCATAGAAGTTATTCGCTTAGTTCGGATTTCTATTGTCAATCGAAAGCGAGACCGGATGGAAAGGGATGTGATAAAGCCTATACTGGACAGACGATATAGGCGATAGACAGCAGATTCAAAGAACATATAGCTCATTACCGCTATGGAAGAATCGAGTTTCCTTTGGATTTTAACGAGAAGATTTTTCTGCTACAACACAAAAAATTACTTAAAATTAGAAATTCTTAACGTAATATGCGAAAAGTATTCCGTTTGCTCTGGTGCCGCTTTTCTGTTCTCGGAAATACCTTTCCTTATCGACCTTCCTATGTTTTCACAGCAAAAGTCTAAGTGAGAATGGAGAATCTGTACAGGGATGTATTGCGGTAAGCAGCGCGAAATGCTCGAACCATATCAACTAGTGAAGTTTTGTAATTATCTGGTCTCTTGTGTTTTAAGAAACTGGTGCAATTGATACTAACGCTGTTTTCTCCCGAACTGTTGATTTGGTTTCAAAAGATCCATGACTTACTATTTTTCGTACTTCTTTTAGTATTTCTTTTGCTATATTTAGAAACTGCTTTCGAAAGTATCTGAAACTCGGCAACTTCGCGATCTAGTGCTTTAACAACGCCCGTTCTTATTAGTCCTAGTTGTATGCGTTTCTTATCACGACTGCCTCAAAGATTTGGTGTATACAAGTGCAATAATTTCCAAAAATAATTCAGGAATAGTATTTGCACTTTGTTTTCTTCAACAAAATATACTTGTTTTCGTAAGTTTCCTTCGTAGAAACAGCGTAATAATAATCTCCACGAACTGAGGTCATGCTGTACTCTGAAAGCTGCAAAAAGTTTATAAATATTACTGCAGTAGACCGAATTGCCTTCCATGCTGTAGACAGTAATAACTGCATTTTCTCCGTCACCAGAGCTAAGCCAGTACTTTATTTGATAATAAAAATGCCGTTTATTGGGCAATAAAAAGCATTTTAACAACTACTTACAATTAGTAGTAGGTATACTTTCAATACACACTCTAACTGTTAATTGTGGATAATATCTCTTTTCGAAAATGTTAATTAACGATTGATAAAAGCAATAATTACCACACCAATATAAGCGTTTGTTGTTTAGAGGTAGCAGGTAGCTGGTACGATGAAATGATTTCATTTTTTTAAACAAATTTACAATATTGCAGCTTTTAAAAACAGCTATATCTAGATGGCAGAAGTAACGTTTCTTTCTATTAAATTTCGCGGATAATTTAAGTTAGTAGTTCCGGCAATAAAAGGCATATTTGTATACATCACGGTAAAAAATTGGTAAATATGGCTTTTATTGCCGGAACTACCAACTTGAATTATCCGTGAAATTTAAAAAATGGTGCGTGGGTTGCCTTTCATATCATGATCTTAATGATTAACACAATCTGCCTGACGATTAAATAACTTTTTTTGTAACATAATAACTGGAAAAAATAACTATTTTAAAACGCAGCAGGAACAACGTCCGCCACTTGCATTAACTTATTTTTGGAGTTAGCCGAATTTAATACGGGAACAAGGCAGGCGCCATCATATTCTTTACGGCGCTACTTTATTTAACATCTTCCACCCGATTTCGTTTGACATTGCAGCAATATACTACTCATATCGCCTATTTTACTCAATTTTTTACTTCTGGCAAACCATGAAATCATTTACACCAAGTTCCTAACTAGTTGCTCTAACAAAAATTATAGTTGGATTTAACATAAAGTATTGGTGTCGCATATTTTAGTATGCCTACTGCTATTTTAAATATATATTTTTCTCTGTGCATACAAGAGGCTAAGTAATTAGCATAATAAATACTAAGGATATAGGAACCCATTAAATCTGATTCGGGATGATTGACAACCGAAATGCTATTTTTATTCAAGTGTTGGTACTTCCGAGTATTCTAGTTTCATATTCAGAATTGCAGTGGATAGCTATGTTTGGCGATTATCAATTACCGAAGTAGGTTAACGCTCTTATGTATAAAACAGGAGCTTATTAAAACTGAAATGTAATATGGTATGGTAATGAATTGCTTTAACGAGTTTGAATTTTGCTGTTGATGTACACTACCTCTACCTCTCATAAATTTAATCTTAATTCAAAAATTTAAGAAAATCGTAAAATAAAACAAGTTGGTTAATCTATTGTTTTACTTCGGTTATTTCCACCGATATAACGGTCTTTAGCATATATTATTGCTTTGCAATAGCCTGTCTAACTAGGTTTTATGCCAGTTGGAAGTGATTTTCATGATTTTCGGTCGAAATGGTGCTACATCAGTTCAATAGGTTTGTGAACTGGGTTCTGTGAAGGCCGCTCCATTAATGTAAGAATATCCGCGTTACTTCCGCCAAAAAAATCTTGACTCGTTTTGCAGTATAGTTACGATCGATACCGCTTTGAAATAATAATTATTCGCCGATTATTTCGCGTTCTTTGTTCTTGCAAAATGTCATTGTTCCGCCGATTTTAAATAATGTTTCAATTCGAGCATATTCAACGCAACCCCCAAACCACAATATGACCATCTCCATATCTAACATTACTTTTATTTGGTCTCAAACTCGGTAACTCGTAAACACTCAACGTTTGCCACAAAGTAGGCCAAATTCCGATTCTTTGAACCACAACACTGTCTTCCATTGGCCTTGCGTCCAATTTTCGTAGTGTTTAGCCCATTTGAAGCTTTTCTTTTTCTGAGCATTCGATAAGCAGGATTTTCAAACTGCTATGCGTCTTAAACCAGCTTCTAGCGAACGGCGTGACATTTTACTGCGGAAGGTTAATTGGTATGTTTGGTGCATACTACTCAGAAACTCTCTAATTCTCGTGCATTATAAAGGTTTGGATACGTTTCGTCAAAAATAGCCTGTGGTCTGGATGCCCTTTTTCCGGTTTTGCTCGTGAATTCTAATGTAATTCGGAATTATTAACCCAGTTTTTTTTCAATAAAATTAGTAAAAAAAAATTCTTTTATCCATTTAAAAAAGAAGATACTTGTAAGTTAAAAAAACATTTTTTTATTTTACAAGTTAACTCGGGCATGTGTACTAAATTAAAGTTAATTATGGCTCCGCTCCAGTTAACACGGGGCTGTGCGTTATGAAACATAGTGGATTAGCAATTACACTAGCATTTAACTTAACTATATCCATCGGTACTTCATTGTATCCATAGCTATGTTTATTCCTCATAGATGAGCAAATATTTATCTGTGACCGGCTCTACAGCCATCAAACGAGTATTATGTAGAATATTAGATATGTTTTCGGTGGTCTCGCTTTGTTGTACTTGTAATAGTGTATGTCAATTTTTAAATCTATTCAAGCTTTTGCCGGTAATTTCATTAAAGATTAACACATGCATTTGTTCTTTTTTGTCTGAGTTTTTTATTCTATTTTCATATCTAAGGTAGATCTTTGATTAATTCATTATACTTTTTTTTTAATTGTGTGTATATATTCATGTATTCACATGCCTCACTGTTAACTACGTTGTATGTATGTACTGCATTTCTTTATTTTAATACGTTCAATAGGAAAAGTACCATCAAAAAGATTTAAAAACTTTGACTGAAGTTCATCCACTGTTTATTTTCAATTTCACTTTCAATATTAAAAACATTATTCCATGTTTTTTATTTATGTCTAAGTTTATACATATATTATCAATGCAAGTTTTACTGTTTGCAGTGATTCGTGTGTAACCAAATATTGTTCGATATAGACCATAAGAATTAAATAAGTCTATACGCTACAAAAGTTATTTTGTTTTCGTTACAAACTATGCTTAAGATATGTTATAGTTTTGTGAGAGAGATACAGCTCAAAAATTTGTCTAATGTTACAGGTTCGAGCGACAGGGAAGATGTACGCGTGCAAGAAATTGGAAAAGAAACGAATAAAGAAAAGGAAAGGAGAGGCGATGGTGTTGTTAGAGAAACAGATCTTGCAAAAGATCAACTCCAGATTCGTAGTGAATTTAGCGTACGCTTATGAGACTAAGGACGCCTTATGTCTTGTACTTACAATTATGAACGGTGGTGATTTAAAATTTCACATATACAACATGGGCGGGGAATCCGGACTAGATATCAATAGGGCGAGGTTCTACGCTGCCGAAGTTGTGTGTGGATTGGACCACTTACATCAACAGGTATGTAGAGCGTTTGATTTCGTTAACGTATTTTAATTTTTACAATGCACAAAATTAGAAACTAAAAATAATTACAATAATGACGTTATTGCACATATTTTCCTTAAAATTTTAACTTTAACTTTTGAGTAGCGAGTGTACAATGATAGCATCATGTTGGAGCAGCAGATTGTTAGGACAGTTTGCTAGAATAATAAGTATTCACGGAATTGCCTTAAAAATATTTGAAATGTATTTTTCTGAAAGATTGTGTTTTTCACAAGAATATTTACAGTAAGGCAGCGTCGGCAAAGATGGGGGTTCCTCAGGGCAGTATTTTGGGGTTTATATTGTTCCTACTGTATGTAAATGGTTTACCGCGAAATGATACCACGTTTCTAATGAATCTATTAGTGTTTGTTTCCTTTCTACTTTCAACAGCTGTCTGTTTCCAGTTTCTTGTTGTTTCTAATTACTGAATCATATAGGAACGGGAGTTTGTTGTTCACTTCTTCTTCTACTGTAAATTTAATGCTTTCGAATTTTGAATCAAGTATCGCGATAAATTCTGGAATAGTGATTTCTTGAATATCAAAAATCACGAAAATGTTATGTACATACCTAAGACAGAATATAGGAAAAATACATAATAAAGTTCTCTCGTGAACAAAATGGCTAAAAAAGGAGTGGCTTTTCCACCACTATACCTTCTAGTTGTTCATAATACTTGGCATCTATTTTGATGCATGTATGCATCTTTTGCATTCCGCAATGTTTACATCATCAATGTTATGAAGTTTTAAAAACTTAACCAAATATTCTCTTGTTTCTGTAATCGGTACGCCGAAAAAGAGTGAACAAACATCAAACGATACTAAAGCTTCCCCAGCTTCTACTTCAATATTATTTACTTTATTTACCAAGTCTAGGGAGTCTTCTTATTTTGATAGGTAAATGTTTGTATTGCTTTATTGGTCATTTAGTCCAAAATGGTCTTATAGATTTTTCCGGTTACTTTACTAGCATAAATGGTAACATGGTGTCGTATTCTCGAGACACCTCTCAAAAACAAGTTATACAATTCACACTTGCATTATGTGTTAGGTACAAAACGTAACCAAAAAAAAAGAACCTGTAAAACATGTGAGAACAGAATTTATTGCAAATGCAGTTAACAATGGTGTCACTGGCGACATTACGTTAGCATTCCAGGATGTATGTGTACTTGCCTCCATTTTATCAATGTAAAAAAGATCGAATGATGCGTTCTATTAACTGTTGGTAACTTGCATTTTAAAACTAAGCATCATCATCTACACTTATAACATTTTACACGTAGACGTTAAATGAAAGAAACCACTTTAAACGATGACATTTACAACTAGTAGTTGACATTCTAATTAGATGTATTTCTTCAAGGATCTGTCAATTATCCGATCTGATTTTTTTTCTTAAAATTAATGGAGTTTGATCTTGTTTGCAAGACTAATGAAAGATGACCAAACAACTGAAACCCTTATACAATTCACTACATACTTACGACAAGGACGCGATTAACAAGTAGCAATATGGAGCGTGTTTACTATATGTGAAGTACAAAAACACGCAAAACATCCAAGTTAATCTTACGACTCATTACAAAACCTATCTAACCTATTCAATAGCACGTTGAAACGATTTAGTAATCTTTCAACGGATGCTGCAGGGAATCGCCTTTATAAAAACGTATTCAATCAATTGACGTCAAACAAGCCATATGATATTTAAGAAAAAAACAACGATGATGTCACACTGTATTTCATTCGTAGAAAAAATAACGAGATACGCCACTTAAATATTAGAGATCTTTTATAGAAGTAGTGTTTAATTAAACACCGTAGATTTGTGACCTTCGTTTCATTTATAATTCATGTTTAAATTAACTTTATTTGATTTTATTCTGTTATATTAACTCCGGGGGAATTAAAATATCATCGATTCTATACGTAAGCTTCAAAATTTCATTAATTCATAGCGAATTAAGAATAATATTGATATCGTCTACCTATCACCTTGTAATTTACAAATTTAGGTTGTCGAAGAGAGCCTTAATTTTTGACTGCATAAATAAGAACGTTAAGACACCATGAAAGGACACAACCTTGGCCCAATTACACCAAAAACGCAACGCCAAAACTGCGGAAATATCATGTAAGAATTACAGGTATTTGGACGATATATACATAAATAATTCAATAATTGTTTACTTGAACATATGGTATAAGACAAGTCACAACCGGTGAACATGCTCTTGCTTAGAAACATTAACAAATTTTTTGTCCTAAAGACGAACAGCCTTTTTTAGGCGTCATTTCTTTTTGTTTCAAGCAGCTCCCACGACTTTGACTCATCAACTAACGTTTAAAGCAAATCGCGAGCACTGCACAAATGCAAAGGGGAATCCCAGGAACATGCTACTTGAGATCCAAAAACGTCTATGTTGACACTTCTATCTGGTTCTAAATAAAACAAGAAATTGTAACCTCTTTCGATTTTGGAAAGTTTTGAAAGGATGTGGGTATCCTAATCGGCACTTGGATATTGAACAACTGACCGTCTAACATGGTTGAAATTCACAAAAGTATCTTTCAATGCATGCGCAATTACATTACCGCAATATTTTTGACGAATAACGCATTTTTCATGTTGCCTTGAAACTTTTCAGACTATCCTCATACCTATTTCAATTGTCGTATTTTTTGTTTTAATTACGTTGGTTAGTAGATAAGTTAATATTAAATATACACGTTTATTAAACATATTTTGTTTAAAAGATATCCCCAATGCTGTTACCATAAAATCATTATGACAACGTGAAGTATATTGGTTAATTTTAAATTTCATACGCTGTGAGTACTAGCCTAAAGCAAAATCGGGCCGCATTTCACTCGTCTGTCTCGAATAAATTGATGGATTTCATTTCCTGTTTATTGCCGATCTCATTCTTCTCAATCGGAAACGAATGCCGTCACACGTCGAGATAAAAAGCTTCCGGTCAGTGATTATATTGTGGAAGTGGCATTGATTATAAAAAAAAATTACCTTGGTATCGATTGACGTCTGCTAGGAATTTAAAAAACGTAAACCGTTATCATAAACGCATGTACAGTACAACCTCGCTAATCCGAACTGATTTGGAAAATTATTTGGCTGTATTAATCATACTCAACATGAGGATTAGCTCATAAATGGTTGTACAGCTTGCTATTCCCATTTCGAATCTCCAATGAAATTATTAGGCATTGATCCTTTTCTGAAGTGCTCAGGTTCAATTCTGTACTCTCCTGTACACTCCCTAAAGTTTGTTAATACCTTAAAATCGTCCTATAACCATGACAGGTGTTCATTCATTGGGGATTATGTTCGGACACTTAAAGAGTATTAATTTTGCAAAAGAAAGCATTGAGAATTATGTTTAGTCTACCTTATTGCTAGTCGTACAATAATATTTTGACACTTCAATATTTACATATATGAATGTCTACGTTTTGTTTATAATGATAATGACAAATTTAATGTAAACAAGTATAATGCGTAGCTACTCTACACGTCATGACAGTTATTTACTTCCACTATACAAAATTTCAGCACAATTTGGAGTATATTGGTGTAAATTCTTTAATAAACGACCGTTGGCCATAAGGAGAATAAATAAGAGTTCTTATTAATTTAACATTATTTGCGGTACATTCCTTTCTTTTTTTTTATTATACTTATTTCTCGCATGTTTGTTCTTTTTTCCTGGTAAAACGTGTTTCTGAAATAAATCCCTTCACCCGTAGAATTTCTTCTTTGGTCCTCTCTCAAATTATTCTGCAACTCCATTGTCCATCATATCGCTTTGAAAAGATCGGTAATTTCGCGCATTTTCTCATCACGATTGACTTGATGAGCTTTAGTATTCTTCCATCTACATTGGGTTACAGTTTCTTCCATGACTGTGGAATAAGCACCTGCCCACAGCTTGTAGCCAAATATGAAAGGCTTACCCCTATTGAACTGTTTTGTAGATTGGCGTCCGAAATCTGGTATCTGTACAATTATCGGGGCAATTGAGACCAAATTTTACATTTAATAGTAATAATAATCGTTTATTGCCTAAGAGCCCAAAAGCCAATTACAGGATAAATCTATAGAAATAGAGAACGATAAAAAAACAAAACATACAGTACAATAACCCCCATAAAAAATATGCTGAAAGTATACAGTACAACAAAGGCACTATATTCCAAAGGGATAGGGAAGAAAGAGGGGCAGTAAGTGCAAGTAAGTAGATGGATGTCCAGACTTACAAAAATTGATCAAGATTCTGCTTATTTGTGTTTCTCATCATGGGATTAAAGGAATTTTCACCTCAACACTAATACTTCAGAAATACATACATTTAGGGAAAGTTACAACTCCAATTCAAAATTGTATGCGGATAATCGTTATTTTTCATTTAAAACCGGTTCCATATCACGAGTAAACATTCGAATGCTTTTTTCAATTTTTAATTTAGATGTCCTTTTAGAAGGCCGATGGGCACATCCAGGTTAATGAATTATAACCATTTATTTAGGCAATGCACTCTCGTTGTTTTTGTTCTTTTACTACTTTTCCAATAACGTAAAAATATACACGGTGTTCTATTTAAGAAAGAAAGAAATTTGATACCGCTTTTAATGGTCAAATTGGAAATAGAAGTATATCTGTGTGTCTTCTGCATTATTTAAATTATTTACTTCGGTATGCGAAAGTCGAAAAACACATTTTTTTTTAATTGAATTACTGTTCGTAAAACGCAAAAAAAAAAAAGATATAAACTACTACATATACATAAATTCAAGCAATCTCCAATTACATAATTATACAGCTAATTATAACTTAAATAAATAAATGAATACCGGTTGTATACGTAAAACACAACAAACAAGCCTGCCCCACATTTAGCAATAATTGTTCGTTTTATCATTAATCTCATACGACCAAAAATTGCAAACAATATTCAGCCAGAATGCGAGGTTGTCAATTAATTTATTTATAAGCATTTGAGCTTGATTACATTGTACGCCATACTTGAATATCTAAGCACACAAATCTTTTTTTAATACAGATTTATTTATTAATTTGGTTTTGGATGGTATTGTTATTCGTTTTCTAGTGCTATAAAAAGAAATATTTATATGTATTTGACACGAAAAACCGCAAGTTTGTGATTTTATATACTTTCCGAATTGTTTGGTTATTGTGGTTAACCAATATTTCTGTTGCAGAAAATCTGCAATCTGCGGTCCTGTTCATTTAATTAAACATTTACCTTCATTCTAACAATTTTTCTCTAAATTCTTTTAATTTTAATACACATACAGCAATGTGAGTATGTTTTAGACCAGTAGCACGTAAAGTGATTAAAAGCTGGAATTAGGAAGCTTAATTAAATTAAAACATTGGTTAGCATGTCGATATTAGTATAAGTTAGAAATATAAAAAAAATATTAATATTTCGTATGGCCTCCCTTAGCTTCACGTAGAGCAGTAATTTCGGAGCTGTTCATATAATTTTGACACCAGTACACTCTTAAACCCAAGGCACAGTCGTAGCAGTAGACTACGAGGTCGGATGGGTCCAAAAACGGCGAAGAATCGGCAGGGAAGGCAACAGTGACTGTTTTCAAGTGAAACACTGTTAATCATCTGTCTTGAAAAGGGAGAAACAATAACAGGGGCATACTGTGCATCATTACTCGATAAGCTGAAGGCAGAAATTGCGGGAAAACAGCCACAATTGAAGAAAAATAAAGTTTTATTTCGCCAAGACAATATTCTCTCACACTTCAATGGTCGCCATTGCAAATATTTACGAATTGAAGTTAGAATTAATAGACGACCCATCCTACTCATTAAATCTAACTCCCAGTGACTTTTTTCTTCGTTTTTCCTAGGCTCAATTTCGGTCGAAGGACAGGGAATTTCATCGAATGAGGAAGTGGTCATATTCATAAATGCTTCTTTTGTAGACAAATATGCCATCTCCTATTTGGACGGATCAGGCTTAAGAAAACTGTGTTGATTTACAAAGAGATTTATGAGAAATAAAACTAAATTTTACAACAAAAGCACTTGTTTCTGTTTTAGAATGGTTAGATTTAAATGCAGATGGTCTTCACTTTCCTCTTTTCATTGCAATAATCCATTTCTACAAAAAAAAAATGATTCTCTTGCGGAAATTTAAACGTATTACGTGTATGCATTAACTTGTTAAACAATCTAACATAAATTAATGTCTACTGATAAAAACGAGATACTTGTACCTATTTTCCTTCTATTTATGCAATCAAGACTTGACCTCGGCTGTCACGGCGATTTCTAGTTCGTATGTTCACTTTTAGAAGTGGTGTTTCAAGAACCAATTGCGTTTCTGATTTATTAATATAGTTCGTTGAATAGTACTGTATATGAATATTATTAAATTACTAATTGCATTTTTTCTTTTTTCCGTTTTTAGGGCATTGTATATAGAGACTGTAAACCCGAAAATATTCTACTTGACGATACAGGACACGTTAGGATCTCAGATTTAGGATTAGCAGTAGAAATACCGGAAGGAGAATCAGTTAGAGGTAGAGTAGGAACTGTGGGTTATATGGGTAAGGATCCAAAATCAAAATGACATATCAGAATTAATCGCTCCAATTCTAGCACCCGAAATTATTGACAATGAAAAGTACACGTATTCTCCGGACTGGTTTAGCTTTGGATGTTTGCTGTACGAAATGATCGAGGGGCAGGCCCCGTTTAGGGCGCGTAAAGAGAAAGTTAAGCGCGAAGAAGTAGATCGTAGAGTTAAGACAGAACAAGAAAAATACTCGAATAAATTTAGCGAAGATGCCAAATCCCTGTGCCAACAGCTATTAGCTAAAGTTCCTGTTCAAAGGTTAGGTGGTAAGAACAGCCGTAACGGTGCGAGCCTTATCAAGCAGCATGCCTTTTTCCAATTGGTGAATTGGAGAAGATTGGAGGCTGGAATGGTTGACCCCCCTTTCGTACCGGATGTAAGATTTTTATTTTTTGTATCGAACGCTTCGGGAAGTGACTTTTTTAACGTTTTCAGCCGCATGCCGTTTACGCGAAAGACGTTCTGGATATAGAACAGTTCTCGACTGTTAAAGGTGTGAATATTGATGAGAACGATTCAACGTTTTATAGTAAATTTAACACAGGGTGTGTCTCAATACCCTGGCAGACAGAAATGATAGAAACTGACTGTTTTAGGCAGTTAAATGTTTTCGGTCCTGCTGGTACGAGAAGTCCGGACTTAATACTGACACCTCCAACGACGCCTGAAAGCACCGGATGCTTTCCATTCAGAAGAAAGGTTAGTATATTCTACGGTACGTAAGCATTTTCTTCGACTAAAGCAATATACGGCGTTGTAACAGTTTTTTTTTTTCGAATAGAAATAAGCGATAGCCGTAGGAATTTTTTCACATAATAGATTTATCTTGTTGTTAGAGTAAGTGAAGAATGTTAACTTTACATACCAAAATAAGTACAAAAGGATAGCACATTTTCCGGTAGGTGATGCGGTATGTAGTTGAGATTACGAGATATAATAGTGTATAATCGCATACGCAGTAGCACAGAGCGTACAGAAAGCCTAGGCAATGCTAAAAATTGCCAATCGGTTCATCAGGAACTGCAAAAATTGTTCAGTGCGGGCAATGTATAAAGGTGGCGTAGAATATACCAATACAATGTATTCGTTATGCTTACCTTTCAACTGGTTAACTGGTTGAAAAATGTACCCTCCTAATATTCATCAAAATTATTTCTCATTAGTAGTTAAAAGTAACAAAATGATTATTTTTAGCTAAATTAAAGAGATTAAAAATAAAAATAAATCGAGTTTTATCAGATGAAAAGTACGTATGTAAAGTATTAAATTTAGTAATTCGAGTTATGAAGTAATATTACTGGTTGGAGTATAACATAGTTTAGAAATAAACATGTATATTGGAATATAAGAGCTATAATTATAAATTACAAAAATAAAATGAAATTTATTAACAATAAACCTTGATAAACATTATCTCAGCTCTTTAAGAGTATTTTTTGAGAATCTATCTATCGAATCTTGTTTCCCTACACCATCCCTATCGACAAAGTGAGCCAAACAAGAGCGCTCGCGATAACCTACGAAAAAGAAATACTTATTGTAACTAATAATGGGAATGATAAAGAAAGAAGCATTATTTTAACAAGTGGTGCACGTCATTGCTTAAGAAATTCCTAACACTTGATTTTATTTAAATTGTTATTTTCTAAAATAGATTAAGTATTGTAATACTGTTGTATTGTTGCTGCAAATATTTATTGTAAAGGATAACAACAAATTATAACTCCGCAAATTAATCTGATTCAAACTCTTCTTAGCTTTCACATGCTGTACCTACATAAAATAAATTCCATCAATTTCCTCTTTTCTATTCAATTATTCCTGTATCTTCTCCATATGCTCTATCATCTTCTATATGTCTATGGTTATTTGTTCTCGAGAGCACGTAGGTAAACCGATTTTGTGAATTTAGTTGTTCAACCACTTCCTCTAGAATCGATTTATAGCAAAATTCTCAAAATTTTAAAATCCTCATTCGTTCTTGAGATATCGCTGAACACATTGAAGTTTGATCCTAAATTACAATCTTTAGTTTTTGCCGTACAATTTGGGTGTAATTCGCCATTGGATTCTATAGAAACAAGACTATTGTTGCGCTTTTCTGTTACAATTCTATCTAGCGTACACGTAGTATCAAAAACAAAACTTGAAAAAATAGTTAAGATAATTTTACTTCTGGTTAATTTGAAGATAAGCTGAAGTCATGTTTACCGTAACGTAAATATATGCATTGTTAATATTTATTATGTTTGTTCTAGAAAAAGCCGCCACCAAGATTGCGACCAGTACCGATAAATCCTCGTTTGTTACCACAACTTACGGAAAGCTGATGCTACTCTATATCATCAATAGATCTTCACTATAATTTTAGACGTTTTGTCTTCCCAAATTATGCACAATCATCAAATTCAATTGATTAGCTAACTCTTATGATTTGTTGTAAATATTAAATATCCCTGTGTCGTAAACATGCACCTGAATGTCACGTGTTTCAGTGTACAACAACAAATATGGATATCGATTATAAAATAAACTAATGTATATGGTGTATTTGGATAGTATATTTATTGGATTGAGGTCATGGTAATAATGACACGTAATAAGCGATGTAGGGAAGTGTAATTTTCGAAATTAGAAGAAGTTTTTAACATAAGTATACAAGCTAGAGTCAAAGTTACTAGAATCTAATATTAGAATGTAACAAATTAAGACGCACATCTTCGTGCCATGCGTTTTTGTAACTTTTGCACAAGAGTTTTAATAATTAATTAATAAATTAATTAGGGTATTTTAAAACGTACTTTTATAATCTTATTATTTATGTGACGCTCTAAAAAATTACTTTTGGACAACTAACTTGTAGTAAGGTATTATGTATGTGCAATATATTTTCTTAAAAAATGTTCGATGCCGCCAAGCTCAATTCTTTGTATATAGTTTTATTTTTTTATAAAATGAACAAAAATAACAATTTGTGATTATTGTTTTAATTTTGAACAATGTATCGTACTTATTATTGTATTTCTTACTTTTTTTTTGTTCTTGTGCACTGAAATTCATTCAATTTTTTCGATTACTGTACTAGGTAAGGGTTAGCAGTCATTTTTAGAGCGTATTGTTCATGCGCACTTGGATGTTGAATTCTCTCATTCCACAGTCATAAAACGTTTATGAATAAGCATCATTATTACTTAGTACTTGATGTATTTAAAAAGACCATTATATTGTTTTATTGTGATATTTTATCTGTGTGTTTTTGTACAATCCCTTTATATATACATATTTATATACAGAAAATCTTTGTTATTTCTTTTATTTATTAAAAATGTCAATATTTGTAGTAGTAATATATACACATTTTTATCCGAAGCGTAATCTAGATTAGTAAAATAAAATATACAAACTGAATTGGGAAAATACATTGTTATGAACGGGGTAAGTATGTAGGAAATACCAAATGCACTAAGAGCTCTTCAATCTGGCATTGTACGCGGTATGAGAGTAGGCGAGCGGTAGGAGTAAGTTTGGGCATCAATAGAAGTAATGAAAGGCAACGTAACTGGTTTCACATAAAGTTTCAAGACACGGTAGGCGGCACAGACTAGTACATATCCAATACTAATATTATATATTATATATACCAATATTAAACTCTGTCGTTTCCTCAACTAATATTTCTGTCTCTAAACAATCTTTAGAAATTCTTAAAAGCCCTTCTCCGGTAATTTGTGAACAACCTCCATCTTAAAACTTGCGTTTCTTGAAAGGAATGAGGTCGGAATGGCAGTCTCAAAACTGCATGTCTTTCGCGTTGCAGAATTTCGTGGAATTTATACGTTTTATAAATCCTTGTAGCGTCTAATTAGCTTGTATAATTGTGAACATTCTACTACCAAAACAAATTCCTTTCAGCGTTAACTAGTCAATGGTTTGGTCCTTTTTACTATTACTCGTTGGAACATATTTCTTTGTGTGTGGGGGTAAATTTGATGTGGACTTCTCTTCTAGCCTATCTGCCATAATTTTTTGCTTTCATATCGGAATGATAGTCGCCAGTTTTTAAGCCGGATTTGAAGATCAATAGAGCGCTGGGAATAAAACCCGCCTTGCTTCTGCGTAGCCTGGGTCCTTTAGAAATATTCTTAAAAAGACCTTTTGTACTTTAGTCACTTCACATCTTGGAACTACTGCGGATGTAAGTCTCATCGATACAATAGGTCGACTCGCATCACGAAAAGTTTAATCTTTTCCAAGTAATCAATCGTTAATGCCCGTATACCTATTTTTTCTATCAATACTCTGTGTTCGTCCGAACTCCAATCATAAATCTGTTAAAATTGTTAATGATGTTCTCGATCCGATCCATTTTAATTCATCCTGCATCTTGATCTAAATTATAAATCATGTTTCGCACCATATCCCGGTAAGCCTGTGACACTACTTCGTATCTTCTTTTTCTTTCATCGGAATTTCTTGCTGCACTTCGTCCTTTAACAATTACTTCGATTGTTCGCTTTACAAACTGATTGTTTTATCTCATTCATTGTTACTGAATTGTTTTTATGTTTACAAAAACAATTGTATACATTAAAAATGACTTCTCGCCTTTGAGCGTATATCATCTTCTGATTCTCTAATAGAGACATATTGAGTCGCCACTGATAAGTACACTGTAAGTACTAAAGTACTACTACAAGTAAAAGGGCGTGTACGTTTTCAAAAACGATTGGCGCGTTCCCACCGTTCGCCATTTCTCGTGGCGCATACAGTAGATTCGGGGCCAGAGCCGTGGCAAACTATCAAACGTTAACATAGTTTTAACCAGTGGCGGCTAGTGATGATGTAAATGGAAGGTCAACGCTTCGTATTTCCGTTGCGTATCGTGTACATTGTAGCATTGTTATTGACGTCCATTTTCGTCACCACCAGCCGACGTTAGTTAATCCTGGAATAAAAAGTTACATAGGTAGTCGCATGGAGTCGAATATGATCCCACGTATATTTGGAAAAGAAAATTGAGCAAGTTAAAAAATAACTATTTTAATATATTATTTGAGGCACCTACTGCAAAAGTGGCCCGGATCGGAAATACCTGAAAAAAATTCGTTCACAGTAGTTACTTGCAACTTTATATTCCGCCAATTCAGGAATTTTATATGCGGCTGCTAATGAACAATAAAACTAAAACTCTTGAGTTATTTCTCGCGACCGTTACGAATCGCAACTGAGGCCGCAGCCAGAGGCGTGCGGTTGGCGACTTTACCCATTTTTTGACTTTCGAAGTATGCCGCAGTCCATACAGCGTTTTCGAGGTTTACACGTTTTTTAATAGCATACTTTCCTCATTAAATCACTCTTGCAGTAAATGCATCTTAATCATTGGCATTAGAATTTGGACAAAAAATGCGTCACCGTGTGTTGACACAAATGACAATGTTGCGTTTATTATACTTTATAGAGCATTTAATTTCATTTCTTGAATATTTTCCATATTGTTCTCAGGAAGGTGAAGAGGTAATGATTAGAAATTATATTTTGTAGACGAATTCGTTTTCGTAAATTCCTGGGAATATGCTGCGAAGTACATCGAATGATTTGGGATTATTTTACCAATTCTTTCGATGGATGTTTCAGAAAGTGTCTCTAAATGCATTATTAGCCAGCTAAACCATTTTTAGTGCGTCTGTCAACATTGTATGTGGCACGCAGTTGATCAGATACATCAGGTTCTGCTTTTGTTCAGTTCGTGTATTTGATAGTTTGAACCATTATTATTCAGAGAAAAACCCAGCATATATCTCGAAATTTTATAAGTAGAAGGTACTAGTGTGTACCAGCGATTATTTGGTAGATATTGCATAAAACGGCTAACGTCGGCGAAATGGAGGTAAGTTTGTCAATTGTCGTATGCTGCGCTTGTTTTGGAAGAAAAATCAAACTATCGTACACTCGGCCAGATTGTCTATTAACTTTTCATCTTAATAAGAAAAGAAATCTGGAAGACATTAGATGGAACATTTCATAACCGGTTTCCTAAATCCTTCCAAAATTGCTACGTACACTTGTAATCGAAAGATCGAAAGATTTATATCTTTTATAACTAAATTAAAAATACATGAATCAAGAAACAACAAAAATGTTTCTAAAGATGACAAGGTTCTTGCACAAGGATCTATAGTATTGTGTTTCCTTGTTCTAACACTGAGTTTCGCCGCAGTCTTCCTTCATTTTATATTTGCGTTTTCTTTTTTAGAGCAAAAGTCTTAAGCAATAGTTTGTAATTTTGTTTCATTCAATGGATTGCCTCTCGCCGCCATACTAAATGTACATATGTATAATTTCTTTCCATTATTATTCTGCCTTATCCATTAACACATAAACAATAAAAATCTAATCAATTATTATGTTGACCTACAAGAGTAAAGATTAATGGTCCTAACCCAAAATAACAATGTAACAATCGTATAGAGTGAAAAAGATCGAAAAGGCAGTGTAATCCTCCTTTACATAGAACTTAGAATAATCGCTGTAGAATGTTGACTTAGGAAAATAACGGGATTTAGGTCTGCAAAAAAAAAACAGAATTTTCTGTGGCCTGGAGTCATATTGACTTCATATTCTTCATCCGATTCCGTCTCTTGAACCTAGGTTTCTTACGGGTTCACGACACTCTGTATCTGTTCGTCACGTTTTTCGACCACCCTTGTCAATTTTGATCGTCACGGAATGTTTCGGTGAAAGGGTTGTTTGGCATAGCTTATAGCGCCATATTTTAACCATCACTGGTAACGTTCGCTTCTCCATTATTAGGCCAATTAGGCAATTGCAAAAATTGTATCTTTCGCATCCAGAAGGCTTCTCACAAAAGAGTTTCTATGAAAACAATTTTGAATCACACATTGATCTATCGGTTAAATTAATGGTGGTAAGTAATTTGCAAAAGTATTGCTGGAGGTCAAATCAGAAGTAAAAGGGTGAGCAATACTGTTTGCCAACAAAAGTGCTTCACTGCCTTCTGGTTTTTAATACGCAAAACAATTTCTCTTCTATCAAACATCATAAACTTGTATAGATTTTCTCGGCATTTTGTTTTCGGCTAGTCGTGCAGTAACCTAACAGCAACAAAGTGGAAGAAGAGGTAATAATTTCGAAGATTGATTGCAGCTTCTTAAAGGCACTGTTGGCCAAAATAGAAGCTACTTTGAATGTAAACTTTCGTGTCTACTGAAGACCAATCTTCACGGTTTTGCCGTGTCGTTAGATTTTGCTCTCCGAGTTTCTAAGGAAGCTACTTAGAAAGCTGAGACTATGATCAGTGAAGCTGGTTTTTTATCTAATCTTACGTGAAACTTACAAATTTATCAAGTTTCATTGAAATCTGTTTTTTCGTGTTGGTCTAGTTTGTTTGTGAGTGTAATACTATTCCATGATAAAAATAACTTAATAAATTATCAAAACATAATTCTTTTTTGCTACTTACAAGTTTTAACAAAGACTAATTGGATGTACCCTTTATCCTGTTTTATTAAACTTAATGATTGAAAGGAAGTAGTATTATTATCAAAAAGTTATAATGAATATTAAAAAGGGGTATAATTTTTCTCTTTAAATATTTTGAAACTTGATATCGTTTATCAACAGACAATTCCAAATATTCGGAGACGTTGAAATTCTAAAACAACAGACTGAACTTGACCTGTTAAAACCAGCTGGAACTATATCGTACATATATATGTATTACATATTTTCCATTGATATCTGCTAATATTTATATTTAGGCGATGTCCTAATGCATTTTTAAGAATGTAACACTTACAAAATTACGTAATAACTAACAATCTCACGAATTGCCCTATTCAAACGCATTGGGTCCATTTTTTGTTTTTGATATATGTAAATTATGTGATAATAAGTGTCAGCTTAGGTCACATAGCGACATATGAGAATATTGTACATATATACAAAAGATGGAGTCTTACATGTGTTCCGCAAAAGATTTGGACCAGTCCTTACTCGATGAAAGATGACACCTGATCGGATATTGATAGCTGTTGTTGTGCTCGCTGCAGTGATAATAAGTTTAACATGTGATACTGACCCAGAATTAAAGGCTAAGAAGGCGAAGCTAGTAAAAAAGCATCTTAAGCGGTTAAAGAAAGCCGAAGGTGCTATAAAATTAGTGGGAGGTCGTGAGGAGTATGAAGGTAAGTACTTATTATGAAAGCGCATTATTAATTTTTATTTGTTTTCTAATTTATGGAATAAATTCCCATGAATTGTGAATCTATGGAAGCTGCGAAAATCGTGTATAAAATACCACTTGTCAACCGAATCTGATTTAATAGCTATATACGTATTTAACAGAGAACATAATAATATAGATCGCATGGTAAGCGGTAACATCTACCGTTTCCATCTTAATATTCTTTTCTCTCGGTTGGGAACTTATTTGATAAATTGCTCAAAATCTCCATCAACTCTAAAAGTAGGTGGATCCCTGTTTTTGCTACTAATACCGGCAACATAAAAATATTTATTTTTGCTGTATTTATCAAGCCCGTTAAGAACAGCAAAAAATCTTTTTGGGCGTGTCCATACTAAAAATATCGCCGTTACCACTTTCATTTGCTTTGAAAGAGGCGGTACCTTATATGATTCTTGACTGGGCGTAACGTTTTGAAATATTATAAATGGGGTGATCTATTGGACTTTAAGAAATGATTGATGAATAGAAATAGATTTACGAGCATTTAGGAAAAAATCACACTTGTTCAAAAATTTGTTTTTTGAGGAATAAAAAAAAATGTTAGACCAAATTTTCGAATACGTGTATAATATACGTATGTAGATTTATATTGCTTTCTAAAAATAAAAACCTCTGAACATGTTTTTAAGAGGAAAAAAACACATGTTCGATTTAATTAAACATTAATTTATTAAAAAAGTAACTATAGATTCTCAAAAAACAAAAATGTGGAAACATTAATCAAAACACTAAAATAAACGACTTATTTTAGTGTTTTGATTAATGTTGAATGAAACACAATGTTAAGTACTATGTTCAACCCTCCTAACCACTATTATACTATCTCATTATCACTGGTTTCTTGGTCGAATTCCATGACAGGAAATAAAAATAAGTCATTATACAAGTTTTTGTTTTCAAGCAAGAAATCCAATAGCTTTCGCGTTTTCAACTTTGCTCTTTTAAACACACTTTTCATAAGGTTGGTACAGTAACTATTCGTTAGTTATTTGCAGTTTTGAAGCGTACTAAAAACATACGTCAAGGTTTGCGTTCTTCAGCATATCCGAACGATGCTGTTTTCAATTTTGAATACTCTTAAATTTTTATGATGGACTTGGGAGATCTGAGGAAAGATTTATCTTTCGCTTTTTTAATGTCAAATATCATTCAGGGTTTAATGTTGACAACTTTAAATCCAGGGTGCTTCTCTCTTGAATTTAGGATCACTTTGTTCCATTCTTTTGCACGGAGAAAAATTTGGGACAACAAATTGTTGTACTGACTATATATTTTTCCCCGTGATGGCACAATTATCTCAACTTTTTCTTTATTTTCATTCAACTCAATTTTTTGTCAAATCCAGTTTTATTTCCCAGTGTAGTCTCCTTGTAAGTCTATTCATTTATCCCAGCGATGTTCCCATCTCTATCTATCATGGTATATCATGGTTTCTTTATTTGATGAAAATCTTCGTTCTTCGAGCAAAACCTTGAGTAAAGAAAACAGACAAAAATCAGATTTGGTGAATAGAGTGGGTAGTTTATCAATTCGAATCCCAACGAACAAAACCTTTTTTCTTAACCCTTTCTTCCCCCAATTTCTGCCTTTAGTTTGTGGAAGTAAAGATGCGTAGTATGCTCCGTCTTCCTCGGCCTTTTCGGAGCCAATTCGCTCTTCGCAATCCACTGTTTCGATTGCACTATAGCTTCGGGAATGTATCCAAGTTTTATTTACAGTTATTAACTGACGTCAAAACTATGACTTGTTGGGCTTGGACTTTAAGAGGATTTTGAAAATGTTCTCCCGAGTGAGCAAGCATGGGACCCGACGTGCGGTTTCCTTTTTCATCATCCCAAATCTTCAATCAACATATGCCAAACACGTTCTTCTCAAACATTAATTCCACCGGTCGTTGATGAGCTTTACCGATGTTATCGGTAGTGATTGCAAGATCCATTAATTCTCAGCAGCTTTTTGTACGTAGTAAGAAGCATTCTAAGATTACGGCTAGAGGATTGATTATGTTTACATTTCCTCATACTTTGTTGTCTGTGAGCTGTATTTAGATGTAAAGAAAAAAAAATACATTTCACAATTTAATATTTTTAGATACAAGAAACATCCAGAATAGGAAAAACAAAAGTCTAATTGTAGTAATGATGTTTGATCTTCAAAGCGTTAATAGATTCATGTATTAGGCTGTACCATTCAGCCAATTTCTAATTTCAATTTCGAAAAAAAAGGAAAGTAGTATAATTAAGTTTCCACTATTTTGGTCAATTAGTTCAGGTTCAGGTTATGACTTCAGGAACAATATTTCTCCTTGTTTATTTTTTTTTTTCTAATCACAATAATTATCTTATGTATTAAAGTGACAAAGAAAACAATATGTAAAATTCGTTGATATTAATTCGATTTTTCTCAAAATTGACTACATAGTGCTGCAGCCCTATAACGTCTTAGGAGTAATTTACTATCATGCCAACGAAGTTCAAGTTAATACAGCTTCTCTAAAGCTTCACGAGAAATTCTATAATGCTCTTTAATATTATAATTCTATATATAATAATAATATTATAATGCAATGGCTAAAAACATAAGTCGTATTTTCTGAATTCAGAAATAAGTCCTTAGTATTTATAATTAGGCTAGATAGATCACGTAGCCTATTATTATCAAAGAACGTATGTTAAAAATATGTGATAAATATTTCATTTCGGTCGAAATCTTTATAAATAACGATAGATTAGTTTATGGAGTAAACAAAAATAACATTGAGGCAGGAAAATACGACTAGACTCTACGATTGTTTCTCGTATGTACTATCGGGTCAATACTCTGAAATTATGTTAAATAAATGATTTACTTAACTTAAGCTTGAAAATACGCGACAATCTCATATATAAAACAAGTAATTTTATTTTTGTTTATTATTACTTGAATACACAGTTATATGAAACTATAATCGTTGTTTCAAGCTTACTTTTAGCTGTAATGTTTTTTCGCTAATAAAACGTAGACATCTTCTACATTACTTTATTTATGGATTCAGTAACAAAGTACATATTCGGTTTCACAGTTTCACTACTACGCAAAGAATATTAATAAGTCATGTTTGTTGTTTGTTACAGCAACAAAAAAATATTTTCTTAACTAATACATTTATTACAATAAAGAACTACGTTCATCAAATTGATACCTGTTTATCAATATAATAAATACCCATTTGTTAACTTACATTAATAAATGTATTCTTTATACCAATAAATCCGTGTATTGTATATAACGTACATGCAAAAGTATGAGTTCCTATATTAAAATGATAAATAAAATCGTTTGTTGGACCAATTTTGAGAAAAAAATTGATACGACAACTGAATAACGTATATAGCAAAAGTGGAAAAAGAAAATATATCGGTGTATTTCTTGTGATCAGTTAATATGATACTTAGCAGAAACTCAATTTGAGTTATGGATTTTCTTAAGAAAGTCGATTTATCACTGTTGATTCGACGTCAAACATGAATTCTCTTGAGCACAAATATTATTATTGCAATGGTAACCGTGATTTATCTAAGAATCGTATCATATAAACCCAATATTTTTCTATACCCTAAACAGCATCAACGAACTCACACGGACGTTTAATAAAGGAGTATCGAATTTAAAGCACGCACAACAATAATAATAAAATTATATTAAATTCCACACCATCACGTCCTCTGAGACTTTTATTACCGCACGGAGAGCACTATTAACCTAGTTTTTCCTTTTCTTTTTAATAAAATACACCGACTCTTTCTATACTTACTTTGTAAGAAGTAATTAGTTCAAGTTCTCTTTATGTTTAAATAGGAAACGTGGAAATTTTACACGAAGGCCAGTGGGGTTCCGTTTGCGACGACGAATGGGATGATGCCGAAGCAGACGTCGTTTGTAGACAACTTGGATATGCTCCAGGCGTTGCAAAAGCCACTTATAGTTCTAGGTTCGGTCCGGCTAGAAGTAAGTTTGAAGATCGACGTGCTACAAGCTTCGTACTTATCGGCAATAACAAATATTCATTTGAAGTGTTTATTATCATGCTATTAAGTATTTATGTAATAGTTTAATTTTCTTTCTATTGGCCACTTTTACCTTAAGAAAGACATTTCTACATAAACTCCTGTTTTTTAAGCAGGGTTTTTATAACACCTTGCCCAATCGAAAAATGTATTACGAATCCATAAAAATATACAGGCTGGTGGTATTCTGTTGAATATAGTTATTGTAAAAGCACACAAAAGCATTAACCGAAAATAATATAATATATGGCTCATGGTATTGATGGAATCGCTCATGCCAAAGGCAATGTGATAACCTATGGACATGCTTCGAGTGCTTCCCTACCTCACTTCATCTCACTTGCTTCCCATCCTAGGTCACTAACACACCTCTCCAAAAACAGCAAACAATATATCTCATGGCGCCATCTGTTCCTGGGGATATAGCCATGCCATCTAGAAACCTCGGAGCTGCTCGAAAGTTGCTTTGATATCCAACTTTTTGACGCTGTTTTCTACCAGATCTTTTTCAGTTGCTCTGATATGTTAGATCTTCGATTTAGTGACTGAACGTCGTAAATTATTATTTTTTCTCTTTATACAATTCTCAGCTTCATCATTTTCAAAATTAAGCGCAGTGGCTGTTAAACCGCAAGCTTGTATCGATGGATACGAAGAAAGTGACAAAAACTGTAATGTTGTTCCTCATTCTTACCTAGTTACTAGCAGATTTATTAAGAAATTCTGTCCAAATTAGTACATTGTCACCAATTAACTAATTTGTTCGCCGACATCTACCCAACTACCGCACATATCAGGATTTCATTTTGACAAAGAAATCATTCATTTCATTTATTTGGTAGAAATCTGTGGAAATTGAATGGAGGACTAGAACATGTGACAAACGTAGCTTCTTGAATATCCTTCTCCTTATCACCTAGCCTGCCATTATTTTTTTTTTACAGCAAATTCAAGTATATCGCATTTCTTCCATTTGTTTGCAGGACGTTATTGGATGGATAACATCTACTGTGACGGATCAGAAGGCGAAATAACATCGTGTAGATTTGACGGATGGGGTAACAACGACTGCGACTTTACCGAAGCCGCCGGCGTTATTTGTCAGGATATCGAAGTAGACGGTGAGAGAAATAAGATCAGAGAACGTGAAAGTTTAATGTAAGTTTTCAGGCGAGAAAAATCATTTACGTTTCAGTTTGCAAACTTTAGCCATATATAAAACCGGCGTTGGTTGATCCAACTTTAAATACAAATTTTATTATAGAATGCCGTAGAACGCGGAGGCGCGTTTAAAATTCGTATAAAGTTTGTTCCCGTCGGTTTGATCGAAAGAAAAATGGCTTTGAATAGAAAAGCCAAGTGAAATATTTTTCTACAATGCTGGCTTTCCCAGAATTTAAACAAGTTTGCAAGAAAGTAAACATCTGAAAACTTGGTAGTGCATTAAAACCCACATGTGCTATTGAGCTAAAATATTTCTAATAATCCGGTTATACCGGAAGTAGCTCCCAACTTTGTTATTTTAAATTATGTTATCATTTTTTAATCCCTAATTCAATTTAAGGTTTGTTTGATGTAGTCAAGTTGCCATTTCCAATCATGTTTGACCCTTGAAATTTTGAACAAGTGGAAAATTGGAAAAATGAAGTTTTGCAGAGCTATTAATCGTAAATGGTAGGATTAGAAACCGAATTCACTTTCCAAAAGCATTATACAGTGTGTTCGAAAATTACAGTTAAACAAACGCAAAAAGGTTTATTTTTTTAATTTTATCAAATTGCCCTTACGAACTACCAACTTAGGTAATTCTTTTAAAATGTCATCCAACTTTGCATATATATCGAAGTAAGTCATGACCATTAGGAAATAATCCAGTAAATGTTAGAATTCCGCGATTAAGAGATAAATCTCTATACATTTATTGCAGGGTTAAAATGCCTAGTTACTTGAACATTAGACTAGCAGATGGTAGAATAGCAACAGAGGGGAGAGTCGAAATAAAAACAAAATCAGGCGATTGGACTACAATCTGTGGCGATGGCTGGTCGCTCCTAGAAGCGATGGTGGTGTGCAAATCTTTAGGGTTGGGTTACGCAAACGATGCAATGCAAACGGATTTCTTTGGAGGAACCATCTTACCCAATACTTATGGTGGTGTGAAATGCATCGGAAACGAAAATTCGTTAAGCGATTGCTTTCACGATAAATACGGATTCGGAGAATGCAAGGGTCATGATGTAGCAGCCGTATCATGTACTCATAGCATGGCCGATTTAGTTATAGATCATATAGAACTAACCAGGACAGCATTTTTGGAAGATAAGCAAATGTTTTTCCTACAGTGCGCTATGGAAGAAAACTGCTTAGCCTCCCACGCTTACGTGATACAAAAAGAATCTAATTCTTGGCATCTAGAAACCAGGAGATTACTGAGATTTACAGCGAGGATATTTAACGCTGGCAATGCCGATTTTAAACCATTTATTCCGAAACACCTGTGGGAATGGCATATGTGTCATATGTAAGTAAAAATTCTCAATTATTTAGTTATAATTTGTGTTATCAGTTACAGAAATTTAATGCACTTGTAAATTGAATGTAATTTTTAATTTCTTAGCAATAAACATGTTTATATTTGAGAAAAGAAGGGGTTGGGAATTGTTCTCGCGAAAGTATCTGGAAACTACAGCTGCTGTTGTTTAATTCTAGTAAAACAGCAAAAGTTGTCCAAAATACAAATAAAATAAAAAAAGTTACTGTTCTTGCCTATAAAGTTTCATTTAAATCAGTGCTACTTTGTTAGTAGAAAGAGTAAAAAAATAAAATTCAATTTATATCTAGTAACGAGGGTAGTCCAAAAACTGTCAAGTCTACCCGTAAAAAATATAAATTTGCGTAAGTTGGAAGATACTTCTGAAAATTTCAGCTATGTTGGACGCTGAGTAGTTATTTAATAGTCGTTCAATGTTAGTGTTGCCATAAAATAGGAAAAAATCGAATGTCGAGTCGTCATTAAATTCTTGCATTAAAAAGGCAATACGCCTATACAAAGTGAAACCGATAACATCGGAAAAATTCACTAAATAATATCGACTGAAGATTTGGGCATGAAAAAGCTAACCTCATGTTGGGTGCCATAGTGAATACTTTTAAAGCTCTGTTCAAGCAGTTTAAGCGAAATAACCCGGAATTTTGGCGTCGATTAATAGCTGTAGATGAAACTTGGTTACAACAGTACACTCTTGGAGCCAAGGTACAGTCGCTACAGTGCACTGCGAAGTATAAATCCGCCCCGAAAGAGGCGACTATTGTTCCATCGTATGGGCTGGAAAGTCATGGTGATAGTCACGGACTTACGTTAACCGATTATATTGAAGAAGGAAAAAGGATAACCACATACCCTATTTACTATTCACCTTATTTTGTTTCCTACGCTAAAAATCTCGCTTGGAGGACAAAGATTTTCATGGAATAAGCAGGTTATCACATTCTTAAATGCTTATTTTCAATATAATATGGGATGAGATCATCGCCAGCAAAAGTGTATAGTTTTACGAGGCGACTACAATGAGAAATAAAACTGAATTTCACAAAAAAATACTTGTTTCTGTGATAGGCTGAAAACTTTTCGGACTACACTGGTACTAAGAAAGAAAGAATAAATTAAAAAACGTAGCTGCCATGGATAATATTAACAGAGGGAAAACAAAGCATCATAGGACGGAATATATTCTTTAATGTCATCAATCCAAACTGGTATTTTGCGTTATTCAAAGTTTCTCATCATTTTATCAATTTGTGAATACATCCAATATGGAGTTATACAAATATTTTGGAACTAAAGAGGTATTTTGGTCCCTTATTTGATAGAGTTGTATGTAGCATGTGAGTGGGACGATTTCAGCCGTTCAAAGCTTTATAGAAAGATATTCTATTCAATAATCTATACGGATGTAATATACGCCAAAAAGCTGTATCTAAAAAGCTTTTCCAGGGACGTTTATGGAAGCGATTATCTCCAACCTACACAGAGATCTGATATCGTATGCATACATTGAACCACCAAGAATAGGAACCTTCAACGTAGAGCGATATATGTCGTTTTTGTATTGTACGAAAGAGAGTGTTGCAGGATGTTTAGATTGTATGCCGTTTATATTATTTTATGTAGGGAATGTAGCTCACTAGTTCTTTGGTGAACTTCAATGATAATTCAACTCGATATGTTCATAGAAAATTTGACTATTAGGAAAATATGTACAACTTTGTTTATTTATAATTTACTTCCGGTTATACTAGGAGTACATACGAATTTGTTCTTTTAAATAAAGTATATTTGTATATTTTTCGATTATATCCTACAAAATCTGCCTCGGTTATTGGTTCCACAACTAGCTGTTCTTTTTTTATAAAAGTTTATATGTGTACGAATAGGTTGGAGAGAACCGGAACGAAAAAGGAGGAAGGGGGGATCCAGAAGGAATGTGAAACAAATAAATTGGAGACATAAATCAAAGCAGTGGAAATAAATTACACAGCTATGGGCCTAAGAGGCCTGTTTGAAGTTTCTATAACTCATCTAAAAACTCATTTATATATTCAAATCAATTCTAAATGATTGAAAGAGTGTTTTAGAGACACACGACTCTACATTTAAACATTCGAAAAGCATCGATTTCCAAATTTTCTCTAAATTTCCTCTAGTAAAACATTACAAATTTGGCGCCCAAATAAGCTTTAAACAGGCTTCTTAAGCCCATAGCTGTGTAATTTGTTTCCACTGCCTTGATTTATGTCCCCAATTTATTTGTTTCACATGAGATGTCTTCCCTCCATTTCTTTCTGGGTCCCCTTTTTCTCCTTAGGAAAGAAATTTTCAGGTTAAAAATTGTTATCCTAGTTCACAAGTTGATTGGTTTTGATACAGTTGTAAATTTCTTGTTGTCGTTTTCGATTTTTGGTTGTAAAATATTCTAATTGTAAATACACCCCCTGCTCATAGTGCTGCTTTCTATAGAGGATCATTTACTTACTTTACTATCTACAAATTGTATCATCCGTTGCCTATCCATCTTGAGCAAACATCTATCTATGATGCTTGTTGATACACTACTATAATATAATCCACTTTTGCTTTTTATTATTATTTTGCATTTGTACGTTTCAATTACACATGTCTCTTGAGTTATTGTAGAATTTCGGTTAATTAACTTTTAAGTAAATTGGATATTGCGAGCCCACTTGCCAGCGCTATGCAGTCGCATAGGTTGCAGTCTCTTCTTCCGCCTGGCAGAATCTACACGACGTTTCGTCTGTCAAGACTAGGTTACTCATGCGTCTTTTGAGCATACGGCGTTGGTCTTTTGTCAGAAGTTAACGAGAATATTCTGGTTAATTCATTTGTCTTGACATTCCCTCGATGGTCTTCGTGTCCCGGTATCTAGACCAAAGTCACGATCGTTTGCCTTCCCAGCATTCATGCAGTCTTAAATCAGTGTAGATTTCGCATGTCTGAAGTCTACCGTTCTTATCACTGCTTGACTGTTTGCATAGATAGCAATAAATCGATTATTAACTTTTTGCCTGTCTCGCAGCGCTGCATTTTTGCTTTAATCACATAAATTCTGGCTCCGACTCCAGTCTATGTCTTTGAGTCGTGTGTGTACCAAATAGATCAGGCCTTTCTTTCATTTTTATCTATCTGGTATTACCGTTGTATAGTTCTTATCGAAGCTGTATTTGGGACTAATGTCTTCATCTACTACACCCCCAAGCCGTATGTTATCAATGGTCTGACGACCCACGGATTTTCACACAATCTTCTACCTCTCCCTAAGGCAATAGTAGATTTGTTTATTGTTTTTTGTATACAAAAACGAGTTTTCGCATGAAATTTGATTTTCCGTTTAGAAAATCTTGTTTAAATCTCAAATCAACTGTTTCTTACAGTCGTTCCTTTGCATAATCAGGTGAAATTTTAAACATAGATATTGTGTTGGTGCGTTGTTGAGTTTATTCTTGATGTTTTGCGGTTCATACTGCTAGCTTCTTCAGAAGGTTTCTAATGACTTAAGAAACCTTCTAGTTCTACCGCGGGCAACGGTCGTGAAAGCCAACACTCAACTTTAACCCCTATATTTCCAGATATAATATAAGGGAACGGGAAAGGCATCATAATTATTATTTAACTTCGCGGGGATCGACAATCGGTAAGGAAAACAATTTATGGTTAGCTGTTTAATTTAGGTCAAATACAATTCAATAAATATTACACGACATAGGTACAAATATTTTTTGTACGCTGTGGTATACGTAGATATATTACATTGGCTTGTCTTTGTTTCAATACAATTTACTGCCTCGTTCAATTATAAATTACGTTTCCATTACGCTGATATAGATGATTCCAGGTTCGTTTGCGTTTTAGCATTAAACCCGGTCTCGTAACGGTCTAACGTCAGAGTAAAATAAGCCGGGATAGCAAATATATAATACGGGGAATGTTTGCGTTTTGAACTGCGGCTTAAAATTGACTCTATCGCGGTGTTCATGCAACATTTTTAACGTCGTAAAGTATAAAATTAATGCTGTTTCTGCTTGTTTTATCGATTCTCCGCCTTATATAGGCAGTAGATGTTCTACGTATTTATACTCGCTGTGCTAACATCATAAAATTGTCAGGAGATTAAGACAGTTACGTCGAAGGATAAAAATTTTTATGTCACTATAAATTATAATTGCGTTTTTTGATCAATATTGTCAACAGAGGACGGTGCAGTTAAAAAGATGCATAACATGCAATTAGTGATAATGTAATGGGAGTCCCGATAGTAACTTGAGGATTTAAATTCTGAATAAAATTCATAGTTTTTAGAAATTCATCAATTTATTAACATCAATACAAAGTAGAAACCCTAAAATTACAATATCTCATAAATGTCCATCGCGTCTCCTTCTGCATATAGTAATTCTTTTTCAAAATGTCTGATTACTTTCTTGCACATGGCGCTAATAACTGCACGAATATATTTTTTTTAATCATCAGTTGAGAAAAAAGTCTAGCTGTATTAAATCGCATGATCTTGAAGGTCAACCAATGTTATCATTTCGGAAAATTACACAGCTAGGAAATTTTTCGTGCAATAAGTTTATAGTTTCTCTGGTAGTGTGGTAAGTAGCGTCACCTTGTTGGAAGGAAACGTTATCGAGATCCATATCTTCCCGAAGAGGTAACATCTGACAATATCGTCATTGCCATTTTCAAAAAAGTACGGTCCAAGCACAACTTGGGACGAAAATCCATACCAAACGATTACAGGACGAGGATACAATGGTTTCTCCACAACTTCTCGAGGATTTTCGCGTCGAAGGGAACAATTTAATTTATTAACGTAACCACCGATGTGAAAATGGTCTTCATTGCTGAATATGATTCGTTCACAAAATCCGTTTTCCACTGCAGTCTACTTTAAAAGGATCTATTTGAAACACTTCTTGGATGGATCAAGCGTTTAAAAACAAGGACATTCTTCATTCCGTAGAAGTACTATTATGGTGTTGAAATATTATTGATAATGATGAAATGCCCAATATCAAAGATTCCCAACCTTCTTCTTGCATCGATCCTTTTTAAAAGAATGGTTTTCATCATCGATCCCCTTATATTTTTCTCTGTAGTAAATCATAAACTGCATATGGAGGTTATTGCAAGAAATACATTAAACATTCGTATTAAATAATATTTAAAACTTGAAACGCGTAAAATACGACTTAATAATAATGAAAACCTGGTTTGCGTTGTCGTTATCACAAAACGCGCGTTAATTTTTAAGAGGTATTTCATTATTGTTTTATGGTGGTGTGCAAACTCTGTTATCATAAAACCCAGCGTTTTTAAAACGAAAAAGGCTTTTATCTTAGCAATTAATCTTTCCTTTTACATGAGAAGGCTTTAAATTCAATTTTCACCCTGAATGTGACCGTTCCTCTTATCGGGGAGGTCAAATTAACATTGCGTTTGTTCAGTAGGCGAAAATTATACAATTTTAAATCGTGTTTCAGGCATTATCACAGCATGGAAGTATTCGCTACCTTCGATATTTACGATGGAAAGGGGACCCGGGTTGCTGAAGGACACAAAGCCTCGTTTTGTTTAGAAGACAATCAATGTTTGCCGGGTGTTAAGCCCAGGTACGCCTGTGCTAATTATGGTGACCAGGGAATCTCCGTCAATTGCACGGATATTTATAAATACACGGTGGACTGTCAATGGGTCGACATTAGCGAGCTTGATCCGGGCGTGTATACGTTGAAAGTGGCGGTCAATCCGGAATTCAAAGTTCCGGAGATGACTTACGAGAACAACGCAGCCATTTGTCAGTTTTATTACACGGAAACGCATGGCGTTATTACAAATTGTACAGTTCAGAGGCCTTGATTGTTAGCTTATAAGATGTTAAATATATATATTACATTTCGTTTGATATATATTTTTAGTTTTTTATATCTCTTGAGTGATACGAATGTTATTATTTACGTTATATAAATTTGGCGAGACTACTTTTGATTGCAGCAATAAAATATGTTGTAGTATGCGTTTGTGATTGTTCTTTCTTGTTTCCTATTTCCCGATTTACAAGGAACGCCAGTATGGAAATATACAGAATGAATCAACGGTTTGGTAATCTATTTATCAGATTTAAAGTATTAGAACATAACTTAAAAATATTGCGTATTCAGCGAGGAATGGGACAACGCCATATCTCGGGAACGAATGAACATCTTACAGTTCTAAAAGCTTTGTTATAAATGGACAGTAGAGACGCACATTCTGGGACAATTCTTTTTAAGCTCATGCCAACTTACCTGATAACTTCAAAATATGACTATGCTATTAATTACAGTAATTTTACAAATTACTGTAAAAAGTTTCACTAAGAGGCACGCTGAAGCATGTGCAGCGCAGCAAACTTGTTTTCTCAATATTTAAAGTAAGGTGACTGAATCGCACCAGGAAAGAAATTTTTCTAGTGTTAGATGCAGCAAGGCCAACACACCCCACCGTCGAAGCAGAGACAATACATGACATGTCGTTAGCATAATGAGATATAAAGCAATCAGCGAAGACGTGCAGCAAATCATTGACGAAGATTAAAAACAAAGTAGGACCCAATATGTAGTCCTGCGGAATGCCACACCTAACGGCCGAAGCAGCAGACAAACGTTTACCTATGATGTTGCTGTACTCTCCAAAGGCTTTGTTCGTGTGCCTAAACTTGTAACTACTGAAGACATCATTACTAGCATACAGTCTGCTTTTGTTGTTCTGTCACCTGAAACATTCAAAATCTTCACACGTGCCAAACTTTCGCAAACAAACCTTCCTAATTCAGCCTCAAATCACCTCAAATCCGACTCTAAAATTGCCGTATTAAGAGCTGATAAGGGAAATGCTACCGTGACCCTAGAGAGCGAAGAATATGAACATGTCACGAAGTACTCAAAACTAAAAAGACAAACATGAAAACAGAATCCCTCAAAATAAAACCGAAATTAAACTAAGCGTTCCTTCATCGTATTCTACAGATTTTTGATAAAACCTTATTAAATCTAATAGTACTGTACTTTTGCGTTTATGTCTACAGATGTGTATTTGTAAGTTATAAATAGCTCTTCTTCCTTAATTCCAACATTGCTTTTAACAGGAAAAGATATGGGGAAATAGATTTTATGAAATCATAAGTTTTATTCCTTTTTAGGAAACTCGTTCGGGAATTGATACTTTAGAATATACGCGTAAAGCTTACTCAACAATGGAAAAATAGACGGATAAAAGTAGTTCTTTGAAATGTAGACGCTATTGAAACCCGTGGATTGCGTTTCAATCTAATATTTCGCCTAGAGAAACACAATTCAGTAAAAAAAAACGATGTATAAATTTCATTTGAAATAGATATCAAAAGTTAAATTCATGGAGGAAATGTTAAAGACGCTCATGTAATGAAAAGATGGTAAAAGAAATGTTGAATCAGAGACCCACTTACTTAATACGCGTAATTTAAAAATCGTTTTGCTCAATTTGCCTGACAGAATTTCTATCTGTTCATATGTATCCATGAAAAAAAGACTTTGTTCAGTCAACAAATTATTAATTAACCCAACCAGTGGCATTGTACATGGCAAACAAATACTTGTTTTGTAACATGCTTTTGTTGCTTTGACCAATCCTTTTTCTCCGTGTGAGATTCAAATTTAACATACTCTGGACTTTGAAAATTATTCGTGCATTCTCTTAAAATGAAGGCTATCAAGTAGCAATTTTATTATGGTTATTATTGTTCAGTCTCAATTTATTGCACACTAACCAAAATGAGCATTTCACTGCACAACATGATCGTCTGCCTAATATGTTGAGGGTTTACTTCTGAATTCGAGAAAATTATAGTGTTCGGTATCTAATCGTTCCAATGCTGAAATTATAGCAACGCTCTCAGCAGTGAAACACTTGCCACTTTTGGTAGTACTAATAAGGTTTTTATAGCAGAAGACGATACACATGATATTGAAAAACAAAATGAATTTTACCAATAAAAATGCTTTTTTTCTGCCAAGGGTAGGTAGCTGTTTATCGTGCTCCTCTCGTGTGTTTGCTTTTCTATTTATTTTTTTGGAACAAACTTTAAAGTTGTGAAAATAATTTAGCATGTTTTGCGACAACCAATAATCATCCAGTTGCCCAAAGATTTCGGAACACTATTAAATCATAACTATTCCAGTTATCTGTAGCAAACAGCGTTACCAACAATGTTTTCTATTAAAGTGCTTAATAAAATCTATTAAAATTCTACTAACTGTTTTTGTTGCGAGGAAGCATGGCAACATTTATTTCCTTTAGCTGTTTAGCACAGGAAGTTGCGCTCTACTACGTAACTTAGTTTCATTTGTTTAAAAAGTTAGCCAGATATTGACGACCTATCGTGCTAATTATGATTTATAGTAGCAGTGGATGCATCACCTTATGGAGTCGGCGTAGTCTTGTCACATATTGTAAACGGAGAAGAAAAACCTATAATGTTTGTTTCTCCAAACCTTGACAAAATCAGAAGCAAAAACATTTTTAAATGATTTTTCCCTTGGTTAATTAAGTTGTATAGCTTCTTATATGATTTCTGTCTTTGTGAAAAACTTCTAGGTACATGTTCTTTGATGGCGGAAGAAACTGCCAATTGTAACAAGTGGCAAACACATTTAATTAATATAAAATTTGGTACATTTAATTTCAATTTAGCGTGTTATTATTATTAATCCCCACCATGATAGAACCATTATCTGTCCCTAGCCCTTTTAAATCCAGTTTTTATTTTTGTAATATCGCTTTTAATGCTGCGACAATTCAATATGCATAACCGCATCTAGCTTAATTAAATCCAAAAGGAAATTAACGATTGTTTTTTTTTTGAAAAATGTAATGTATAATCGTACTTCCTAAACATTTGTCAGTAATAATATCAGTGGACTCATCGATTAAAATGCTGTAAGGACCATTTCAATATCTTTTCGCAATTCTTTAATAAAATACGGGGCTAAAACATTTTTTTATAAGTTCCGCAGTTTGTTCAAGTAGATCTATTAAATGATCTATAATATTCATTGAAGTATATTAGGCAATAAATAGAGCTAGGATTCGTCCAGTGTGGAATCTTTGCCAAATTTGAATCTTTCCCAATCAGTTGACTGCAATGTTTTTATTTATTTCTTATTTTGATTGTCTTTGATTCTTTCAATCGGCGAGACGACATGTAACTATCTTCCGGCAAAATTTGCGTTTTGCTTCAAATCCAGCCGTACTCTCCACAGACGTCAACCAGACATTGAAAAGAAAATCCTCCGCAATTGTGTGCGGGGTCTTTTGACAACCAAATACGTAAGTTTTTCTGTCTCTATATTTTTATAAATTATTTGTAGGTGTCAAAGAATTTTCCTAAATTTAATTTCTTAATCTCTGTAGAATGTCAAAAAATATGATTTTCGGATAAAATTTATAATTTTTGAATATAAGTAGTTAAGAAAAAGAACAGAAATTTACCAATATTTGTTTCATCCACCACATTTTCTACTAGCCACCAAAAAATTACAATTCGGTCACTAGATTGGTACCTTATTCTACAGTTGGTAACACTGATAAGAAACCAATGGGAAAACTGGAACTACGAGATAAACACACCAAATGAGCAAGAGTGCGTATTGCACTTAATTTGGTCAGCTCTATCAATAGGTCGCGGTATCAGTTCAGAATCTTATCGAGAATAGGTTTGTATTTCTTCGAGCAAATTGACTCAGGGAAATATCTCATTATACACTTAGTAACGGAAGAACTGTCCTAATTTTATGAAGTTTATGTTAAAGCTCTAAAGACCTTCGAAATCGTCTGCGTAAAGCACTTTAATTTAAAGAGCTTGCATATTCGAATCAGTTGGAAGTAGTTAAATGGTACAAAACGGGAATACCTAATAAAATTAGATAAATAAAAACTAATTGGAAATACGCTCGTAAAGCAAAACCAGCATAGAATATTAATGAAGACGTTAACGTTTTAAAAAGAGTGGCAAATTGTTCATCAGCGAGCTAGTTTGCATGCAGATATCCAAGCAGAAAGACGTGTTAAACTATTCGGACATTAAAGAAAATTGAGCAATAGGATAGTTATCCTGCGCTTGGGGCGCTTCCGACGACTGGGAAGTCGTTGTTTTTGGAACAGGGTGAGTCAATACTTTGGTAAAGTACATTTATTTTCCAAATGAAGATAAAATTTTAAATTCACATATATAGATTAGTATTATCATTACATAACCCAGAAAATATAATAAACTTCAAGACGATTGTTTACAGTGGGCTGCATTGCTGCAATATGTCTTTTAAACCTAAACATATTCCGGGTTTGGACCGTGTCCTGGTAGTTCACAGTTACTTTAAAACTAATGAAATAAAAAAGGTTCCCATACGGTGCAGACTTTTCCGCGGACACTGTATAAGGAACACGATATTGTATTTTAGAATACAAATATGATTTAACATACAGCTTGTTCTATATTGCAAAAAGCAGCCTGAAAATTACTTAGGTAGCGTCTCAAGCTTATACAAACACCCACCATGTGTCTTTACAAAGTTTGCGAGCAGAGAATGAAAACAGAAAAGTGAATATAATTGAAGCTTTAGTGAGTTCGTCAACACAACAAACGAATGTTATTAATCGCATCTTGTTTGAAAGCCAAGGTCGGGAACAGTCTTTGCATAAGCAAGAAGGGTTGGTCTTAATGGCAAATTCGGGTCTGTCAAAAAGTTAATATAATGGAATGGGCCATTCTGCTAATTAAAAAATTGTAAATTATTTCCTCCAATCTGCCAAAATTGAATATTATCTGAATGTATGAGTCATAACTGTAACACCTATAGGCACGTCTATAAAATATTTATCAACAACTCGATTCTGTAGACTAATATCTATTGAATTTGCCAAGGAAACCGTAGAAAAACAGAATAGAAATGTTTTGGTGGATATTGAATCAGAAGTTACTTCTTTAGTACCTTTGCAAATAGATATCCATGGCAAACGATTTAATATGAAGCATTAATTACATCTTACAATGAATGATGGGAAAGTATGCGACACATTAACAAATACTGCATCAATATCAACATGTGTGGTGTGCTTGGTTAAACTTAAGGAAATAAATAACCTTTACGCTGTTCCTGCAAAACTCGCCCCTGTGAATATGGGATGTCTTCTGTGCATGCTTGGATAAGGTTTGTGGAGTTGATACTGCATATCTCATCGTTTATAAAATGACCTCTTTTAACTGCTGATCAGAAGGAAATAAAAACAGCAAAGAAAAAATATGTCCAAATACGATTTAGTCATGAGGTTGAAATTATAATAGATCAACCTCAACAAGGAACAAGAAATAATGATGATGGAAACTCTTGCACAGGTGTTGATGAAGAATTAAATCGGAGATTTGCTACTATACTGCAAACATTAGATTTTAATAGAATGCCTAAAAATTTGTCTAGAAAATTGCAAGATTGTATGTCCAGAACTACAAGTGGTATTATATACCAACTTCTGTACACAAAATACTGGCACATGAAGAAGCTACTATCAATCAAGATGTATTCAACAAACTACTTTATATTTCTGATGCCTATCTCTCATCTATAAGCCCTACACCCAATAAACGGGAAGTCTTTTAATAATTGTATGTTTAATGTTGTTATTTCTGCAATACCTACCTTTATTAATCATTTCCAATAATAAACTATTACAATTATAATTCTCAATAATTTTAATAAACTTACTTAATATTTTACGAATAATTAAATTGTATATATGGCTATGTTGCTGATACAACAGTAACGATATTAACAAAAACTTCTTTAAACAAAGAGATAATTATTATGGACCATGTATGTATATCTAGGTGTAATGAAGTGCTGATGTTGTGTAACTTTGAAAATCAGTGTGATTTTTTACGCATCACTTACGTTAGTACTACATTATTATTGTTGTTACGGTCATAATTAGTAAGATACAAACTTCCTTTCTGTGTTGTGGTGTAATATTTAGTGCCAATGTAATATTAAATCAAAGATGGATAAGCGGGCAAGCGGAAGTAGTGTTCTCATTTATCCATTACACCGAGTAATGACATACTTTCCAACCTATTAGGTATTTAATCTAAGAAGCACTGTGAAGAATTATAAAAGAAAAATTACGAGGAGAAGGCAATATTCACGACAAGATTTACAAAATGCAATAACCGAAAATATCACTGGAAAATTACCGTTGGGAATTGCTTCACATTCACTTAATATACCTATTACAACACTGCACAATTACATAAAAGGCAATCGAAAAGTGCCAGTCACCATTTGCAACCTTTAGATTTTACAATTAGTGTCTTTAAATCTCGAAAATTTAATTACAATTCTAAACTTATATCGTGGTAAGTCAATTCCACAGATAAATTCGACCAGTATGTTTTTCAACGCTGAAAAGATTACTACCAATATGAAAGACTACCAAATGTTGTGGATACCTATAATCGCGACCTCAATACATTAGGAATTGCATTACAAGTTCCTCCTCAAATATCGCAAGTGGTACTTTCGAAAGAATACATTCATTTTCGCCAGCTAATTATGACATCGGATGAAAAGAAGCAGGAAACGTCAATCAAATACAGTCGTGAAGAGGTTCTTTTGTTTTGTCGTTTGTTGTTTGAAGAAAAATATGTTAGAAGATTGAAGAGTTCTTCACTTGCTCCGTAATTATTCCCATTGATATTCACGCCATAAAATTAACTTGTACCAAACTCTCCAAACTTTAGCATGAGATAAGAACAAAGTTCCTCGGTAGGTATGTAAAAAGTTCAATCTCTTCTGTACTACATAAAAATGTGTGAACATATCCTCGTAAATGTGTGACTAATATTCGAATGAAAGATTACATATGGGTGTCTGCCCTTTTTACGGCGTATTAAAAAAATTAATTTAAGTACGCTACTCTGTAAACAATCGACCCATGAAGTTGCAAATATTTTTTAGGTTGTATACTGATGTCAAATTTTAATTTCATTTTTGTTTGAAGAATAAACGAAGTTTGATCGTTGAGTCACCCTGTATATTCGCACCGCGCATCCCTAATCAATACGTGTACGCATCCTGGATCCGGGTAGTGCATGTGCCAGTCCGGTATGAGGCAGTGTTCCGTGCAGACCACCAGGAAACCGACGAAGTCGAACACCTCGTGGCTTCGCGCCTCTTAGGGACATGCGGGGCAATGACGCCGCCTCCCAACGCCGAGAACGACTTGGCGTCGGTGGGGTCTTGGCTCGAGGCGAACGTAGATCTCCTGGAAGGTTGGCTTCGTGATCATGCTACCAACGAACTTAGACAACGCGTTCAAAAGGCAATACTACCGCCGACGACCCTGTCCAAAAGGACCTCGGTTACGTCGGATCTCTTCCAGTTGTGGCTGGCCGCCTCTCCCGCGAAGAATGAACAGCACCATCGTCAGAGCCAGAATGTCCGTCCTTCTCATTGCGACTTGGAATCCATGGGCGAATCCGAGTTGTTTATGGAACTTATTCGCGACGTAGCGAACGAACTCGATATAGACGTGTTATGTCATAAGATATTAAAGAATGTCAGCTTGCTGACGCACGCGGATAGGGGTTCGTTGTTTTTGGCGCGAGGCCCGCCTGACGATAGGTATCTCGTCGCTAAACTCTTCGACGTCAGACACGACTCGCTGCTCGAGGAGGCGGTTAAGCAAGCGAGAGCCGAAGATATCAAAATACCGTTTGGAGTGGGAATCGCCGGTACGGTGGCACAATATAAGACCCTCATTAATATTAAAGATGCCTACAATGTAAGTATTTATCTAAAGACCTAACGTAAGCACTATTATCTATATACATATATAATCGAGGGTTCAGTAGATCCGCAAAATAATAACTGTTAGGGTATAGAAAATATTTGTCGCAATATGTCGAATCCGATAAGATTATAAATCAATTGACATTGTTGACAAAAAACTCGTACATGTATTTTCTGCACAAAGTTCAAATTATCCAATGGTGCTTTTTTAGAAATACTGGAGCTTAATTCGAAATAACCAATTTCAATGAAACCATTAGACTATGTAAGAGACCACTTCCTATGTTGACATTGCAAGCAAAAACATTGATATAGGAACTTTAACTGAAAAAGGTCTATTCGGATGTAGGAATGTGGTGGAGACTAACTTACTTTGAAAGCACGCAGTAGTGACTTACACCAATTTGTTTTAGCTTCGATAGCTTTAATACATGAGACACCAACTCCAATGCTATTGTAATTGATTAGTTTTAATAAATCATTTAAGAAAAGGTGGGAGTTTGAAAATTTTCAAGGGTCTATTATAACACCTTTAGAGCAACGCCAGCTGAAATAGAAAGTGGACTCTTAGACTTCTTCTGGGCTCTATCGATTTATACCAAATTTCACTAAAATCAATTATTTCAGATTAAAAACGTTCACCTCTTGGTATAAACAGCATTACGCATCAATATTGAAGAAATTGCTAGAAACATAATCAACTCAAATAATATTAGCTCTTTCTTGACTTTAGGCCGAAAAAAATATTGTGCCGTTGGTAGAATGTTTAATTTACAAAGTTATTCATGACTTAAGTTTCCTATTGGTACATATTAGTTTGTAGATGGGAAAACATTATTTCTACGTTTGCATAACATATGATACTAAAGTATACTAATAATTTATTTGAGGCACACCAATTTTACTTGTTTCCATTTTCTTTCGTATCATTTTTTCATACATATAGTCTAGGGCATTATAATTGAAAGAAGAAGAAATTATTGTGATGTTTGGGCATAAATTCTGTAAAACTGCGAGTGATAAGGAATTTAGGAAATAATCTGTTCTAAATATTATGTGATTTTACAAGCTTGAACAGAGATTGTGGCAACTCTTTGTGTACTCTTAGTTGACAACACAAAAGTATCGGCACACTCAGCACCACACAAGTTTAATTAATAAATCCGGGACAGTCGTTTCGAGGATGCGTGGGATCATCAAAACGTCCGTCCCGGACACTTATGTGGCGTGCCTTTTGTGTTGTTTGCTATACCACGCCACAGTCCTTGCTATCATTATTTAATACTCTTAGTTGTTTGCAATTTACTTTAGTAATCTCTTTTATTATGAACAGCACGATATACAGGGCGGAGCACTACCTTTGCGTCGGCTGATAAACTTAGGGCGATATGTTAAAAGTATCTTTGTTTAGGCTATGTAGGTTCTTTGGGAGAAAATTTTAAATTGGTTTTGGTATATACAGAATGGCTCAAAACGAGCTATACACCAAAGTTGTGAAAATTTAAATGGAATGTCCTGTATATTATTCCTTATTTTGAAAGTACCGGCTAAATAAAGAAGTGTTAGTGTTATATTTAACTACTCTTGAAAATATAGGCTAAAATTCTATTTATATAAGCTAGATATTTTAATTTGTATTTGTTTTTGTCGAAACATTGGATTTGATGGTAAAATAAAAATAAAATGTCGAAGATGTGGCAATGGGTGCAGTGATTCGGTTGCAATGGTGTAGCTGTAAATTTATGAGGCACCATACGTGCTTCAACTAAAAGATATATCACGAATCAGATACTATAGCATTTGTGAAATATAAAGTTATTATCTGTCAGTCAAAATTTAACGCTTCAGTTGTAATTTGAATTAGTATTAACGAAAAATTAGTTGAAGGGTTAGACTGGTAAATATCATCCATTTGTGAACAGTAATAACATTGGCTTCGTTAAAACTCACTTGATGTAGAGAACCTTAATGCAATTTTACAAATGGTTGAAATTAGAATCTAAATACGATATCAAATACAGGGGATGTTCCATTTAATGTACGAAAGTTATTTAACTTAGTCCAAATCAAAAGTATATATTCGTTCACCCTGTATAAATTTTAGGGATAATTTTTATTTTACCATAAAGTCTAATGTTTCGACAAAATATAAATACAGTTTAAAAAGCGGCTCCTAATAAACCTACATAGCCCTAAACAAAAATATTTTAAAGGCATTTTATCGCTTTTCATATATAAGGTGGTGTGCCTCCCTCTATGGCACTAAAGTTAAATAAAATGTTATCTTACAAAGAAAGACGGAAGGAAGTAGTTTTGTATATAAGTAGTCCACCTCCTGACATGACTATATTTTTTATCAGTTGAAGAAGACTTTACCGCTTACATTTGTAATTGTAATTCAGAAAATAAAAAAATTGCAAAAAATCTATGTTGTTAAATCAATAAAGAGGATTTCTCTTCTACACAGACCTAGCTCTTATTGATTTCCAACTGAAGATATTGTTCATTCTTCATTTGATTTAAAAATTAGGGGTCGACACATATTTTGAGTATATATATAATTGATTACAATCCTTGTTTGCAGGTATGACAGCTCATTTGTATTGTTGTGTGCCAATCATACGTTACATTCGCATCACGTCAAATGTAAGCGATAAAGGTTTTATGAATGTTTTTAAAACAAATAGGGAATTATTAAAAGAAAACGCTACCATGTTGAGTGCGAAATACGACATTTTTATTGGCCGTTAAGAGAGAATTATTACAACAGCATGTACGTTAATTGGCGTAATAATTTTAGCAGCCCACACAAAAGCATTTTTCAATGTCGAATACACAATAATTTTCATTACAAATCTCAAATATCGATTATACAAATGGATTCTACATTAGTTCTAATAAATTATTTATTGTCAAAAAACGCTAAAATGATTTTATCGTGAAAACTAGATGCCGATGGTGTATTGAGTATGATGCCCCTTTTGCGCAACAAGATTTGCATAATTTTCTGTATTTCATAAAATATTAATGTACTGCGACTTACTACCGTCTTTTGATGTTGAATTAAGCGAATAACATTCATTTGGATGGTAGTTTCGCAATAAAATAAAAGATATAGTAATAATTCTTGTGGAACATTTATTTTCTAATTCCACCTACAGTTATCTAAGAGGATGACCTAAAAATTTTCAAGGTTCAACATGAAGATGATGCCAAAAATATTTCTGGCAATAAATTGCACATGCGTTGATACTAGATAATTTTGTTAGTAGTAGTGATAACGCTCTTGTGTTTATTTGATTCTACAAAGGTTTTTGATACTCTTAATCACAAATTAATGGCGGTAGTGTAGCAAAAAGACAGTAATGTGCAGTCATTGACAATATGTCGTCGTCCTTCATTTCCATTAGCTCAGGCATAGCCCGTGGATCTGTATTAGAGCTCCAATCTATACATCTTCCTTTACAAAATGTATAAAACATTCTCATCATCACTTTTATGCGGATGATCCCCCATCTGTACCTGTCTTTTGCACCTGCTAAACCGTTTGATGCTTGTTAATAACTGAATACCGATATTGAATAATTGTGTGCGGTATCTAGGAAACATTCTCTTCGTTTAAATCTCAAGAAACACAATTTTATTCTTTGTGGGCCCAAGAGGTATAGATTAGATGACAACTACCGTGCGAGCAACATGATCGCGATCGACTAGTTAAAAGTCTAGGAGTAGTGATTTATTATGAATTGAATTTCAGTAATCATATTAATGCCTGCATTAGAAAGGCATATTTGGTATAGAGCATAAATATGCTAGCAGGGCATTTTTAAATTCAAGAATGAAACAACTACGGGTCTTATCGCATTTGAACTTTAACCCTTTCAGACCCGAAGTATGTACCACACATGGGTGTAAAATTGGAATAAAACCTGTTGTAGCATATGTTACTTCATCCAAATTTGGTAGGTGACTCAATTTTCTAGAATAACTATGGATGTAGGGACAAAAAAATTGGCACAAATAGTGTGGACAGATAGTTTATTCTCTAACAAATTATTATGCAACTCGAAATATATGACTAAAAAAACTTACTTGTAATTATAGAATTGGCGCCATAATGGCTACCTACTTTGTCGAATTTTTGTTTTTATACGGCTCATTAAATTGGCAAATTGCGGTAATTCTTGGTAAATTCTCTTTTTTTAATTCGTCCAGATTTGAAGCCTCCCAGCCGCCACTATACACGTTGTATTATAAATTCCTCCAAAAACGTTCAGTTGCACGTAATTGAGGTATATTGGGTAAATTTCTAGACTTCCTATTAGAGGGTATTTACAACTCCTGAAACAGGGCGGTAACACCTCTTTAATCTCGTTCTTATTCACTGTTTTTCGTAAATTGCGCCATTTGTCCAACTGTCAATTCTGTAATTGCCAGATAGTTAAATATAAGCCTGAGATTAACCTCTGCAATCCATACCAACAACGTCTACTAAAATTTTTATCCTTTGTGAAGCGCCTTATAATCCACTTCTTTGCATTTTTTACAGTTATAATGTTTGTTATTTCCCGTATCACTTCCATCGAGTGTGAAGTGTGATTCGTCGTCTATAATAACATCGATATCATTTGAAAGCGATAATTCATTTTCAGCAAGTTGTCTTAGTTTACGTCTTTGGTCTTGTAACCACTTTTCGGAATATTTTGGGGCTGATTTTCTCATAACAAGCGACACTTATTATTTATCGACGTGATACTTACGACTTAGTCCCCTAGTCTGCCATGAGCGTACTCGTATAATGCTGCCTTCTTCTTCAAAGTTATTTTTGTTGCTGATCTTCGCGAACCCTGTCTTTCTGTCAACGTCTACGTTCGAGTCGACACGCTTTTATTTTATTTTCAATTCAGAAAGGAAAGTTTGCAGACAGGAAGATTGTATCGCAATAGTTAACACTGTACCTAATTATTCAAAATTATAGCAAACTAGGGAGTTGGTTGTGTCGCACAGATATGTAGCAAAGTTAAAATGATCGAAATCAAAACAGCGGTTAGAGAAACTAATTGCATAGCACGATTAAACATTTTAATCACCAAAGCAACAAAGAAATAATACCTTCAACTGAGAGGATTTAGCAGAAAAGAAGTATTAAAACATTTAGAAGGATTTTTAAACGTCGTTTTAAGAATTTAAAGAAACAGAAGATAAATTGAATCACGGGTCGCCCCATGTAGATCTTCACTTTAAATCAGCATTTATCTTTCTTATTCTTTTAACGATTCCTTGTAGTTCATTTGTAATGGTAATACTTTCTTCCGTATTTTCCGCGTTATATTTTTTTGTTTTATAATGATTTATTGCAAAGCCAAGTTGTTTAATTTTTTATGTCTTTGCAATCTGTAAGCAGCCGCATTGTATGATGAATGCCTGCGTACTAATAGTAATAATAAGACAAGCTGAAGTGCCCTTAACTTGTATTAAAGAACGTCAGTAAGGAAGTTTCCTTCCTCTCGCGTACGTTTTCGATTTATGGATATACTGAGGAAGTCGAAAATTATCGTCCAGATTTCATATTGAGCATATTTTCTAAAATATTTGAGAAATTGGTCTCAGACGCGTTGTTGAGACGCAAATTCAGTATTTTTTCACACCAGACTTGTTTCTCAATGGATTAGATTGATAAATTGGTAGGAATTTTTCACCAAAATTAATGAAATCAATCAGAGGATATTGAATATTTGAAACGTCTGTTATTGTTTGATTTAACGATTTTAAAAATTAAATTTTGAAACTTATCAAACTACTCTCGTATTTACAGTTGTAATAATTACGTAACTTTGCCTTTGAATAATAGAAGGATCATTTTAGAAACTGTTCGTTTATGCTCTTTGTACATATTTAAAGGTATGTAAAGCACTATTTTAAATAGCTTACAAAGTAATTTTCCTTTATGAAGGAAGCTTAAACATTGCGTACTAAATACAGATCCTTTATGAGTAAATGCAAGAACTTAACAAAAATTCTATATTTAGTTACAAAGCTTCAGTTACTAGATACGAGAGATATTTCTTGCAGAAAGTGGATTTGGTTATGTTTTACGCATACAATGTCAGCTTTGAATGATTGATGAGGTTGGTTTGAAATATTGAGTTCCTGTTCTGAAATGGAGATTCCGCTTTATGTTGCTTCTTTACGTAAAAGCTATAAATTGAATACCAGCTTTTCCTTCGCAATTTAAAAAGAGTATTCTTATACAATAAGGATATTGGTTATGTTTTCTTAACATAAATAATAATCCTTGAAAAGATAATTTTACAAGATTACTTTCGTTATAGTAATACATAAATACAATAAAACAGATGGATATAATTCAGGCGGATGTAAACACGAGGTAAATTGGATGTAAATAAATATCGGGACGTCATCATGATACTTTCGCATTAGAGAAACATCTTTTGTACTCCTTTAATTAGTTCTTTTTTCGCCCATTTTTTTCATTTCATTGAAGATTTCTTATATTACGATATTAATGACTATTCTCACCAACATGTCTCAAATTATAAGAAATTTTTAAAGCACTAAGTAAACACACGTAAATTTTACCTATGGTGCATATGTAAGGCAAGCAAGCAATACTTTTCAAAGCACACACGAAAGAAATTAATGAGAGGTGATATATTACTGTCTCTTACGATTTAATATTATAATTCTTTTAATTACGTTTCAAGTAATGTTTTTATTCCATTGAATAAATTTTTTAGTCTATTCTATGAGACTTCGATATACCCTATGTAAGCGTTATGCGAAATATCTTGAAAATCAGCTTCTAGAAAATTGTAGAAAAATAACAATTTCGTAACATTCTTATTAACCTTAACAATTCAATGCAAAATGCAGATTGGCGTTAAGTAAAACTTTCATTTCGTTTGTTTTCAGGACCCTCGCTTCAACAGTGAAATCGACTATAAAACGGGCTACAAAACTAACTTAATCCTATGTATGCCTATATTTAATTACGAAGGAGAAGTAATAGGCGTCGCGCAAATTATAAATAAAGTGGACGACACCAAAGAATTCTCCCAGCACGATATTGAAATTTTTCACCGATACTTAACCTTCTGCGGAATCGGTATACAGAATGCACAACTTTTCGAAGTCTCCGTATTGGAATATCGAAGAAACCAGGCAAGTATTGATCAGGCTTATGCATGCGAACATATGTTGTGTTGTATAGATGTATGGAGTTTCAAAAATTTTGAAAAGATTGTTGAAACTGAATTACTTTTTAAATTACACGGATAGAGTTAAAAGGGAAATCTGAAATAAATGCAAGGTGAATTATTTGGAAACTATTTGTAATTTAAATTGTTGAGTTAATTGCTTCATGACTTTATGTCCTTAAAATTATTGGTTTTGTAAGTTTGCTTTCTTTTTAATAAATCTAGTACCGAGAAATTGTATTAACTGCTAAAAAAGTTGTACTAAAAAGAAATACATTTGGACATCTTCTGCTAGAAACTTGTGTTGACCAACGTCTTTCAATGTCACTGAAAGATGAACTTCCTTGTAGAATCAATATAAACGGAACAATATCGAATTAAAAAAAATCTTTTTTCTTTTACCAGTAAAACATTTAGGTTCTCTAATACCAATGAGCTTTTGTGTTAAAGTATCGACACACCGGAACAGCTCTTTCGAGGATGTTCTATTCCTACTCTCGAGAAAAAAATTATTTGCGAGTATCTAGGTATTTTACTACTCATCCTAAAACTAAGATATGCGAAAAATACGGAAAGATAGACGAAAGGGTCGCTTGTTATCATAGCACTAAACTAATAAATCAAACAGCCTTGAGTATGACAACGGTTCGTTCTCTCTATCCACTAAACTTGTGTTCCTTTTTATGTAAACACGTTCGTAAGGGTCTAATTCCCACGGCGAAGCTACATTCTTAATTAATTTCAGGTTTTCTAATTTAATATTAATTCTGGTTTCGTTTACGTGTTGTGCTACACTTAACGATTCTATTCTACCGTATATGTAGTATCTAATATGCTCACTGAATCTTTTCGCCCTTTTCGTTTAGCCAATTTACTTTTTCTTCTACTATGGATTCGATAGTTTCGAATTTTGAACTAAGTGTTGCGAGGAAATTCAGAAGGTGAGTCTGTGTACCGATACTTTAGTGTTGTTTGCCATACTACTCCACAATCCTTGCTTTAATTATTTTTTACAACAATATGGACAGTTCAGGGTTCAAATGTCAGCTTATTTGTGTCAATTTATTATATGGTATCGAACCCCAATGCCTTATTTTGCTGATTGATGGTTATTTTTCATTATCTTGGATAATTTGACATCTGAACTGACAGGTTCCTTCAAAACGCACAGGAAGCAGAAGAGTAATTGAACAAATTGATGAGTTCAACTCTAAAATAACCTTCATAAATAATAATTAGATAAAAATGTGGATTGACATGGTCAAGGTTGATTCGTCGAGGCTGGAGAAAATTGATCGTTAATATCTAATTCCTTATAAAATTTCAATTAAGCTAATTGAAACGTTACGATGTAGACATAGATTGAGTAGTATTATACAGTCAGGAAGTTAAATTGCCGTATTGACTGCACGCTAGCATGAATCGCAAAATAACTTCTTTCAGCGAACCTGTCAGTAATCATTTCCTTATTCTAAAGAGAATTGCGACTTGGATATACATAATACATGCATATACAAGGGTAGTCTGGAAAGTTTGCAAGCTAGCACAGACACAAGTGTTTTTGACAAATTCAGTTTTATTTCATAACATAGTCTTCTTGTAAGTCTATACAGTTTTCCCACCGATATTTCCATCTCTTTAATCCGTTCAAATAGTAGTTAACATCTTGTTTTGGAAAGAAGACGTTTACAAATTTCGAACGAAACTTTGACCCCGAAAAAAGGAGAAAACGTAGTTGGAGACCACTTATTTAACTACATACGAATATCTTGTGCTAGAATTAGAGTGACTTTTCGATTAAGTAAAGTTAATAATTCCCTTTAATTTGACTTATTATCTTTGGCTTGTCATATTTGGCGTGTAAAGTTTGTTAAATCCAGCTACAAACATCGAGATTGGTTAAGATACATCTCATCCGCCTATTTAAACTTTTACTCTAAATGGGGGAAAATTTATCTTTCGTGCAAAACTAATTTAGGAATCGTGAAATGCGAGGTGAAGAAAGTTTCCAATAAATTAATTACGTTACTGATGTTAAGTATTCCAAGAATTAGGTAAGCAAGGGCTGTACAAATTTACAGTTAATCAGAAAGTAAATTCAAGTTAAGCAGGTATTGAAGGCCCTCTTCCATTAATTTTGCCGAAAGAAGGATAGCAAATGTTAAATGTATACACGGGGCGAGTTAAATAAAGATAAAGTACAAAAAATAGTTAGAAGCTTTAATGATGTTATTGTGAATGAAACGTTGAAATGTTGGAGTAGGTAATTATAGGATATTCATTTAAAAAGCTTTCGGCTATGAAATTCTTCCGATTCCGGTTTAATTTTCTTATTTTAAATATATATCTTTTATCAGGTTAATCGATTGTATGCATCGCATGCGAATAATTTGCATTAGGGCATTTGATCCCTAAAGCCAATTGCTTTCGAGATACCTACGACCATGTTGAGATTTTAGCATTTGCATTGTTCTTGTCGGAATTACATACATGAGAATGTAATGGAGACTGAGATACTTTAGTGGAACGAAACGAAAATATTGTTGCTAAATTTCGTACACGGTGTTCATAAATTGTTTCCAAATATAGATGTTTTTAAACTGAAAAACTCTTTCTTTTAAATGGACCGTGGTATCTTTAAGTACACTATCGGTTTGGAACGTAAATTCCGCATATTCATATTAGGGTTTGATATTTAATATTTTACAATAGCCTGCCATGAAATTAAGTGGAATTGAATTGCCTGAGTATCTATACTTGATTATCTGTAAAGTTGCAGCGATAGAATAGATAGGTGAAAAATTCGCCGCTTGTAATTGGCTAATTAGACGGGGCAAATTTCCACACACCAAAACTACTATATTCGGCAAATTAAATTAAGTTGGATTAAACGAAATATCACCGATATCTAATTTTACTTTAGGTACAAGTTAGATAGCGTCGAATTCAAAATCAATTGAACGAAAATCATCAACTAAATCAACTGCAATTACTACATTATATTCGGTAGACAATTAAGAGTTATAACAATCTTAACAGTAATATTACTGAAACTTTCTGTCAAAACATATCATCAGTAAATGTTCGCGACCTAGATCTCTAAAAGACATTAAATGTTCGTCGCCTATTATAACCTGTGACAAGAAGAGGACGCAAATTTAATAAAGTTAAACAGCTTTCCTTTTATTTCAGATTCTGCTTAATTTAGCGAGAAGCATTTTCGAGGAGCAGAACAATTTAGAGTGCCTCGTAACCAAAATAATGCGAGAGGCGCAGGATCTCTTGAAATGCGAAAGATGTGCCGTCTATTTACTAGATTTGGAATGCTGCGAGGCGGTAAGTTAACAATATTTTTATGTGAGTGAATATAGTGAACAAAATAGCATCGATACATACAAAGGCGGCTTTTTCTGAGTGTGAATTTATAGGTATGTAGCACGTAAACCTTTTATAAAACACAAACAAAAGAAATCCAACAACAGTAAACTACAACATGTTTTTGATAAATTTCTTCTACACATGCACGAAGGGAAGTTAAAACTAGCAGCTAGGGGCTGTACAGAGAGAACTTTAAGTGCCTTGTACTGCTACATGGTAGCCGTTTGCAAGCTTTATGATCATGAAATACTTTTTTTGCGAGAACTTTTCACTAACCACTATAAGAGTACATTTATTTAGCTTTCCGGACGCTTGGCAAACGACTCACATTACCCCCATTCACAAGTCTCGCCCTAAAAACATCATTACCAATTATCGCTCGATCTCCAAACATAACATATAATAGCTAAAGTTTTTTAGAAATTGATAACAAGTACAACAAAGTAATTTAATCCAGCAGCAACATTGTTTTATGACTTGTAAATCGGTACTTACCTTACACCGAATTTATCCAACGATTACTGGATAATGCCATGTAGCTGGATGTAGTGTTGATTGATTTTCGGAAGGCTTTCGACACAGTGGATCACAAGATTTTATACAATAAATTCTATACCTGTGGCGTACGTGATGATCTTCTTCAATTGTTCATATTTGTCACATAGTAGTCAAGTTATCGCGCCGGGCAGCGTTTCGCGAATGTTACTTCTGGTGTGCCACAGGGCTCTGTGTCTTATACTTTTTATTTTATTTATTAACGATGTATTTGTCATTTACACTACGGGTAAGCGATAACATTTATAGAGCACACAAGTGTTAGTATTCTAGACCGAAAATATATTATTATATATTTATTTGCTTCAGCTTCCTAGTGGCTGCCTATTAACTATATCAAGTTAAATTTGGTCACTACTAGATTACATATTTTATCCAGAAACATTATATATATGTAGATCGCTCTGTATATTAGGCGAGTAGAAATTTCCAGCATCACAACCCCATGCTTGCTGCTGTAATATCCTATCTATTTACACAGTACATCATAGTTTCAAATTGCTAACGCGGGCCTATCTCGTAACGTTCAACTCTCACATAATCGAGTTCCCGGTTTCAATTTCACGCCCAATTTAATTTAAGGATTATTACTGTCATGCGTGCTGAAATTTGCAATTTCCTCCTTCATTCTCCTACCTAGTTTCACGCCGTACACTATATGTTTATAACAACGATGTCAAACTACAGGGGCAAATTGATTTTGAGAAGGATAAAATAATCTGTATTCGATAATGGAAGAGAGATTGGAACTTTGATTTAAGAAATGCACGGTTTTCTTGGGCTGTCATGGTTTTATAAGTGTGAAAATGAACTGAGGTCTGATATGTCCAAAGTAGCAGCGTATTTGCTGAGAATCCCGGTAACTGACTATTGCGAAACCTGAACATTTTGCAGAGTACTAACAGCTTGTGGGCAACCAGGAAGATTTATTTTACAGCCAAAAGTGATTCTTTGACCCCCTAAGCCAGTGCATTATTGCATTTTGATTGGGTATTTAAATAATTGCTAAGATTGAACAACAAACTCACCTATTTTATAGATAAGGTAAGTTTCCACGACCAAAGCACAGTGTATCGTTGCTGCTCCATTGTAACTGAACTTAAATTGACTCTCAACTAGGGAGAATGTACAGACCATTTAAAAAGAAACGCTTTTACTGCGCGTTCCTGTAGTTCCAGTAGTATGCCGGATTCTTTTTTTCATGAGCACCTAGTTCACTGTCACATATACGAGGGGAAATTTTAGATAAAAAAATAGGGACATTTATTGTTTAATAGGTTCCTTGTGTCTCAACTTCTCTACCTACTTACCTAATACAATCTCTTCAAAAGCGACTTTATTGTATTCTTATTCACAGCACGAATACACCAATTGGCAATCGATAACTTTACGTGCTTAATGTTAAAGCTCTCATGTCTCTGATAATTATATCAGCTACTTCTTGACTTCCTATATCTCAACAGGAAACCAAGATCGAAGTCGAAGCTGTTCTTTATTCTGTGCGAGAAGGAAACAAATTGAAAAACTATCGATACATTTCCAGGAGATAATTAAAGAAGCTCCGTACAGTATAGCATTAACTTCTAACTCTGAAGATTACCAAAGAGTTATCCAATTACGGCAGAATCCGATAGCAAAAACAATATTTCTGGTTACCTCTAGAAGTTCTTCGTTCTCGCGGTAGACGTTAAGTAAGATACATACGCCCAATATCAAATTAAAGATACTACCTATCTGGAGCTGCGGATTATCTAGAGAATCAAAAGAAGTTACGTGGACTAATGGTAAAGTAATGCTTTAAGTGCATCTGCTTAACAGGAATTAGTTGTGTTTAACGACGTTGGTTCTGCTCTAAATCCCAGAATATTGCCAGTAGAACGTGCCTTCTACGATTCTTCCTGATATTTTGCAATAACGGGAACTTTCTAAGCCTAAGCGATTTAAGAAAAGCGTAATCATAATTGAGGAAGCGAAAGTAAACGTTCGATGGTCGACCTTTTGCGAGTTCTTTTTAGAAAATTTTATAAAAATAACAATTAGAAGTATATTTTATGGAGTGACGAAACTGAGTGCAATTTGAAAATTACGCATTATTGGGGCAGAGTAAACCACTTAAATGTAGAGAAAATCCATTCGTCAAACAATACAGTCAGAAAGAGATAAATAAAGAAATAAAAGATGTAAAGTGGCAAAACTAAGAATTTTAGTTGAGGATTGACAATGTAGGGACCAAAATTTGAAATGTGACCATATACAATGTTCTCGTAAATTAATTTAACACTATTAAAATAAAAATAAATGTAATAAATGTAGCGTGCTAACTCCGGCCTACCACATTTCATTCTCCTGAAGCGAAACGTCGATTTCGATTAGCTACCATGATATGGCCCAAATCCGGAACACGGTTAGTTTTAACTGGCTCTGACAGTGGAACTCTACATTTTTATAGGAGGTGACTGTCTGACTCCTTGGTCCTCTCACATTTTAATTTTTGTGGCATGTATAGTCTATGTTTGGACAGAGTAACTGCCAATAACGTTAACGGGTTCCAAAACAGCTGTATCAGATTTATGTTTATTTATTATTTGTATTCTGGGAGCATGACAACATGTTTCGGGCTGGTCGAACTCCGGTAGCTTAACATGAGTTTTGGCTCGCCGTATCTTTACTACAGGGTAACATTTAGATCAGATGTTCAAATATTAATACAAGGTACCCTCATTTTAATACCCTATCTCTGCGTCTTTCGGCCTTGTTCGAAAATTCTTTTTCTTATCTTGTTACTTTAATGAACTTGACTTGATCATTCAAGTTGTCTTTTCAAATTTTATCCATTTATATGCATGTATGCAAGTATAAAATTTCGTGTACCACATACTGTGATTTTCAAGAAATGTTGTCCTGTAATATTCTCCAACTCCCCAAGAAACGTTACCAAAGAGGTAACTATACATACATAGTATATCCTCTAATTATCGTTAACATTGTTAATTAATACCGGTGTAAACAAAGAAAGTACATCCAGTAATTGTATACCTAAAAACAAAGGAGGATCACAACGTTAGAATCATAATAAAACCAGGATTACCTTTTGCGTTGGCGAAAATCTTAATTGATATTATTAAGAGGTTGTCTCGAAAGATAGTAGGCAAGTTTATTAAACGATAAGGCCGAGGAATAAGCAGGACGTAACACAATAGCAATTCTAAATTAATGCTCGAAGCAATTAGGTCCTTTAATGGACGTAACATAATAGGATTATTTTATATAATCCAATTAAATGGCGTTTTATATCATAAGGCGTCCTGCATGGTACGACTACGTGATGTAAATTATAAACCGAGTATCCAACATTTCGTGAACCGAAACTTCACGAAATGTAGAATGGAAAAAGCAGTTGCTTTATACTTCCATGATTAAATTTCTATATTTATTCCTTATTACATTTCCCCATTGAAATTATACGTCACCCTAATATAACCATAGTTCCTCATTTATAACGGTTTAATTCTATTTAATTAAGGCCGACTTCAACCACAAACAAGCTGAGTAATTGTAAAGTTTGAAGTTAAAAGTCCCAAATGTAGATGTTCAGAAGCAATTAAATCTTTGAAAGTAATTAGTGGTGACTTCGTGGATAGTATCGCGTCAAATGCAAAAGAGTGAGTAGAGATTGAAGTTACGAATAATTAAATATCTAAAATTAAGAAAGCAAGTACAGGGAGATAAAGACAAGATCCATGATAGGGATTACGAAAAATTTAGATTCTTCTGAGATTTTTGTTTTATCTGGAAAAAGTAAATGCATTTTTTATTTATCTGACGTAATATTACAATTTATAACATCGAACAACGAACATCCACCGGTTTAACATCACACTTCCTATGAGTTTATCAGGGGCTTCAGCTGTTTGTATATCCCACGATCTAGGTGGAGGGGTGTTAGGAAAGAGTCATCGATGGTGGAACTGATAAATAACTTGACTTCTGTTCATTCATATTTGATGAAATATTTAAAGAATCGAAATCGTATCTTGCTCAATTCAAGACACTTGAACTGAAAAACTATATAGCACCGGTTCTCAAAGAGTGATCTGTGGAATCCCAGGGTTCCGTTGACGTATCGGAAAGGTTCCGTGAAAAATTTTCAAACTTAAAATGACATTCGAAACTTGTTGATTTTCGTTCGACGCCAAAGTGGCGAATGCATTTAAAAAACAACGTATTTGCCTATTTTGGCAATAACTACACAGGGAAAAACAGTTAAAATTCTAGGGTTTCGGTAAACATTTCAGGGATGGTTTCCTAGTTTCACTGGGATAAAAAATGTTAGTGTTTCTACAGGGAATGCGATGTTAGTGTTGAAATCTGCGAAGATTATAAAAATACAAAAACTGATTAGTGTATTCATGTAACTGTGTTATAAATATTTTATTAGTTTTGAATGGTACTAGCGCACGTATAAATCAATACGTGGTTGTAAAATAAAGTGCGCAAATACATTAATAACTAATGCCGAATAAATGGTGTATTATTTGTTGATTTCTTTCTAAAATTAATTGGTGGGTACGTTTGAAGTAATTACATATTACCGACTTTTCTGATGAGACTTAAAAGTGATTAAAATCTGAATAACTACAGAAGCCAAAAATGATGACGGCTTTTGTTAACGCATTTTGATTATAAGAATTCCACCACTTTTTGAGCATTTATTAGCTTTAGTTGTCAAATGACGTTAAGCGTACCCCCTGCGACTTATACAACCTGAAATTTTGGATACTAACGCTGTTTTTGCGGTGCAAAAGGCTCAATGCTCAATACATTACAGATGCACTTGTTTATAATATACACCAAGGGTTCTTACATAAGCTCATTCAATGCTTTTAATATTTCTGATGTCCATGATTTCCAAATTTTTTTCGGCCATGATTTTAACTTAAATTTTCACCAACAGAGCAATAGTAACGATTTGTCAGCTATCTTAATAGTAATTTTATTTATTTCAACAGTATTGATATTTCTATTAGAATTTTGGGACTTAATCCTAGTTTCTTCAATTAATTTGGTTAATATTTTTTTACACTCTTGTTAAGAGCATGGCATACTTTTGTCGCCCTATTTATTTTTTCGTTTATTTCTTCCTCCATTCCTCCGTTACTTTGAATTGTTATTCCCAAACACTTAAAACAATCTTGTTCTAAACTATTTCCATCGAGTTTTGTACTTATTTTACCTTTCCATTCCCCAGTGCCATCACTTTTGTTTTATTCATACTTCTTTTGCTCATTTCTCCTTGCCACACTTAGAAGTTTTCCCTCAGTTGAGACTAACTCTCCGTACATATCTCTAAATCATCACCAAAAGTGCATTCTGTAAGTTTAACCGGTCTTAGCTTGATACAACCTATATTGCTTATGTAAAATCGGGCTCAGTATTCCTTCTTGATTTAATCCTTCGCTTCCGCAATTTATCACCAACACTTCTTCTTTTTAGGCTTTTCTAAACTATGTATTTATCGGTTTCTTTTAAAGAATTTAGGTTTCCAATTTGAAACCGCGTCGTAATTGCATGAGTCTGCCGACGTTTCGCATTTGCAATTACATGAAGCTTTTTTTGGCCTGCTGCATGTTTTCACGACATGAACGGCGAAGCGGTATGAACGGCTAATTAACTAAGGAAGCACTTTGACTGCATGTCTAATAACATAAGGCATTATAATTTTCCAGATGTAAAGGTAACTTTTAGAAAAATAATTTTATCCTAATGAAGCACTTCACTAGTCTTCCAGTACCGCAGTATTCAAGTACGTAATTTACTCTAATGTTATCCTATCTAGTTAGAATTTTCTGAAATGACTAAATTACTTTAAATATCAACTAGCCCAACCCCTTGTGCTACGCATTTAAGCCATGTACAAATGATGTATTGACGTAGAAAGACCAAAGAAAGAAGTGAGATAGTAACCTTACTTTATTTTTTAAATAAGTTTTCTGTGGAACCAATCGCACAATTTAACCCACAAACTTCTCGTCTTATTTGCACGCATTAATAGACGATTATTAAAAAGACGAGAAAGGAAATAAGTACCAGAATGATTATGATTATATTTCTGACGATCGTGAAAATGTGTGTCTACAAATAGTATACAATACGTAATAGAAAAGCTATTACAGCTGTCATGAGTCATGTCACACATTTCTAACATTACATTAAATCGATCGGCCCATGGATTATTTAACAAGCTGCTATTATATTAATGTACTTCTAACCATTTATTCAGTAGGTGGAATTGAGAACTGTCGTATTACATGTCGCATAACAATTAACTGATAGATATTGAATAGGGTAATTTGTGCAGTATTAATCACAATCCTTCTACTAATATCCTTTAGTCTGAGTGCTTAAATAAGTAATTTTGTCAAAAAATGGAAATTTCACGTGAAGATATTTGTTGGATGATTGTTTACAATTTTATCATCAAAATTTCCGTGGTCGTGCTTCCGTTAGTGATGAATTTTGTGAATGTCAGCCCAAATCGGTTTTAAACATTTCTGCTTCCATATTGTCTTTCCTAATGTAACTCCTGTTATTGTTGTATAAACTTTCAATTCCCTTCTTTAGTTTGGGTTTTACATTCCTTCTTTCTAGACTTTTCCATATGTCTTTTTGTAAAACTCTATCGAACGCCTTTCAAGATCTAGAAAAGCTAAGCATATTTCTGAGTTGTTTGCTCTAGTTTTCCCTAATTCGTTTTATAGTGAATATGTGATCTGGCACACTACGCCCCTTTCCGAATCCACTTTGTGCTTCTTCAAATTGGTTTTATACGCTTCTCCTCAACCTCTTCTGCAAAATCCCTTCATATACTTTTGAGACAATGCTCAGTAGTGTGATTCCTCGGTAATTCTCACATGCTCTTGCGTCACCCTTTTTAAATATTGGTATGATAATGCTGATTTTCCAATCCTCTAGGACCACTACTCCATGCTTTATTTATAATTGCTGTTAGCATTGCAGTTCCTCTTGGCTCTAGACCTTTCAACATCTCCGGAGTAATTTTATCATGCCTTGCCGATTTTCCCTTTTTGATGTTTCTGATGGTGTGAATAACTTCTTCGTGTGTGATGCCATCTCTTTCTCGTTTCTGTTTCCATTGTTTGCGTTTCTTTGTTCATCTGTGTTTAATAGATCTTCAAAGTATTCTCTCCGCCTATCTATTATTTTACTTCCACCTGTTAACAGTGTACCCTTTTTTGCTCTAATCTGTTGTAGGTTATACCTCTTTTCTTTCCTTGATGTTTTCATCCTACAGAACAGCTTTTGGTTGTCCTTACCATCCTCTTCCATTTTTCTTCCAATTCGTCCTAAGCTTGTTGTCACTATTTCTTTTACTTTCGCTCGTTGGATTTTATAATCCGTGTAACTCTCGTATGACTTGTTTTGTAGATATTTTGTCCATTTATCCTTCTTTATTTTGACTTGTTTTTTAATTTCTGCGTTCCACCACCTTGTTTGATTTTTGTTTTGATTTACTATGTTTGTTCCGCATACTTCCTTTGCCGATGTTATAATGTCTCCTTTAAATTGTTGCCATAAATCTTCCAAATTCATATTTTCCCAGTTCTCTTGATGTTCTCCAATGATCTTTTCAGATTTAACTATAAACCTCTTCGCTATACCTTCTTCGTTTAATTTGTACATTCTGATAACTTCTTTCTATTTATTGTGTTTTTGCGCTGGTTTCTCATTCCTTCGTTCTTCTTTACGTATCCTGATTTCTGCTATTACCAGGTAGTGATCCCTTAACTCTAACATCCATTACTTTCCTTCTAAATTGTCTACTAATGATTACATAATCTATTATAGATCTTTCTGTTCTACCTCTCATTTCTCGTGTATATTTATGAATATTTTTGCGTTCATAGAATGTATTTGTAATGATAAACAAATACATACAAAGCAGAAATTCCTCGCATGGTATTGCAAATATCTCAAATGAAGGTATTCCCATTCGTAATCACACCCATCAGGATCTCCCAGACTTAGTAAACGACACGAGTATGGTGTATGGTGTATGGTGTATGCTGACGACAGCGGATTCATTGAATCCAGTACAAATAAACCGGTATTATTAATTATGACACAAAGCATGCTGCATAAACTTGAGTCCTGGTTTGAAGACAGCAATTGTTTTTAAATATTGAAAAAGGTGTTTTTATACATTCTATACCTTCACTCAACAAAATTAATGAGAGTGCACTACTTAGAGTTAAAGACAAATCTCTAAAACAAGTTCAGGGTGTAAAATGTGAGTTATTGAATTTATTCAAAAATAATGTTTGCTACACCATAAATGAATTCTGCGAATTCTGTCGTAGATAAATTCATTTAATTTGTAAGTAGTCTGGAACAATAAATGGAATTATTATTATTAAGTCCCTTCAAAAGGTGTCGTCCTATTTAATTATATTCCCGTTCGTTAACATTTCAATCACGTACCTCAGTCAATCTTTTGGATTTCCTATAATTACTATTAACTGGTAAATTTCAGCACATCTTCTCTTCCGGAAAACATTTTCCTTAATTAGCAATACTACCCCGACCGAATATTAATTTATGTACAAGTAGCTTTAATTAAGATAGATCCTTTGTTTCAGAGCCACTTAGAGAGGATAGTGGAGAGGCCGGGTAAAATTATAGAACGTCAAGGGCCGTTAAATCGAATGCAAAGCGATACGGTGAGTCCAGAAGATATGCGAGAAAGTGGTCTGAGGAAGCCGTGTACGTTCACCACGATATTTGAGCTCCGGGCGCCCGGAACACAGACGCTCGTCTCTCGTCCCTCGCAATTTGACCTGAAAACATCAACTTTAGCGCAAATAGCCGGTTATGCAGCGGCGACAGGTCAGATCTTAAACATCGGAGACGTGGCGGCATGGTTGAACGAGCAGCACAGCGAAGGCGATGCGGAATCCGCAAAAACAATTTTATGCATGCCCATTATTAACGGCCAAAAGACCCTCATAGGCGTAGCTCAGTTAATAAATAAAAGCAACGGAACCCCTTTTACGGATTGCGATGTTTCTTTATTCGAAGCGTTCGCAATATTCTGCGGGTTAGGAATTCATAATACCCAGATGTATGAGAATGCTTGCAAATTGATGGCTAAGCAGAAAGTCGCCTTAGAATGTCTGTCGTATCATGCGACTGCCAGTAACGACGCGATGACCAAGCTGTCGAAGGAGGAAATTCCATCTGCGGAATGCTACAATCTTTATAGTTTTTCATTTATCGATTTCGATTTGAGCAATGAAGATACTTGTAAAGCGACGATAAGGATGTTTTTGGAGTTGAATTTGGTACAGGAGTTCCATATACCGTATGAAGTAAGTGAGTAGAGTAGTTTGTAAAAATTAAAATCCAGTCTTACAAAGTTATTAAATTATTAAGTACTTATGTCGGTTATCGGTACTTAGGTAAGAACCATACCATTATTGTTATTGTTAAACTTAATGTAATCCACAAATAGATGGGATTCTGCAGAACCGTCACATGATCCAAAGTGAGACAACAAACAAAATATTAGAAAGAAAATCACAAATCATTGGTTAATAGTATTTGAATTCCACCTTTGTAATTGTAAAAAATACATTGGTGGGTTGGTTCCTTTCTGCTATATTAAGAAAACACTATTTACATTTTAATACTCGGTAACTTTATTCAACGAACTTACATTTATGGAATTGATAAAAAGAAAATACGAAAAAATTAGTAAGGTACATATACTACTTAATTTCAAAATCGGAGGATTCTGTGAAGTCATCTAAGTCATCCGTTATATTATCGCCATGTAAGGTCATACAGGGCAGTTGGTTATCGCGGGTTGCTGTTAGGATTAAGTTAGTCACTATTTGTAGCTGCACGGCTTATCTACGATTTATCTTTGGGTTCTCACTGCCCTAAATTCGACAATTTTGTTTACTCACGAACCCATTGAGGCGGAAATTGGCCTCCAAAAAGTATTTTCTGTTAAAATTCATTATCCACTTCCTTACTTACCAACACCAAGTTGACGAAGTCTCTTCATTGTCGATGATCTCTACCAAGCAATGATTTGTGCAAATCGACCAGAATTTTATACTCAACTATTTAAATAAACCCTTCAACAATTGGCCGAGATGGAGAATCATATTTAACGAAATGAGTGCGCAATTTTCTCATTATTTCCGCGAAAAGGTCTTCATTTCTACTGAAATAAGGATATGGACTACCTTGGATTAGTACCAAGCACGAGAGATTTTTATACTCTTTTCATGTTTTTATTTTTATGCTAATACAATGTTATATCGCTGAGTTATATTGCCGCATTACGCGCTATCCTTGCACGCAAATATGCCTACACACAGAAACTGGGGTAAAGTACAAAATTACGGCAACGCGATAATATAAAATATGCAGTAGCAATCCTGGCATGAATAAGATTGTTGCCATACATCGTTTATAAGCGGTTATTCAGCCGAGAAGTATATAAAAAGAGTAGTAGTTCTCGTGGTCGATATAAAATTCGTTTCTATGGGTGCACCGATTCATATAGTATGTGCGTAGGACGGTTTACAATTTCATTTCTTTATTTCGGCTCTCAGTATGCAATAAAAGCTGCTAACAAAGGAATAGTAACGTATCTTATTTGAAATTTTCGTTTCTTAAAATAAAATTTACGTTTAAAGGGGATTGACTGATCAATTTGCACATCTTATAAGTTTGCATTTGTGTTCAAATAATTTTAGTATTGCAAAGATTCGTTCCAGGCAGACATTAATCTTGAATATTTCTGGAGCCAAAACGCCTAAAATTGAAGACATTTCTTGGCATTACCTTACTTTATTCTGGCAAAATAATTGCTGTATACCGTTCAGCATTAAGTGTTCCTCTAAAATAATGCTTACGACATAGAGAAAGAAGCAAATAATCATTTTCTTGGAAGTGCTTTGTGAACGAACAGCTTTTGTTAGATTCGGTGCTTCGGTTCACCTGGGAACGCCCAAACAGTTGATTGTTGCTTAGCCTCGGGCTGGTACAAGTATATTGAAGTTTCGTCAGCAGTTATGGTGGTGAATATGGATTTTGATGTTCCTCTGTCAAATTTTTCCTTACACCAATTTACCGGAACTTTTCTTGCGCTTGGGTCAAATTATGCTGATTTCATTGCGAATAGATCTTTTGTACATCTAAATGTTCATGCATATTCAAGTGCACTGCAGGCTTCGATATGGCTGTATCTGACGGTAAGTCACATGTCGATCCTCTTCAATCATATTGCGCAAAGCATCGCTGTTTTTTGCTACAATTGATTTTGGTTGACTTTCACGAAATCACTGAGGGAAGCACGGCTACGACAAATTTCTACGAACCAGTTGCAAATAGTCCCTTCTAAAGGTGCTTCATTACCAAAAACTGAACGAGGCGTTGTTATTGTGTTGCCAAACCAAAATCTTTAGGCTTGGTTGGAGTAATAGGAGCTTCAGTGAAGTAATTGGGCACATTTATCCATTCTTTCCTAGGCCCTTCTACCTTTGATCTATCACTATATTTGCAACATATTTCAATAATTTTTTGTTAACTATTATTTCCCATTGCTATAGGTACTATGTCGATGGGTTTTAAGCGTCAAAAAGAATTATCGTCCCGTTAAGTACCACAACTGGAGACATGCATTGAACGTTGCTCAGACCATGTTTGCGATGTTTAAAACGGGGAAGATGGAAAGATTCATGACTGAATTAGAGATATTAGGACTACTAGTCGCCTGTTTGTGCCACGATTTGGACCATAGAGGCACAAATAACGCTTTCCAGATGAAAACCGATTCACCGTTAGCCGTGCTGTACTCTACGAGTACAATGGAACACCATCACTTCGATCAATGCGTTATGATCCTCAATACAGACAGCAATAATATTTTCCAAGTAGGTGGGTTTGTGTACAGAGATGTAAAAATTGTGGTTTTGTCTTTATGTTAAAAAATATGATCTTACTATCGGCTTTATTTGATAATTAATTTTTGGGTCATTAAACAGAGCGAAAATAGAGTCAATAACGCATTTTAAATAAAATAAAACGTTCTTCTTGAAATAAATTAACAAATTCTAGAACTTTAAGTATAGTAAATAGACTCTTGTTGTCATATATTCGCCAAATTCAATTTCAAGCTTTTCAGGCATTATCCCCAGAAGATTACAGAAAGGTTATGAAAATAGTGGAAAGCGCAATTCTTTCAACCGATTTGGCGATGTACTTTAAAAAGAAAACGAAGTTCCTGGAACTCGTCGACAATGGCGAGTTCGATTGGCAGAGCGATGAAAAGAAAGAACGTAAGAAATTTAGCCTAACTCTTCAAAAAGTACTAGCATGTTATTGGATTCATGTGTTCCAGAGCTTAGAGCACTTAAAATTAAGGAAATAATTAACAATTTCAATTATTTTTTATTTTTAACAATTCATTATTTTCATGGAACTATCTGTTTACTGTCTAGTAGGACCAACTTGTATAGTCCTAGTATGTGCAGCAAACTACTCACAAGTGTTCTAACTTTCTCTCTTTAGTATCAAATTTCAATATTGAATTCTCTGTGTTGTTTTGTGTTTATTAAATGTTGTTTTCAGTACTGTCAGGAATGATGATGACAGCATGTGATGTTAGTGCAATAGCGAAACCGTGGGACGTTCAACATCGAGTTGCGAAGATGGTCGCAGATGAATTTTTTGATCAAGGAGATTTGGAGAAGTTACAGTTGAAAGAGCAGCCTGTGGTAAGTCCTACAAATAGAAAAATCCACATATTTACATGCATTTGCAGAAGCTATTATATGTTGCATACTTCTAAAGCAGATTATTTGATTGTTGTACACCTAGAAGCGTTTATTACTGTTGAAACTTTTTTGGTACCTCTGGTTTTAAACTGACTATTTTTCCCAAAAAGCTGGTAATTCACACTATTACATAGCCTTTATTAATGATTTTCGATATTTTCATAAGAAATTATAAAACATCGCAATCAGTTTCACATACAATAATGCTTTTTTCCGTTACATTCACTTCACCTACCCACACAATCACTTTGTCGAATTCATCTTTCAGTTGTTTGAGGTCCATACAACAAGGAGAGAATTTATTATTTTAGGCAATGATGGATCGCGAACGGAAAGACGAGTTGCCACAAATGCAGGTGGGATTCATCGACGTAATATGCCTGCCGCTGTATAAGGTCCTATCGGAGACGTTTCCGTGGGTTAAACCTCTATACGTCGGCACCATGGAGAATCGTCAACATTGGCAAGATCTCGCCGAAAAGGTTGAAATGGGTTTGACTTGGATTGACCACGACACAATAGATAATCCCGTAGAAGCCTTTACAGGTACGTTTTATTATAATTTATGTCTTAAATTGTTCGGAAGAAACTTAATATTTACAATACTATTTAATAAGGTAGGAAACAAGTTTGACAGATACGAGAGTAGTCTGAAAAATGTTCAGCCTTACACAGAAATAAGTATTTTTTTTTGCGTAGTATTCATGTAAGTTTATACATTACACATACAGTTATATGGACACTCATTAAAATTCTGAAATAAGGAAAGCCAAGAGAACTTGGTGGACCTCCTGCGAAGGCACAGATAACACATCAACAGCAGTATGTCTACAAAAGTCTTCTCATTTTCCAGCCTGTATTGAATCTACTAGCAAAGACCATCACCTCGAAATGGACTCGAGTTATCCATCAAAGGAGGGACGAAGTGAAAGTCGTACAGAATGGGTATCCGATGAGGTTTTTAATATCGTTCGCTATTGGTAACGAACCAATTGGTAACCAGTAACATTTTCAGAAGTAAGCACTGGTTACTTTTGTGATTTTACCGTTATATAAGGCGGTATCCAAATAGCAATGCTTATTAAATTTGGATATTATTTAAAATCATTTACAAAGGAAACAACAGCAACTTAAACGAAATTTATTTTATTGTCAAGATGAATGTGAGAAACTACAAGAATTTTACATAAGATCTTACAGGAACTCGAGAGAACAAACTATACGTCAAACATAGTTAAAATGCATCTAAAATTAATAAATAATATTTATACAACTTATTTGTAAATGGACAATAACAGTCTTTTTGATTTTAGATCCGGAAGAAACGAAAAGTATAGAACTAACTGTACATACGTTGCGTACTACATCTCCTAATCAACATCTACCGTCGCAGGGACACAAACCCAAGAGAAGACAAAAGTTCTGTTGTTTCTTGTGACGTCACTCCTTGTTTTAACAATAATAATAACCATTATATATATTTTTATATAGTAACTACCAAAATGCTCACGATAATAAGTTACGAATGGACAATCTGACACTCTCTGTTAAGTAGTTGGCACCTTTTTCTATTGTAAAAAATTTTTATAATCTAGAAGATAGTGACGCTTCAATAAGACATTTTAATAACTAGAATACCGGTTGTATATAATTCTGTATTTAAAAGTTGTTGTTAATAGAATTAAGCGATTGTACATTGTAATAAATACTTGCAAAGATCAATAAGTAATGAAAAGACAAATACACAGTGATATTGTTGTTAGTATTTGCTTTGTTTTTCTAATTATGCGTAGAGTAGATAAGGAAGATTGAAAAATCAAAACAAAATAAAAGACGACATATAATAATAAATTAATATGAAATGTAAGCGAATTAGACAACAAATTATATAGCATGCACAACGTTTACACTTTAAATGGGTTTCATTTTTGTCTAGACGAGACTGATTGATGTATGTACATTTAAGAGCAAAATTATTCGGATGTAGGGCCAATTATTAAAGTCAATTTTTCTCAATTTCTGTTTCTTTCTTAGTTCTACTTAGATTACAGATTTTATGTTTGAATAATTTTTGTTCTTGGGTGTATAGGGTAGCGCAACTATAACTTCAAAATGATGTAATCTGTACAAATTAGAAAAGACGTATTTTCAATGCTGATTTCTTTTATTGTCTACATCAGAAAGAATTATGTTACGTGAAAAACTGAAAATATATAAACACTTTTCCACTAAAATGCAATTAAAAAGTATCTAACACATTACTTGTTTTATTTCATTGAACTTACTAGATTATTAAGCAATATCTGTTTAATTTTTTATCTTTGTCTGATATACCAGGTGACATTGAAAGAACTACACTAATGTCCGTATACCTTTTGTTTTCAAGATACAGAATCTTCAGTTTTTTTAGAAAATCTTTTTTTTTTTAATTTCTTCTGATCGGAGAGACATAATTGAACCAAAATTAATGTATTTTAGCTTCGAGTATTATATTTTTGACTCGTTAAAAAAACGCTTACCTGTAGTTGTCTGTGAAATTATAGCACATGTATTATTGTAATAATTTATCGAAGTTTATAGTGTTCTTATTTACATTTTTGTTCGATTCTGTTGTTTGTCGTCTGTTTTTTAATTGTTTTAAAAAATAGTTCTCTATATTTTTTAAAAATATAAGAACATGATTATGTGTTATGGCGAAGTTCGATTAAACTTTTCCGAAGTTCAACGTTTCTATCGGGAGAGATATTCATTGAGATATATTCCTAATGTTAGAACATTTATTAACGTGCCTAGGCGTTTGGAAGATCGCTGTTTCAAAAAAGGTTAATTGTGGAGTTACCAAAACTCAACGTACTGCTGCAAACGAGGAAGCTTATTTGTAGAACAGCTTAATCCCGTCGATTTTTCATTTTTGGAGTGAATGTAGTGTATGATGCATCCGTAATAACCCATCAAAAATGCCGTCAATCACTAACGCAAAGATTGGAAAAGTGTATCCAAGAACACCTTCTTTAGATCGAAGAAGATGATATATTTTTTAACTTAATCGTTATTTTTCTTTGTTGTTATGTCGTTGCTTTTAAAGATCATGTCGACCACGTAGCGATTTCTTTTCATGAGATATTGAAGAGAAATAAATTTTATAAAAAGAATAGTTCAAATCCTTAATATCGCGTACCTTGAAAACAAAAGGATTACAAACATTAGTGTATAAGACTTTTTTACTATTTTATGGTTCTCTAACGCATGGCACTATTCATTGTGGTTTCTTCAATGTGATGCGGTAAAATGGGGATATCACAAAATTGTTTGCATCAATATAATTTCAAAAAAAGAAGTCGTCAAACATCAGTATTTTCTTGAAGGTATGAAAAATTTTGTTATATTTTTAAGTAGAAAAGTTTTAAAATCAGAGTCATATTTGACGAATTATTGAAAAAGGTTTTTTATTATTAGATAAAAAATCTAGGGACATTTAGGGACATCTAGGAACAACTTGAGGTAAATGTTGTGATTTACCATTTTTTATGTGCCATGTATGTGTGTGTAATACAAAATATAAGCATTACATTTAGAATTGAGCTCTCCTTATTATGGTTAAAGTGCCATCATTTGAAAAGCAATAGGCCTACGCAAATTAAAGCCGAAATGGACGCCGTTTACAGAGGCTCTGCATCATCGTTTGCCACTCTGAAATTTTGTCCAGTTCAGTTTAAACGTTACCGTACCAGGTTGGTTGACGATGAACGTTCGCCAAAAACTGCCACCACTACCGATAATATTGGAAAAGTTCACCAAATAGTGTTAGACGACCGTCGAATTAAGGCTGTGGGTATCTCGAGAGAACGTATTTGTTATATATTGACTGAAGATTTGCATGAAAGGGCTAACTGAGCGTTGGGTGCCGAACTTGTTCACTCAGGACCAAAAACGCAGTCGAATGAACATCCACAAAGCTCTGTTGGAACGCTTTACGCGAAATAGGCCAGCGAGCGTCAACTAGTTTGCGCGAAATTTGCAACAGAACCTGATGCCGTAGATCACTCTTAAGCAGGAATGTTGTTCAATCCTTTGTGCGGTGGAGATATCAATCACGGAGTAATTTATGGGAGAGCATTACGTAAAAAATACGTTTGATTTTAGAAATCGCAGAGATAAACTTTCAATAAAAATTTTGTACAAACAAATAGGAGTCGCAATGGGCGCTCCTATACATATCTAGTGTTATCCCACAATTAGTTATGGAACATTTAGAGTTTATTTATTCAAATGAAAAAATGACAATGTTACATTAGAACATTTTAGAATTAAATGCAGCAAGAAAACAATGTTTTTTTTTAACGATTTTGAATGTTGAAACGCCAAAATGTAATAAAATTTAAATCAAATTAAAAAATTAAGCCACTACAATCAAGATGTTTTAGTGGTTAATTAACCATGGCCAAGAAAATGTACCAGAAATCTCATAAGTGGCCCTTTTAATTCCTTATAGCCGCTTTTTAAAATTAAAAGATAAATCTGTTCTATATTGAAATAATATCTTTTAGTTGAGCGTAAGTACTTTTTGCGTATCTAAATGAATTATCGATAATTAACTCTAAGTTTTTAGATTGAAGTAAAACAGGAATATCATAGTTATTAAGTGAAATTTTAATATTATCGTAGTATATGTTGTTGATGTGAGCACAATTTTTTGTATTTTTCAAACAGAAAGAAATGTTTCGCAAAATTAGTACGTTGGCAATATTGATTTCAGTACTCTTAACAAAGGTATAATGGCAACACTGTCTCTGTTACCTTTCAGAAAGGCGTACCCTGGTCTTCCCTTCACACTGGCTCAGTTTCTGCCACTTAACTGTCCATTTTATGTACATCTTAATCTTAAAAAATGCATTGTGTATTTTGAAAGGTTTTTATGAAAATAAAAGGTTATTCACACCTTACAAATATCAATTTTATTATTTTTTAAAATAATTTCATTAATATAAATTGATGTAAATGTTAAATAATTTGCTATTTGAATAAGATCGATCGTCTGTAAAGAATTGTAATGGCTTAAGATTACTTTTCTTACTTAACTGGCAGTTAGAATTAATCTAAAACGATAAATGTGATTTAAAAATATCATTTGGAAGTCCTTTGCAGTTATTTATCCTTTGTATTCGGTAGTACGTGAATAAAAAAAATGATAATTTGATATTGTGAAGAATACCTTGACAGGCTGATAACTGCAGATCAAACTCAATCCAAGTCTATTGGTAGAATTCAGGTCCTATACTTGGCGGACCTGGGAACTTTTCTATAGCAGGACAATTAGATAAGCCTCTGATGATTAACAATCCGGAGGAACTTTCCTTTCTGTAAATATTAGACTTTAAGAAAGTGTATAAAATTAGATTCTGCAATTCTACTCTAAGATATAATTTAGAAGCTTATCAATATATAAAAATATCTGATCTTTATCAATAATCTCTAGAAAGATATGAAATTGTAATAAATACAAATTTATTCACAAAAATAGATTAAAATTCTACAATTATACACTATGATATAGATATCGTAAATTCTCTCATGACGAACAAGAGATTAATTATAAAATTATACAAACTCAAAATGTAAATAATATAAAATTATACGTAATAGAGCTTAAAGTTAGATATTTTACGTTTGATATTTATTGTTTTGAGATAATTACATGAAGAACTCCTGCGTGGAGTGGGATAGTGTAAGTCATGCATTTGGAGGTCGATCTAGACAACTAATTTCAATAACTCGCAACCCTCGTAAACTAGGGTCTGTCACCGTAAGTCCTCTGGGTTGATACACCCTCTCGTTTTGTTCTGCTACAAATTTTGAAACTTTTCGCAAGCACTAGAAGTTTACTATATGAAATTTATCTATTAATGTATACGTATTTCAATTTACCTTTTCGTAATGGGTTTCTTTACATATATATATTAAATATGCTGTTAAACAGGCTAAGCATCCCTCACAATATGATGAACACGAAGCTTTTTCTGCCTCAGCGAAATATTCGTTTAACCTATTTATAGTTAATTCAAAAGCTTGTCGTTCTATCTGTAAACAGTACGCTTAATTTGGCATACACACTTAATTTTTTATACGTACTCTACCATCCAATTCAGAGGGAAACCTTGTTTGGAATTTTACGACGGTTCCTTCACTGTAGTCTCTTTGTATAAATACTTTTAAGCATTGTGAAGGGGCCATTTGTTCCGTTTCACCAGTTCTTGCACCATTATTGTGGTGATTACTCATTTTACTCACTACTTTTATGCTTAATTAAACTTACATAAAATACGGTTATCAAAACCTTCATCAACAAATTGCCATTTTAACTGTCAACTTGACATTTAGAAACATGTTATCTTTTACTATATAGCCAACCGCGAAAAATGAAAATAGGAATTAAGGATTACAATTATTTTAGTAGATGGTTACTATTATTATCAATAAATACAAAATTTTGTACTATCATTGATGGAATACTAAAATTCTTTTAAGAAATAGACATAATACAATTATTTAATTTACGCCGTGTTGCATCTGCAACTCTTTATACGCCGCTGTATACATGGAGATTGCATAGGTTGCCTATATTACCAACTTAAACCTCATTTTTTTCCACGTTTTTATTTTTATTTGATATGAAAGCGATGAAAGAACAATAATTTGGGAAAAGGCTTATGCACTTGTTCAAACTTATTTTTAATTGTTAAGTCCCCAAATTTCTTCTTCAAATTTTCATTTTCGTCCTCGTAGTCTTCTAATATAATACGAGAGCCAAGTTTTTGCATTCCAGTTTTCCATATAAAAGAATAACACCATTCTTTTTTTCGTGAACTTGTAGATGCAAATATATCGTCTAAGGAATGCGAAAATATTCGTCGATGCCTTTGATTTTGTGCAAGTTCCCTAGCCTTACACTTACATCACCATTTTGTAAACGGGGTTACAAAACTAACTTTTATGTTGTGAATTCATTTTTTTATTGCCTGAAAATTTGTAAGTTTGTTTCAGTTTAGGGCTTTGATGTAATATTAGTGAATTAAGAAAAATATATGTACCTTTCATAATTTTTGAAGCATTGCCTCTAAATACTCGGCTTTATTTATATAATAATTTCAAAGTTAAAGGTTATTTTGAACTACAAGGGCCTTATTTCTGTTTTACTTTTACTTTATCTAGGAAAGTCAAATGTTCGCAAAAAATAGAAAAGTTCTGCACATATATAGTAATAAACTACAATATGTGGAGAAACGCATCAAGGTATAAACAGTTTCAAAAGGCAAAGATTTGCTTTTGTAACATTTTCAATTGCACTTGGAACATTGTCCTTATTAATTTTCAGTAAACAAAATGTATAAACGATTTAATTTACAATTATGACGAATGAACAAATACAAATTTTTAATATGTTATTGCGGTGAGATAATAATACAGTTTTCTATAAAAAAAGGTAGTTTTGATAAAGTTTGGAACAAACATGAAGCAAATAATGCCTGGAATTAAATACTATAGTAGTGAAACACTCAAAAAACCATTAGCTTTATACTACGAATAAGGGGCACAAGCAAATATTTCAATCTAAAATAAACATAAAGATTTAACATGTCGATTTTAGTGTGTAGTTACGTGTGGTCAAGTGATATTACATGGAGCTCGTATTTTGCCTTAAATTAATGACATTGAATGAAGGTAGCAATTAAGTTGATAATCTATAAATCTTGTTTTATTAGTGTTTATGCGTGTAGTCGTCGGGTTTTATGATGCTCTAAAACTCTAAAGGAGAACGAAACAATTTATCAGTTTTCTTGAATGTGGTTTGGAAAAGAATATAAACTTCGTTCAGCTCTTATGTGTGTGATTGGTATATGTACACTACCGTTCATGTTAGTTCGGACAGAGAATAAAATTTCGTAGTTTAGGAAAGAATACCATTGTGTTTAGGTATAAATAACATTTGTATAATCAATAATTTATGAAAGTTACAGCCCATTACAGGCAAATACTTCAAAGGATTCCGATTTATACATTCTTTAAATAACTATTACACTTTAAGCAAATTATCGCAATTTCGAGAATAATTTATAATCCTTTCAATTGAATTATTTCCGCAACAAAAGTATTGCTGTTAAACCTATAACCTCCATTTGCCCCTACCCTAAAAGTGTTCTTCATATCTAAGAACACTATAAACTTGCTTGCATGTGCATCTTAGAGTTGTGAACTAATTTCGATACAAGTTATTAAAATGCCTAGAGAAAACCGATAAGTGTAAAAAAACGTTCCATAATAATTGCCTACCATAAAGATGGGTATTTCGTGCGTCAAATTTCCGAAAGGACACGTATTAATAAATCGACAGTTAGCGATATGAATGCACGGGCAGTTTGAGAGATCCAGTGCGTTCAGATAGTAAGCGGATAACATCACGAGAAAACACTGAGTGTATTAAATTGTTAAACAAACCAAGTAGAAGACTAACAGCACCGGAAATAGCCGCAAAAGTGAATCGCCGCCGTGCAAGAGAAATCTCTGTTAGTACGGTTAAAAGTTGCAAATCTTCACGGCCGTGTTGAAGTAAGAAAATCCTTACTTCGGGCGAGAAACAGGCAAAAACGGTTCCAGTGGGCAGAAACACATAGAAATTGGACAGAGAGAGTAGAAGCGAGTGCTATGGACAGATCGCTCGAAGTTTGAGGTATGCGGACAAGCAAGATGTGTTTATGTTGAAGAGCGAAAGGTAAAAAAAATGTTGCCTCAATGTGTAGTCATTGAATCAACTGTGAAGCAAGAAAAAGGTCCCGTGATTGTTTGGGATTCCTTTTTTTACGTCGATGCAGGAGATTTGAAGCGAATCAAGGGTATTTTGTGAAAAGAGGGTTATTTTGAAATATTATAAAAAAATGCAATTCCACGGGGAGTGCATTTAATAGGCCAACATTTTGTATTGATACAAGATAACGACCCTAAACATTTCGCACTCATATGTAAAAATTATTTGAATATGGAACGAGACAAGAATACACTGGAAATAATGACGTGGCCATCTCAATCCAATCGAACTGTTATGGGATGAACTTGACAGAAGGGTTCGAAAAGTGTATCCTACCTCCTAATCATTTGTTGAACACCCTCTAAGTTGAGCGGAATAATATGCCAAACGGAGTTTTGGAAAAACTAGTGGAACGGGTGCTCCTTGTCGTACAAGTTGTTCTTCGAGTAAAGGGAAGGTTTTCCGACGAGCAGAAAGTTTAGTAAATTTATGTTTATATATTGCCAGAATTAGTTTCATTTTTATCATTGTATGTTATAAACATCTGCGAATAATAGTATTGTATAAATGTTAATTTCAATATTCTTTAGTACCTCAAATTTAGTTAAATGTCCGAACTAATATGAGCGATAGTGTTATATATGTGAATATATGTTTATAATAATGATAGCAAGGACTGTGGCGTAGTATGGTAAACAACACATAAGTATCGGCAACCTCCGCACCACACAAGTTTAATTTATTATATATTAATATAATAATTAGTCCGGGACGACAATTCGGTCACCGGTTGATGATGAGGACCATTCGTGTCCTCGAAACGGCCGTCTCGGACTAATTATTTTATATTATTATATAATAAATTAAACTTGTGTGTTGCCGATACTTATGTGTTGTTTACTATATTTTTATAGTTTTGGTAAATTATGGGCATATTTAAATGAGTGTAATTTGGTATTTTTATTAGATATCAAATATCATCGGTGGTGGTGGCATTTATAATTTATACACAAAGATTTTAATCACAATATGGAACTAATAAATTTTACTTGGTATGATCTCACCTTCGTACCTCGTGGCTAAGATGGTACATAGGCAGTGAAAGGGTATGTTATTGGGTTAATGTCTTTTATTCGGTTTGGAGATACACCGTGACATCCTAATTAGAATTTTCTCATACCTGGTTAGCTAGATATAAAATAGTTCCGAATTGTCATTGTTTATCTTTCATAATTTTTTCCTGTAGCTCAATTTGTAAACACATCCAAGTTAATTGAGGACAAACTTTCACAGGTGAAATTAACATTTCAAATAAAAAAAAAATATTGTGCCGGTGTCATTTTTGTTAACGATGTTAATACACTAACAAGTATGGCGATCGTTAAGAACTAGCACGTGGTTGAGGTTGTTAGGATGACGAAGCTTTAAAAAAATTTAATTCTAAAATTTCACCAATATTTTGCTTTATTTTTAATGCAGTTCTAGCTGTTGTTTTCGCTAAATAGAATAAATGCAAGTAAATATTGCGTAATTAATATGAATCATTTCCAAAAATATAGGAAACTTATAGTTACATAGTATAGTCGAATTTTTCTGATTACGGAAATCCTACAATTTACGCCAAGGAAAAGTTTTTTTTTTATTCGGCGGTACAAAGCTATAACTTCTATTGAGTATCGATACCAAAAGTAGAACTGTGCTCGATATTTTTTATTTTTTTCTATTTAAATTATTTTATTTAATGTTAGTATCTTCCTAAGCTAATGACTCAATTTTTTAGGATAATTTGCAGCAACTTATACGAGCACCTTGTACCTATTGGAAAAACCATTTTTATAAGGTATGCAGGTACCTAAACACTTTTTGTGAACGAAAAAAGGTATTGTACGCGGCCATTTCTAATATCTTTTCTGCTTTTCATTTTTAAGATTTCTTGAATATCTATGATGTTTTACCTAGCGAACAATCCTACCTTCAGTTACCTACTAACTGTTTTCTATCACCTTTCCTTCTCCTGGAAGAAGCCCCATATGTAGGGGAAACGAAAAGTTTTCGATTAACTACCAGGAACACGTTTAGTTTTGATTGACTCTGGCCGTGGAAGCCTACGGTTACTCGCCTACTTGGGGATACAGTAACATTAAGGTTCTATACGGAAGTAGAGGTTGTTTGGATGTTAACTTAATGAAAGTTCGGTGTGAGTCGTTATAGTGTTATCTAGATGTACGGGCGTCGATTACCACTGAATGGTGTGGATAGGACCAGAATTCAGTTTATGCAGAACGCCTGTTTATGGTTTAAGGGAATATGATATTATTTCATATACGCTAAGATGGACAGGGTGTCTTTAGAGTAGAATTTCACTGTCTTTTTCCACAAAATTATTTTTTATAGAAAGCTTAGCTATTTTTACAGGAAAGTTTTGTTTAGAACGGACGTTCGTAATATAAACATTAGACACAAAGTCTTTTAACTCCTCCAGCTTATCACCTTGAAGTATTGAAAAGATCCTTCAGTTATAATATTGATAACTTACGTTTGGTCTGTTCTTTACATCTGTTGTCATTTCGCCGTTAGATCTGTAAGTGCCTTCAAAATGGTTAGTTTAAGCTTTTGTTATATTGATTTTTCGTGCGTTAATGTTTCATTTCTTACTAGTTTAGATATTCATTGACTCGAGACTTTGTTGTTTAGTTTTGTTTTGTGTTTTGTATAATGTTATTGCTGTGTTCATGGGGAAATTGGCGATTGTGAACGTATTGGTTGCTGAAGTTTCTTATTGCTCTGCTATTTTGCTTTGCATTCACAGTATGTTTTCTTTTGGCTTTATTATTGGATATTGTTACTAAATCTGTATCATAATCAAATTCGATGACGTTTTCAATTAATTGCATTACTTTATTAAGTGTGAATAAATTACAAATCCATTATACGTAACTCTCCTTAATTCATCTCATTAACTAAGCGATTTTTAATTTCCTCGACGTAAGCTAGGCGTCAATCAAAGTAGCCTTTCCTGCATAAGAATGAATTCAGTTTCTGATACTTGATTTGATGCCTTAAGCCAATAATCCAATTATTTTTTTCTACTAGGATATGCGTTGTAGAGATTTCGGTACGATTATTTTTTGTGACTGGCAACCGTATTCGGAACTTATCGACTAGCACATTTGAGTTTTTACGGTTAGATTCAACTAAGCGCATCGTCTGATGTGAAAGCATGTTTGTGTATATTTAACGACACCGTAAGTGCTTTTTCTCAATCTTAACAAATAAAACGACATGAATTCCTAGTCTTCTATGCGTAGAAGTGATATATTTGGGTTTTTATTTGATTACAATGAGGTTCCTAGTGTGCGTTAAACTTTTTCTCTGCGGGTAATTTTTGAGGCTACTTTTAACTCGTCAGTTCCAGTATATCTGAACTGGTTTGTAACGCTGCATGTGTATTTTTTTTTTGCAATACTTCGATTGGTGGTCAGCATCATTAACTTGGGGTAAATTTTACCAAAACTTTTCAAATAATTGTGCTTACGTCTTCGTAAGTAATCCAGATGAAAGAGAAAAGAATCAAAGCGTTTGTAGGTCGGAAGGCATGTATTTTAAATTTATGACGGTCAAAACATCCTACTTTTAAATAGACACTTTCTTTACAGCATGTAATTATTGGAATGCGTGGTGTTGAAGTTTTCACTAATGCCGCGTTTTTTTTGAAATACTGTTGGATGATGCTTTCTCATCTGCTCTTGCAGACTAAAATTTGTGTTTCGTTTTTACTTTTTAGGTGTTTAAAACATGGAGCCAGATGTATATTGTAGACAAGTTTTCACATTATTTCGAATATTTAGTGTTTAATCTTCTACATCGTTTTTTGGTTATTTTACAGCTTCTACACAGTAAAATTTTTGTAAACCCACCATAGAAATCGCCTTTAAAAAACGGTTTAAGAACATACGAGGATGCTATTAGAAGTACCTATATCAAGTCAAAATCTGCATTACTGACTGCGAGTGCTATTCTTTCGCTGACGTTTGCCAAAATTTCTGGGAAATTTCGAAGTAGTGCAATTTTGAGAGCTGTTGAAATAAGCAAGTTTATATTTGTGTAATCATGGAAACATAACAATACCGGTCTGTGATTCTATTTCCTCTTTGGATGGGGAAATGTGTATAAGGACTGCTAAGCTCGTCCCATTGAGGTGACTCCCGATGATATGATCAATAAAGTTCATGATATCGTGTTAGCAGACTAGGTGAAGGTTAAAGGGATTGTTGATATGGTAAATACCCCAAATGAATATATTTCGAAACATCCTTCACGAAAAGTTAAGTATGAGAAAGCTATCGATGAGATGGGCGCCGTGCCTGCTGAACTGCCTGAAAACGTTACATGATTGTAGATGACAAATGGGCACGTGCACGCCAGAAGAAGAAGACGATTCAGTTAAAATCGAAATAGTTATGGCGACGATTTTTTGGGATTCACAAGACATAATTTTAGCTGATTATTTGGAGAAAGGAAGGACCTTTAGATACAATACAGATCTATTGCATCGATTCGATACTGAACTAAAGAGAAGAAATTCTCTACTATCCTGATAACGCCTTGGTCTACTCGTCGGCAATTGCGACAGCAAAACTAACCCATTTACGATACGATATAGTACCCTATCCACCACATTTATTATTTGCAACTTGAAAACTAAAAAGAATAAGTAGTTTAATTAAGAGTTCAAACTATTATCTTATTTGAAAAAGCCGAACATATCAATGTCTGTATCTAAAAGAAACAATACTAAGTGTAAAAGCAACAAGCGCACTTTATAGTGTTAAGTAACACATTTACGGGTTTTAGAGTGTTTCGTTTTCTGTGTATCAAAATCGATACATTCAAATCAAATTATCTTTGAATTACACAGAATTGCTTGTGTAAGTCGGTAGAAACAAGTGGTTACATTCCCCAATAGAAAGAATAATTTGTTATAATTACTCGTTGGAAGTATTGAATTTATGTTTGACAAAAGAAAAACCTAATAAAATTTAAGCGAGTTACGAAAGACGTAAATAAGTTTAATACTTTTTGCGCCATAAAGAGTTCCTAATTTTTCCCCCTCAAGGTAGAATGTAATTAATAACGAAAGAATTTTTCATTTTAAAATGTTCATGAAATACCTTTAAGATTGATTAAAAAACTCCTAGATTAATCATTTTTCCCAGTAAGGCTTTCCAGTATTGCAACTTAATTTTTTTACTGATAACTAAGGTAAATATTTTAGAATAGGTTTTTACTTGATATAATTAAAATTATGTAAAGGTTGATAATTGGATAATTTCTAATTTAAATAAGGCAATAATTTTTTACAAAATAACATTCCTAGGATGAATTTCGATTTCATGCCTGATAATACGAATTGTTGAATACTCTATTGGTAATTTGAGTTTCTCTTTAATGGTCTTTTCTTTGACTCTATCCTTGTGTGCTTTCTCAGTATGAAGTCTTATTTTTTCTTCAATTTCTTAGATTCTTAAATTCTTAAAATTCTTATTTTGAAATCTCATTTCGTTGTTTGTGTTCAAAATATGATGTTGGCAAGGAAGATCGGGTTTTCATGGGGCCATATATTAGTCATAAATCAAAAACACTACGTTAAATCGTAGAGAATAACCAAATCACCACAAATACTGGTAAAATTAATCAGCAACGTCATACAAAATGGACAATTCTGTTTGAAACGTACGATAATCATAAAGAACAAAACATAACAAAAGAAGACGGTAGTAGCAATATTCTTTGACATGAAAAAAGCGTTTGATACTATCCCAAGAACGAAACTAATCGAAAAAATCTTAAAAACATATCTATTGAACAGAGATCAAATAACAACAGTCAATAAAGTAGAAAGTTCACATCTGCAAGCAGAATATGCAATACCTCAGGATGGGAACGCTGTACATACTCTACACAAATGACATGGTTAACTTGAAAGCCCATTGAGGAATGTATGCATAGGCGGATGACCTATGCATCGTTTGCTCAAACAAGAGCTAAAAATTGGCGTTTCAACAACTTTGTAACAAGCACAATTAATGGTATTTACAAGTAGAACGCGCAGCCCTATTTTCAACATCGCGATTAAAAACTAAATTATAATCAAACAAAATATTTGGGATTATCCATACAAAGCAATTTAAAATGGGATAATTATATAAAATGCTAAATAAAAAGAAACATTATGATTATTGCAGGAATCCATAAAATCAAGATACAATACCAGAAAATATGAAAAAAATTCGTGTAAGATAGCACATTTACATCACCCGACATATGAAATCATACAACAAAGAAAAATGTTAAAAACTGCAGAGAATGCAGAATAAGATATTATATAATATGGAAAAACGAATATCAACAAAAAAACGTATACGAGAAAATTTGGAACAAATGTTTAAAAAACTTCTTACAATATGTAAAATTGACAAAAACTTAATAAAAGCAAACTCAAAACTAAGAACTAATACGGACTTAAACGAAACTAGACCTCGTGAAATACAAATATACCTAAAACGGACACATACAAACAGCACTACACGCAAGAAATATGGAACAAACAACCCAGATACGCCTCTAATGTGTATTAATGTGAAACACGTTCTCGACGGTATGAAAATGATGAATAACTCAAAAGCTTGCCATTGTCTGAAGTTTTAACTGAAACGGAATCATTTATACGTCTATTGCGGATACGAAAATTGTGTTTTCCTTCCATGGTTTCTCAATAATTATTAATTAGCATAAAAAAGAGATACAAGTAAAAAAAGTAAGCCGTAGTTTTAGTATATTTAATTATATATAATGGGCATTGAATCGCTAATGTAACCCGATTGGGCAACTATTGATCTAAGCGAAGCGTCAACGTAGTTTCTAATTTGATATGTCGGATCTTACGATCTTCCGCTTAAGCGTGATATGCTTGTAAAAGAGGTTATCTGCTGATTTTAAAGCTAACTATTACGAGCGCTATTGTCAATTACCATTAATTAACGATATTCAGTGTGTATATATCCGGTATATCTTTTGCTTTCGCTTAATTCTTGTTTTTTCAGAGAAGCGTTGCAATAACAAAAATGTGTGGTGCCGAAAACCTTATTCTTACTTCATGGAACTTGATTGTTTTAAAGTCAACGTAGGAAATTGATTTAGAATATTATCTCTGCCATTATTAGAGTTGGTTGTAGAAAAATCTGAACCAACACAAAGGAGAAAATATATCTTTCGGTTAGGATAGGTTATTCAATCTGTAAAATTTAGATTAAGTTAACATATAAATTACAGTTGCCTAGTATGTCTTAATAGAGTTTAATTTGGGCGTACTAATGATTGGTCATTAACATCAACTAGCTGTATTTAAATTGGAGAAAATTATATTTAAATCAGTGGGTAATTATTTTGACAGATTTAATGCAACTTGTGTACTTATTGAAAAAAAAGGAAAGTTGTGCCTAATAATATCCTGCGAGTTATATGATTATAGCCTGCGAGGTGACATTGACGCACTTACACCTGTTTATGATCGAAATATAAACGTACAAAGTGACCTTCACCTTAAAAAGCCATAAACTTGTATTACTAATTATTAATTTGGAATTGTGTCCAACAGTTTTTCAGGTAGTCAAGATTGTTGATTAGATAATACGTCATAAATATGCTCAAAGAAACAAGTTTAAGTCAATTACAGTATTTAATTGATTGAGAAACTACGACGGTAGTCTTCACAGCTTTGCGTACAGCCGCGAAAAGGGGCTCACCAATGAATGAATCTGACAAAATTAATTTCAATATTTTCTGAACTTAAGTTCAATGTTTCGTCAAGATACAGTAAGTGACTTGGTCAAAGCACATTTTTAAAACTGAAAAAAACTCAAAATCATTCGAAAAATGGAAATGACTCGACGACATTTTTGGAGAAGGCTATCTCAACAACAATGCAGTACCGCATCAGTCGACAATTTCTCGCGACGATCCAACAGAGACAGCAATCACACAAAATATCGCTGCTGTGCGCCAGCTAACCAAGAAATATGGAGATGTGACATGTCGGAAGAAAGTATCCTTAAGTCTAAATCCAAAAAATTTTGCATTATGAAGTAGCTTTGGGCGCGGGTTAATTAATGTCGAAACACTTTGACCAAACGCCAATCGATTCTCTTAGTGTTTCAAGATAAGAAGCCAACAAAAGTTATACGTTCCCAAAGTGCGTAGAAGAAAATGGCCCTAATTTCGGGCCATGCTATTAAAATTTCTCTAATTCTTTGTGTACCAGAAGTAATTGTCGTGTCCGCTAAACCAACTCACAACCATCATACTACGAGTTCACATAGACCTCAAAAGACTATTGATTTTTTAGAGCAGCAAAATATGGGATTGTTAGATCATTCTGCGTATAGTTCCAACGATTTTCTTTACGTTCCTTAGAATTGAAATGGAGCTGCGTGATTAATGGTATCAGTTTAAAATGACAATTTTGACCGTTCCAACGGATGGCTAGCACAACTGCTTTAATACTTGGTTTGAAAGAAATGGTATTTTTGGAATTAGTCACGACAAAAGCAATATGACATCCTTCTGTTTACCCGGCGTCATCAGCATTATTCCGAACGTATTCTCTAGAATGAACCCAAAATGAGAAGAAATGTATCGTCATAATTAGTAATTAGCAAACGAGATGTGCCAGCTGTGTCGGTAATTTAAACAGAGGTCAATAATAGGAATTAATAAATGAAAGACGTTTTACCAAAATTTTGATACAATTTCATCTCCAAATAATATTTTAGTCTCGAAACAGTGGATATATAATTTTCTTGCTTCATTAAAATTAAACATATTTAAAGTTTTCTTCGGCTGTATGTTTAAGAATTTTATATGTTTTACGGTCACTCATAAATTGTACAGGAGTTTCCTCTTGCGTATCGCGTCCTCCATATGTACGAGTCCCATTTTGTGTAGATGCTTGTTTAGTGGATCAGTTACGGTGCCGGTTTACAATTTAATATCGAATTTTTTCATGGCCAGTAATTCTCCCAACTCCTTTTTTGAGGGTCCTACCAGGAAAACCTTTGAATGTTTTTTTTTATGCCACCGATCTAGCTGTCTTTTCAACTCCGCCTAAGTCATCTCAACCTTTGCTAATCGGTTTGCCTTTTTATTGCTTGGTATGTTGGTGTGAGGGTACCCACAATATACTTTCCGCCGAGCACATTCAGTAACTGGATACATTCTTGTACCATTCCTGATGTTACTCCGGACACAAAATGATTTGAAATCCGTTCGACTGTCGGTTACTATAAAGATCCTATTTATCCTATCCAAGGTTTACGACAGTTTCCGAGCACATAAATTTCTGCTTGAAATATGCTGCGAGCTTTCCGAAGTTGGCAGAAATTTCCCCCCAGAATTGGGTTTTAAAGGTTTGAGGTCTGCTGCAGCTTCAAAAATTATTGATTCTAGTGATGGTTTGTTAAATCTTTATTCGCTAATTACTGTTCAAGGGCTTAGTATCAAAAAGCACTAACTGCAAAATATACATTTTTAAGAAATCGAAAAAAAAAAACAAACTTAACTGTCATTTGAGCGGGAATACATGAATGCGGTCTATAGGAATAACTGTTGGCAATATTGTAATGTGTTGTGTACCCTCAAGTTGCAAGTGAAAAGCAACCTTAAGTTAAGAAACCTACTTTTTCTAGTTAGTGTTATTTAGTACTAAGCCCTCGTATTGTTGGCGGCTAGTTTTAAATGCTAACTCTAGTTAGCAGCTTTGCACATACCATAAAAAAAAATCGCTATAAGCTAATTTTTAAATATCAGCTGTCTAAAATAGCTAGTAGCTAATTTCCTTGTACATGCACATAAGATTGCTTTTTGTTTATCGTAGAAAATTCGTCTGTTTGTATCTATGTAAATCCAGTTCTTTCAGGATTTCCTTCAGTTTATCCTTTCTACTTTACACACCGGCAAAAAATGAAACATTTAATGCTCATTGTGAGTGATTTAAGTTCATCATAGTGAAGAATGTTTCGACAGAAAATGGGATATACAACGTAGTTTCTAGTTTTTGTAAAGTACCTGAAGATAAAAATTCTTCTAAAAGTTCTTTAAAAATATCATCCTACATTTATTACATAAATTAAAAATAGACATCGTGAAATTATTTCCAGAACAAAATTCATCGTAGCAACACACCACGCAAGGTGAAATACACGAAATGAATTTATCTTAGAGCGTTTTTCATAAACACGGTAATAAATTAATATCGGCGTACGCTTAATCGAGTAAGATAATTACCGCTTTTGGGTTTTGAAGATTCGTTAACAAATAATTATGTTCCACGCTGTGAAATTGGAAACTGACTATTTTTTTTCTACGAAACACCACAAGATAAATGATGGTATATAAATGCAAGTATACAAGTATCTAACTTAGATGGTTAATATTCAAGTTCAACGCCTTTCTTTTATTTAAGATGTTTGAAGTTGATAACTATTAATTTTAAATTTATTCCAATTTCTATTTAATTGTGATTACAATATTTAATCGCGCATTCAATTTACAAGAAAATACATTCAACAAGTAGAACGATTAATATTCATTTGTACAAGCAGGAATTAATTTTTTTTAAGTATGTATGTACGAGGGTAATCCGAAAAGTTTCAAGCCCTAACATAAAGATCGCATGGTCATGCTGAGGCTCAGTTGCTGTTTAACAATTAGCTTGTGTCGGTCGATGTTGGTGTTTCTGGAAAAATGGAAGAAATCGAATATCCAATCGTTATTAATTCTTGCATTTAAAAGGCAATACGACTACGTAAATTAAAACCGAGGAAAATGCTGTTTACGGGGATGCATTATCATTTACCACAATTAAATTTTGGGTAGTTGAATGTTAACGTGATTGTAGTAGTTCTGGTTTTAGGAGGGTTTCTTACGATTCAGTATCCTCCTTTTTAGCGAAAGACAGCGGTTAGTTTGCGTTCGTTGCGTGGCTGATGGTTCGTCCAGGGTCGTTCAATTCTGACAGTAGCTTTAGTGGGCTGCGAGTTCCGCAGGGACCAACTTTTCATTAACGAGTTGAGTTAAAATTTCAACGAAGATTTTTTGGTAATACATCTTTAGATTCTGCTCCCAATGATGGAATTTTGTAATGACATTCTATCTTCCTTATCCGATTGGGGCAACAGTAATTTCTTATATTTAAATATTTCTAAAAAATTAAAATTTACACTAAATAAATCTGAGCGTTTCTACGAGCAACGAGCATTTTTTAAATGCATGAATAACTTTCGATGAACTCCTCAATGTGAAAGCACGCTGTGAGAATCTCACAAAAAAAATTAAATTCTTTGTTTTCTTTTCAGAAATATTAAAGACATTTTGACACTATCCTCTTATTATGTTCAAGTTTCATCTAGGTTGAGCTTTGGAGTTTGTCTCTGGTGGTTGTTCACCTTGGCACTGCATGTATTTATTGCTCAAAAAAGAATTATAAAATAATAGTTGACTTATGTAGCCGTGAGAGTTGCGGAACTACTTTTGAAGAATTACTTTTATTAATATAATTCTTTAATTTGATAAAATTTGTTGTTTGTTAAAATTTAAACCAAATTCCTGAATCGATTAAAGTTCTCTTTTTGAGACATGCGTCTCAGAAAACTAACAGGTTTGATAGCTTATGTAGATAACCCCATATAACGACAGAAAAGAAATCAGATCGATGAAAATTAATTTTTGGTAATAATAATCACTGGACACAACTCACAATATCAGCAGCCTCAATCAAACATTTCCTATACAGAAAAATCGGAGGCATTTAAATATTAATCAATTTTGTCTAATTACTATGTTTCACTCTCACGCATGGGGCACATTATCTTACCTCGTACAAAGCCACCTGATGTATGGTAATCAATCCATCACAAAATAAAGGAGTCAGGTGTCATTGCCGAAAAAGATCAAGCAGATTTACTTGTCAATCACGGCCTTTTGCTTCGGGCGTATAGAGCGTTGGAACGTATATATTTACTTGCACAAATGAATACTATAATTGCTGCTTTCGCGGTTAATTAAGTCATTTAAGGGGAAAAAAACTACAATTATGAAAAATGCGAAGGTTTTGCATTGATTCCGATACTCAGAGTTATGTAGACATTGAAATAACTGTAACAATAGGGTTTACTGTAATGTGCAAAAGGTTGTGACTATATGTATGACTTGGCGACTAGCACATTGACAAGTTATTGTACCTTAGTTGCAAACTATGTAAAGAGCCAAGTTTACATAAATGCATTCTAATTGGATTGGCATTCAAATTTCGTTTCGTTTACTTTTGCCAAAACCAAGCGTTTGTAAATGCAAATTGAAAGAACCGTTTATCTTTTTGAATATGGATTTGTAGTGTTTAATCTCTGTAGTATATCGCATACTGAAAAGAAATTATGAAATTTCTTTTCAGTATGTAGTAGTTTGCGATATACTACACTGAAAAAAATTAATTTAATAAATCCTGTTCGTTAACTTGCTTTGTTAAAGCAACGAAAAAATTATATTTATGACAACAAAGAAGCTTTAGTCTTGAATAATGTTCGCTGGGACATTTTATAATAAAGTGTTCAGTTCATTTCCTACAAAAAAATCGATAGTGTTCGCCGGTCAAATGGTTGGGCAATCGAAATGGACCGATTAGGTAATTGTCGATTATGCCTGCCCAGACAGTAACAGAAAATCCATATTGACGATTTCGTATAATGTTGCTTGTTTCGTATAATTTTGCAACCATTCGCAATATTGTACGCGGGGTCAATAATTCTGTTCCAATAGGTGGCGAATTTTTTGGAAATGAAACGGGTGACAGAGCGGTTCTTTGAGGACTCTTTTAGCTGATTTCGCGATTAACATTCCTTACAGCAGAACACGACAAACTTGAATAAATTATATATCACATATATTAGTTTCACATATGCCATAATTTCTTAACTAACTACAGGTAAGTGTTTCAACTCGTTAAAAATATGATAATGTTTTAATAATATTCTAAATTAAAATACACTAATTTTGGTTCAATTAGGTCTTCACAATCGGGAGAAATTTAAGTTTCCTAAAAACTTTTAAGATTCCGTGCGGTACTATGTATTTTAGTTTTTTCAGTGTCATTCTGTATATGTATTCCAACACAAATTAGAGTCAATACAGGTGTGTAGTACCGCTAAAAAGTTTGTTTGTTTTGCAATCTCGTTTTAGACTTTAAATTTTAGCGTTGTCTGTGTTGAATTTTGTTCCGTTTGCACAATACCAGTTTTGTGCATCGATTTAAATTTTTTCATTCCCTTCAATTAATCTACTGTTTGGGCTCTAAATATGAGGGTTCCATTACCAGCGTAGATTATTACGTTACACGATTAACAAACAAATCGTTTACTTAAATAACAAATAAAATTGGACCGAAATTTGAGCTCAGCGAAACTCGGCATTTTAACTTACTTTTGTTACACATACGATGTTCAACTGTTACCATTTGTTTTCTATTTGATAGGTGGGATTTTCCCATTATGTTATAAACTTGCAATGTGTCAAGCAAAATTGTATGGGAAGCATAGCTGAAAGCTTTTGGTAAGTTGTCGATAATTTCTATAATCTATCAATCACACTACTAATTAATTTACGAATCGAATCTGTAGTTGCCTTCTGGGTAGTCATATCGATGTTCAGAGAAAAGCGACATATTGCCAAAATAATTTCAATAATGACATGCAGCTATTGCCTACAACACTACGAATGTTGCCAAATAGTTACATGAATTTTCCTTTTGAGAAAACAGAACCTTTTAGATATCATACCAACTTTGTGAAAATCTTATATCAGTTTTACAAGAAAGCATTTTCAGCTGTTAATTATTCGAACCAGACGCGAAATCTCACAGCTTACTTACCTAGTACTGCTGCTCCAATTTGCTGAAATACTTAGGTCACAATGAAGATGGTTTAGCGTTTTTAAAGGATGGAGCTTCGGATATGGCATCACAATATAATTTTGTAAATCCCCACGTTAATACAAATGTAGGTACACACAAAAAAAGAACGTATGGAATGTTATTGGAAGAGAGTATTGTAATGTTGGGTTAATCCAAGAAAGTTTTACGAAAACGAAAAAGATTACGTTTCAGCAGGTTAATAAAATTCTATTGTCAAAAGATATATTTGAACATGCGTTTTGTTGTATGTTACGAGGTTAATGAAGGCGATTAAGATGGTAAAGCCGTTATAAAATTCGAAAACGAATATTTTCATCTAGGATGAAATGCTAACGTTACATTTCCGACCTGGATATGTAAATTAATATATTTATATTAGTAGAATTTCAAAGAAGAGGTAACTCTAAAGAGTTTAATCTAGGAATATCGAGAGAATACTTTTGGTGACAGTAACAACATACAAGATTTATCACACGTTATATATCCAAATATTATGCACATATAAAAAAAATTTCAACAGTATCTTGATGAGAAAGATGTTTAATAAACCCATACAGATATTGTAGTCTAGTGGAACAGTCTACACTATTCTACACAAAATACTTTCGGTTAAAGAGGAATATATTTCGTATTTTGTCAAAATCCCGAGAGAATCTCGAGTATTGACGTCAAAGTGTATGAATGTAGAAATTTAGTATCCGGCTACATCTGGAAAGAAATATATTCAACAAAGAAGAACGGCCAATATGATTTTTGTATGACGTTCTGCCTTTTTTTTCGGAATGTATTTTATTCGATATGCAAACTAGGTCTGGTCTGGCTATCTATTATTTATTAGAATAGATGTCTTGCTGAAATACCTTCTTCAATGAGGTCAAAATTAACGTAATTTCTCACTATAAATTTAATTTCTTTTTATACCTCGTGTGCCTTCTAAAAGTGAAAAGGCATTGTACGTATCCTTTGCGTTTAGTCATTTAAAAGGAAAATTTACCATGGTAAAAATTCGAGAAATGTCAGAATTGTGAAGAAACATGAAGTACTGTTTTAAGTGAAGTTTGAAAAATTACCCAGTATAGTTGATATCAAAATAGGTCGCTGGTGTTGGCAGTTCCAATATATAACCTTGGCCAATAAAATGAAGTACCTTAGATTTTGTAAAACTTAAAGCTTGCTGGCTGCTAAACATTATACTCACCAATTTTTTCCAATGAGTTGGTGAAGTATTTTTCCCTACGTATTTTGGCTTCAAGCAGTGACTTTGAAGAGTGTTTGAGATACCTTTGCTCAGTTTTCGCAAAGTACCACAAATGCTCGATTGAATTTAGGCCTGGAAATTTAGTAGGCCAATCCGGAAGATAGAATCCGTTTTCATGTGCCTAATTTTTACTTTTTTGAGCTGTGTCACGGATATTCATCGTCGGGCGTCAACACTTTTTTCTAATTGTCAAATATCCAAATGTTGCTGTCTTTTTGCTCTCTCAACTGTTTTTTTTTTTTCCGTTGACCGCGAATCTTGCTTTACAACACTTTAATCTTATACTATTACCAAACAGAAAGTCCCTCTAATTGACGGTCCTCTTTGGCTGTTGTTATTTTGGGACTCCGTTTCCTTGCTTTTGAGCAATTTCATTTTGAGAGATCTTTTGGCCCTCGCTGTATTTGCACTTCATTACTTCATTCAGGTATTTTCTGTTAACAATAATTAAATGTTCTAACATCCTTTCCTTTTTAAGGGGCCGTATCAAAACGAAATGTACCAACAGAAGTTGTGACTAAAAAAAATAGTTTTTTTTTTATTGTACGGTTTTTAGTGTAATAAATACATGCGATAATAAAAAAATAGTTACAGAGCAAATAAAAAGCAAAAATGAACTCAGAAATCGTTAATTCATAACCATAGAGTGTACCGGCTACGCGACACAAGAAGAAACTAGGAAGAGAACATGAAGTGCGGAAAACTATAAATTTAAGGAAGAAATTCGGGATAATCAATAACAAGCATGCAACAACTTCAACGTAAAACGTGCACCTTGTCGCTCCCGACGAGAAGTCGTACCGCTGCCGATTGAGAAAAGCACCATAATCGATGTTTTGCACAAGGTAGATTCCATCACCATTCAAAGACAGGAATTTCAGAAGTCTTCGTTGAATCTTCTCAATTTGCGGTTACAGGTAGATGTAGTGCGGTGACCAAACGAGTGAATCATATTCGAATTTGCTTATAACAAAGGAATAAAATAAAGTTTTATAAAGAGATATATTCTAGAAGTATTCGCAGGTGCGCATTATGAAGCCTAAAACTTTCGTTGCAGAAAGGCAAACGTGGTTGGTTAATATGCCACTCAAAAAGATCACAAAATTCGTTAACTCTGGATGGAATATGTTGAAGGAATGGAATTATATTTTCTTATGAATGATATGTAGCGGCACTTGTTCACATTCACCAGCAAAGAGGTAAACCAATCAATGATTGTGTTAAGGTTACGTTGTAGCTCAATAACATCATTCCAGTTCAGTTCTTAACAGGTATAAAAATGTTTATAGGCTAGAATAGGGCAACACTCAGAAGCAAGTAAGCCATTCGTGTTGAGATTGAATAACAATGGACCTATATTGGAACCCTGTAGAGCGCTTGAAAATCGAGTAAATCTGTTGCAGAAAACATAATTGCTTCTGTTGGCCAAATAAGGCTTTAAAAGGGATTCGAATAAGGAATGGGCTGAAACCGAATTCAGAACAATTCTGAAGTAAGACACTATGATCTAATATGTTGAATGTTTTATTGAAGTCTATGCATTTCACGTCCACCAATCTCTGTGTGTCAAGGCTGATAAATTGAACAGTAAGAGACTTCTTCCTCTCCTTAACCCTTTCGAGCCGGATTTTTTATTATTAAATCCTGATTAGATTGTAATTTTTTTAAACAACAACAAGATGAAGGTAAGTGAAATAAACACCTTAAAATGTTATTCGAAAAAAAAGTCCGCCATTTTGTATGGGACATATATATCCCAGTCAGACTTTTTTAGTGGGAAAAATATAACCCATTAGTCGTCGAAATGCAACTTTATTGAAAAAAAAATCAAATGTAGTATATCATTTTAAATGGAAAGGAGTGAAACATGTTTTGCATAGAGGTATGTTGCACATTTGACATAATGTGGTAGTTCGCTTCTCTTTTTTTAGTTGAAGAGAACATCTTTGGCATCTTCTTCTTGTTTTTCCTTCAATGGGTAAGTGGTCTCCAACATTATATAATTTTGATTTTTTAGCTGAAGGCCGTCCTAGCGATGATGCCGATTTCCTCTTCACTCTTGCGCCTTTTCTGCCTAATGAAATGAGTCCTTCCGCTAGATTGATTAGGAATGGTAAAAAAGCAGTTTTCGTTCGATGTAGATCGTTATGTAAGATATGTGCGTTGGCAACAGACATCATAAGTATCTTGTAAAATACTTTTTTCCACCACTTGCCTGACTTCCTGTCGAAGTCATACAAACCAACAATCTGATCTGTCAAATCTACACCTCCCATGTGCTTATTATAAAATTGTAGCATTTCAGGACGTGCGTTCCATCCTTTAGAGTTCGCGATACTTCTACTACATTATCTGAGAAACAATTACTTATTGCCAGTAAGTCTTTGGTGTCTTTCCATCGACAAATTATTGTACCGTTGTTATTCACGCGAAATTCTGACTGGCCACGATCTAGCTTTGTAGAAAATTTAGGAACATTCTTTCTATTTGCCATGATTGTTCCTACTGCCGGAAAAGGTAATGAATCTACTAATGAAACAGAAGAAAAGAATCTGTCAAAACAAAGAGTTATTTCTTCTTCTCTGATAGTACTACATAATTTATTTACTATTCTTTCGCCTAGGGTACCAACCGTTTCTTCGGTATCTTTGCCAGTATATACGTTCAAGTCGTATACATAACCGGTGGAAGCATCACTTCTTACCCATATCTTGATACCTCGCTTTATGGGCTTCGTCGGAATGTATTGCTTTATTGATGATCTTCCTTTAAATTTAGCCATCGATTCATCTATACTCTGGTACGTAGCTTCCGTTCGATATTTTGCAAATGTAGATTTCAAGCAATTTACAACTTCTTCTATATAGTACAGTTTGTTAGCATTTTCAGGTTGTTTTGGATCATTGAAATACATCTTTGACAAAAGAAGCTTGCAACGATCTCTTGAAATTGCCTTTTTTATTGCTGTATTTCCTAGAGAATCGTTATTAGACCAGTAGTTATTAAACGTAGGAACCCGATTGTAGCACATGATTAGTGAAGTGCCAATAACTATCATAATTTCTTGGTAATCAGTAGGAATCCTCTTTTTTTTAGTGTCTTGTTCAAATTTTGCTAAACGCAAATTTGTACAATGTGCTATGTACATAAAGAGACTTGTAGGAAACATTTTCAAAAATAACTCTACTTCACTCAAGTCACGAGAAAGATGGCATTGAATTTTTTTTTGTTGCGGTACTAAAAGTCTAGGTACAAATCTATCATCATTACTGAACCACAATTCTCGTGTAGTTTCTTGTTCCTGGATATGCTGTACTTCTTCAGTTAGATCTTCAGATTCATTTGTTTCATTAGCGTTTGAATTCAAATCTTCGTCACTATAACCAAGACTATTTTCTTTTTCATTATCTTCAGAATCTGAATCGGTAGCAACATAATCTGGATCAGAAGATTCACTATTATCAAAATGATCATCCTCCTCATCCTCCCCATCATCAAAATCATCCAATAGTCTTGCGGCTTCTTCTTCTAATTCTCTCCTTGACAACCACTTCTTACTCATCTGTAAAAATATAAGGCTGTTGGGAAACATTTAACCCAAGTAAAAAGACTGGTGGGACATCTATGTCCCGGATTTTTGTTTTCAATAATTTCAATATAAGGTGAGCAACAACAATATCTTACCTTGTTTCTAAAGCGTTCTCGACAAACAGACTAACCAATGAACACTTTTACCAACTACAAAACACTCTAAACAACCGACACACACGTGTTTACGCGGTAAAATAACGAATAAACTGAGATGTGAGGTTATAACACACTTTGTTTTATCAACGGGTTTCAGAAGGACGAAACTCTTCCCAATATACGTTAAAATGGGAATAATTTGACCCAACAGACAGCTGAAAAAACTTGTTGGGTTACATATGACCCAATAGGCTCGAAAGGGTTAAAAACTAGAATTATCTTGGCTCGTTTCAACAGAGAGGAGGGACTTCAGGTCTGAATGGAACAGTTAATCATAATTGATAATGCTTCGGCAAAAATGTGGCAAGCATTATGTACAAGACAATTAGGAGTTGAGTCGTCATCAGCCTAAGACATAACAGTAATGAAATCAGTTACAGATATTGTAACACAATTGGCTTCTACAAGCCATGTTTTGTTTTGTAGAAATTTGAAAATTGTATGTATTAAATGCCCTAAAAAAGTTATGAACAGAGGATGGTGTAGTTTATACACCTTTAATCCTAATATACATATAAGTAACATTTTGAAACAAACAAAAATGTAAACGCTAGGCATGATGCATTTGTCGTTGAATAATTTTTATCCGAATCACACAGGCAAGGAGTTACCTAACGTATTCGTCTGACAACACAAACAATTCAATCCGAATAAAAGAAAAGAAGAAATAAATTTATTTCTAATACTTGTTGCTGTGTCTGAAATGTAATTTCTGCAGATGACGTTGCCACTTTTCCAACTAATATAACCGAGACGTTGCTTATTTCTTTCCCCTTCCTATCGAGAAATCTTTACTTTTACTTTAGTATTATGTTTTGGTTGTTACTTTATTTTTATTTCTATTCGACTTAAAGTAATCAGCTGATACGACAACGTTTAGGTATACTACACTAATGCAGACATCTAGAGCAAACGCGAAGAGAAATATATAAAATGAATAATAAAATGATGTTCATAAAAACGTGAATGACACAGTTATCATGTATCGTAATATTCATTGGAAAAATGACAAGATATACATTTCAAGACTCATTATGTGGAATTTTAAAACCACATTTATGCATATTAACGAGAGAAGGAAGGTCTAAAGACTTTTAATTGATGCTACTTTTATTCTATCATTACTTCTGCTTGTCTATCGGTTAAATAAAAGCTTGATTGAATTTATGTGCTCGCATGTGTTGCAGATCATGGCTTCGCCTTGCAAAACTTACGTCTCTCGGTACATAAGTCTACTTTCGAAAACTCATCGAAAACTGTTATTAAAAATTGACATTTCCTTCAACTTCTTAAATATCAAAATGACGCATTAGTTTAGCGGAACGAAATAGTTATTGTGTCACAAGGAACGTAGGTGCAATTTTGTGATCGACAGATCGAGACAGAGCCGAGACCACAAAAGTACGACTATTTCTATATTAATTACTTTACGTTCCTTGGGACGTAAAATCCCATTACATACCGCTGTCAGAGGCAGCCAAAGTAAATTGCACTTACGTCCCTTTAATTAGGGTAGTAATGATAATTCTGTTTCGAGGTTAACGGAGCAACTGAATCGGAAATGCCAACCACCTTCGAAGGTATTTTATTTGAAACTTGAATCTTATCGTCAATGGAATCTTCGATGGACGTTTCAGTCTCTGAAGTAGATTTTCAACCCCTCTCCTTTGATGGAGACAATGTCTGCCTCAGAATCAGCTACAATCGCCTTAGAAGAATATCTGAAATAGTATTTCGCACACTTATCCTGGTGACGTAATTTCAAATATGTAGAAATTTCCCTTGGAATGCTACTTATTTTCATACCAACCACTTGACTTACCAAAAATATGTTTAAGACAATAACAATTTATGCTCCTTTGTACGATGTTTAGATCGGAGATCCCCATGGTATTGATAGAATAATTCACGGCAAACGCCACAACAGGAGAGAAAAAAATTACACTAACACACACACACATGATTTTGCCTACCCGGCGTCATCAGCGTGGTTTCGAGAGCAATTTTTTTATCTCTACCTTCCATCGCTGTTGCCTCACAGTTAATACCTTTTTTGGTTCTAGCTCTGATGTACAATTCATTTTGTACGTTGACGACATAAATTTGGTAACAAAACGCACTGACTTACTTTCCTTGGATTTAATGCAGAAGGTAGTGCAGTCGAAGGTTAATGGTAGGTGTCTAGCTAATGGTCTTTTATTAAACCAATAAAGAACAGAGATTAGGCATCTTACGTTTTAAAATACAGACAATCTAAAACAAGCGGTCTGCTCCCTCGACATAACCCTAAACACTGAATTGTCATGGTGGCCCCATATTAACAATATTTCTGTTCCGCTATTTATTTAATAGGTACGCAACCTTTCTGGCTGGGTGTCTAAAAATGTCTTATGTAAATTCATGGTAATTTGAAATGAGGTCACTTAGCTGTGGGATTGCGGAGCAGCGTTTATTAAGTTAAGGAATTCTTACCTAATATTAACCCCTACCAGACGTCCTTACCACAAACACTTCACTGAAACTGTACGCATGTTTCGACAGCTAAGCTATCATCTTCAGCAGCAATACTGAACTGCTTTGGAATATTAAAGTTTAAAATGAATATAAAAAATTTCTTACTGGAGAAGATGATGATATCAAGGACTGTTGGGTAGTATAGCATACAACACAAAGGTATTAGCACACTTCGCACCACATAAGTTTAATTAACAATCCTGGACAGCTGTTTCGAGGATGCGTCGATCCTTATTTTAATGAGACGCATCCTCGGAGCAGCCCTCGCGAATTTCTTAATTAAGCTTGTGTAATGCGGAATGTGCCGATGGTATTTGTGTTGTTTACTGGCGAAGGGCTATTATAATTTAAATAAGTATTTTAACGAAGGGATTACTGTTGTTTAATGCTGTTTTGTTCTTTTTTGATTTGTGGAAACGTATTTATACATACCAATAAATTTTAATTATATATTATTATATACTAATAATAATTATTAAAAAATCGTTTTCTACTTCATACAAAATTTCTTAATATAGGGCTGATATAACAATTATGGCGACTAAAACCATCTGATCTGGGAGCTCCGCTTGTGCTCTACTGCTGTGCAATGGAATAACCTATTAATTTTTATTTACCTACTTTTTTCGGTTACTTGCCTTTGGCATACTACAATCTAATAATAAATTCATATTTCTATCACTACAAGCGTCAAATTAATCTATCGCAAATGTTAAAAGCTTTCTCCTGATTTTCCCCATTTTAACAATACATCGACGTGATTTTTTTAAATGTACTATTTGATATATCTTTAAAAAGTTGCTTTTGCACCGTGATACTTCGCAAAAATAACTATTTACGTCAACAAATGCCTTTTATAAAAATAAAATTAAGTTGTGTGGAAAAATCACACTGAGTGGTTCTGTATAAATCTCTTGTTTTAAATTCTCACTTCTAGAATCATCTAAAAAAAATAATAATGAAGAAACATGTAATTTACTTTAGTTTGTATTTACTCGCTTGCTTTTGAAGAGAACGCTATGCACATTGTTTAAAATACTATAGTTTTAATTAAATTTATTCTTTAACTTTCTGCAATAATATTTTTGTTAATGAAGATTTCGTTTGTAACCATTAACATTTATCTTTATTAATTTTTTTAACATGCATTTAGGTCAATTCACCGAGTTTTATCTGACACTAGACGCAGAAGCATACATATTCTTGCTTTTTCTCGTTGTTTTAATTACATTTATATAATTAGGAGAGTGAATCTAATATGAATAGGATTAGATTTCGATTCACTATCTATATGAGATGTCGTAAAGTGGGGTAGAGACGCTCGCATCTGATTCGTCGAGATTTTCAGCGATTACCTTTACACTCCTACTGGCTATATTGACCTTATTTCTGACGTATATAATCTCAAGGTTTTATTATTTACAGTAATTTTCAAAAAGGCCTTATTAGGCCTATTAGGTATATTTACCGTGAGATTTTTTTAGTAAGCGCTATGTTTTCTATTCGCTCGTTGAAGTTACTTATTGCGTTAGCGCTGGCGACTTTAAGCTGTGTAATTTCGGCGGTACGTTGCGACGCTTACATTGAAGAATCTAAGGGTCATTGCGATGCTAGAAGAGATTTATTTTCATGTGCTAAGTACAGGGTACTGAATTACCTCGCGAATTACACGGAAAATAGTATTATAGTTAAAACTAACGGGCCGTTAAGGTTAATTCGAGTGGATGATGACGACAACGAGCAGTCCTTTTTCGCCAATTCCCCGAGATATTATTCCGAAGATGGCGAGTTCAGTAAATTTATTAAGTTTGTTCAGAGACAGATAAATCATTTTCTCAACCACCAAGGGATAGTTATCAGTTTACCGCCAGGTGCAAGACTAATCGACTTTAATTCAGAATTGAAAGGTAAGTGATTGTACCCTTTAAGAAAACGGGATGTTAATTGGGTGTTATTCAAAAATGTTATCTTTGAAAAACATCTTGAAATGTTGATGAGCGGTATTATGGAAAAAATGTATTTATCTCAAGGAGGAAGTAGATTGCCTCGTGAAAATGAATATTAAGGCTGGTTCTTTGCGTGACCGAGTTGCTACGAATGTCAAAGCGGATGCTTTAGACTGGTCAGAAAAACTACGCACATCGCATGACTCAAAAAGCATATATTCTTCTACATGTTAACAACAATGTGCCATATCGACACTATTCGGCTCATTTAGCACGGATGAGTATAACTTAGCTGAATATACCTGTGATTACAACAATGTAGATTTATATACTTATTTTTTGATACTTTTATATAAATTCTAGCTTAAGGGTGTGTTTCTCTAATACGAAACCGTTTGCTTAATTTTGCAATAAAAAATTTTCCGAAAAAAAAGGACCACTTTTATTCCTTTATTCCAAGTTTCTCATTTATCATGTACTATTAAAATGTGGCAATCACATCGAGCAAGTTAATGAATTTATACATAACAAGCATTGTAACATTGTTATTTACATACTTATAGACATTTACAACAACCAGCGGATTTAGTAGCTTTCACTAACGTGAAATTTAACTTGGAACATTCTGTATACTACAAATGTAGAATCTGTAAGCGAATTACGAGCTTAGTCTGAAAACTTTCAAGCCTCAACATGAAGATGGGCATCAATAGTAATCAGTATTCCGATAATATAATTGCGCATGCGTTTAAAGGCACTTTTGGATACTTCAGCCAGTTGATTTAACAGCCGTTCTGTAAAAAATTGCATCATTATTTGTCACAGTGAAATTTTAAGAATTTTAAGCAGTGTGGTCGCACTAGCTTTCTGGCGATAAAGAGGACCAAAAACGGAGACCACCACCGATAATATTGAAAAAGTTCTCCAAATGTTTGAAAGAAAGTGTTTGTCATATATTTGTTGAAGATTCGGTCAGCAATAAGTTAAATGCACCTTAAGTGCCGCGATTGGTCACTTAGGGCCAAAAACGCATCCGAATGAACATCCCCAAAACGCTGTTGAAGCAATTTAAGCAAAATAAGTCGACTCATATCTCTAGCTGAATCCTAGATACACCAGTACATTTCCGAAGTCAAAACGCAGTTGAAGCAGTAGACTGGACATTGTGAATCAGCTCTGAAAAAGGCTTAAATTATTCCACCGGCTGGTAAAAAATCTAAAACCAATTTTAGTCTACAAATACACCTCGTAATTACAACGAACAAAGGCCTAACTATAATGGTGATTCTTCTTGAAGCAGACCATCAACCTCAAACAATCTTCAATTATTTATAAATTTTCCCCTCGCACATAACATTAAAATATCTTGCCATTCAAACTATATCTATTCTATTTCGTTATAAAGTAAGAGAAGCTCTCGGAAGGGTTTGCTACAGCTAAAAGTTGCACGTATGAAATTCCATTTGGGTATACACGAATTGCGCTATAGAACTACACTGTTCCTTGTGCGTGTGCTCATTTACGGGACAACTACAGTTGGAAGTTTTAAGGTAATTCAGTCACAGCGGGAATGCGGAGACCGCCTCGTTGTTGGCTGACGATTTTACAACGAATTAATATTAAACATTAATCTATGAAACTCTGCTTAATTATCCTTTAGAATGCCAATTGTTGGCTGACATACGGGATAATGTACATATATGTTCTTGATGGATTATGGTGTAGAGCTGGTATTGAACATTTTTTTGTGGAATTTCCTTGAACTTGAACAGACTCCCCTGTGTTTTATAGTGGTATTAAATTGACCAAGTATATTGTGTAATTGTAAAATAGTGTTAAAACACTATTTTAATGTACTGTAATCCCTTTAACATAGATAAAAACATTTGGTTAATATTTCAGCCGTGCACAAGTGTAGACATCATTGCTTCGGGTAGTGTGGAGAATTGTAAACTGCCGGGAGTATTGTTCGATAACGGATTGAATTGGAATCTACACTTACATTCAGTTACATCGAAACTAAATAAATCTTCATATGTTTTAAAAAAAACTAAAAGAATCGGTAATGTAAACATCTTAAGAATGATACATTTTGCTCATCTGCATCCACACTTAAGTTTTACTTTTCGGGAAGCAAATTCAAATTTAAAGGATATATTATCTTATCAAGAAATGTTATTCGTATTATTAATAATTCACCTGGGGAATTTTATAGAGATTTTTTTCTCTGTCTGGATACCTCAACAGTTTTCAATTTGCATATTCGATCTGTTGCGAGAAAAATAAATGCTGACGCACACTGTTATTCCGTACGAAATCCAGTCTATGTTCGCTGCGATGCGGCAGTTTCTTAACTAACACATACGTATAGGAGTTAAAGTATTTAATACAATACCTGAGGAATTGTGTAGATGCTCACCGATTAAGTTTCGAGTGTTCATCAAGGAGTTAGTGGTAAATAAGTGCTATTACTCGATGTATTCTTTAAATTAAATCACGTTAATACAGATACAGTTTGTTTGTTTTTAATATTTGGCTATTCAAAGTTTTTTATGATATGTACTTCTTACTTTATTACGTTGTAATTAATGTTTGGTTAATGTAGTATAATGAATAAATATTTATCTATCTATCTATACGTTTTATATCACTATAGCGTGCCGGGTAACGCTAAAATATCTTTAGCAAACCTTGTTGTTAAAGATATTTTCATAAAAACAATTGTCCATTTAGAACCATTATCAATAACTTAAAAATATTTGTGTGATAATACGATGAAGAGTTGATTCTATAGAAGAAAATCCTGGAAAATCAGGTAATAATAATCTGAGCATCGGCATGGTTTTGTAACATGGCGGTCAAGGATCATTAATCTATGTAGATTTTTCTAAAGTATGCTGTACACAACAACTACCAGTTTATTCATACCGCTCTAAACTTGAATACTCTCCATTATTTGGTATCCGCCACTACTTATATCAGAATCTTATGATCGAGAGTGTTCAAATTACTTTTCTTTCCGAATGGACAGGATATACCCCAATAGAAGCACTGAAGCTTACTTTCGAGGCACAATCTTCTGTATCTTGTTCCTTTGAAAAGTCGCAAAAAATTATATTGATTCATTAGCCGTTCTACCGCAAGTAAGCTTTACGGTACCTACTCATAGTCGTTTCTTTAGTGTTTTTCCAAGAGCAAAAATTAAAATTTCGTTCAAAGCACCTTAATCACATGAGTGGAATGCGAGTATCAGCACTCGTTTCCCTCCTTATTTTCTGTTTTCTTGAAATATATTTTTCTTTAAGTTCTTGTTATGTTATTTACTTCCTTTTTTTTCTTTTATCGTCTTGTAAGGATATTTATAAACAATTTATATATTTTTTATTTTTTATAGTTTATTATTTTTGTAATTGGCTTCAGGGCCCATGATTATTATTATTACTATTATTATTTTTTTTAAAGGCAACATAAAACAGGTCTTTTTCTCACAGAATTCTATTAAACAGTCAATAAATTGCAACCGGTTTCACGTTTAGCAGGAAAGAATATGTACAAAATTAAAATTAATTAAATTGTGTAAAGTTCCTTCCTTAAGTACACCTTCGGAACCCGAGATTTATATATATATATATATTAATGTACTAGGGGACAAACGCAACATTTTAAAATGGAGACAATTATTTTTACACCTTCTTTGCTGCAATACAACTTTACACCATCCCTCAAATCGGAATTTATGACAAGAAAAACGGGTGCACGGAGATGCCTCGCCCTGTATACTTACTACGTGAAAATAATTTCACTCTTTTTAAATCACACAGTAATTTAATACGACCTGCAAACCGTCTTTTTATTTTGTAATTGTAATTATCTAGATGCGATTGTAGTTTTTGAATTCTGCCTCGCGAAATTAAACTTTTTACATGGTCTCGTGCACTCACTAAGTATCCTTTTCAAATAATTTGAGGCAATTACTTCTTAAGGAGAAAAATACGTAAAAAAGTATATAAAAATGTATGTAATTGGTTCAATATACATAGGATTTCCTTTATAATTTTATACACGTGCACATGTAACTATATAATTGAATTGTGGGCGTAACATATCTTTCAGGTTAGAGACTAAAACTGGTGGGTACAATTTCACCAGCAATAATCTTAGATAAACGGTGCGGACGTGAGAAAAGATAGTTGTTATATTCGGAGCCGTAGCATTTATCAAGGTCAGTTTTTTTTTAATGTTTTATTTACGCAGAGAAAAGGAATCCGATTTCATGAAGAGCCTAACTATTAAGTTTCAAGGAAATAGTAATAATCTCTCTTTAATAAATATGTCTGCAAATTAACTACTCGCGATAAAAGTGCCAGTCAACGAGTGTAATAAAAAGAAAATTGGGGATCATAAAAATGTTCACTAACTTTATGGTCATAAATAATTTCTATTTTGCAGAGAAACGAAGGTTAATTAGTTAATATACTTTAGCTTCCGTCGGTGAATTTGAAAATCCGTGATTTCCTTGAAATATCCAACGTAATTAAATACTTGGAAAATCTCGTCTTGAACCTAACGCCCTACCAGCCACTACCCCATTGGGACTTTACGCTATAGGAACGTTTATTTCTTAATGCCCAAATTAGAAAAAAAATATGTACCTTTAACAAAAAGTGAAGGCTCCTGGCATGACATCCCCGTGTTGTGGTGGTTAGCACGCGTGTTCGAAACGAGAAATGTCAAGTTTGATTTCTTACTGGAACAAGATTTTTTCAAGTATTTAATTCCGTTAAGAGTATTTCATCCTAAAGTTCTATAAATGTGCGTGTCCCGTACCTAACCCGCAGGAAAGGCACGGAACGATTCTAGCCATCTAATCCACTATTACACGAATGTAATTATAGCAGCATTAAATTAATTGTATGCCACTTCATTCATATAGAAAAAAAAATTTCGGAATTATTATAATACACTTATTCTAAATTTAATTTAATTTAATTTCGTCAATTCGGTTATATTTCTTTTCATAATTTACCATAATAACTATTTAATTGCTTCTGAAAATATAATTTAAAGAAGGTATATAATTTTGACGGTAATTATTCGAATTTCTAATATCACGACGCAGCGAGAAAGTGTCCTATTTTTATTCCATATATGTACACGAATTGTAAGAACTTAAAAAATCACATTTCGCATGGAAAATACTTCCGGCAATTCAAAATATTAATTGGGAAACTGCCATTCTTTCTTACGGACTGAACATACCGTTCTTCATATCCACAGTTTCATGGTCTATATACATTTATTTTCCATATACTTCTCCATTATTCTTCAGTATGCGTAAATTCAACTCTTTCTCTTTTAAGAATATTGTTGTCATCTCACAATTCTAACACTACCGGGTAAATTGAATTTTGTTGCAGCTTTAGTGCAAGTAGGAAACAGAGTTAATTATTTGAAACGGTCTTCCTAGATAAACCAGGTGCCTTTGTAATGGATCCCTCGTTTCTTTTGGCCCCAAAACTGTGCTATGAATCAAAATCTTGTAACTACACTTCCACAAGCCCATCCATTTTCCAATTTTGCAATAATTCTCGTCTTATTTTCACTGTTTGTATAAACCATTTTGACAGCAAAATATCACCTGGCAGCAACTAACTATAACAAACGAATTTCACACATACTTATGAATAGTTAAGACTATAATAGGAAAAAAATGTAAATTTACTGCTCGCAAGCATACACGACTTTTGAAGTGGTAATTAGCTTATTATTTGATAATTACAACTGACAGCGGATGTCGAAGAACTTTGATGCTTCTGTGCTACTATGAGAGTTAGATTGAACCTGATATTACTTCAGACTTACTTACTACAGATTCCGGGAACATGCTGCATTGTTTGATTGAATAGATGGATATCGCTGCATCAATGCAATCAACTCTCACTGTACATTATTGCAATAAATATGATGATCATCAGAAATTCCTACACAACATCAAGTTCACTTACCAGCACTTGCATCTGCGATCAAGCACAAGCAATTTTTTCTTTATCATCATTTTTTGTTTTACTTGTGTCATCCTTTTGTGTCATTCAAATATAGAGCAATATCAAGGAATTGGATTTATCGTCCACAACGGATCAATATGTCTAATGTCATTCTACAAATTGTAATAAAGTTGGTGTCGATGTTCTGCTTACCTCAGTAACTTTGGAATTGTCTACCTACTCAAGAGTAAACGAAATGTCAGAAGGGAAAAAGATCCAACGCGGCGGAATTCGATCGTTAAGTCGTTAAGACAACTTTAGAAGGCTGCGAGGGCTTAGAGCTATTAAAAGTATCGCTATACGTTGTACCTGTAATGAGGGTAAGGAGCTAATCGATTCAGTGTTGTTTGAGTGTTTGCGGTGGACAACAGTAACCAACGTAAACATTAATTTTGTACATAACGCTGTATAATATCTAATACATTCACACAGCGCAAAAGTAATGTCTTTATTTGCAGTATTTGGGTTATACTAAAATTAATCGATATAATAAAATTGATTGTTAAAATACGAACGCTTATAGACGGTATTCGTGACGATTTTTTTTAATGATTCTCTCCAGTCGTTATAATTTATGTGTCTTGTTAATTGCAGGCGGAGTTCAGCAATGATTTTTAATCTTTTTTTTTGATGTTCCACTTTGAGCTTGTTAAAATGAATTATTTCACGCCGTGTCGGATGCGAGAAGGCATTCAAATAAAATTAATTAGCAGGCGATGAACCTGCGAGAACTACAACTATAGCTATTTGTAAATATTAATGCCTTTGTGCATGTGTATAGCCGGTCACAATAAAAGCCTAAGAAATAAAATTTGGTAAGTGTAGCTAATTTTGATCTCCTACCCCGGTTATTATCCATTTCACCAATGAAAAATCTTTTACAAATTTTACAAATTTCGCAAAAATTTTACCAGTATTACGTTTCCATTTCTAACATGTTTTGCGAATTATTAAATTTTTAAAGTGAGTCATAATCCTAATGTATAACTTATAATATGAGGCACTTCACGTAATTCGTTAGTTAGAAGTTTTAATGAATTTATTATGAATGGAACTCTGAAATTTTGGAATAGGTACTTATAGCATCGCATCTATTACTTTAAATTATTTTCACTTACAGCACACTTTGGACCGGCAACTTTCAGCACATCAACTAAATGCAGGTTGATCGTAAATACTGCATTGAGGTCTAGTCTGTGATTACTTGATAAAGCAAACGCTTACAAGGTTTTCAAAGTGTGTACCCCCTTTTATACCACGCGTATTTAAATAAACTGACGAATCAATGGCAATTGGTTATGAATTAAAGATCGTGATTGAGTAATAGACTGTTCTACACCGCATTTACATAACTTAACAAGTTAATACATCTGAAAACGTCCTTATAAAATATTTCTATACGCAAAATTCATAAGTGTTAATATTGCATGTGCGACTTATTAATGAGCGTGACTGTAGTTAGTTAAACGCACAGATGTGTATATCAGATTGAATGGTAGCGTTTTTTAACAATAGACTTACAATATTATTTTTTTCCCGCAAATTGGATTATTTCATGGCAAACTTAGTATATGTTCCTATAAATTAAATGTGATTTTTTTTAGTAACTAAAAATTTTTATATTAAAAAAAGGAAATGCGGGGGATACTCCTGCAAACTGGGAGTAGTTGAGTGGAAATTGCTCACGTTATCATTTAATAATCGTATTGTTTAGTACTTATTGCATTACGAAAACGGACAATTAGGCACATAGAGAAATTATCACTGTTCTTACATTAAATTAGTCTATAAACCTACAAAGTTTTTTTAAATCGCCAAGTTTCACTTACAGGTGTTCTCTTGTTACTCGAAAAGAGATGCAATTTTGCAGCTTTGGTTTTTTTTTTATTTTCTGTCTTTTCTAGTGCTTTAATCGCACCTTTTTTCAAACGTCTATGTTCTAATTGGCACTTATATAGATTCATTTGAAGGATATATGTATGTAATTATGTGATTGAATAAAATTATGTGATTAACATACACCGTTGTTTTTAATCTTTAATTGGATTGTAACAAATAAATGAGACAAAATAAAATATGTCTGTCTTATTGAAAGATGGTACGGATGAGTAAAGTGGGTAACGATATGTAACTAAACGTCATTCTGTATTATAAATGTAAATTCTCTGCAAATACGCGTAAATGGTTTTTATTCTAGATTAAGAGCATATGATTACTTTTTTGGCCAATTTAATGATTGATTCTAACTATGTATACTGACTGTTTCAATCAACAATTTTAAACAAACTGAAGAAAATCTTAAACACAGAAAAAAATTAATAGAAATAATGGGAAATTTGTATTTAATTTCAATGCCTACTTCAAACTAAAATACGCAGAATACAAAGCATAAACCATGTGTACGTTTCACGGTAATAAATCCATTAATACGCAATGGTTAAGAGGACCTTCTGCTCGGTTTCACAGATTGCTGTTCATTTTCATGTAAATGGCTTTCGCGGCGAAATGACTAATTTAAGTTCTATTATTATAGGTGGTTTCGTTTGTGTGTTGTGCGATACATGATGATTAAGTCTTTCCATAGTTGTAACGTGCTAATTAGTCTCGTTTCCCAAGTTGGGTTATATCATAGTCTCTAATTCTATATCTCTTTTTTAAATGTTGTCCAACAGGAATTACCTCGTCATTTTCCAAGAGTCACAAATATAAAATGTGCTGTGGGAAAACATGAATTATTTTGTTACTGGAAAATTTTTTAACACCTCGAAATCCTTTGTAGTTGTTCCCGTTTTTAAAAGAGATGATCCTCTTTTGATTCAGGCCGATTTCAATATTAAGTGTCTTTTCAAAGGTTTTGATGGAAAAGATTGTTTCTCATAAAATTTCAAATTGGGTTTAGGCAAAGATAGGTTATTTGATTTAAGCAAGGTCTTTAACATATATTTCATCTATATCAACAAAGATTCTTAACTTAGGAAAGAAGAGGTGAAATGAATGACTAGATAATATCGTATTCGATCATAGAAAATGAAGCGTTAGAGTTGGGCATGATAAATCACAGGAGTGTGGGTACACTCCGAGGTAATGTTTTGAGACTTTTACTTTATTTACCTTCTTTAGCGTATTCCTTAAAACGTCTTTGTGTATACCGATGACTGTAACATTATTCTATTTGAAGGAACACTAATTCCCTTTAGTTAAAAGTAGACACTGTCACGAAAACCTTTTTTGATTGGCGTTGTGGGTTGCGGGTTATTAACCATAAAAATACTGTTAAAACCGAATTTTATAATGAATTCACAAAATAACCTTTCAATAAATTTGTCTTCAATAATCGAGCCATTTGCGTTTCTAATCAATGTCATGCATTGGGTACTTTGGATCAAATTGATTATATGGCTTCAAAAAGTGTATTTTTTAATGAATACTCTCAAAGATATATTGTCAACCGAGGTTTCATTAAATTTAAAAACGAACTAAAAAACGAATAAATACGGTCGATTTGTTATGTAGGCTTCCGCACTAGTCAATAACACTATATACCTAATATCTGGGTTGGAATCGCGTCGTTGTCGGATCATCAGGACTATTACTGCACCCAGTTCTAAGAGTTACTGATCAATGAACTGTAGCGGTTTAATCAGGTGGGATTTCCACGTATGATGTAAGAGCTGACCATTGTCGCGATTTAAATTAATGAGATGAAGATTTCTACAGATTCGCAGATTTTTCTACTATAATAGTGAAGATTGAGAGACAAGACGAGAGTAGAGTTAAATTATATTTCGTGGTCAGTTTCCAGTCTATGCTCAGCCAGTGTGAAGCCGGCGACAGCCAACAACCGCCTACATTCTCATGCTCCATAATACGACTGCTGACCGATCGCTTTGTTTCATCGATGTATATAGTACGCATAAACATGGTATCTAGTAAACACCGTGGGCAGATGATTGCGGTCTTTGATGGAAAATGGCTTGAGAATTTGAAATTGGATTTAAAGATGGTTTTATATTATCCTTGACGAGGATCTTGGTGATGTGATCGATGACACCTTGGAAGTAGAATAGATACGCTTGCTCACGCAAATTTGGATTAAACGAAGGAAATTATTGTGAAGCAGAATTGATGTAGTGGTTAATGCTAAGAAAGATATTCAACCTAATTAAAGAAGGTTTTAGAATTTTTTGTGAACTTACAGCGGGTAACCGGGCCCTGGATTGGTGTCTCATACTGTAAACATAATTTCAAAAATATCTAATCGACCACGCTTATTACAATTTGTCAGAATATGGATGGATTAGCGAGCAAGTTTGCAAATAGTGGCAGATAAGGTGTATGCGAAGTAGTTCAGTTTTTTGAGTTTTGTTTTGTTTCTTTTCCTGTAGATTAATTTACATTGTTATAAATACAATATATATTTGACGAGTTCAATTTGTTTTCTAAACCAATAAAATGTATTTTTATTTGCCCGAACGTCGGAATGTTTAAATTCAACAATGTACTTGAACTGAAGACATTTTCTTATATATAAAAGTGCTTGTCGCCACTGATTGGTAGCCGCGTGAAGCCTTTGCCCAATAACCCGGAATGCTGGCATCAATTTATAGTACGCACAAATATGGTAGAAAGAAACATTAACTTTTCTATTACTACATTTACGTGAATCACGCTGCGAGATATTCTTGTACTTCTTCTCTTTTTATCTCCGAAAAAACTTACGTTAATAAATGTGCGCTCATAGGTAGGTATTCGAGATTAACGGTTATTAGCAACCTCTTAATGGTTGTGTTTCGGTTTTTTAAATTTCAATTTACAGTTTTAACACAAGGGACTTGATGAAAATAAGAAATAAGAAAATAAGAATAATAGAGGACTTAGTGTTAAGGGGTGAAGTGTAATTAAATGTAAGTCTGAGAACATTAGTTTCGCGAAGTTCTCTATAATAGTTTGAACAGATTTCAATATCAAACCTGGAGAGATACCTGTATAGGTTTGGAGAATACACCATGGCTCATCTCATGGATCTTCTCGTGTTAACTATGATGCAGTATTCCAATAATTTACAAAAGCATGTTTATAATTTCTTTTTAATGGTACTGTGGTTTATGCAGTAGCTTATGTCTATATATTAATATTAGTCCAAGAAAAATCTCTCAACAACGGACATCTCTCTCTAAACGACAGTTTCTAATTCTTCCAACTTTGCTTTACAACTTACCTCCTCTACATGACGAATCTAAATTCGGATTTTCAAACTGATAAAAATAGGAATAAAATCTTAAAAAACAAGAAGAAAGAAATAAGAGACAAACACCTCTTGACCAATACTTCGTATAAGAAACGTACATAAAATTCAATGTTTCTACAATACAGTTGTCCGTTGTTGAGAGGCGTATACTTGCATGCTTCGACTACAATCTTTAATACTCTCTAAAACGTATGGTTTTAATTTTATTGTAAAAAGTAATAAGGCAGAAAATAAAAAATTTACCAAATATGAAAACATCTCTTATATTGCCTTCAATTTGAATCAAACTTGGAGGCCTAAAATTATTTTTGGGGTTTTCGTATAATCAAATCTCAAATTAATCCAATTCATTTTCTAAAGTGCCAAATGCAATTTCCACATTTCAGAACTGTGGCAGCCGTTCAGCGTTAACCCGCGTATGCGTTAGGGGATGAGATATTCGCAACGGTAAATATTACTTGTGCGGTCGTTCATCCGATCTACCGCGTAAAAACATGGGCTAACGTGTGATTTTGCTGTACGTGTCGGAGTATACGTACATAAAACATGTATGTATACTCCGAAATTGTATTTTACTTCATGATAATAGTGAGACATGCATGCTAAAAACAGATGTAAGAGTACTGTACCTGTTATTTTCATCATACTCGCATATGCTACATTTTCGTTGCAAAACAAAGAAGCATCTAAATTTCTTGATATATTCTTCAGTTTATTTAAAATATTATCTCAGTTCCTATTTTTCTTTTTATGGTTTGTGCTTTGAAATATTTATCTTTTAGACAAAGCTTCAATGCGTTCGTTGATAAAATTGAAATTAATTTATGGAGATGGATCTTGCGAAACGGTTTATATTTGGCTACACATTGTACATCATTATTTAATATTTCCAACTTTCTTTACATTATAAGAATAAAATAAACAGAGAAACTACTTTTGGTTTTGCCGATGTAATTAAATAACTAATGGAGGATTGGAACCTATGACACCCATTTGCAAGATAGGTGCGCTATATCACAGATTTCTTGCAAAGAAATCCGTTTAAGGGGTTAGGCCACTCCAGAGGCAGAAGATATAGGCACACTTTGAGATTTCTTTTCAGCGAAGCAGTGAAATAAATCGAAATTCTAAAAGGAAGTCTTCATTGCACAAGTAATGAACTATAAAAAATATCTTTTTCGAAGTGATGTATGTACATATATCAAAACGGTATCTGTGTAGCATTTCTCCCAAGACGCCTTTATTTTTGATGGGCAAACGGGCGGACTAATAACTCTTGCAATTTTGAAGTTGCAATAAGAAAGTGAAATTCTGCCAATTATTTATGAGAATAGCTGTAGAAGTACGTAGGATTTTTTAAATATATTGATTTTTGCGAAATTCTGAAGAAAACATATTAGAAATACCAAGAAAAATCAATTATTTACAATTCAATATAATGGAAGAGTCCTACATTCTTCAATTGAGAATGTGGTTTTGAATGTACAGTTACATTTTAAAGTCAATCAGTCATGAATTGTTAGGAGAGTTGAGTTAGGAGACCGCCCGACTTGAAAAACGTGGTTTCGAGAAAAACGTGTTTAAAATAACATCTATAGTAATTAAAGTTAACCTTTGATAGATACCCTACCCTAGAGAGGTAATGAATGCTTTCATCATTATCTGCCGTTTACTTGCTCCAATTCTCCTAAATTATAGCGCTTCGTAATGATCATAAAAGACGCTCCCATCGAATCTAAAGGAAATGCGTCAAAATTTGAAATTCGGGTACTTAGAAATTTTTCCCATCCATAATCTTTATTCACTTATTTTTTTAGGTGCTAAGGCATCTCTTAAGCAAAAAGATTTTTAGATTTTTTAAAAATTCTAGTAACTTAATCCCTTAAGAAATGAATATGCAGGCATCTAATATTTTATTATTAAAAGGAATCGTCCCTAGAAAGATTGTATGGTGTAGTTGGTAGAGCGCCCGTTCGGTAAACGGTGGTCGTAGATTCGAATCATCTTGGTGTCCTTAAATTTTTATTTGTTAATTAAATTTAATAATATGAGTAAAATCAAATAAGCAAATAAACATCTGCGTAAAACAAACAATGCAGTATCGGTACACTCCGCACTACACAAGTTATTCAATTAATTCAGAATAATTGTTTCGAGAATCTACGAATTCCTGAAATATTTGTCCCGAATTAATCATTTGTAGTCCAGTAACAACAGAATACTCTATAGGCCTTACGGAAATTTATTCTAATGGAAAAACAGATGTAAAAGAAATAATCACATACATTTCATAGAAACTCGAAATTTAAGAGGTGTTTATTATTTATATTTAAAGTGTTGATTAGTTTACCTTGCAAGTACACGTATTATGTCGTTGAAAAGTTGTGATTGTTCTTCAGGATTTCAGATATCTCTAATAAAGATATGTCTAAAGCATAAAACATTGCACTTGGGGTCATAGTGTGAGCTATTTTCTTAATATTGTACATACTGTAAATCCGTCAAATAAGAAACGAAAAGCACCTATATAATCTTCCATAGAGTGAGTTGTAAAAGTAATTCAATATTTTCTTCATTCTTCATTACTTTCTTGTAACGTATCAATGGTGATTGTTTTGAACTACTTTAATACGACCTATGATTATACAAATTATACAGGACCATACAATTAGCATACCACACCGCTACGATGTCTTAGCCACGTATAAAGCGATACATAAAAACGCGTTGTTTTGTTTAGTAAAGTGAGGACAATTTCAAATAGGAAAAAGGTGGTCCGCAGGAACGGGAAGCTATGACCTTGTTGCTGTTTCGTAAATATGAACGGTTAGTTGTGGTTTTAACTGTCAAATCTCGTCACGGTAGAATTTTCTTTCGTCATGCCATTAAGGAGTGGGTAAGTAAATTTGAAGAAACAGTTCCAGCTAAAAATATCGAACATATTGGACCAAACAAAAATGTTAGAAACGCTGCTAACATTGACCGTGTTAGAGCAGTCTAAAATGTTCACTTCGAAAGCAATGCCAGGCGATAGGTTTTGGATGTCTGAATGCACTGCCATTTATATTGTTATCAAAATAAACAAAATAGCCGTTACTGGAGAAAATCCACAGGAACTGCACCAACTACCGTTATATAGCTTAAAGGTAGCAGTGTGGTACGCATTGTCTTTATTAAGATCGGTCTCTACTTCTATGAAGATGCTGTACGCTGCACTGAAATGATCACCAACTTTCTTACGCAATAATTAAATATGTTTTCACAGAATAATGAAAACACGTGCTTCCAGTAAGATGGTGTCGCAAGAGCACCATTAGAAGCTCTATAAAGATTGCTTCAGGGTCGTATCATTTACAAACGTGGGAACATCGAACGGCCTGCAAGATCTTACGTCATTATTTTATGGGGCTTCCTGAAGAATAAGGTTTTAAAATAATAAACCAAGAAGTATTTATGAGCTAAAAAGAAAACTTTACGTAAAATATAAGTGCATTTCTAAATCTACATTTAGACGATTAAGAACAAACTTATAAATAGACCTATGGACCCCATGTTATATTGTTTTATTTTTGGATAGAGAGTATATAGTACTGTAACTATAGCGTAAATGCACTTAATTAAATATACGCCAGAATTTAATTTACGTACATTAAAAGGTATGATGTATTATTCATAATAGCAGCACAACGTGACGTGTTTGTAAAGTTAGTGATTACTTTAATCCCAAATAAGTCTGGAACTGAGATAAAAATAACTATCTACAGATTAGCGAGTCTTATTGACGGTAATTATATATTTCCATATACTTACCATATTTAATTAGATTTTTTAAGTATATGGACGTGGAACTGAAGATGCCTATCAAGACTGATTGCTTACATTCTTCTTTTAATGGTTAAGGTACGGCATTGATTCATTTCTCAAAATTCCTTTGCCGGTGTTCTAAATCTCTGCCTCGCCCTGTCAATAGGTTCTATTGAAAATACCCATCTATTTTTCTATATTTTTTATATAGTAAAGTTTATCTCATATTACTGATCCATGTTTGCTACTACATTGCTTTTCAAGTTGTTAAGTCTATCATGCAAGTGGTCAAAGGATCTTTTGGTTTGCCTAATGTGCCCTTGGTTACACTCTTTGTGTGTGTGGTATTTTATAAATTCCTTAATTTTCAATGTTATCTCCTAGGTCTTCCAGGGGTTCCTAAAATATGCTTATTTGAAGAAAACTTGTATGTAACATGTAACTTGTATAAGTAAGAATAATTTAATCTACTTCTTTTTATTAGTTAATACTTTCTAGTGTGCTTATATTTTGAACTTTTATTATATTCTTATGCATTAAATATCACATTTGTAGTATATCAATTCAATGTTGTAATTTTATGGAGTTTTTGAGCTTGTTTTAACACGTGTCTTTAGTCAAAGGAAAGAAGTTGAGCAAACAGTATACTAACAAGTGCCAAAAGGGTTTGCTTGCTCCCTCTTAAGTAAAGTAAATTTAGTAGAAGAAAATGTTGCATTTAGTTATCATTTGATTATGGGCCTCATTTATCAACTCAAATTTACTTTAATATTAAATGGAACAACGTATACGATATTCATCCAGTCGGAATTGTTTTAAGAGGATAAGATATGTAGGTAACTGGGGTTGGTTTATTTTGGGAATGGGTGATTTTAATTTGTTACAGTAATATCGTTCGCATCAAGTAGGGGTAAAGATTCACTTGGCAAAATTTAAATTTAAAAAGATAAATAAATGAAAATTTAAATCTTCTTGATATGCTAGGAGTGTAGAATAAATTATATAGAGAAGCTAACGATGTAAAGGACGCCTTTCATGGGAAATAGACCCGAGTAGGAGGAAGGAAAAAAGTGTACTTCTCCAGCCGTCAACCAAAAAGAAATTTCAATTTATATTTTTTGTTTTAATTTGCTGCAAAATTATTAGATGATATTACCCAAATCCCTGCACTTGTCAAATTGTTATCGTACTTTAATGTATCTTAATTTTGTTATTTTTCAACTTTAGACTACTGCTGCTGTATAATAAGAAACTTATTATTATAGCTTCAGCCGATGTTGACCGGGAACTATTCGTTCTGGAATCTTCCAGTTGATTGCTGTATTTGATGGGAAGGTAGTCTGAAAGTTTGAATTATGGTTTTTATGTAGTTTCTGAACAGAATCTTATTGATGCGATCGGTGACACCTTGAATGTATGGTAGATACGCTTGCTCACGGAAATTGGGATTAGATAAGAGAAATTGTTGTGGAGAAGGGTTGATGCAGCAGTTAATGGTAGCTTGTACGTCTTCCCTAGAATAATTATTGCGGAGTTTCGGTAATCTGATTCAGTTTTTGAGGAAGCGATTTGGGTTCAAATGTGTAAATGGCCCTTTGGAAAAGGAAATTGCTAATACCGCGTTTATTGGCTAGATGATGGTGTGAGGGGCCATTGAGACATCTATCCATGTGCGTGGGTTTTCGATAAATGGAATGCCCCAGCGTACCGGCAGGACGCTAAAGTACGAGAACATCTAGGAAAGTAAGGCAACCGTTCGATTCGATTGGTGAAGCGTACCTGTGGCAACACTTAGGCTTAAAGTTGTAAGATAATAGAGCTTGTTGTTCGAAGGCTTCCATAAAGATATTGGCTACATCACGAAATAGGAGGAGATCCCACAGACAAACTGATAAACAAAATCTTTTCGTGTTTAACTTAAAATAAATCTAGGACCTCGCCAAATAAGTTTTGCATAAAATATTTTCCTATCATAGTGTCTGTAAAAGACACTAAATGTATAGCTAATTTGCAAAAAGTAAACCATTTCCACCGCCTTTCCCTACTCAATACATTACTGACTTAAACATTTTCTCGTTTCAGCATCGGAAATACGTTCGAAGAAAAAGAAGGCGGACCTACTACTCCAATTGATCACGCTATTTAAAGTCTTTAAAATAAAAGTGTTGGTTGCCGTTGCGCTCGTAGGAATATTGATAATCAAGAAAGTATTACTTGCGGCCGCTTTTGTATTGCCATCTATCATCCATGGTATAAAAATGCAATGCAAGGCAGCAGCCACTTCAAGCGCGTACCACCATTTCGACGATCACGACGACCACGCGCCGTACGCAGCTTGGAGTGGATTTGGCGGAGGTTACGGTCATTCGGGATACGGCAAGGATTGGTCAGGTAAATACTTTAATGTGGTTTCCCTTATATATTCGAGGCAAGCTTTATACTAATAACTTATTATTAATAATTCATCCATAAGATTGGTTGAGATTCCATCGCATGACTTTTGTCCTGTTTTAAGGTAAAAACAAAGCTAAACTAGAGCAGATGTAGGAGTTGACCTTCAAAGGTAACATATGCGTTTCTTCCTACTAACTACGGTCTCTTACACGCAAATACCGGTGTTTATCTAACGTTTAGTTATTTTTTCTATATAAAGGGTTAGTTAACGGTCACATTACATCATATCATTTCTGTGTTGTACTTTACATTATGAATATTTTTTTAATTAGAGATTTTTTTTAATCCTGCAAATATCTCCAAAACTATTAGGGTAAGGTGTAATGTACATACCTGGAATAAAAGATTTTCAGGGTGTAGTTTGGAATACAAAAATGATGTAATATGCAGTGTCACAAAAAAGGTTCGCTTCATGTGGGAAGAGTTTCTACATATTAATCATCATCCCAGGCTTTTCTTGGTCTTCCATTGGGTTGTTTTCCAGTTGATCTTACCTGCCATATAATTTTTGTTTGCTCTCTGTCTGATAGACGTGATAGATATCCAAACCATCCTAATCGTTTCTTTTCAATTGTCTTTATTGGTGGTTCCATTTGTAGAAATTTCTTCAAAAAATCGGAACTGGTGGCGCAGAGCCTAGCGAGCTGTGCTAGTAGTCTCAGGGTATCACTTTCAGAATAAGGTTTTCCTTAATCCAAATTTGGCGAAGGCTGAGGGTAAACAAGATGCCCTCTCGGCGCAGGTGTATTAATAACTCATGCCCAGATGATGTCCCTTGTAATTGACGAGAGTTGTTGGGGGATGTGAAAGCATGGATTATTATTATTAAAATAATTTTGTTTGCCAAAAAATATCTATCTGAAAAGATACATATTTATGAAGGTATAAAGAAACAATATTATATGGGTGTGTTTTACTTTATAATTATTATTAAACAAAATGGGGGAAAAGAGTGTCGAAAATTTTCGAATTGCAATTATAACATCGCATAATACGTTTGTCAATTTTTTTATCATCCATTTTGCTAACTCTGCTTTGTAATAATCTCCTCTTCATACATAGAAAATAAAATTTCCGTTTACTCTTATTTTAAACAAAAAAAAAGAAATCGAAACATTGACCTGTTTCGATTTTTCTATTTTTTATTCGCTCTCCAATACAAGACTCAAATTCTTGGTTTTTGTTTTCAGTTTCCTGAAATTCGCTTACTAAAGTTTAATGATTCAGATGCTAATCAAAACATATCTTTTTTATTTCGTCTGTGGACATAATATAAAGCTATGGTTTATATTACCCGACTTCGTTGTTTCGGGAGAGAGTTTTATGCTGGGCCCGAGGTTAAATAGCGGTTTACAGCAATGCAATTAAAACAGAAATTATTCCGAGGTTAACCGCTGAAGAGTCCTATGAAGCTTTGTTGTTACATGCACCCCCAAAATAAAGATGACGTAGTGCTGTAATAGCAGCTTTAACGAGACATTGAAAAACTTCATGTTTACACGAGATTAAGATCGAAAAATGGTAAATAGTAGGGGATTGTCGTAGTGCTTTTATTCTTGTGGTATTTATAATTCTTTTGTTTCTAATTTCTTCTTAATAAATTAGAAGAATGTAAATAAGGAATTGCATTATTTTGTAGTATTTATCTTTCATTTCCACTTCGATAACCTCAAGTAATACTTATTAATGTACTTTAATCATTTAAATTGAGATACAAAGTAATGAAATTGACGTTCCACCATTGGGGGGCCGAATAAAATTATACTCTGTCGAGTTGCCATATTTATTTGTAAAATCGATCTTATGTGGAGCCCACGTCGACATACAGTGAGTAATGTACTGTTTCTAATATTCCGCCTTCTTTGATATTTTTACCTTACAATTAATTGGCCCTAGTTTTACATTAATTAAGTTCTAAATTTAAAGAATTTATCGTTTTTATAGAAGACTGAAAGCCAAATACATTTTGTTGTTAATCTTTTATTATCGGACTTATCAGACATTGACTGTAAGGTGCAATATTAAAGTCCAAAGGTTAGCGTTGACATATATTTAAGTTCGGTATTAACACGTTGTATTCACAACGCCTGTGGTTTCATGTGGACCTGGCTTCATGTTCATAAAACCAGGTCCACTGCAAGTTAGATAGACCGGTTGTCATACTTAAGTGGTCCTAGGCTCGAAATTTTGTATTGTTTCAATTTCTAATTTTTTGTTTTCTTTATCTGAGGTAAATGTTTGTTTTGTCTAACTTGTACAATAAAAGTTATTATCATTATAATGAGTATAAACAATGAAGAACATCTAAATTTAATTTCTGAGGTTCTAATGGCATTTGAAGCAACTTGTGTCTATATTGTTTTCAATTTGCTCTTTATTCTTGGCACAATTTGCTGTTATATATTCTGATTATCATACCTTTCGAACTGAGCAAAACCTTTTATAAAGAATGTATAAGTACAGTTAAGTCTATTTGTGGACATACTCTACATCAGGAAGTTTTTTTCTAACAGATAAAATTCTTGTAAACTCTTAATCTGAACAACACCTAAGAAGACAAAAAATGATCCTTCCTGTTTTTTATTTAAACTCTAAAAAACTAAGGCGATACGGTTTTCTATTGAAATTCAACATCAGATTCGTCTGAGAAGAATACATAAAAAAATGTTTACGTTGAATAACATACATATTAAGTAGTACTGTTTTTTTATTCAACACATTATTGGTAGGTTTGTCAAACAGACAAATGATCGACTAATGTATTTATTAAGAAAATCAATTTTCAAAGATTTTAAAATAAAACTGCGTAATATCTCAGGAGTGAATGAAGATTTAAAAAATTTTAGAACTTTACCGTAAATGTCAACTAGGACAGATATCTTTAAAGTATTTTGTTTTCACGTGTGTCTTTCGAGTTTTGAGTAACTAATGCAGTTTTTCAAATTTACTTTGAGATATGTTTTCATTTGTCATTTAAGTTTGAGCCATTCTACCAATCTTCTATCATTGATTTGATTTAAAATTAATTAGTGTAACGTCCACTACCTCGAATGAAATTTTACAGGTATCTGTGTATTTATAAACATTATTTTCTAGAAAAGAATAACAGATATATTGATAGAGGTTACGAAGAAAGCTACCTCTAAAATGTAGGAGTTTCCAAAGATTTATTAAAAGATCGGTGTTTGATTTAAAGAAAAATGAATTTAATATTTTAAAGAATGCGTGTCCCCAACGGACATTTATACTAAGGCTCTTACAAAAACAAAACCTTTATTTGTCCCAGAGATATTAGTCAATTTTTTTAATTCCAATGATAACGGAGATAGCAATGGTAGCCAGTTAATTTGAAACAGCCCGTATAAGTTTATTTGGAAGCATTGGATATTGTTTGTTGAGAGAAATGCGAATCCATTCGTTTTCTTTTCTAAAATTTAATGAATCATTTATCTAATCTTGACGTCAAATTTTTTATACTTACATTATAAAAATAACTTTTTTCATAATGTTTTTGCCTACAACCTGTTTTTTATAGAGGTACGCCTACTATATTAGTAGCTTTCTTGGAATTAGAGAGATACGTTAAATTGCGGATGTATCGGTTAGATTGCGTAGGTATAAAAACTTGTACTGCCTAAGGGTTCAATCAGAAAGTTAAAAAATATGTTAGAGCTTAAGTGGCTTAAAAACTAACGTGAACCCGTGTTAATATAAAATCTCAGCGCATTATATGAAATAACGGGCGTCAGTTGCATATATATCTAAGGACATGGAAATTGTTAAATATCGGCAAGTTAACCTAAATATTCGACGGTTAATCGACAAGGACACCGCCATTATTGTTGTACATAGGAAGATAACTTCTTATTGCTCGTAAACAAATAAGATTGTTCAATAGAATCTTTATATCAAATGTATTCAGCGTAATTTGTCTATTATCATATAACTTTTATGGCGTAGTTTGCAATTTTTTGATTCATGAAATCATTATTTTTACAGGTAATTCACCTCTGGACAAGGCCCAAGCATACCAAAGGAGACAGTGAGGGAAGAAACAATTAAGCAAACCAAATTCTGTAATCCTAGCTTCTCTTATTTGATCTGATTGTATACATTCAGTATTCTCCTTTTGTATTTATTTTGTAAATAGAGTAAATTAAAAGTAGCTGTAGTAATTTATTCATACTATCGTAAATGTTAGTATAAATAATTACTATTTATTTATTTATTGTATTGTTATATTTTTAACCATATTTTTGCTATGTAAATAAATGTTATTTATTGTAATAAATAAATTGTTAATGTTCCTCAGATTTTTGAAACTTTTTTATGTCCAACGTGTACCGAAGTAAAAAATCAGGTTTAATTTTAAATCACAATTTTCTTTTGAATACTGAATTAAACGAATAACAAATGAACTTTATTGATTTATTCGCACACGTAATTGAAAACCTATTTGGATTTCCAAACACTTCGATTTAAGCGAAGCTGATTGCAATTGTTTATGTTGGTTGCCAGTGGATTTCAGTTGCAACTAGAGTTGACAATACATAATGATACGTATCATTCAAGTTAATGGTATATTCGACTCCTAAGGTTAGTACCATAAAGTATCTTATTACTATTGTCAAAGTACTATTAGATTAATTCTAAATAAATTATAGGATTCTGGTGTAATGATACGTTTGTCATTTTAATCAATGTACATACAGAATTGATCATAATAATAACAAATATGGTAAAAATAAAATTCAGTACATATTTCAGTACAACTTTACTTTTGTTCTTTTAATTTGATTAATTTTTCCGTAGGTTATTTTAAAATGTTTGTGAAGTGCTAATCAACCAAGAACTACTTCAGGGGTATAAGATTCAAATTTTCTGCATTAATAATAATAAAATTAGAGGAACATACAGAGAAGGAAATACCTGGACTAACAATGTAATACAGAAAAATTAATAATTTGTAAACTAGTTTTTAACTATAACTATTTCTGTATTGGCAGTTTATTAATGGCTAATCTAGCTTCTTGTAAGGAGTTCTGCAATTCTTTACCAACCTATAGGAATGCTTTGGGTCGCTCTTGAAACCGATTCCTTCATGCTGAGACCCAAAGAGAGTGCTACGCTACGTATTTTTTGTTCGCTAAGATAGTGAATATGACGACCATGGCGTTCCTTCTTTGTGTGGCTAAGTAAATTGAAAATAAAATAAACTATTTTTCACAATGTACCGAACATAGCATACATAACGTATGTACACAGCGCGCTGCCGGCCTCAGCATTAAGGACACTGTTTCTTTGGTATATGCAAGAAGTTTCATCTCTACAGTCTCTCTAGTCTGAAGAGCTTCAAGCCTCAACATGAAGACGGCATTACCAGTCAACCAGGCATTTCTAAAGAACGTGTTTGTCATATATTGACTGAAGATTTTGGGCATGGAAAAACTAACCGCACGTTGGGTGTCGCGCTAAGTTACTCCGGTCAACAAACACTTTCCAAAATATTCCCAAAGGCCTGTTGAAGTAGTTCGAACCAAATAAATCGAAGTTTTGTCGTCGATTAATAACTGCAGATGAATATTAGGTACACCGAAGACACGGTCGAAACATTGGATTATGAAGGGGGCTCCGAAAAGGGTGGAAACTGTTCCATTGGTTGTGAAAGTGATGGCGACGGTTTTTTGGGGTAGTCATGGAGTAGTGTCAATCGATTATCTTAATATTTTTTCTCTCCCTTCTTCAAATTTAATCTTCAACAGATTTTTTCAACTAGGACTGGAGAAAGAAAACAATCCTTTTCCTTAATTTTCGTATAATATGCTACATACGTTTCTTTTTACCATCACTTCATTAGTCGTTAGAATTGTCCTTATTTCCAGATAATTGTTGGTCTTTAACCTGTTGTCTTTATCTTTCATTTTGTTTTTAAGTGTTATTTTCGTCAGAATACACACTCGCCTAAAATAAAGATAAAACAAACGGAAAAGTGTTTTATTCTTCACCAACAATTATTCTTTACTCACCGAATGTCTTACATTCACGTAAAAAATCACTAAAAAGCTTTAGAAGTTATTAAGACTTTTAAAATTAAATCATTCTCCGTTTCATTTTTTCGTCCTTCTTTAAAATTCTTTCATCTAATATTTTAAATAACGGGCATCGATCAATCGCAATAATTTTATGAATCTGCACCTTTAAAACTGTTTACTTTTTAAGTATGATCTTTAACGCAAAATCAACAGTACTGGACTTTTTTTATTGCGATATTTTATTGGCGACTATTAGAAACCCAGCAGCCCATTTTACTCTATAAAATCCAAATAACCATCGTAAAAATTGAAGATACGTAAGCAATCGAGAACGGATTCGCAAACTTTAATTTAGAAAGCAGATATTGGTAGGATGTTTATATTTCGTATATAAGATAAGAATTCTAGAAACTATTGGGGAATGCTCTTTCAATAACAGTAGTTTGCCTGAGCTAGATACCGTATTACTATATCAAGTATTGATTTCAAGAAAATTGAAACAATTTTACAATTCAATGAAGAATCTTAATAAAATATAACATATTTTAAAATTCCTTTAAATTCCAAGCGGATTTGACGTAAATGGCTTTGCCGTTTGGCAAGTGAATTGAACTTATATTTCTAATTTCATAAGATACAAGTTCATTATAAGAAATATGGACGCCAAGGTTGCTGTACAGGCTTATAATTTCAGGTAGGGAGTATAATTAAATTTGGTAGTTGCTAAATTTACCGACATGAAAAGAGCTGTCAGAGATAGGAGCCAGATTTTCTGATGAAACCCGAACGTCCAGTGGCGGCGTAGTACAGCAGCAAATTGGATAAATAGAAAAAAAATCATATCGACCGAAGTTCAAATGTGATCAAACACAGTTGCGACAAACAAAATTCGCATTCATATGTCATCCTACCACTAAAATACAATTGCCTTGCGAAAGGTCTAAGGGATAGTTTACCTAAAACCCCTATGCGAAAAACTTCATATGTGGGGCCGTCCAAGACATATCACACAGATTCGACATACACAAAACACCTTTATATATAATTCTACCACCGGAACACTATTGACTTACAAAGGGTCCCAGTGATAGTTTACCTACTACTCTCATACAAAAAAATTCATATCTCGGGTCGTCCGAGACATACATATATATATATATATCTCCTTTTGTTGATGTACTGCGGCCTCCACTGGACGTTCGGGTATCATCGGAAAAACTGGCTGCTATCTTTGAATGCTCTTTTCACCCCGGTCTAAATTTTGTGTTTGTTATGAATCCGAAGAGAAAATGCGCTGTGACAAATGGCATTCGAGATTAGAGAAAAACGAAAAACATTCATTTTCTTCTTTAACCTCTACCATCTTTATTTTGTTCTGCAGAGAAAAACTATAAACATGTTCTTAAGGTCACTTTCGATCTTCTATCTAATATGTTCTTGAAATTTTGATATGATGTTTTGGTTCTTTGAGACCATCGTCAATTTTCTTATCGGTTCCATACTGGATTTTCACCGCCAAAAAGAGTTTTTCTTTGCATTGAATGAAATTTTAAACTGTGAAACACTCAAGTATCGTTCATTAATAATAAATATCAACGAACCATATTTAGTTCGGTTGGTTAGTATTATAACAAACGAGATCCCCAAGATGTGTGTATAAAAATGAATTAGCCTGTACAGGCTTTTATTAGCTTGTTAAATATTGTTGATTTGAAAATCAGTAGTCATTGAGGTACATCATTTCAATTGATCAAAGCATTGCTTCACGTTTCCTATAATATTACAAATGGGAAGCAGCATATCTTTACCAAACATATTGATTAGATTCTTTAATTGTTAGGACGTGTAACTGCAACAGAAATGTTGTGAAGGATGTTTTGCAAGAACAATAGCAAATATAACTTTAGTAATTATATTTCACACGTCAACACCAAATCGTTTTTGTACTTTAATGGTTTAATGGACTTGTAGTCCTTAGCAGCTCGAAAATAATAATTGTGATAAGCCAGACCGCCCGGGTAGAACGAATCAATAATTTTCTCAAGTTTGTAGAGGTGTAATTCATCGTACGAGAATGCTACACCGTTGATATGGGTTTCCGTTTGTATCTCATGATAGCTTACAAAGACAGAAATGAATTTTTGGGCTTAATAACTTTGTTTTTTGTAGCAAAAAATACTTTGACTTAAAATATTTTTTTTGCTAGTGGCGTTGTCATACAACGTTTATTGGTTGTAGAATATTAAACGTGCATATTAACGTGAATATTAAATGTACAAGGTCCAGCAATAGGATACAATGACTTGAGAAGGTTGTTAAGGCAATAACAATTTACAGATGGTTATGATACTGTATTTTATTGTTGAAGGTTTCATGTTGCAGGAGTCAATCGGCCTATCAATCGACGAGTCTTTGCTGTACAATCGTTTATTTTGACTCATTGTCCTATCAAGAAATTCCATTATGAGACATAAGAGAGCATTGAAAGGGCCAGAATTGCCGTCGAATGTTCGGCAATTCGGCACTCGATTGCATTGCAAATTTTTGAGCGAAGTTTGCGACGATTCTTGCATGTGGATTTGAAATTACAACCGTGTAAAATACAGATAATTCAGGGATTGAATCCCACTGACAAAATTAGTCGGCTCAATTTCTGCAGGCAATTTTTTGAAACATTAAATAACAATACAGAGAAGTGATCATACCTGAAGAAACTGAATTTATTTCATATTTCCATTGCTCAGTTGCTTTGGTAGAAAATTTACGAAATTCAAGGAAATCTCAACGTTTGAATAAACAAGATAGCTATTGTTTTAAGTATCTAGAATAGGAAACACTCTGAAATACGTCGGTTGTGCGTAAATTACAAATAAATAGCTAGGTAGGGATATAACACTTCAGCGGTAAAACTATCGTTAAAAATGCAATATGATCTGATCTCAAGGACCTGAAAATAAGTTTATGGTGACTAAATACCAATATTTTGGAAAAACTGCAATTAATTACTTGAAATAAGTTTAAATCGTTATTTACTATTTTTATTTTTATTTTTATTTAAAATTAATAAAGTCAACTTAATAGATATTTATTACGATAATGATCTATATATACATTGTTGACACACACTACATTTTATATGTTGTTATATAGAATCGAAATATTTTTCATGTATTTGTTTATCTTTTTATCATTATTTGTTTTTATAATAAATAAAAAACGCAGTCTCTGAAACATGATTTACTACATAACACACCTACTATTTAGAAGTTGACTCGTTAGCTCAGTGGTAAGAGCGTCGCACTAGCATTGCTGAAGTGAAGGACGGAAGGTTCGATTCCTCCACGGGTCAAATTTTTCTTTTTAATTTTCATACCAAATTTGTGAGTTCAAAAATTCAGATAAGCTATTACCTTATTGTACTTTTTAAAGTAAGAATCAAATAAGATAATACGGAGTGGGTCACAATTTAGATATGTCGGCAGCATAATAACATGTAATATAGCTCACATCTATGTGGTTTAGAAAAAATGAGTTGAGCCTAAGTATCGCTGATTATAGGTATAGTTCTAAGACGAAACATTCGTATTCTCTAGTTTCTATTTTAAATTAATTACATTATTTACTTATTACACATTTTTATTTTCTTCCTCATATTCATCGTTACACTCTATTGTTTCGTACGTCATTTGAAAACATAAAACAACAGAATGTTGGTGATGAACAGTCTATTGTTTTTATGTTCATCACCACCTACACTGATTTTATAAAGATAAAAGCGTTGCTTGACTGACTTATCAACACAGAGCCAAAACTATTGAAATCATGAACAGGAAATTTGGACAGTAGGTTCCTTTTGTTATAGGCACGCAATAATTCTTGAAAATTTAGCCATTAAGAATGTAAAATAGAGGAAATTCGTTTGGAAATCACGCAATTTTTTAATTTAGAAAGATGAAGTTTGGTACTTAGGCTTCTGGTTAGAGACAAAGAAATTCTATCGAATTTCGGAACCTGACCTTGCAAAATTGTTCATCCCCAATTTACTAGTGATGGTTTCCCAAAAATTATGAAATATATTTTTTCTAACTGGCAGCTTGTATACTTTCTCAATCCAGATTTATATTTTTAAAAGTTTCGGTGTAACATTCATGTTTTTCAAGTTGTAATTATTTATTATCTAAAGTGTTATCAAAACACATATTCACTATTTTGTTTCGAAGCTTTTAAAACATTTGCCGGGTTTTAGGCACATTGGTCTGAAGGTAATCTACGTTTTTTAAAAGTTTATGTAATAGGACGACTGTCATTAGCATGATTTTTTTTTGTAATATATTTCACGAGCTTTGATTTGATATTGCATCAATATATTAATATGAGATTCTAGCTTTTAATGAAAATTATTTATTTCAGGATTACTTTTTTACTAGGCGAAACGTGGGGTCTACTATCTTTTGCAAGTCGATAAAATTGAAGAATTAAATGAAAAATTAACGATACTGAAATTGCTACCAGATCTATAACTGTACCATTGAAAACAATATTGAGCGGATGACTCGTTAGCTCAGTGGTAAGAGCGTCGCACTAGCATTGCTGAAGCGAAGGTCGGAAGGTTCGATTCCTCCACGGGTCAAGTTATTTTTATTTTTCGTATTCGATTTGGGAATTACAAAGTTCAGAGTAAGCTAATTATCTCATAATTATTGCTGTACTTTTCACCTTATAAATAAGACTTAAGACAAACGCAAACTTTCTGCTTGAACGAGACAGAGTACTTAGTTGAGGTAAGTCCAGCCTAATTCAAAATTAGGAGCAATCATTTTGGGAAAGATGTTTAGATGTAGTAAGATTTCCACTTTATTTGAGTTCAAATTAGCAAAAAATTTCAATCGTGCATAGGTTGTTTTCTTACTTTCTGCAGGTACATAGCTGTACAAAGGAAAGAAGTCATGTAACTCTTTCAAAACATTGATACTTTGTGTTATTGGTACAAACATGTTGAGTACTCATATAATACTTCGTATTGGTCCTTGGATTTATCTGTCGTGGAATGATCGTGTTTAAATAAGCTTGCTTTACCTCATAATTAATTTTATTTTATGTTACTCCTTACGTGAACAGAGCTTGATTGTAAATATAATTAATTAATATTGAATAAATTCTTCCAGTTTTAAAAAGCTCATATTTTAATCCTTGCCCAAACTTATGACTTAACTTTATAACTAATAGATTCTTTATAATTTTTGCAATTCTTTATAGATCTACAAAGTATCTTTATTTCCCTTCTCAAATTAGTTGCTAAATAAGAATTAGCTTTGGGAAGACAGGGTATCTGGCGAGCTATTGGATTACATTATAAAAGTGAAAATCTTCGTGCCACTTATGTTCCATTATTCTTCTTCCGCTTTTTTGAAAAAAAAAAGAAGAAAAGCAACGAAATAAGACATGTACAAGACTTCTGCTCCTCTAGAATTCTACATACCTCATATTCTTATCATTCTCTGCTATAATTATGTGGTAGCTTGTGAGTTACTTAGTATGTAATAGATATACAATGTGCATTAAACATAGTATGCATCAGCGTCATTATCCTATAAAGTTAGTCCGTCCATGAAATTGTCTGCTGTCAACAATAAAACTGTTAGCGTGTTTCATTTTACAGCGCAATCAAACCATAATGACACGGGTTTTCTGTCGGATATACGCTTGGGTTTATGACCCGCGAATTTCCCAGAACAAATAAAAACGGCAGTACTAACCGCAGTGTAATTTCACTAATTCCGTGTAAGTGGTTTGTTACACACCTTATGTGTTTCTAACGTATGTATAGGGTGAAATTTTTTTAAAATGGAGTATCTCAATCACTTTCGATATCTTATAAAATTGTATTAGGCTTATCTGTTTCATTGTTTACTCATGGAATTTGAAAGTGTATCTTTTTGAACCTTTACACGTTAAGGAAAATATTAAAATGTAGTTACTTTTTCTGTAATGAGCTCATAACTAGAGCGCAACATGTCGATTGCCTAGCAGTAGCGTCACTGCGCTGGGTTAACCGAAGTAAACGTGCGTGTTATTTAGAACAAAAAGAATGTATTAAAACGCAAACATAATATAGTATACAACTTAGCGAATGTGCTTAGATGACTGAAAAGAAATCCGGATTTTAGGACTTTAACACCCAGATCATAGCGTAGGTTTCCACAGTGGTGTCTTTGAGACCTACGACCGTACATATCTGCTTATACGCTGAAAAGGATTGTTCTAGCGATGTTCGCATACTTAAAAGTCCATTCATCAATCTTTTGAGATGTAATTAGGAAAACGACAAAGATTATTGAATCTGTATAAGCGCTATTAATTCATTTAATGAAGTACAAAGTGTTTTATTTGAAGAAAATATGATAATAATGACGCCATAATAAATATCAATTTTGTGTTATTTGGCTTATAAAAAAATATGGTTTAATCGTAGGAACTGCCACAGTTTATTATAAATTCCTTATCTTATTTATAACATTAAGTTATGAAAAAATGGTGGTCTACCGGAATTACTTAACAATTTGTAGAGTTAAAGACCGTAAAAGCAAAGGCAGCTATTTGCACTATTTTGGGGCTACAGTTATTCTTGCTTTGGATAGCGATGGAGAATTCATTCAGATTGCATTCTATACAAAAATAGTTGGTGGTAAACTCCGACATGGTCAAAGCTAGGGTTGTACAGAAAATGTGCATATACTAGTCAACGAATTTCTGAAATTAATGCAGCAAGATACAGAGTGAACCAAAGGTTGTACCATATTCAGCGAAGAAGTATTTATCAAATGTACAATTTTTTAACTGCAGCTGTAGATTTGGAAAGATAAGAAGAAAACGAGGTGCGTGCCTTATTGTTAGTTGTCCCTTCGGCAGCTAGTGGCAGTAACTTCTAAATGATTCCATCGTTTAGCAGAAGTTGATAAAAAAAGAACTCAGTAAAATAAACAATCGGAGCAATTTCTGCCTTTAAGTTATTATTGCCTTTTTATATTTTATTAGAGACTCTAACTGAAAATAAAAATGTCACAGAGTGACGATGAAATGATTTAATAGTGTTATCTTTGTTTGTGTTTGAACTTATTAATATAAAAAATGCAGTAATCTGGACGTCATCCTTCCAGGTATTTGTGATATATGCAGTGCCTTTAATACTGTATATTAACGGCAGACACGATGACATAATTTACCACAGTTGTTCCTTTATTCAATTTCTAAATTGATTAAAGAAAATTAGAGCTACCTAAGCTCAGCTCTAATTTTGTTTCTAACCACAGGTGTAAACTACATTACAAACTTAATTTGCCAGCAGCTCCCTAACATTAAGGATATGAAGTATTTTCCAATAATCTACATTATGCAATTTCTAAAACAAAATTCACGCAGCGACGTTCTATAAGTGAAGAGAATAGAACCATTAATTATAATCAAAGGGAATACATACACATGTGAAACCAGTTTCGCTGTTATTATGGACGAAAATTGAGATGTGAGGTGAATGAAATCGCTTTGATCAAGAATGGCATTCCTGTCAGAGATTTTCCATCAACAGGTACATGTACGATGTAAAGTGTTCATTGAAAAGCTTGTTTAGTACATAAATATTTCTACGAAACCTTGGGAATTCATTTAAAATTTGAAGTGAAGTATGTAGTTCTCTCCGTGAAATATGGATTTTAAACTTAATTTCGTAATTAGGATATACTATTTCGGTTTTTTCTTAACGAGAATTATAAACGTGAAATTTGCTAAAATTACCCATTCTGCGTGTATATACGATAATGCGAGGGTAGTCCGAAAAGTTTCAAGCTTTAACATGAATTGAATTGATAGTTTTTTTTTTATTTTTTTTTTTTATTATTTTATTTTAATTTAGCTAGAAAAGCTATCAATGTTTTTGGATATTTCAGTTCTGTTGCAGGGAGCAATATAAAAATTAGTTTCTAGTGCTGTGCGTATGAGTATCCTGAACCGTTGTCAATCCTTCACAGAAATAGATTGGTGGTTCATTATTTTCCAGTTTCTGAATAAATAACAGACCTTTAAATGATATTCCTTGACACACATTCATTAAATTAAAAGTAATTACCGTACCCGTATCTATTCGTTGCTCTATTTCGTATTTTTTGAATTTGTTGTATTTCATTCTTATTTAGATAGAAAAGTACTGTAAAACAAAATTCTAAGTACTCCTAAGTATTTTATCCTTTCTACTCTCTCTAAATCTCAATTTTTATCTTAATCTAATATATCTATATTATTCAACCTACGCATGCTATCTATAACTATATATTTCGATTTATTAATATTTAAACTTAGTTAAACCACTGAAACAGTATAGATAGTTGGTTATTTATGGTGAGCTTCACTGATATTGATACTATAACAACTTATGTATAATATAGTATCATCTGGAAACATACATATTTTACATTTTTTCATTATCGACAATAGATCATTAACATACAAATTAAACAACAAGTGACCTAACCTAAATTGCTTGGAAAGGGTGTATTAATTTACCAGGAAACTATATTGAAATAAAACTGAATTTAATAAAAGAAATATTTGTTTCTGTTAGAACAAAAATATTTTCAGACTGCCCTCATAGTAATATTACAGAGATTGTGATAAATGAACGAACATTTCATTTTTCATTCAATTCTCTATCTTTACAATTCATTGTAATAAAGTTGGAAGGTATTTTATTAGCTAAAATCACAGAAACAGCAAATATTTTCTCAGTGAAGCTACCCTATTGAAAAGAATATTCTTCGATATGGATTGTAATGAAACTTTCCTATTAATGCTCTTTTTCCGTGGTTAAGCATATACATACTTCTGAAACTTTCTGTATTTGTTCACCTTATCTTCAAATATCTTGCAAAACTATTATTATGTGATCGCAAAACGCACCTATTAACAATTAATATTAATATAATTTTTGTCCATACAAAAATTAAATTAAAAAGTTCGTTTATCCTCCATAGTATAAACGAACTTTTCTAAACCATTGGCTCACCCCCTGTAGTTGCTTCGTTTATATTTCTACAAACTTAAAATTCTACTCTGCAATGGAACTCCCCTTTTATAGAAAGTACTGGCAATTTTTAAAGCTAGAATTACGGTTTCCCCCGTAATAATCAATAAATTGTCACCGAAATTGAGTAAGACATATTTGTAACTGGGGTCTCATTAATTAACCAACGCCTGTTTCTCAAACTTTAACACGCTTTAGTAAGACCCTGCATTTGCCAACCATGGACATCTTCCCGATGGAATACAACTTACGGAAATTTTTTATAGTACCAAATTAAGTTTTACTGCCAGTATATACGTGTATATAAATACTTGTATTTTTAGACAACCATTATTTTACCATAGTTCCTAATACTAACCCGAGTAAGTTTATTTGAAGGAACACTAGAACTATGAAAAATTAATACAATCTGATTTTTTTATATAATTTCGTTAAGGTTTCTAATGAAGATCAAATACCTTTTTTAATTTTTGCGGAAAGATACCTATACAAGGTAAGTGAGGAGGAACGTACTAAATTTGAGGAGTGTATTGTACACGTAAAAACAATGTAAAAGAGCTAAACTTAAAAAACAAAAATGTCCTTGCATTGACTAACCGCGTAAAGTAAAAAGTTAGGTATATTCTATACATACACCTTTATCTCTACCCCTAAACATACAACTTCGGTATGAAAAGTGAAGCCACTCAGATATGACGGCCATTTGCAGCTTAGGCAAAACATTGGTTAGCCGTATCTTTAGTGTATGTGTTCTCTCTGTTTTAAAGTTTATTTTTGAATTCTGATAGATGTGTTTGCACTACTATCAAACTTTGAGATTATTTATATTACAATTAGCTATGCGTGTTTGGTTACACGCTTAAAAAAAAAAAATAATAAATCAACTAAATCGAGTAAACTATGCAGTGATCATTTTGTAGAAGAAAATTATTTTCCTCGAACAGGAGCCTATATCAAGCATTTGAACCCTAACGCGGTGCCGCCAGTGTTTCTTAGATTACCATCTTATTATAGAAACAAAAAGCTGCAAGGTAAAAGCAATAAATCTAAGAATCCTGGACGTAATGTTCCAGAAGGTGAACATATTATTGTATCAGTGGGAAACGATATATCAGGACCATTAAATCTAGATTAGAAAATAGAAGAAACATTCTCTATAAATTTGCTTAGCAAAAGAGACAAACCTATATGTCTGGTGCAGATCTTGATGAAATAGTACATGTATTCAAACGAAAAGTCCAAATCTTAAAGCAGAAAATTGGAAAGCGAAATAAAAAGATTTCTAACATTGTTGAATTGTTAGACACGAGGTAAAAGCAACTAATTGAAAAGGAAATTGAAGTCTGTTAAGTACTGGATAAGTTTGTTTAAGAATGTGCTTAGAAATCTAAATAGGGCTGCGAAGGATAAAAGATTTATTTTCTAATTATAATATAATAATATATTATAATAACATTTTTTTCTCTCTTTTATCGTCAGTTATTTTCAAAAATTCTCATAGAAATTCAATATTTTCCAATGTATACAATACCAACTGACTTCACTTTGTACAGTGGTAGGTAAAGTGTACAAAGCCGGTCATCTTAGTATACACGTATGAAAATTGATGGTTTTACATTAAAAGTCGTATTATATATGACCTACCAACTATCCGAATCCATCCTTTTGAGACAGAAAATCATTTCAATAGTTTTGTTGTTCTATGTGTCAGTGTACTCCTCCTTAGAGTTTGGTCCGTTTCTCCCGACTCGCCCTGTATATGTTGCAACATATATACAAAGCACCTTGACAAAGATGATTAATTTATTATTAATGTCCTCCAAGGACAATTTAATATTTCAGTACCTCTTTCGGAGATACACAATAGAGGAAGCGTATTACTATGCAAATAGAGAAGCTAACTTCTCTAGCAGATATTGTGACTATTTGGCGGCAATCCAAATGTACACTTTATATTCATCTCGTCTCAATTAATAATGAACAATGAACTTCTGATAGTTTATTTTCTTTTGGTAAATATGTCATCAATCACTTTGAATACAAGGCATCGTCTCCATTGGAATAAACAGCTCATCTCCCATATGTTTGATTCTTCATAGGTTATGAGTGCTACGACGGAAGAAATAACATGACTTGTCAATTAAAAGAATTTGAATCTGAGAAGATTAATTCAGTTTATACTTAAGCTGTTATTAAAAATAATAATAAAAAAAAAAACAGTATAGGTGATCAATAATAGCTTATCACGCCTAATTGTTAATTATACGTCCATCAATATCAATCCTATTGTTTATTTGTGAATATTATCCATTAATTTAAATTGGAGAATACTATTTTTAAATTATTATTACGTATTTGTATGGCAGTCTATTAGTGTCTCTTGGTGTAAAATTTTACAATTGGTTAGAGCTTGTGAGAAATTAATGTGAAATATTTGACTATAACAAATGCTATCAGGTAAGATTTCGCATAAGAAAGATGAATATAAAAATATTGTATCACGGCTACTAGGTGTTGTTTCATTCATTTGATCAATTCAATCATACGAGAGTCGTCTGAAAACTTTAAAGCCCAACAGAAACAAGTATTCTTTTATCACATTCAATTTTATTTCTTTGCATAGACCCATCTCCTTAATTCACCCAAATAGTAGTTGGCAACTTGTTTTGCGAAATAAGCGTTTACAAATGTGATGGGTTTCTCAATCGATGAAAATCTTAGTTCTCCGAGCGAAACTTTGAGCCTAGGAACCAAAAAAAATGTCTCTTGGGGCCAGACCTGGTAAATAGGGTGGCTGGCCATTTAATTCGAACCCCAATTCGTGAATTTTTGAAGCGTAAGGCTGCCTTGGTGGAAAACTTTCTTTGTCTTCGAATGTGGGCGTCTTTCTGCAATTTCTATCTCCAGTTTGTTATAAGTGATGATGCGCAGTGTACCTCCACCGATTAATACAACTCCATGACTATCCTAAAACAAGCCGGTATTGCTTGCCCGGTCGATGGAGCATCTTTCGCCTTCTTCAGAGTCGAGTTATCCTTTGTAGTCCATTGTCTTGATTGCGCATTGGCTTCAGGAGTGTACTGGTATATCCAAGTTGCACTTGCAATGCGTTAATGTGATGGTTATAGCATCTGCTATATCTCTGACCTTAATTCGATTGTCGTCTAGCAGATCTCCGATATTATCGGTAGTACCGTCGCGAACATTCGTTGTCAACTAAGATGTTTAAGATGAGCTGTCCTATTCGCTGTGGCAAATAATGAGGGTCTCCGTAAACATTACGATTAACGCCATTTTCATGTAGAGGCTTGAAACCTTTCAGACTGCCCTCCTACATATTGCAACGCTGTCACCAAAGGAACAATATATATCTTACAACTAGTGTTTGTAGTATGTGCCTATAATTCTTCAACCCTCAAAGGTTTCAAAATATTTATGCACCTATAGAAAAATGATTAAATCTGCTGGAGAAATCTGAAACAATCCCGCTGGTATTTGCATTAATTACGATAGCCTGTATTGGACCATTGTTGATTGTTGTACACAGAGACTATCGTGTCATCATATCCTGGATTCGGATTTCCTGGAAAAACATAAGCTTTAAAGTTATTGACTTGTTCCTACGATCCAATTAGTCTAATTGTCGTGAACGATATTTTTGGTAATTTACTTAATTACTCGTTTCGATTTTATTTACCCAATCCTTTTTGACCTAAACAACTATTCCCCGTAGGTTATATTATTCAAGCATAGTAAAGTACGTATAATGTTCCATAGGTCGAGGTTACCTGATCGATGTAGTGTTTATGCGAGTGCAAACACTTGAAGAATGGTGTAAACAAAACATTCAATCGGTGTGGTGTAGTAAATGGGGTACCAAGTACCTTCTCGACGCGAATAGCGAACTATGTCGTTTATTATTAAGATTAATTTGGTTTCTAATTTTGGAAACTTGATTGCGTAAATATTTTATAGCGTATGGTGCGTGCAATTAATGAAACTAGCGAAATATGGTAACAGCATTAATTTTTAGTATTCACGATCTTGTAGAGAGTTTCTAGTGGTTTTATATCTATAGATATGCAATTGTAGTTATTCGACTGCGAACCAACTTCGTCTACCGCATTATCTCATTTGAAAGACTGTAGAAAATAGACGTACAGGTATAATAAGAGGATAATCTGTATAGTTTCTAGTCTAACATAAAGACAAGTGAAATTCAATTTTATTGCCCAATGCTTTTTCCCAGTAAAGCTTCCGTCTTTTTAATTAGCCCAAATTGTAGTTGGCGTCTTGTTTCGCAAAATAGGCGTCTACTGAATCTGCGAATCATTCTGCATCCGAATGCATCATTTTAGTAACTAAGTGGTACCTTCACTTGATTTTACTGCATTCAGAAGCGTAAGTTATAACAAGCGGTGCGAGAAAATCTGAAGAACCGGTTCAGCTGGGTAACAAGCATTACCCCCCCTGCTTTTAAACATGTCTTTAAATACGTTAACACTAAGAGTAAATAAATTTATGCCACAAAAGCCGGTACACTCAAGGCTCTAAGTTCTAATGATAAGAAACCTATTCAATGAATATACACTGGCCGCAATTAAAAATGCACCACCATAAAATGTTTGTAAAATAATGTTTATTAGTATCAACGATGTAAATGAAAGATAACTTAACAAAAGAAAAGTAAATGAGGTCCGACTAACGCGTCTATGTTCAGGTGTATTATTATATTCTAACAATTTAGGGATGGCGCATTTTTAATTGCAACCAGTGTATGTTATATGAAAACGATCTCTCATAAAATGACGTTTTATGGAGTTGTGGTGATACAAATCCCCTACTACGGATGCACATCACAGCGGAATGAGGAAGTATGTCGGTGTTTTGGAACAAATTACTTTATTTTACAATGTCAGCGATTTCTCAAATTTTACAATCTTGCCTCCGCCAGTTTATATGAGATTCTGCCGTATTATTACGCATCCAAACAGGGACCACAGACAATACACCCATAATTGAGAATAGTTAAGGCTAGGTTTTCACATAGTGTGGTTTTCGTTTTCATACTAAAGACGGTCCTGTAAGGATATAATATTGTCAAATTACAATATGTAGTTTTAATTAACTCAGTAATGGACTTTTGCATCTGAAGGAGAGGAAGAAGAACGTTGTTTAGTTCTAAATTAGCAGATGCTCTGGACCTTTCCACATTCTTCGCTTGCCAAACAAAATTGCATTAGATTTTGAAGGATTAACTTTTAAAGAATGATTCTTATAGAAGATACAGTTCTGTACCAGATTACAATTGATAAGAACTATGTCATCATACTCAAAGTAGAGACGAATATGAATGTGATTCTAGTAGGTAAGCTGTCTTATAGAATAGATTAGAAATGGGGTTGACCAACATGTAAGTTTCAATTACTTGGCATGTACCTCTGTCTTTAGTAGTGAATAATGTTATTTGATATTGATGCAATTGTCATATGTCAACTCTATTTGTGTTAGTAATGTATTCTCAGGAGCATCCAGTAAAATCGTTGTAGTACATATTGCACGATGTGTATGTTACACTCAAGAGGTATGAAGCTGTAATTGCATACGTGATTGATGAAATTAATGGTTAACAGTACTTTTTATTGTTTGCTTACTTATATGTTGCATAACAATTAAAAAATTACTATTAGTGAATGTATTAGTGCACTTAAGGAACAATCTTTATGTAATGCTTCAGCTGAAAACTTACCACGTACCATTACGAAATTAATCCCTAAGTGTATATGCACAAACATATGTGGTATGTACATTTGTATAGGTAATTTAGATATATGATGGTCATAAAACGCTATTCGTAATACTGATAAGTATTTTGCATATTTTACATGCGTTAGTCTAATTGTCTACGACCTATTTACCTATTCCTTCTGTTTTTAAATTATATATATATATACACATACGGGTACGTTTTTAGTATATAAATATGTACCAAGGTAATCTTTATGTGCAGAAGGATTACCATTTTGTATGTGGTATATACCGTTGAAAGATAAAAATATCATTTAAGTAAAAATAGTCATTCAGCTATGAAGAAGCAAGTGTATATAAGTTATTTACGGAATTGTAAACGCGACGAGACAACAAATAAAAATTATTTTTCAACGTAAAAACCGTTAACGCCAACACATTCCATACTTTCTTCGATAACGCTCTGCCTTCGAAATAAAATTATTTGGAGTCTTTCAGATCATCGTTCGGTAAAGAACGACACTCTTTCAAGTGTTTCTTGAGTTTTGGAGAAAGACAACAGTTACAGGGAGCGGGGTTGGGAGTGCAAGCTGGATGCTGTAGCTCTTCAAAGCCGTGTTCATTGACTACTACTTATGCGCGCCGGGTAGAAGCAGTTTTTCGACCATAATTGTGTACGTATAACCGCTTTCGAATTCCTAAGTGTACCTTTGTAGACATTTCCATCTTGGTACACACTCAATTAAGCAAATCCTTACCGCGTCGCAGAAAAGTGTGACCATCACTTTCCCCGCAGAAAATTGTCTTCTCCTTATGAATCCATGGCTTGTTTTGTCGGAGGTTCTTAGTCCTCATTGCTGGTTATATATATATATATATATATATATATATATATATATATATATATATATATACTTCTATAAAGGAAATCTTCCTCTTGATATAGAGCAGTCAAATTCTCCTCCAGCAAATCTTTTACTTTGTTGATGATTTCTGCAGTTCGTGCTTCCAGAGGTCTTCCATACTTTGGGTCCCTACCCATATGAACTGCTTGCACCAATTTCGACTAGTAAATAGGACCCACTATTTCTGCATACACCATTTTCTCAAGGATTCATACCACTGCATTTTTTCGACAGAAATTTCGTGACGCTTCTGTGTCCAAAATTCAAAAGCATAATTTTCTCCACGTATGTATACACTAATATGAATAATAGTAAAAGTAGAGCTACTTCTTGAGAACTGCTGGTCTTACAAGGTAAGTCACATAAGAATTAAATAAAATTACTACGCAACCAAACAATTTGAAAACTCTGTACACTTGATTTTGATTGATTTCATTCTCGAAACAACTTTCACATTTATTCACAAAGCTAAGCTAAAACAAAGTCATATTCCAACTGTTGTTGGTCCTTAGATCTTCCTATTCTTTAAATATATTGGTTCTAAAATATTCAATTTAGTAGTTTCGGACAATTATATGCGTCTTCTGAACAGCAGTTAATAAAAGTTTTCCTTTGGTTGAAATTAGTTATTTACTTAATTTGTAAGGTCCAAAATCAGTTTTATGTATAGACAACACTTTCGGCTTCGTTCGGTTATAATTTTAGATCCATCAGATCTTTTTCCTTTAATTTCGATGGTTTTAGCTTGTCTGCAGTGAAAATGTTGCCATTCTTAATTCTGTATCGATTTGCTTTAATAATTTAATTCCATAATATTAGGACATGATAATTTCGCATAGCTTTCATAAAGTAGGGGCACTTCTGATAGATGAATCCCCAGTTTTGTTTTCCATGACTGTTTGATAAAATTTTTCCTCCGTCCCAATATTTAGTTGTCTACGAAAGTCGTATATTTTTGGAATTTCAATTAAAAATGCAATTGAGGATTAAATGTTACCAATTGTCATCTTGTCAAATGTTGATGGATGTTCAAAAAGACATTTCTTTCGACTTAATAACCAATTTCGAAATATTTTAAAGTATTTTTAAAATATGTTGAATCTAAGAAGAAAAATCATTCATCCAAGATGTAGTTGCTAAGGGTCGTATATGTAACAACAGAGAATATATTCAATAAATTTAATTTGAAGCAACATAATTATATTTCACGTCAGTGAATTTCAATTTACACGGCGATTGTTCTTTTTTTTTAACAAAATTAGTCTTGCCGTAGTGTGCAAGACTGAGGCGCAAACATGTATTAGGGAAAAATCGAGGAAAGAAGCCATCAACACTGCTTCGTCTCGTAAACTATTAACTGGTTTATAGGCAATTAAACATGAAAACAAAACTGATTTTTACACACGTCTTCCAGAATACCATTGATATTTGTATATTCCTTCTATTTCCTATGCATTTAAATAAAGTGAATAATCCGAATAGGTAAAAAGTTACGTCCTACAAAACTTCCCAGGTTTAAAGGATAATCACGTTACGCTATACAGCTGACGTAAGTTGTTACCTAAAAGTACTTTGTGTTAAATCTGAAGCACCAGATTCGCTCGATACTTGCCTCACAAAAGGTTTCAGATATAATCTAGTGTAATTGAAATTAGGAAAGACTACTCAGTCCAATATAATTTGATCTGATTATCTACAAAATATTCTCTTTTGTTTATTATAACAATGTTGTGTTTTCCTGTAAAAGTTAATGCATTTAATTCTTGCTTGTATAGTGGCTCTTCAGTGTACATTGAAATTTGTGATATGGGTAGCTAAGACGTTAACTGCAGTGATGAATAGCCAAGGAAACGATATTGAATTTGGCATGAATACTATATCCCACGCGTTCACCGGATCTCTTCCCAATAGAGCACATCTAGGATTCAATTGAATGTTCCATCTCTTAAATATTGTCGGCTCCCATAAGTCTTCATAAATTTGCACCAATTGGTGGAGATATACCATATATGCATATTTTCGGTACTTATAGACATTTACTTGTTGGATTCTGAGATTGACACAACGATCAAGATAGATCGTAGAGCTCGCTGAGGAAAGACATATTGATTTGTAGCTATATAATACGATCAGATTCATTCTTCTTCATTCTTGTCTGTGTAATATGCTCTTCATATTCTTAGTTTTTCTGTAGACGCTATATGTATGCTATTATTTTTACCTTTAGTTGCATATGCTTTCCGATTTCTCCTCTTTCTGCATACTCTAATCTCCTTTTACCGATTCTATAATGTTCATTAAGGTTTTCACCGAATTTTTACCAACTTTTCCTTTTTGCTTTTCTTACAGCATTTTTTGCTACATTCCTTTTTTCCGCATAATCTATTCTCGATTCTTCATCTCTTTTATATTGAAATTTTTTCCACTAATAATGTTCTCTTACAGTTTTCCTTTTTCCACCATGTTTTTCTGCTGCCTTAAGTGTGGTTGTCTTAAAGATTTTTCCGTCTCTTCTAAATTTCCGTCTTGTGTGCTCTGTCTCAATCAGTTCTCTTTCTTTTTTTTCCCTTGCACTTCTTCCTTATTTCCGCGTTACCGAGCTTCTTTATATTTATTCTCCTGTATCTTTTCTTGGTGCCTTGTTGTATATACATTGCAGTTAACTAAGGTTCTGCCACCCCTTTCTGGAACCTCAAAGATATACCTATCATTTGGAAGCTGGTGCCAAAAAGTATTCCTTATTTTTAAATTGTTTATCTGGCACAAATGTATCATTCTATTTGCATTTCCGTTTCTTACTTAAAAATAGGATTTTTCAATTTGTACAGTATGTAAAATCAAAAACTTGCACAGCTGTTTTCCATGGAAACTAGGCCGGTCCAAATCAATTCAAGTGATAAGAAATATTCAATAAAGGTTGTCTACAAAAAAATTTGGAATGAAAATTTTGTGGGGTTTCAATTGTAATTTGTGTTAAAAGAAACAGCCAAGTATGGGGTGAAGTCGGCGAGAGAACTATGTGATCTGATTTATTACATTAACATAATTTATACATGATCAGATACTCTGATTTAAATTGAAAAAGGAACTACTTTGATTAATTTTGAATTTATGCAAGATTTTCAAGTACTATTAAAGCGCATTCCATAAATTAGTAGCGAAATGTTCACTGTTGGAATAATAATTCATCAGATCTGACAGACAATCATGTTATACCAATTTCGATCACGCCAAGGTGATTACCGTACGTCTTAAAATGAAACGCAAGGCGTTGACAGCGTAATTCCGCCAATAACCCTTGACAAAAATCAGTTATTTCACTACCACCTTGACGGATTCGAAAGTGAGAATGCGCTCCGACGCCGTGCGTCGAATATAAGAGAACTCTTACGCTTTTACGGACACAGTTAAACGGGCGCCGAGCGTCGGTACTGACCATTTGCGAGGATTACCTTACGCGCAAATCAGTTCTGAACTTTGTGCAAGTTTTCATCGGTGATTTACAAGTTTGAAAAAATAAGGACTATCTAAGTTAATTTTCTGGCGATCTTGTTTGTCGATTTTGATGGTTTCCTTTGCTTTTATTCAGGTAAATTTTAATTGGTTGTTAATTTTTAAAGATCATCACTTGGCGCGATAAATAAAAATTTGTACATTTGAAAAAAAAATATGTTTATTATGCGGTAGGTGTCACAAAGAGAAAAAACTTTTTTTATGATATTATAAATATTGTTGGTTGCTTTAACTCTCACAAAAACACTGCTTTCAAAATAAATTGCTTAATATAGGATAAAATTGATATTTTTCTACTTTTAGTCCTACTAATTATCCAAACACTTTACTATCACGGTTGCCACAACATTTCACTGGACACATATTTCAATAGCTATGCAATTATCTTCAGTAGTAAAACTAAGCAAAAAGTAACCTTTTTGTATACTTTACTTACTTTTTAAGTTACCATGGTCATGCTTGGTTTAACACGGAATAAAAGCTGAAATTTACACCTTTGTTTTTTTTTTATTTCCATGCTTTCACAACAGCTTTAAATGTATGTATTCAAATAGTGTAGGGTGACGGTATTTCTTAGACTTTCTGAATTTTACATGAGTCAGATAACCTTCGTACCTAACTCGGACTATTTTTTATATTTGTTTGCTCAGCGTATATTTGATTAAAATCTTTAGATGATCTCTATATAAGAATTCCTGATTTTCCCATGTTTGGGCCTCCGAATAATTCTGAAAATATTATTTGAGGAAAAAACAGTTTTTCTGATCAGCTTAGAAAAGGTTTTTTGAAGACCTTTCATGTAATTTGGATAAGAATACGTTTATTCTTATTTTCTTATTATTCTTATTATTCTTTTTGGTATATCGTTATATACCAAAAAATTAATTGTCGAAAGTTTATAATCGCATGTAACTTACATGCAGAATAATCTTCCGGGTATTGCCATGTTGTTTGGTTTACCCTTGATGAGTATGATCTTTAAAAGGTTTTTAACGACTAAGGTCTTAAGAAGACGTTGGCATCATGATCTTCAAAAGGTTACTAAGGACTTCAGAAAAGAAGCTGATAGTATAGTAAGCGCCACGTGAAGTATAAACTCAACAACACGATAACACCCAGGAGACTATTCTATATTAACAATAGCCACCCATAGTGACCTGTATTTCAAAAACTGTTTTATTTCTCTTTTTTTCCAATTAACTTACAAAAAGAGTAGTTTAGAAAAATGTTTATTTCGAAAAAGTGCTTCGAAGCCATGTCAAAATATGTTATTCTTAAATCCCCACTTAAATTCAGAGTTAGATATTGGAAGTACAAGTTGAAACATTTGCCATATATTTATAGTGACATACAACGAAATCCCCCTTATATCCTATTGTATATACCATGCCCTTTAGGTAACACTGGCTATAAGTATTTACATAGTCAAATCTTTATGTGATGCTAATGATTTTCTTACGGGGAGTGTTTGATTTATTTTTTATCACGCACAGTTAGAACGATTCGTTTGAGGTTTGGAGATATTTTATTGCTTCTTACAAAAAGCAAAGTTGAAATTACAGAAAGGAAAGTAGCACTTTTAAAAGCAATTTCGGGAACTTCTAGCAGAGGTAATGAAACACAATTTAGCAGCTGGAAATCTCAACCCACATTATATCAATCAAAGATACAAGTAGTGTTATTCGAACAATTCGCTACAAACAGATTGGCCAGTTTTGAAATGCACTTTTGTTTTTTGTTTTTGTATCTTATGCTGTTATTACTGTTGCTATTAGTGCTTTTGTCTGCTAATCCTAATTGTCACGATACTAAGATTTTTTTTAATTCAAAGTGAAAAAAAAGTTTCTATAAAATCCATTTTATTATAAACCCCTGTTAAAAAAAGTTTTTCTTTTTGTGGCACATAAGTGTATCAGTATCCCAATGTATGTATATATATGTAACTGTGATCATAAAATTTGAGAGATCTAATTATAAAATTAAAGCCAATCCTAACATTGAAATCTTGTTATTGCACTTCAATGGGAATCCTTGTAAAGCAGATAAATATTTACTTCGTAACATGCGTCAGAACAAATAAATTGTATTTGCCATTAAGCAACATCAAATTAATTCAATTTCCTACAAGTAGGAGGTAATTTATTCAGAAAATTACCGATAAATAAGGAGTGTTGACGGTTAGTTTATTTGATGGTCAAGTGGTAGTCGGCGGAAAATACAAACGATATTTTCGATTTCAAAGAAAAAATTTTCACATGCATCGTTGAAAATGTATTTGAATACATCTTTCTGGCATAATTAGTTATTTGAGTATTGATTGATTTTTTTTTGGGGAGGTTTAGGCCTTTGTTAGAAGGAAAAAAAAAGTTTTCCATTTCTTTTTCTTGTATTTAGTTTATTACAATGTTTCGTTAATCATTTTGGTCTACCTAATCAATCTAAAAAGAGGTTTCAAAGGTTAATTATTTAGTTTGTTTATTTAACACATTTTTTACCTTATCGTCTCCTTTTTGTTTTGTTTCCTTTTCGCTATTGAAATAATAATATGTTCTTATTTAGACCATTATACACCCTAAATCTGTATGAAACCTTATGCAGCAATTCAAATGGGTGCCACCCCTTATTTCTAGTCTGTATCCTAAACGAAAAAAGAAAACAGATGTAGTAGAACTGATGCCATTACAGAAAAACTCATGCCTAAAATTAAAACCTATCTTATGCAAATGAAAATAAATCCATAACAAAAGAAAGAAAAAAAGAAAAAAATAAAATAAAACAGGGCCAAATATTACACATCTGAGCGGTCGCATATCCAATATTTTAAGGCTGGCTGACAATGAATTGTACGAGACGTACACGTTAAAAGAAACGGATCTTGTGCGGTGGCGGCATAATGAGACTCCTGTTCCTAATATTAATTTTGTGTACGTCCATGCGGAAACGTATTTTATCCAGTAGGTATTTCGATTTTAATTAATTTATGGAAAAACTTTAGGGCAAATACTTTTGTACGGTTTTCCATTGTTCGTCATTTCAATTCCACAAGTTTTCTTTCTTTTTCTAAATTTCTAATCACAATAGTGCAGGATCATGTCACATAGATTTCTTTTTTTTTACATTTTTATCTCCGGCATGATTCGTTGGATATAAATATCGTGACTTTAGAGTCTTGGAAAATCTTATAGGCATTTATACACGATTTCTGACATGATATACACAATTAAAATCATCTCTCGACAAATAGAGAATTCCAAAATACAAAGTATGCATGCGCCGTGTATAATTGTATACTTAATTATGCGTCAATGAAATGATCCAATCCCGTATCCGAAGAATTCTATTTTGTGTGTATTCTCGGCCTATGCCGTTCTATCAAGGCCTAATAAGAAAGGAAGAAAATATCTTTCAGCTAATGACGATTAAAGAAAAGGTTACCAGAATACCATACTAACAAGTTAGTTACCATATAAAAAATACGTATGTATTTGAGAGTATATAAAGTAATTAGCTTATATATATCATATGTAATAAGAATAAATTACCCGCAAGATAATTTACGAAGTTGTTAACTTATCCTGACTTTCTTTCATTATCTTCTGAATTATAAGTTATGATATGTATAGGTACAATAAGCTACCTACTTATAACTTTATGACTGAATGTATGGAGAACCACTACAGATACTTTGTAAGCTCTCCACAAATCTATCTACAATAATGGAAAAAATAGTCTTTTCCACACGCAAAAATGTATTGTTAGTTTGAAAAAGTACGTTACGTATCACTATTTTGAAGCTATCTTATTCAGATAATATAAGATAAAGATATTGGCAGGATAAGTTACTGGGAAAGCTAATAAAAGCGGTATTAAGTAAAATCTTCTGAAATAATTGGAAAAACGTGGTTCGTAAGCGGAAGATTGTGCAAAGACAATAATGCGAGGGAGTCAATATATACGAACAACACCAAGAAAGTTTAGATTAAATTACTTTATGAGAGTAAAGGAGGCTGCATTCGAATGGATCTACTTGGTAAATTCAATTTTCGCAATAGATGGGCCGTCTCAGTTATTCTGAAATAAGTATAATGGAAAATTTAAAAAACTACTGATCTTGTAAAAAGTATAACAATGTCTATAATATAAACGACAAATCGAAGTATTTGAATCAATATATCAAGATGTATAATGGGGTTCTGCAAGTGTTTGACATTTTTCTACGTTTCTTTAGATTTCGTTAATTTCATGTTTGGGGCAAAAGAAACCAAAATCCGGTGATTAGTACTGGCTTTAAGATAATAACTAATTCTAATCTAATTTTAGTATTACTTTGTTTATTATTTAGATTGAATTGAAGTGTATATACGATGTGAAAGCAGTAGGTTTGAGCAGCTACTTTACAGCTAATTCGCCGTGCAAGAAAGTTAAGGTTAACATTAATAAAATTCAATAAGGAAGCCCACTTTTCATCAAAGAATCAAATATATTAACAAATTTCCGGCGGTGTAAATTTTAATAATTAATAACAGTCAATAGGGTCAAAAACAATTTCTAGAAAATTCACAAAGAAAACTCAAAGTCCTGCTTTATATTTCTTACCGTCAAAAATTTCAATTTATAATTATTTTGCTCTTTTAAACATACCAAATTTCGAACAAATTCCATTTACTAATTTATAAATTAACTAGAATACCCTGAAGCTAAAGAAAACGATGTAGTTGAAGTATATCCATGGATATAACGATATGATTTTTGATATTATTGAGAACTATTCTCTTCCTGGTGCCGCAGATATCCCGAGAAATTTTGTAAATGGGGCGTATTTGGAAAAATTGGATTTTCTTAAGTAAAGAAGTAATTATGTTTCGTTTAATATAATCCACCGTTTAACATCAATGTTTTTATACTAGACTTTTTGTATAACCATCTTTGTGAATACGTCCCCTGGACCACCTGATCTTGAAGGAGATTATAAGGGTTGGGTTACACGTCTTTTCTGAAGATCGAGCGCTATTTAATAAGTCAAGTCGTTATACCTGTGATCAAACTATACTAGAGAAATCCTTTTATATGGTGGAAACTGACAGTTTATCTTGCATGCGTAGTAGATATTTTCTTAACAATGTTAAACTAAGTATACCATAATAGCGGTGATTGTATAACAGTAATAAATTAAATAATAGCTATCGGTAATCGTAGCGCGCTTACGCATGTAAATAGTTTACGTGCGGAGGTTAAGAAAATCATCTTACCATAATGATTATTAATGCCGTGCAGTGCAGTGCATACATTGAAAGGAAATCAAACAGTTTTCGCAAATATTAAAATACCGATTACCTCTTGATTTAACAATATAAATGAATAATAAACGTTAAGGGTTATATGTAAATTAGAAGATTGAAATATACCAAGAATCTTGTTTTATCTACGATTCTATACTTTAAATAGAAAAATGATATTATTTATTTACGGTCTTTTTAAAGATATTGGGCACAAAAAATTATAAATTGAACTAGTTTCCCAAAAACTGCTACTTCCTAGACAAAATCACTAATACTCACAACAATGATCTATCTCTTTCTATAGCGGACCCCAAAAGCTTTCTCAGTGAAACCCTTTCTGGACGATGTAAAGGTGTCCCACCATGAACTTGGGAATTTGAATTTTACATTACTTACAAGCACTGCCACTTTGAAGATTTACATTTTACATACGTCATCTAGAAAGCTGTAAGCTTCATGACGCAGCGTTTCACCTTTGAAGCCTAGCGATACAGCAATTAGGGGTCTAATTGCAAAATTAGGGCGTACTGAGAGAAGCTGTAAATTTATTATACAAAAAATTTCCTGTGTAATTTCAAGATGTGATAATGGTTGGCCCTCAAGATCATGCGATTCAACATCAGTAGACTCTTTCCTTAGGGATCAAATTTACTCAACTAATTCACAGACAATCCATTGTTAGAAGTAATGGGGAGCTTAGCTTCAAATGGTATAACAATATGTATCCCTTATTAGAATATCAGCATGGTTTTGCGAGCAAGCATTCTGCAGTATGCAGCCCTTGTCGGAGTATCTGAATGGTGGCGATCAGGCTGACGTTAAGCATAGAAACTTTTCAAAAGCGTTCGATCATTTAAATCATACTAGGCTTCTAATGAAATTTTATGCTATTGGATTCGCTTCGTTACTGCAATCCTACATCTCCAATAGAAAACAATGCGTAAGGTATAGAGGCCATCGTTCAAGTCATTTGTTGCCTACATCTGGAGTATCGCAGGGTAACAATTTGGGTCCATTATTCCTTCAAATTTTTATAAATGATGTTGTTCCACTGTCAGATTACGGCAAACCATTATTCAAGAGTCAGTTCTCTTGAAGAAAGCCAACATCTTCAAAACCAATCAAATTTACTTGATTTCTACCTTAATATACATAATAATATACATAAACATAACATTGCCTAGTTTTCAGTCTAATTTATCTTTCGCAGACAGCGTCTCCATATTCAGTCTGGTTGATTCTTTTTTCTCTCCATGGAATTTAAGTCTGGACGCAAGAGTGTTAACAGGCCATCGATGTCGTATTCATAATATTGCATTTAATCATTGTGACACTATAGAAGCTACATTTGATTACAAATCTACCTTCAATGGACATTATTTCGTCATTAAGTTTTATTACACCCAATACAAAATGCCGACCAGTGATGACGCTTTATTTTAGCTACCTTTGTGCGATCTAAATTAAAGTACGCTCCTCTGATCTGGTGACTGGTTCAGAGAACTCATTCTTATTCACTCAAAGAAGTTCAAATACGTTTTTTATCCAAGCAATAGGACATACATATATCTACAACGATGTTTTGACCATACTTCTTGGTTAATTCTTTTTGGGTTTCACTCTCTATAAACAATAACGCGACAATTTAGTAACAAATATTATTGATGCAATACCGCTTACTAATGATCTTTACTCTTTGCTTTGCTACAAGTATTACAGTAATTAAAATTATATGTATTTGGTACATAGATTTCTATTACTACATTTACACCCTTTAGGGTACATACAATAATCCCCATAGTGAATACATGGTCCAGCAAAAGCTCATGTAATGATATCTGTTGCCTATTCTGGATAAGGTATATAATAATAATATTTATTTCTTAAAGCAATCAACAATATGCCAGAAACAATTCAAACCAAATTACAATAACTATAAGAAAAAAGTATCCAATGGGTAATAGTTTGGATAGTTTGGAAGATCTTGTACTTTAGACCCAAATCATTTAAAATTGGAAATATTTTTTACATTAAAAGGTAACCTATTGTATAAATTGCATTCTGTAAATAACAAGTTTTTTTGAAATAATGGAATATTGTGTGGTGGCGGCAAAACATAATCCGTATTTCGTGTTTCGTAATTATGAGAATCCTTTGAGAAGAATAAAGTATTATTTCTATGGATAAAAAATACAATTTCAAGAATACATGCGACACCTTCACTATATTGCGAGATAGGGACTGAGCAGTCTTTGTAATGTTTATTGTCCTCGGTAGTAGGCGTTACAATTGTTAAAAGTCAAATATCTTGTGTACTTCATGGTAAAATGAAATATAAAAGGTTACTTGAACAACTCCTTAAATAATTTTAAGGAAAGAAGAAAGAAGATTCTTGACTGTTCATTTTGTATTCCATTCAAGTAGAATAGCAAGAACTAAGAGAATGTGTTTTAGCGCAGCCGTCTTTTCAATTTAAAGGTTTTCTTCGGGTGTTAATAAAAAGGCGACGTCAATATCGTCATTATACCTAACTAATTCAATATATTCACATAGATTTCATCGGAAAATTACTTTTGTGAGAAACAGGATTGTATCGCTTTCACAAGGAGCGGACAAATTAAATTTTCTTTACTCCTCGTTTCCCCAGAAAAGCGTAACGGGAGATCTATCATATTTTAAAGTTGACTCTTATGTCGCGCGGGTCACGGTAAACGTCGTGTATACTTTAATGTATTTGAATTTATGTATGCCGTTCATACGTTTCGCAATATATCGTAGATTACATTTTATAAAAGCTGCGATGTTTTCCTCTTAGTTTATGATCTTAGTATCAGTACAGCATTTCTATAATGTATTGAATTTTTAACATATTGAACATTTTCTATTGCGGCTGTTGGTACAGTACACAACAGGATTAGCATGATTTAAATCATAACAGTTGAGAGAGATCATATCATTGAGAGCTCACGCAGAAAAAAAATCTAATGGCGCAAGATTTGGTGATCTACTTTACGGCGATTGTTTCATTTTGTTTAGTTTTCCTCAATTCCAGAATTATGAGTTGTTGTTCCATCTTGATGCATCCACATGGCAGGGTTGGCTCCAATACATTGGAACATAAATTTGCCAGAGATTTGAATATTTTTCGGCTCTAAAATTCTCTTCAACAGGAATTTGACCAAGTGTATGGTTTATGACGTGATATTGTTGACGAAGGAATATTAATATTTGAGTTATTTCGGCTACAGAAAATGCAAAGTCAACAAGTATCAAATATAACATAACAAGTTTAAAAGAACTACGCCTATACGGGCTACAAAAAATCCACGCGCTAGACATCTCTTTAAGACCGATAGTCAGCTTCAGAATCTCCGCCTACCATCCTCTAGTGAAGTTCCTACTCGAAATTATCACACCAATATCGGGGAATACACTATCCGCCATCAATAACACATAACACTTCGTAAGCCACTACAACCTGGAGATATAATGGTTAGCTTTGACCTCACAAGCTCTTTCACTAATGTTCATACGAAGTCAACCTTAAAAGAATAGTGAAGAACAGGCTCTCCACAGAGCAACACTGAACATAAATCTATCCACTAGTGTAAACACCATGCACCTTCAACTTCGGGAGAAATTCTACCAACAAAAATTCGCAATGGTAATGAAGACAGGAAGCCAACGAATAGGGATAGGAAAGAAAAATGGATATATTGGCCGAAGCAAAAAAAAGCAGTACAAGGCTACAGTTAAACCAACAATTGAGCATAACATAAAAACAACCTGATACTGTACGCTTTACAATATTCCAAGATGAGAGAAGAAAGTAAATAAAAAAACATCTGGCTATGAGGAAGGGAAAGGCAGAAAAAATGGATGATAAGAATAGCATCGAATTGCCTTGTTTGCTAACTGATTTTATTTCTATTACATTAATCAAACATTTACCGATATTTATCAAACTTCTTTCGTCTACTGACAATGAGAAAATGAATAGGCCATTAGGAAAATGGATGAGCAGGATTAAATTCACTAAAACAATTTAGATATCACTTATTGTATACATCTGTATATTATTCAATTTGCAAGATACAATTGGATTAATAACAGACCTTTTAGGTTAATTTAGTTATCTGGAGGTTGTGGTGCACATTACGTATTGCGGGAAATAGAAAGTAGTCTACTAATTTAATAGTATGAAGGGATTATATGGATTAGGGTATTCCCATAGCGGTAGTATTTACGTATAATTGTAACTCCCAAATAATCATCTAACAACGAACAACAAAATAGATCTTTTTCGAATCGTATTCTCGTATTGATTCAAATATCCCTTTAAAAGGTTTGTGGTGAACCGAATGGAAGCGTATGAGATGAAAAGTTACGTTTCAGAAGCCATACGACTGAGCTTATTAAAAAAGCAGCAACCTCAAATTACTACTCGTGTGTTTGCTCTGTGTTAAATTAAAAGAAAAGGTAACATTTTGTTTAATTTTCCCTTTTTTAATTGGAAATCCTTCAGTTCGATAAATCGTTGTTAGCTGGACTATAAAAAAACTGTTGTGGGAATACTAAAGATAAAAAGAAACCAAACAATGATGTTTAAGTATTCAATCTATCTACGTCGAAAGGTTATTAACAATTTTAAAGAAATTGCGAAATTAAAATAAGCAGGTTCGTTTCTAGAGAACAAGTTATACAGGGTACGGCGTTTTCGGTTTAGAGTATTTCAAGAAACAGGTAGAATAATGGATCAGCGTTTTGCGAACGTAGATATACGATTATTCAAAGATTATTTAAAATACTTTAGAAGACATTACTTCCGGCAAATTTGGATTCCAATACTGTATACCATTATTTATATCTAAATGTTGCCATTTTGAAAGAATTTTTTTTTCCGAAAGTGACAGTGCCACTATTAACTTTCTCTGTTCTAAATCACGTACTCGAACACGGTTCGGTATTTCAGTATTTTCCCCAAAAAAGCTGTTTTTTAGTTTCAAATTTTAATTTTCCATTCTTGTTTAAAAGATAACATAATTAATAAAAAAAGAACAATACAATGCCTCCAAGATTTCAATTTGGATATTTAATCTTAATAAAACAGCTAACTATGCTGCACGATTGTTGACTAACCTTGTAAAATATAAAAGAAACATTTTGCTTAAGCAACTACCGTAACAGTTACCATTCATTTTGCTACCTGTAAAAATACTTCTTGTATACTCCAGCAGTTTTAAATAAACTAGCGGAACGCGACAATAACTGCAAAATCAATATTATTGCGTAGTGCGGTGTATATTTTGCCGAAGAAGAATTACCTATCCTGCATACAGAAAATACAATGAACTGGAATGGAGGAAGTTCACAATATTTCCCTGGTTTTGTAATGGGTTGGACACTAATAGGAATTTTCCCTGGTGGTGCAATAGAGGAGCTGGAATTGTTGATATAAAATGTAAATAACAACAACGACAGAATTAACACTGGATTCCAAAATAAACACAGACAATTTAAATCCATGGTATTTATTAAAGTGATTAATAGCCAATCATGAACAGCAAAATAGCGGTACTTTAGTGACATTACAACACAACCAATAATAACACGTAAGCAAAGCAAATACGCAAAATTGAGATTAGCCTGCTTTAGAGCTGCAATGTCATTATTAATATTTCGACAATGCAAATTTCTGCATGTGAGAAGAAACGAGAGCCCTCTTATTTTTAAATTCCAATCGGTTACAAGTTTCTCTGTATATATCGTAACTAATACCAGTTTCGTTTGTCACGCATTTTATAATTTGATAATAGAATATTAAATCACTGAAGTAATATGTTTGCAAATGGATTAAGATACCATGTAATCTGATGAGGCCCTATCGGGGACATCTGGAAGAAATAATGCGAAACAGTTTTACGTGCAGCTAATGTCAAATATTAGAAGGTAAATTTTACTTTTGTAATCCATTATTTATATGGGAAAACACCCAGGATGTTTTTGTTCACTAATGTATTTTTTCTCCTGTTGTTATGAATAAAATATTAGATAATGGTTCCGCAAATCTACATAATCGGTCAACGTATGCACAGGTACAGTATATATTACAATAAGACTCTTTTAAAAGAAAATAACATTCTCGTAGATTAGCAAAATGAAAATTTTGATATGTGAACTCTAGATGAATTTTTTAATTTGCTGAATATATTTAAATGAAACAAGCATTTTTTCAATGGCAAAATCGAGTATACAGTTCTATCAAATAGAAATTTAGATGTTTTTGACGATGGACTAACTCAAAACTCAAAGGATAGCCAAACTTAAATTTCTTTTATTTCAAAATTTTGGTGTCCTGGCTAAGGTAATAATTAATATTTTGAAAAACTGCTTCGAGATAATTGTCGTTCCTTAGATCCTCTTTGTAGTTGGTTCTTTTTCAAATAAGTAGGTTCCGAAGTATTCCGATTTATTCATGCACTTATACGTATGTTGATTGACATTCTCTTTCCGTTTAATAACTCAATCAATTTAGACTGTTTTCGTTCAGTTCTTAAATTCCACGTTCCGTCGTACTTTTAGTTTCCGGGTTAGAATCGGGTGGTTGCCGTAACTTTTGCCAGCGTTTCGTCCGTACTCATATGGCACATCTTCAGAGCTTCAATCAGTGTGCAGTAACAACCCTGAAGATGCCCCATAAGACTGCGGACGAAGCGTTGGCGAGAGGTATGAAAATGACGCGGTTCCATCCAGGAGACCGAACCTATAGTGTTATTGACGACCGCGAAAGCCTACGTAACAGATTCCATGTTCTATTGGTTGTGTTGTTAAAGTCCATTTAAAACACTATGATTCTAATTTGAACACCATAAACTTATTTGTTCTAGCATCACTTACGTAGGTCAATCGCGATAGCGGAATTTGCGCGTTATTTACCTTGGTTGCCCTTGACAGCGGAATATAATGAAATTTTACATCACTAGTGAATATAACAAGTGTCGATACATACAAGAAATTGACGCTTTTGATAATTACGGAAACATATGAGTAAATGTCGAGTACTCTAAAATTTTTGCCGCTATGTACGCCATTTAGGTCGTGAGTGCTTTTGAAGTCGCGGATGTATTGCGAATCTCGACTTCGCTTCGGCCTGCAAGCGATTTCATCGCCCAGGAAACCTCACTTACGTCCCTTGTGACTATCGCTTCCACAGCAACGCATGTCAAGTTTTGAAGCTCAATTCAATAGAACTAGTCCTTATCTAACAGCAATAGCGGGCTCATAAATTTAATAGGTTTCAGTAGTTTAATAGGTAGGATTCACTTAACTAAAATCCGTTCATCCAACGTAACAATCTGGTTGAAAAATATCACTTCAAGCAGCATTTGTTTATTTGTACTAATCGACGAGAAAACTATGTTTGTACGTATTAGACACTGCTGTTTTATTGTATCCAAAAAGATATGTTTTCTTTAAAATTTTGGTGTGTGATTTACGATGCAGATATGTACGTATTATTGCGTTCAAGATCATATATAAGACTTGATTCCACTTGGTTTGGACAATTTAATTCAAATAATCTAGTTCGATTGGATTGTTAGTGGAGTCATGTTAACATGATTTCTTTAGGCTTTATTAGGACATAATTCATGTAACAATTCAGAGCCACACTACTTAATTTAAATGGAACTGATTAAATCAGAGATTCGCAACCACACCAAATGTCTAGGAACATCTAACAATATGATAATAATATAATCTGTCATGTTTATGTTTCTAAATTTACAAAAAATGTTAAGGTGGACCTTAAGGTAATATTCTTTTATTATCTTCTCGCCACCCCCTCAGTGTTTAAGGCCCCCGCTTATGGGACCCACGGTTTGGGAACCGATGGTCTAAATCAACCATAGTTACTATTACGTTTATGATACGTTCCAACTTATTTTTTGGTTCAACAAGTAGCCTTGTTTCCTCAGTGTACGGAACTGCTTTTCAAAAAAAACCTCCTGCTCTGATCAACATAACTAAAACCGTGATTATGGAGCTACGGCCTAGTTCACGAAAACGAAATCGGTTTGTTTGAAGTACAAAATATAATCAATATGTACAAGAAGGAAGGACAAGTTGCAGCATTTAGACGAAGAACATGACGGCAATCTTTAACATCTACTTTCGATGAAACTAAAAAAAATTCTGTTAGACAAGTAATTCAGTTTCCTACATTAAATCCAGTACTACCGATCTACTACCGATATCTACTACCGATGAACCATTCTACACAACTGAAAATCATGAAATGGATCAATAGTGTATTTTTATTGGTTATATTTGTGTCGGTTGCCATACAATTCAATAAAATTACTTAAAAATTGCAGTAAGAACTATTAATGTAGAAATCAATAATAATCAATCCATTTGTTGACTTTTTCTCCCACCCTTAACAAGAGTTCACCAGTAAGATTTCTCTAGAGAGACCTTCTCCATAAAAGTTATAAATAGGTATTAATTTATTAGGAGTTTTAGCTTCCCGAATGCCACTTAAAAGTTTTCCATTAATTATTGCATATCATTCCCTTATTAAGTTTATTATGTCTGCATGATAATGGTTAGCCACTTTTAATAGGATTAATTAACTAAATTAATAAATTACATTTCAAATTGATTCATGATACATTTACGTACATTGCCGTATTTTAACAAGAATATAATGTATGAATGTGAATACGTGCATATTAGCTTGCTACGGGAAATTATTATATCTGACAAACCATTTTCCAAGTAAATACGAATCCTACGTGGCAGTGCCAAAGTATGGAATAATGCAAGGCTTTTATTTTAAAAGCTTCTCAATAAATATTCATTCTTTCTTTAATAGTAAAGTTGCATTCGTAACCTCCAACTTATACTTACAATTAAGCAAATTAATTAACGCAGTACCTTATCTACTATTTTTATCATTCATAATGTAGCACGGAGTTATTTCAATTAATTTGTATTTTCCGTGGTGCTCTCTATTAACTATATTGATCATTATAATGAATTAGATAATGTAGAGTGGCGGTATTATCCGTCAGCTGAGGAGGTATGCACGTGAAAACGATTGATATATTGAAACCGTCCAAATATAAACTTAATCTAGCCCACGTAATCTGAATCATTATCATTACATAGTAGATTTCAACATGGATCATACTGCTAAACGCAACCTCCACGTATACGTACTGAAAATTAAGAATGTTAATTTTAGGCATTGTGAACTGACCCATTTAAACATCATTGCTGTACTTTAAACGCTAATTGTAACTCTTAATTATAGCTGCTAATTTCGAGATTGCGAATGTATCTTAATTCGTGAATTGCTGATGTGGCATCAACGATCCGGGTTCAATCCTTAAAGAAAAAAAAAGTATTTTCTGTATCCGAACCATAACATAGACAATTGTTTGTAATGTAACCAGTTTTTAGCAAGTAACTATATCCAAGAATTACTGTGTGGGATCCATTTTTTGAACAAATTTTCATCGCTATCAATTGATTAAAGGTTACAATACAGCGATAACAGATTTGGCTAATAGGGTCCAAAAGTCATACGATAACCAACGCTTATCTAATATTAGCAGGATGCAAAATTAATATAGATGACCCTTGTTATGTAGTCTCTATAATCAGCAGCTTAACGATGTCAAAGGATTGTGTTTACCCGCTTTTAACACTATTCATTATGGACTTTTGGCCATTAAGATAATAGATAATATTTGTTAAATTTACGAAAACGTGATTAAAATTTCATCAACATCTTTCTGAATGGGCATAGATATTTTATAATTATGCACTAAATATGCTATGCTTATATTAAAATTATCTATCTATGTATGATGATATAAATACATTACTTAATATGCAAACATGAAGCCATTTTAGATGGAGAGAACTTATGTAACAAAACAAGTCTGAAAATATTAAACTGAAATGTTAAATGTCGATGGGAGGTCACACTGTACGCCATGAAGGTCTTTACCCTCTAACTTGAATGCTGGATATTTACAGCTTGTAAATTTATTCATGTCTAGAAGAACGTCTTTAGAATTTATTAATTCTGACAGTAAAGTTGATTTACCGCAAACTGTCATTTTAATTATTTACGTACATAAATGTACTTTAGTTCGATGCAAAGAATAAGTATTTAGAAATTTAAAAATAAATATAATAAATTAATAATTCGTAAACAAAATTCCAATGCTAGAAGACGACGCGTTTTTCCTTTTCGTAGCGGAATCGATGAACGCTTTGCAAGCGCTGCAAATTGGCTTCTTTGAATATTCCGTCGATTGAGCAGTTATTTCAACTATGTAATGAGATCTGGTATCACTAGTAGTAGTTTCTGTGGTGCTTTCGGAAATAAATGACAAATGGGAGTCTCTTTTATTACTTACTTCTCAGTTATGTTATGAGGGGAGTTCGATAATTACTTGGCCAAGGAAGAAATGGCACTACTAGAAATAAAACAACTCTATTTTGCGCAAAAGTAACTTTTCCCAAGAGTCCTGTCTGGTTTCCAGACAGATACGTCAGTTAGTTCGTGAACGATAGCAATTTAAAGCGGACAATTTCTATAATTTAACAACAATGAAAACAATCGAATATAGAGAGGTGATTAAATTTATTTGTTTTTGAAAAATAAAAAGAATGGCGAGATAAAATTTTAACTCAGAGAAGTTTATGGGGACTCTGCGCCTTTGCTATCGACCATAAAAAGTTGGACAGCACTTCTGACGAAGAACGTCCAGCTCGTCCAAACGAGATCAGCACATCAGAACTGTTTGAAAAAATTGTCGATATGATAACGAATGATCAGAAATTGAAAGTGAGGGAGATTGGTGAAAGTGTCAACGTATGTCAAGGAATGTTTGGCCATATTTTACGTCGATTCATAACTGTTGATGAAACATGGATTCATGGAGGTCAAACAATTCAAACAGTGAGTTGGGATGTACGCGCTCATAATCCACGTCGATTACCTTGAAAACGGCGAAACGATTAATGATAGATATTCTGCTAACTAATTGGATCGTTTTAACAATGCTGTGAAAAAAAACGTTAGCATTTGGCAAAGAAAAAAATTCTGCTTCATTAAGACAATGTATCCGTGCACACTCGTGTCCTCGCCATGGCAAAGTTCCACAAGTTAGGATACGAATTGCTTCCGCATCCACCGTATCCCCAGATTTAAAGCGAGTGATTATTCCCTATTCCCGAATATGAAAAAATGGATCGGTGGAAAAAGATTTGGTTCAAACGATGAAGTGATCGTAGAAATCATATTTTCTAGATGGGACATAAATAACAGAAAACCGTTGGGTGTATCACCTTACAGGGGAGTATGTTGAAAAGTAAAATTAATTTTACGTTAAAAATTTTTTTTTCTGACCAAGACCAGGTGTTTATTAAATTCCCCTGATAGTTCTGTATGTAGGACTTATGAGGCAAAATTTTTCAAATTCAAAGTGTTGTAATATCTGTAATATTCATCATAATCAAGAAATTATTAATCAGGAAGGGTTTCTCTTTAGAATGTATTGTCACAAAGCGTGCAAAGTAATATGAACAATGCTGCGCAGCAATTGTTTCTATAGAAGCCATTGTGAGAAAGTTAGCGGACGCGGTAGCTACGTGTTTAAGGAATGGTACTATGTAGTTTAACACATTAACCGTCGGCGTTTGAAAAGAAAATACTAAACCATAGAAATAGGCTTCTCAAACCTTCACTTAATCTGTGCTACAGTATGTACTCTTATACTACTATGAAATTGCAATGACACAAGAAGAACAATTTTTGGGGAATCACGTTGATGTTTTAACCCCATACGATGATAAAGATTCTACCAGTAAGGAAAGCCAAACCAGGAACTAAGATAATTATGCTTCGCGTTAACATTTTAAAAGGGCTAATGCCTAAGTAGTCTCAGTAACTATTATTATGTGATTTTCATAGTTACAAGGCGAAATATCCTGATAATTTAAGAAACGCTCTTTAAACTAATAATACAAAACGCATTTACACACCAAAACTCATCTCTCTTTATAAACTTTTGACAAATTTCAGCCAAAACAATTTGCGGATTTCCAATAACGTATTAAATAACTTTCTAGAAGTACTACGGTTTACTTAAATCTAACGAAGGGATGATCGATTATGACAAGCAATAAACTTCTAAGCCGAGTATGAGTAGATTGAACTTCTCTCTTTCTCTCTCCTAGAAAACATTTTTTAGTATTTTTATTCTCTAAAATCACATATGAGTATACGGTGCAATTTACCAAATTGCTGTATAAATTTTAGAGGCAACTGCATATATGATCGATTAATGGATTGCTACGGTTTACTCCCATCTCGAGTAATAATTTGAAAAACAGCGAATAAATTTGTGCTTTTCGATTTATGTGGAGATAGCAGAAAATATTAATTCTAAGAACTAAAATGGAGTAAAACTGTGTAATATATTTAATGGAAAAGGCTGCTGTCATTTGGAAGGTCCAATGATTAAGTTAGCTGTTCATTCTGTGGAGGGATCGAAAAACCTCAGTGTTCAAAAGGAATAGGTGCATAGTAAACGGAGGGCTTGTTGGTCCTTTTCGTTGTTGGTAGTGGTGGTAGAAAGTGCAATTAGCTTTTGGTCATGATACTTGAAATATAAATATCGCTTGAAAAGAGATAAAGAATAAAAAAGAGGTAATTTATCAATTTTGTTCACTTCCAAAATTTTGATATGCGTTAGTCTTATGACAATTATTTTTTCACTATTTTTCAGGATTACAGATGAAAATTGTTCTCAACTGTTATTAACAGATCTTTCTGTAATACTTTTACAACATTCCTTAATCAAAAAATGTGGGCGATAGTGGTTCTACAGCTCCGATAGGATGTGTAACCTGCACTAAAGATCTTTGGTAAAGTCTGGGCTTCATAAGTGACTTAACGATCCACCTGTTAACCCTAGTAAAACCTCGAAGTACTGGCCTTTAAGAAAAGACATATTTTAACCGCGTATCGTCGGTGAGCGTATGACACATTTGCTAAAATCAAGGTTTTCACATAAGTTGCTTTATTTAATATGTTGGCAATAAGTCCAGTGTGGAATGATTCCATTAAAGGTATATACAACTGATTTTTGAATCATCAATGTAACATCCGCGATGAAAATAGATCTTTCTCCTATAAAATTTTAATTTTCTCACATTGGAGGTATTACACGCCCGTTCGACGATATGCTAATAATGGGACTGCTCTTTCTGACAAAAGTCCCGAGTTTATAATGATAAAAATTTTTAATTTGCACAGGACATCTACATTTAAACGCGTATGGAAGACAACTAATGACATTTTCTGGTATAACTATATTATTTTGATTTTGTTCTGTTTTCTAGCAACACGGAATGTTATACATGAACTTGAACAAAATAAATAAGTATCTTACTGTTTACTAGTCACTGCTAGAAAATTACAAAAGAAGCAGCAGCAAACACCGCCATATGTTAAGATGCCTCTCATTTAGCGTAATTTATTCTAGGATATAAGATATCGCAAACAACACAAAAGTATCGACACACTCCGTACCACACAAGTTTAATTGATTAGTCCGGAACTCCTATTGCGAGCATACGTCGATCCTCATTTTCAACCAAATTCAATCTTCGCTTGAAAATGAGGATCGACGGCACTGTTTAATACTTCGTATCTAAGCTTGACTTGAGAGACTTTGTCACAGTGTGAATAATATTTTGAAGTTGCTGCTAAAATCTATTAGGGCAAATATCTTGTATTGGATCAATTACTTCATGGTATTATTGTTTGCCTGTCACATCCAGCTTTAAAAGTATCCACCAACAAAGAGAGATCTACGAAAAAAAAAACAAGTTTAAAAACAAGTTAAGCCGAATAAAATTACCAGAAGTTTAAATAAAATCATAATTATTTATTATTATTGAGACGGGCCATGACATGGAGGCCTTTGATCATTGCAACTTGAATAGATCTATTGTTACTGGAGCTTTTTTTTGAACCTCAGCCTACTACCTTAGTATTTTCTGCTCTCAAATCGGTAGTACCAATGACAACATATTCGTATAGGGTGTATTTTGCTGTTTTTAGCTAAAAGACCTGTCAGTAAACCAGCCACTATTACGAGGTCCCTTTGTTAAAAGATGGCACTGTCTTCAGAGAGCTCGATTCGAATGCTTTCGTTTGATTTTGCCATATTTCTTAATTTCATGAATTAGGCGGCTCTTTGTATATCACAACAAGGATATGGAGTAGTGATAGACGTACTTGTGTTGCCAATCTCTACTTCAAAAATTTCCCAAAATCACGAAAGTAAACAACATTTTCCAGAAACAATAATTTTACCAATATAAACCTTCTACCTCCTCGACATTACGTAAATTTAATAAAAATACGAGATCCTTGCCTGAAATAATATAAATTTCAAGGAATAACACAGTAATTCGGGCATCACATAATCGATTTCTCCTTGTTTCTTATTAATAAAAATGCCACGGGCAATGTTAGGCACTTAGAAAAGCATTAATTAATTGCATGCCTAAACCCGTTCCAAATGAAAAAAAGGACGTCTCTTTCTGTCAAGAACACTTGTGCCGAGTAGTAGAGTATTAGACCCAAGAAGTTATAGTGGCAGAAAATGTATTTACGCCAGATGAAGAACTGCCTGTCTAATTCTCACTAACAACAACGATTACAAAGGGGAACAAAGTGTTTTTACTGGAGGGTACATAAGAATGATGCCTTTCAACTACACTCAGATAATTTATTGAAAAAGTGATTAAACAATAGGCGAAATGTAATGTTTACAAGTCGCGACATAGTACATTATTAAATTACTCTTTGTAAATGAATAAGTATTGTAGGATTCCTATTTTTATAAACAATATTGCATGGCGTATTAAACCTTAGTGTATGAGCAATTCAAATTATTTTTTGTTGTAATTTTCAGCTAGATTATTACACATTTTGTACTTTTTAGCATATACCTATATACAGTTTCTTTAACAATACGAATTGCATATCTGTCGCAAAAGTCTACATCTTTTCTTAAAGTAAGGTCTTTACAAAAAGCATGAAATGTTTTAATACAAACTAGTTTATTGTTCGAAATATTCACCATTAGGGTTTACATACTTTTGTATACGTTTGAACTAATTCCCGAAACATTTTTTCCTTTTTGGAAATAGTATGGTTTTTAGAGGCTTCAATAGCTAAACAGACTACTCGGTCGATTTCTATAATATTACTGCTTCAACAATAATAAACGTAAAATTTTACGAAAATAGTAACGCTTCTTTAATGATAATATAAATTAAATTGAAGGAACGAAAATTTTATTTAAAATAGCTTTGTTTTTGAAAATTGATTTATATAAATAATATCTACATACTCTTTACGTATGGCTAAGTATAAATGATTAAATTGAATAAAAAAAATATTTTGTTGGACCATAACCAATGTCAATAATTGCGACTGCAGTGTTTTGGGCATACCGAGCCCTCCGCAAGGTTTTAAGTTGTACGCTTTTCTAAGTGCAGCCTTTAAAGATTGGATTCTAATAACTTGACATCTGCCGATTCTTGGGGTGGTGTAATTGTGGTAACCATTTATTTAATCGTTATGTTAGTACAATTACACTTTTTTGAACGTTTTCGAAACTATCTGTTAAATTATTGAATTCTCAGATGGGAATAATTCATTTCGTAGAGTTATTTTGTTAGGAAATCCTTGACTCAAATGGTTCACGGACGTATCGCCAATAGATGCTAATCAAGTCATTTCTGCGTAGGACACCAACCCGCAGATGTCTTCTCTTATGAAAATATCCTGTTGTTACAATTAGCACTTCTGAGTATTATAATATCGAAATTTGGCATGTAATACCTACAATGTTCCCAATATTAATTAAGTTCATATTTTAATATTAATTGCGATATGTCAGACATCTGAAAACATGGACATGTGCCATCTGCTCAACTGGCACATATCCATAAATATTAGTATAGCACAGTGCGAATAAGTAAGGTAAGCATTTTGTGGGTGTGATTATTATTTCTCAAAAATATGCCATATTTTGATTGCTAAATTTAGTTACGATAATGCTAGGTGTTACATGCTACATTTTAGGGAAATTAAAAATAAATTCTGGAACATTTATTCATGTTTTTTAGATGTACTTTTAAACTCCCACGTTTAATTTAAAGAGATTAAACTATATAATTTTCAAGAAAAACTATTTCAAATCGTACTTTTTAAATGAATATCTATTATCAGAGAGACATTGGAAAATATAGATCGAGGTTATACGTATACTTTCTGTATATTGCTTCACATGCATTGGTTTTATCTACGTTGAAGGTGGCGATATTGCTGCTCATTTATGCAGTCGCTGGAATTTGCGGTATACATATCTATCCTATCAACACCACGTCAAGGAATATACGATACTGCTGATTTGACGAAATTGCACTATGAGTGTTCCTGATACTTTAGAAGCTTAGTTTATGGAGAGTGCTTGACACTTTTACATAGAAGCTTGAAAATTGGCTTTTGTTAAATCAATATATAGTTTTCATAAACCTTTTTTGGTTGCTTCTGCCATATTTTATATATGAATACGGTAAATGATGGTCATATTTGAATGAATTTGGATTGTGCAAGTATCTAGTTCATCATTTCTTTGTACGTTAAGAAACTTTAATTTAAATTGATTCTATTAACTTAGAAGTTACTGTAACATACTTTTATGTTAAAGCACCTTTATAAATTCGTGTTATAAAATTAAGAAGCTAAAATTTATAATTAATTCCATATAGTAGTGCATTTAACGTAACTCAGAAGGCGCGGCAAGATTGCATCTTTGTTAGTTCATTCAATTTATTATTAATTTATTTTAGTCGACCGTTTGGTTACTACTTGTAAGTGTTTATTGTTCGAATGATGGAATAATTTTAAACCCAAAGATATAAAATAATATTCTTTATCACTTTAAAATCCATACAAATTATACCCTTTTTTTTCCTGAATTGATTGATTTGTAGTTTGCTCTTTTTCATACATAAAAATTAAGTCTGTAATGGAAAGGTATATTATATTACATAAACGCTAAAACAGTGTTTTTAAATATACACTGTGTACATAAAGTATGGAATAAATTCCTTATTTCCTACAATAAATAAATTTTGGAAAGCTCATAGGCGATTCCATACTTATGTTGGGTAATTAACAGTTTTGAAAAAACAATCATTTAAAAATCATTATTTAATAACTTGAAAACAATTGCCACAAAAGAATTTACAGTGTTCGAACTGCATTGCTTTTGCTGTCTGACAGTGTCCCAGTCGATCGATAAACTCTTGTTGAACTCTATTGGTGCTTTCCTGTAAAATATTATTTGTTTCTTGTCTTATTATCATCTATGTCGTCGGGCTAACATTTGTACACTACATTTTTTAGTTGACCGTACGAAAAAAAACATTTGTTTGGAAAAATTTGATCTTTGAACGTCGACTGCATAATAACTGTTCACTAAGAGAGCTTTTGGTAGAACAAAAAGTTGACCATTTTCAGGACAGAAACATGTCAGTTATTTAACAAGACGAAAGAAACAGGTAATTGGAAACTTATAAGGCTAAACTGTGTATCTATAATAGAGAGATTAGGGAATCAAAGAAGAAGGATTGGAGAAGTTTCTGTGGAAACATTGACGCTACGCGTACATTTTCAGCTCGGAGAGGGTGAATCTCAGTAACTCTGATCTACCCGATCACCCCAACGATAGCGATTAAAGTTGACTGGAGATTGTCATACGACATGTTCAAATCTTAACTTGTACAATGAGCAGCAGAATCGTTTGAATCATATAAATTCTCGGGATCGGATAGAGTGTTTCCCAGACTGCTGCAAGAGGCTATTGGAGACTCCATGGAATATGTATTAAAAAAACATGGATTTCCTTTATTCTGAAACCCAGAAAGGACGTATATGGCCATCCCAAATCATTTAAATCAATTAGACTGACTTCCTTTAAGTTGAAGATTATGGAAATAACACTACGCCTAGACAATCTTCTCTACCAGCTTTGCAAGAGAGGACTCGAAAGGAACCTATATCACAAGGAAAACATTTCATGGGACCAGAGCCCGTATGTGGAACCACAAGGGATTCCGCTAAAAGGGAGATGTGGTCTTAGTTAAATGAAGAACATGTAAAGAAATTGAGTTTGACTGTGAAGAGGTTTTAGTGGAGCATTCGAAAGTACTCTAGTGTCTACTGGGCAAGATAATGGCCTTGGTAGTTGATGAAAAGGAAAAATTATACTACTTATATACTATTCTATTTAGAGAAAATTACAGTTGTAAAGAGTCGAAATAATTGAAAAATCTACAAAAATGGTTACTAAAGATATTCATTTATGTACGAAGCATTTTTTGCTCAAACTGTTGATATTCCCTCGAAACGTATCTATGAAGTGGTAGAGCGTAAATGAAAGCAGTTATACTAACTTGTAAGTTTCAGGGCATGTAAACAGGACTGATAAACCAAGCAAAATGTTTGGCATAGGTCAATGTAGTTGTTTGTAACGTCTAAAGTAATTTAGAACTTTAGAACAAGTCTTAAGACCTCTATACGCTTGTTTATCACAAATGTTAATTACTTCGTTAACATTATTATATGTTAAAAGGTAGCGAAAAATATTGTATTAACTCGTGTAAAGGTTATAGTAAAATATTGAATATCTAAAATAAGAAGCAGAAGAAGCCCCAACTTCATTTATACCACTCACTACTCTGTTAATTAAATTCTAAGAAAAAGCTTTAACGCTGGGCTAATATAATATCCAAACGTGAGATATGGATTTTATAATGAAGGCTTAGTACCTAATTTACTCAAAAAGATTCATAATAATAAATTATTTAGTCAATGTTCGCCCGACTTTGTACTTGCTCCCTCATGTAAAACCTGTAAAAGGGTATCTAAGGCAAAATATTCTTGCTTCAAAGGGGAGGGAATAATTTATGCTTCATAAATATTAAAATTAAAATTACGCTCACTTAATCGCGTGCCAGGATAAATATGTATCAACCGTTCGATAGATATATTACTCCTATAACTAACATTTATGTGATATACAGAAACAGGTGCCCTGTAGAGGTATATTTTTTTTAGTTTATTCTTTGATACATTTTATTATTTGATTGCAGATGTTGGTGTACGATGCTTTACGTTTAATTTCTGCTTTCACGAAAACTGAATTTAGTTTATCTGGCATACTAGAATATAAAAACAATTCATAAATGAATGACGAGGTTTCTATACTATGCGGCAAAGCAATGAATCAACCGGTAAAAGTATATTTTTAAACCTTATTTTGCACAAACGTTTTCCGCGTTGAAACATAATACATGATTGAATTTTCACTGAAAAATTTATCTCGTTTACGGAGAAAATTTAATAACGAGACGAAAAGCTGATCTGTAGATTCCTGTGGGAACTTACCCAAGTAGAATAATATTGGATCATTGCTGGCCCTATGTGGGTTGCATATTGTAATGAGTTATTAGTGAGTATAAAATGTGAACATTTTGTAAACTAGACACAATATTGTTACATAACATTGGTTGAATATTGGAGAACTCAATATATTTTCTAATCTAGGTACAATATTACTACACAATATGCGTTCCGTATTGGAGAACTGTGTTACTCAATATATCTTTTAAATATTCTAAAATAATCAATAATCCATATCGATTTATATTAGAAGTAAGAAATCTGAATAGGTCAATAATGGTTAGACAATATTGCATTAACATTGGTAACTAGTTATTAAATACGTTTCAAATATTACTGGACATAAAAACTAATATTTTGTCTTGGTTCAAATTGAAACTCGTGGTTATAGTCCCAGTGTTGACCAACACATGAACTAAAACAAGGAATTTTACTATCTTACGTTCTTAAAGGGTTAGTAAATGAAAAATTTCTTTGCAAATGCAGCACAATAGTTTGATGATCAGATTTTAGCTCTGGAAGCTCATGAAAAAAGAACAGTCTTCTAGACTTTAACAATGTTCCAAACACATACCTGGTATCTATAATAATACTATATTTAAAACGCAATGTTTTATTCGTCTTGGTAATTCATTACATATAACAACAGCAATAGCTGTCGCCTAATATTCGACAACATGGTGAATTTTAGAGAAAACGGCTCTAGTTTTACTTATATGAAAAAGCATTGACTTATACTTCACTTGCATACTTACGTAATACATTTTATGCGTCGAAAAATATAATGTACATATTGTAATGTTATTAAAAACGACGAGGTTAGCTGTCATCAGCGCCGTAGTCACTTCTTCTTTGCTAAGTTCACATTGTACACCTATCGGGTATGAGGGTCCATCTGTTGATAGGAAGCCCGATCCTTAGGGAAAGAATCCTGTTTTGAGCCGAATAAAATAAAATTAATATTAAAATTAATAGAAGTCCAGCCAACGACAAGCGTGGGGAAAACGTATATTAACTATTTATATATATATCATTCTCTTATTCGAAAATTAACATTAAATTTCTACAGCAAGTTCTAGGGCATACGTTAGTGGTACAAAGGTTATAAATGTCAATTAAATGTCTTTCGGTTCGTCTCATCTAAATTCTCGGTACAATTTAACGTTGTAGTGTTGCATGTGTTCAAATATGTCTTCGTAGAACACAGAATCCCGGTGGCAGTTGCGTCCTTGTGTCACACTACAGCAAAATCGTTCGTTTTGGAATCCAATTCAATAATCGTATATTTTAAATTGTTAAGAATTATCATAGGTATCTATGAAAACAAAACCATTGGCAAGGAAACTGACAATAATTAATTATTATTTGTAACTTTATGTCGAGATATCATTCAGACATAATATATTGAGAAGTTGCTCCAATTTTTCCTGGTTTCGATCTACTATTTAAAAGTTATTCAAAAGTGCATTTGAAGAATATTGTGTTTATGTAGAAGAAGACTACAACATTTAAGGTTAGTGCTCATTTCATTCCTCGTTTTCCGTTTTGAAATTATCCTCAAACAAAACTTTCATTTGCCGAAAGAGTATCTAGGGACATTTCCGGATTCACGACCCCCAATTTTAGTAAAAATGTCGAAAATTTCTTTAAATGAATTTATCAAAAACATTACAATATATACATATCTAATTAATTTTTGTGCTTATTTTAGTTTAAAATTGCAACCAAATCATGCGTAATATTGCTTGTTACAAGCAACAATAAAGGATAACACAAACAAAGAATTGTCGGTATATGTATTTGAAAATGTTAGATTGTAATTGTTGTATTTCAATAGATGGAACTTGGGAAAAAAAAGAAAACTGCTACAAGCGGAACTGAAATCATTTTACTGTACACTTTATATACACTACACGTTTTTATATTGTAATTATGGCTTGAACATTTCGTTGTTTTTTTGAATCTGTAGTAGAACAGTAAAAAAAAAAAAGTAGAACATTTCTATACTACGTATGTTAAAATAGTTTCCTCTTATTAAACAGAGACAGTTTATTACCTTACTCTCTTGGGTTTCCATAGGTAATTTTCTGCCTCCGTCCCTATCACCAGCCGTGGCTAAACAGCTACTGATATGAATGGTTATTTCGCTATCCATGGCATCCTTATAACGTATTCGCACAGTTTCTGCTTAATACTACTTTTAATACTGCCAAAAATGTTTACGTATCGTATATACCGATTAGGAGTTTGAAGGATAAGAGGTCAGAAAAATCCTTTTTCCCTTTCCTACCTTTAGCAGAATACTTCATACTTAACTCCTTCCCCAATAAATGTTTGATTATCCCATTGATTTAATTTTTTTAAACAAGTTTCTCCCACGAGGGATTACATTTTCATCTAAAACGACAATAAAAACATTTGATTTATTATATTTTATTTAAATGAATGAATGAATGACACTACTAATATTTATAACGCGCGCATATTACCACACATACATACAGTAACTAACGCCCATCTCAAATATCAGGCCCATCGCGAGCACCAAATGTAATCTTGTAAGACGCAAGACGCATTGTTGTACACACATATAATGTTCATAATTACTATGTAAACAAAACACATCAGAAGATGCCTAGAAACAATAACCAAAAAACTAATGCTAAAATAGCTTCGCCATGGTATTAGTGGAATAATTTACAGTAAAAGCAATGCAAGAAGAAAAACATGTCTGTAGGTACCTAGTTCAAATCCTTTTGTGGTATACGTAGTGGTTATGACGGCTGCAGATGTATTGCAACATCTCGGTGGACATATATTTATTTACGTGCCAAATATACACTAATAATTAATATGTTTCCGTCGGTGATCAGCAATCACCGCTTACCGATCACCACTACATAACGATATTCTTGATTACTTTTCAAATATTGTAAATATTACATTAGCTCAAAATAACTTAATTACTCGTACAAAATTTGAGTCTGTGAACAAATTTCTTAATTCTAGCGTTTATTGCCCTTATCTCTGATACAGATCTTAAAAACAACATTTGCAACTTAAGTTATTCACTTACGTGCGGGGACGATGAGATTTCGTATAGTATCTTACAAGAAGTCACAAATTACATCTCACTACTATTGACTTATCTCACAAATTTATCTTTCAGTTCCGGTAGTTTTTCTGCATCAATTAAATCATCTCTCGCTATACCTGTATTTAAGCATGGCGATCCTGTAAATGCTTCTAGTTAAAGTTAAATACCTACAAATTTGATTTCAATGATCTCAAAATGTTTGGTTCCAAAGATAAAATTACTAGTTTTCAAAATTTAAACAATTACCTACATTCAAATCGCTTCAAAACAGGAAAGAGCTGTTTGAAATATTACGTGATGCCTACAGAGGTTTGGACACGCTCGAATACACAGTTGGTCTCTTTTTGGACTTTTCCGAAGCATTTGAGTGTATTACTTATGAGATCCTGCTATTGAAACACTTACACAGCGCGCTAAATTTCAAAACCGCATTTCTAAGTTGGTGTATGGACATTGGAGCTTTTTCTTATATTCGCTTCATTCACTTTCGGTATGTCCTAATTTAAACGGACGATATCAGCATTATCTCTAAGGGAAACTATATTAGCCAAACAATTTCAACGGCAAAGAATATTATCAATTCAACAAAAGATTGGATGATATTGTTTTACGTGGGGAAAGTCTACATGCCTCTATTTTGCACCCATGCGATTGACCCACGTTGATATAGATCAGTTACAATTTGCTGTCGATTTGCATTCAGAACCCTCTTTGAAATTACTAGGCGTTATAATTAAACCGCTTCTGAAGTGGTCAGATCACGTTTATCAACTATGCATTAAACCCTCCGGAGTCGGTTATGTCTTAAACGACTTAAAATCCTCCTGTAACCAGGACACCTTAACGGTGTTCTATTATAATAATTTTCAATCTTTGCTGCTTCACTGGGGATCATGTTCGGATACTCAAATAGTATTTATTTTACAAAAAAAGAAGGCATTGAGAATTGTCTTTAATCTACCTTATTGTTAATCATGTGTTCTTTTAAAAAGGAAATAAAAATTATACTCGTAAATTTATATATTTTTTTTATTATTTCTCACATGTTTGTTCTTTTTCTTGTAAAACATGTTTTTGAAGTAATAATAATAATTATCACTCTTTCGCCCAGATTAATTAAAATAGATTCTAGAGGAGCCAAACTGGAGATTCAAGTCTCACAGGAAAGGCCTTAATAACATTTTATTTGCGTTCTGTGAAAATCTCGCACTATATTTACGTATGTACATACGTAAAGAGTATAATAGATATGCACACACCAATACAAGCGTATGTGTTTCTTTTTATCGTAACGATATGCACACTTGTACAAACAAGCGTGTTGTCTACCGAAATGATTGCGTCTAAATATTGAATTAGTTCTCCAAAAATAAAAGCCCTTGTGGCACTGCGTAGGTCGTCCTAGATCTGTCAATCCAACGTGGCCGTCTACTTCTCCGGAAGTGCTCTTTTACCGAGGAATGTTTCCTTTCGTTTTATTTACAACAAAGAAAGCACATTTGGTGCCCAATAAAGAAAAAACGCTTTGCCGGTAAAGAAGTTAACGAACCGCTCACGCACTATTTACTTTAAATTGAAGATCTATACCGCTTTTTAGTATACTCACGCGTTTAGAAGGAAAGTGAACTGGAGGCGTTTCTCGTGCAATGTATCCTGGTAGTAAGAAAATTGGACGTAGAATTTTGAATTATTTCAGGCGTATGCTATTGGGTATGATTGCTATGACTTCCTTTTTATGGTTCTGAACTGATTTTATGTTTTACACGTTCAAAACTAAAAAAATTAAGCAAGTGAAATTCACGTATACTCATATCGATAGATATAAATTCGTATCTAAGTTATAATAGCACGCTTATGATGGTATATCAAACTCCAACATGCAACAATGGAATATTATTACAATTGTATTGAATTTCGGAATATTGAACAATATACATTAATTAGATTCCTACAGGTAATATTGATTCTCCTAGAACTAATATAGTGAATGTGGGTATGGGATTATGGCAATAATAAACACAAATGCGAAGGTTGGTATGGAAAGTTTTCGGTTTCTTCTAGAGATGGTGCTTCTAGAGCCATTTAGGCAATGTTACCTTAAAATTCAATCTTTTTACAGTAATACCAGACTGCTTCGGAATACTGCGTTGTATTGTTGTTTTTTCCCCTCAAGGTCTGCATTTAGCATCAATATTTGTCAGCAATTTACACCGCTTCCTGAAATGAAAACGTCGTGGTCTAACGACTGAAAGTGACAGTGGACCTGCTGATTGTTTGGTCTGAGCGATGGTGTCTTAATATAATCTAAGTATGTAACAATCTGCTTCACATGAAAGCGGTCTCTTCCTCCCGAAAACATCTATATCAACGGGGAAACACTTCCCTAGAGCTCTTCAGTTAAAAACTTGGGAGTGATTTTGGACCAACGGCTCATTTGGAAAGACCACATTTAGTATATCAGAGGAAATATCTACAGCCAAGAAACTTCTTAATGGCCTTAACGAGGAATAGCTCCTTAAGTCCCCAGACGAACGACTTTATACAAAACCTACCTCTGACCGTTCATAATGTATGGGATATTGTCTTGGTCTACTACTAGCAAGTCTCGAACTAAACACATTGATATAGAATAGAATCTTTGGAACCGTTACCAGGGTCCCCTGGTATGTTAGAAATGTATGTATGAAGACCCTAACATTTTTCGTCTCATACAATTTTCTAAAGATTTGGCGAAGAACACCTGGCCAAGGACCAGCGTTTCTGACAACCCCCAATTTCTCCTCGTGGCAATGTAATACCGCCGCGAATAATGTAACCCTGACCGGAGTGACCTACGAACTTCTCTTAATGTGGTCCCGCCTTGATTGAACAACGAACCTCATTTGTTTGCTTTCCCTTTGAGTGCAACTTCCTTTTATTTTATCTTATGTAAATGTAATGTGATGCAAACATACAGCGCAGTGGTCTAACTAGTATACGAAAGGTTGGATGTTGACATGTTTTTTCAAAAAACCTCTTACCGATATTAAGGTGGAACTAGATGCTATATTAGGGGAGTCTATTGCTTCATTTACGATCCTAAAAACGTGAGTTGCTAACTTTAAGCCTAGCTATATAAGAATTCAAGATGCTGAGTGTCCTGCTGGATTAAAATCCACCACAACCGAAGAAATCCTCAAAACGGTCAACAAAAACACTAAGAATTATCGCAGATTTAAATCGACTGAGATTGCTGCCGTATTAAAAGAATCCAACATATATCTTGAGAACCGGGACATTGTCTGACGCTGTACCAAAAACTACATACACATGACTCCAGGAACAGTGTTTGGCTCTATACTAAACCTGACGGACTCTTTGCAACAATTAGTTACGTAGACGAGACCTAGATCTCACCACTACTACACGTCCGAGACCAAACAACAATCATAACAGTGGAAGGCAAAGCCGAACCAGTACCGAAAAAAGCAGATGCATCTCATTTGGAAAGAATTTTATGGATACCATGTTTTGAAACGTAAAAGGGAATCTCTTTGGTAAGTTACCTTTAAAAAGGGCTACATTATACTAACCATTTGGATCAGTTGCAAGCAGAAATTGTCAGGTTTGGCGAAGAATACACGAAGTTGTCATAGTGATGACCTAAATTCATTAATTGTTATTTTGAAGTCGTGTTTCATGCACCTTATTCGCTCGATATTGCCTTCTCAGGCAACAGGCTCTATCCAAACTTAAAAAAATTCTTTACTAAGAAAAAGTATGCATCCGATCGTTTGATTTGAGAAATTTTTGAAATTTTACGAAGGTCTTAAATTTACAGAAATTGAGGGTCGTAAATCCGGGAATATCCCTGGAAACTCTTTCTGCAAATGGAAAATTGACAAATGAGACGCGTTAAGACGTAGAAATGAAATTAACTACTCACCTTAAATCTTGTTCCTTTCCACTACATAAACACAAGGTTTAGGTCCTTCTTCGAACACCACTTCTTCTATATAATACTATTGAACACACTTTTGATTTTTTTTAAATTTAAATATCTCAACAACGCTATTAACCCTTTCGAGCCGGATTTTTTATTATTAAATCCTGATTAGATTGTAATTTTTTTAAACAACAACAAGATGAAGGTAAGTGAAATAAACACCTTAAAATGTTATTCGAAAAAAAAGTCCGCCATTTTGTATGGGACATATATATCCCAGTCAGACTTTTTTAGTGGGAAAAATATAACCCATTAGTCGTCGAAATGCAACTTTATTGAAAAAAAAATCAAATGTAGTATATCATTTTAAATGGAAAGGAGTGAAACATGTTTTGCATAGAGGTATGTTGCACATTTGACATAATGTGGTAGTTCGCTTCTCTTTTTTTAGTTGAAGAGAACATCTTTGGTATCTTCTTCTTGTTTTTCCTTCAATGGGTAAGTGGTCTCCAACATTATATAATTTTGATTTTTTAGCTGAAGGCCGTCCTAGCGATGATGCCGATTTCCTCTTCACTCTTGCGCCTTTTCTGCCTAATGAAATGAGTCCTTCCGCTAGATTGATTAGGAATGGTAAAAAAGCAGTTTTCGTTCGATGTAGATCGTTATGTAAGACATGTGCGTTGGCAACAGACATCATAAGTATCTTGTAAAATACTTTTTTCCACCACTTGCCTGACTTCCTGTCGAAGTCATACAAACCAACAATCTGATCTGTCAAATCTACACCTCCCATGTGCTTATTATAAAATTGTAGCATTTCAGGACGTGCGTTCCATCCTTTAGAGTTCGCGATACTTCTACTACATTATCTGAGAAACAATTACTTATTGCCAGTAAGTCTTTGGTGTCTTTCCATCGACAAATTATTGTACCGTTGTTATTCACGCGAAATTCTGACTGGCCACGATCTAGCTTTGTAGAAAATTTAGGAACATTCTTTCTATTTGCCATGATTGTTCCTACTGCCGGAAAAGGTAATGAATCTACTAATGAAACAGAAGAAAAGAATCTGTCAAAACAAAGAGTTATTTCTTCTTCTCTGATAGTACTACATAATTTATTTACTATTCTTTCGCCTAGGATACCAACCGTTTCTTCGGTATCTTTGCCAGTATATACGTTCAAGTCGTATACATAACCGGTGGAAGCATCACTTCTTACCCATATCTTGATACCTCGCTTTATGGGCTTCGTCGGAATGTATTGCTTTATTGATGATCTTCCTTTAAATTTAGCCATCGATTCATCTATACTCTGGTACGTAGCTTCCGTTCGATATTTTGCAAATGTAGATTTCAAGCAATTTACAACTTCTTCTATATAGTACAGTTTGTTAGCATTTTCAGGTTGTTTTGGATCATTGAAATACATCTTTGACAAAAGAAGCTTGCAACGATCTCTTGAAATTGCCTTTTTTATTGCTGTATTTCCTAGAGAATCGTTATTAGACCAGTAGTTATTAAACGTAGGAACCCGATTGTAGCACATGATTAGTGAAGTGCCAATAACTATCATAATTTCTTGGTAATCAGTAGGAATCCTCTTTTTTTTAGTGTCTTGTTCAAATTTTGCTAAACGCAAATTTGTACAATGTGCTATGTACATAAAGAGACTTGTAGGAAACATTTTCAAAAATAACTCTACTTCACTCAAGTCACGAGAAAGATGGCATTGAATTTTTTTTTGTTGCGGTACTAAAAGTCTAGGTACAAATCTATCATCATTACTGAACCACAATTCTCGTGTAGTTTCTTGTTCCTGGATATGCTGTACTTCTTCAGTTAGATCTTCAGATTCATTTGTTTCATTAGCGTTTGAATTCAAATCTTCGTCACTATAACCAAGACTATTTTCTTTTTCATTATCTTCAGAATCTGAATCGGTAGCAACATAATTTGGATCAGAAGATTCACTATTATCAAAATGATCATCCTCCTCATCCTCCCCATCATCAAAATCATCAAATAGTCTTGCGGCTTCTTCTTCTAATTCTTTCCTTGACAACCACTTCTTACTCATCTGTAAAAATACAAGGCTGTTGGGAAACATTTAACCCAAGTAAAAAGACTGGTGGGACATCTATGTCCCGGATTTTTGTTTTCAATAATTTCAATATAAGGTGAGCAACAACAATATCTTACCTTGTTTCTAAAGCGTTCTCGACAAACAGACTAACTAATGAACACTTTTACCAACTACAAAACACTCTAAACAACCGACACACACGTGTTTACGCGGTAAAATAACGAATAAACTGAGATGTGAGGTTATAACACACTTTGTTTTATCAACGGGTTTCAGAAGGACGAAACTCTTCCCAATATACGTTAAAATGGGAATAATTTGACCCAACAGACAGCTGAAAAAACTTGTTGGGTTACATATGACCCAATAGGCTCGAAAGGGTTAAACTTAGAGGAATTCTAAGTACCATGTTCACCTATGATAATTTTTAACCATTTAAAATATACTATTATTAAAATAGATGCCGAAACGGACGATTTTTGCTGTAGCATGATGCAGGGACGCAATCGATGCTGTTCTTTGATGACGCTCTTGACCACAACACTACAACGTTAAATTACACTGAGAATTTAGATGAAACGGACCGAAGAGCTTTTAATTGACAGAGATAACTCTTATACGACTAACGTATGCACCGGAACTTGCTGTAGAAATTTCTGACATTAATTTAAGGAGAAAGAGATAGAAGTAGTTAATATGTCTTCCCCACGATTGTCGCTGGCTGGACTTTATATTAATTTTCTATGTTAATTTTATTATTTTTACGGCCCTTTTATATTCGGCTAAGAATAAGAATCTTTCCACAGGGATTGAGCTTCCTACCAACCCTCATACCCGATAGCTGGACAATGTGAAATACCAAGAAGAGATGTGAATATAGGGCTGGTGACAGCTAACCTCGTTGATGTTATTTTGTAACATTACAATATATACATATATGTATATTTTTTTATTTTCTCTTGTTAGGCTAGAAACTTTTCATCTCATATTCTCTTGTATATTGCGCATACGATTAGATTTTCCACAGTTAATGATATGAAAGATAAGATTCGAAGGAACAATGACAATCCATTCTGATTTAGGCAAAAATTAATTAAATGGATTTGGCTGCATAATGTTAGGATTAGGATACGTAAATTAAATTTCTATTTCAATGAATAATAACAAAATGTTAAATTTCCAGAAATGCTTCGGTTCCAACTTAAAGAAATCGCATCCTCCAGTATTTTCCATTTTATTGGAAAATAAAAGCTTCAATGTGAGAAATATTGACGGTCGGAAGAGTATATTCATATCACTTGATATGTTTGGTACCGATTTTTGTCTTCTTGCGATTTTTTTTATAAGATTACCATGTTTATGTAGAATATTACTATTTAGAGTATTTGTACAAGTTTATAATTGAAATAGATAAGAAGAATGCTAGTAGTACTTATAGTTTGTACTAAGAAATGATTTGCTGGTAGGGAGAAATAGTATTACTGAGAACACGAACTAACAATAAGTTTTAAGCTTATTAACCCAATTAGTACGAGGAAAACAAACGGCGTTTCAAACAAAATAATAGACATCTATTCGATCAAAAAACAATTACAATGATTTAATTATAGCGAACGGTCTATGAAATGTTCGAGATTCATTCCTTCGAATCTGTAATCTAAAGTATTAAAAGCGCAATGAAAATGTTTATTACATTAAAAAAAAAGAGAATTGCCTGGTTGTTTTAACTTAGTCTGGTACAAAGCTAGATATCTTTCAGCCTTAAAATTGTCGAAAAAGATTCCAAATTATCTCAAAATCTAAGAAAGATGAGTATAGAGAACGTTAAAAAAAGTTGATATAAATAGAAGAAACGTATTAATATAAAGGATATTCTATTTAGAAAACTAAACTTGTAACTGAGGAAACTCAGCATCTTCTACACTTGAATCTAATTTTAAACTTTTTCTCTAAATTGGATTATTAAGCGAATGCTAGTACATGTATTTTCTACGTAGGCTAGCCAGACTGCAGTAGCCAAGAATAATTCCTGGGATAGACCTGTTACGGCGCGATTATTACGGATATAATAGAAAAAGCCATACCATAACTTATTTAATTCTCGTATACATATTTACCAGAATGATGAAGCATGTGACGGAAACAGTAGTGGGAGTCATATTGATTGGGGATATAAAATAATAAAGTATGGAATCTTCCACTGGATACTTTTTTCGACAACTTTATCCATTAATCAAAATACTTTACGGAAAGTAACACCAGTACTGGACTTTCTCCAACTTATTCTAGATTAAGGCGAAGTAATATTAGAACGCTTAGATGTTATTGATTTTAGTATCATTTGCGATAGCATTGCATCTAATATAATTTTAAACGAATCTAGTTTTTCAGTATTTATGAAGACGTTACTATTTCATTTTAATAAGGATTAATTTTGATTGTATTAATCATGCTCTGAAGGATAACCTTCAATAGAATCAAAAATAAAATGAATTAATCAACAATATATTGCACTTTCATCAAATCAATGTTTATCAAATTTTAAAAGAAATGTTTGTAAAAGAGTATTAAGAGGAAGATAACATTTTGCTGAGCGCTTTGCAGAATTTTCTATCGATACAGATTTATGGTCAGTTATCTTCTCTAAGCGCAACCTTGTAGTCTAACATTTTCCAAATATAGTTCTGTTACTTGCGTTGTGTTTTCTAGAAACCATCTTGTGTAATCTATCGGAAAATTTTTATTAATGACTCCGCAAAAAGAAATTTATCGAGTGGTTCTTTGGCCTGATAAACATTTTTTCGATGTTCGATGTATTTATTAGCATCCATATCTTTATGTTTCAACGTTCAAATCTATTTATGTGATCGTTTTGAAATTATTTAAAAAGCGTCTGTTTAATTTAAACGAAAACTCGTAACTATGGATCTTCTTCGAATGCGTATAGAAGAAGAGAAGTCAATTACTTATTTCTTTCTCCGGAAATATATTCTGCAATATAATTCTTAATTAAATGAATGGTAATTTGAACAAGTCAAGTTAAAATCGAAGCACTTTTAAGCCTTTCAAAGTAAACAGCTCTAAAGTACATTATTACAAGTACCAGTAAATGTAACTAGAGAAAACAAATTGTTAGGATACCTAATTTTCTTAAATATGCATTTATTTTCATTTACTGTAAGAGTAAAACTCATTTTTGTTAAAATGGAACTTGACTCCTTTTATTTCATCAAAATATTTAATCTAATATGTAGTGAGCAAAACCAAATAGACAACCGGAAACGTTAACTATGTTTCTTAAATTCAAAATAAATTAAATACACTTCTACATGCAGTATATCCACAGAAGTGTGGTTGTGTTATTTCGAAACAAGAGAAGTTTTTTGATTAAACGACAAACATTAAAAAAGTATATTTATATCAAAATATAAATAAATATAAATATTAATTTCAAGATTATGAAATTGTAAGGGGGACATGAAGAACAAATACGACCTGGGCTTTAACTGGGTGGTACACTTTCACAATCTGATTGGTCACCAGCAAAAATTCACGAATTGGGTTTGGAACTGGCCACCCAATCTATTCGGTAGATTTGACACCCAGCGACTTTTTCTATTCCCTAAACTCAAAGTTTCGCCCGGAGGACAGATATTTTCACCGAATGAGGAGGTCAACGTCTATTTTGCAGAACAAGATGCCAACCGGATTAAGGAGATGGGAGCATCGCTGCGAAAAGTGTGTAGATTTGCAAGGAGAGTACCTTGAGCAATAAAACTGAGTTTGACAAAAAAATTCCTTGCTTCTGTATTGCATAAATTTGGAAGTTTTATGGGAAAAAACAGTGTGCACAGAAACCTAAAAATTAATTCAAAATTGTAAACGGAATTTAATAATTCAAATGTTAAAAATTAATTTGAATTCGGGAGCTTAAAATATTTTTTTGCGCTACAATAAAAAAAGCGATTTCGTAACATTATCTCCCGTTCATCAAGATAGACTATTACACCCGTGGACCACCCCCAGCAGATACTGCAACTGTACTGGAGGCGTAGTTTATTCACGTTAAAAGTTTTGCTAAGTTAATATGTTTCCTAAGTAAAATGGATGTGTTTCCAACAATTTTGAGATCTGTATCCTAACATGGGAATACATGGAAAATATATCTGTAGCTAGTTCGTATATTTAAATATACGATAGATTCTTTCATACATTTCACATTTGTTTATTTATTGTTAGTTGAAACCGTTTATAACTCTATCTAATCGTGGTCCATATACCCCGAACATTAGGTGACAATCCATTTCCAAATGTCTCTTTGAAATTGTATTGGACATACTGAAACGTACAACAAACACTAAGAACCCCTAATAACTTTGTAGATTAAATTAATACGATGTTATATATAAAGTTAGTTTGGAAACAAATTACAACCTTGGCCAATAAAACAGAGCTCCTGTAGATTTCAGCACTAGAAAAAAGTAACTGTTTTTTGCTATTGGTGCTTTAGTTTTAACAGTTCTTTGGAAACAGGCGGTACGTTAATGAACCAACGTTGAGAATGCTGTACAAACCTGAAAGGCTAGAAGTATTTGGTTATAAATATACACTGTTAGAATAATCACTAAATGCATTCATAATGTTTTGAGGAGGATTACTTTTGATATTATACTGAAATGTGAGCATTATTTTTCTTATAAAGCAGTTGAATAAACTAAGGCGGATAACTACGCTTCGAACTTTTACATTTTAGTTTAAGTATGGTATAATCAAATACATTGTATAAATTATTATAAAAGAATCAATGGAATCGATACAAGAAAGAGATATTGTGAAGCATGTTGTACATAGTGTAAAAGTCTTCCTTTTTAAAGTTAGGTCTTCATTTGTTCGTGTAAAAATTGTACAGCTGTGTAAGAGAAGCATGAGAATAGTGTGCGTCTTCATCCACAAGAGGAGATTTTTCTCGCTTAACAGTGCAGTCGGCAGTTGATAAAACTAGATCCAGGAGACGGTTATTAACATTAAGTACTACTACTTAAGTAACATGTTAGTTTTACAGTCGTAAACATCAAAATTGTATCGGGGAACATTAAAATCGTAAAAACCATAATAACATGTTTAGTAATAGTAAATTCTGTAAATGTTTCAAGTAATGCTGAAAGCTCTTGGTATTTATTTTATGACAATTGCGAGCATCCCTAAATAACAACAGCTAGAGCAATTTGCTGGTCAGTTTTACATTTCATGCTAGGAAAGACACAATTAATAAAGATATCAGCAAGTGTTAAACAAGAACCTAATAATATTTAGGGACTTAAACATGGGGATAGATGTAGGAGGGGAAGTAAGTTTATCATTTCTTGAACCAGTTCCAAAACGACGTTAGTTGTTTATCTCCGATGAAGCATGCGAAAGCTTACAATTTCAGTCTTTTATTTACATCGGCTGCAATCCCCGGTATTGTTTTTCCATCTTCTAAATTTACCTAATTTGTTTGCAGCGTAACTGTGTACAATTTAATTTACAACCTAGCATTATACATGATAATGCCATAAATAAGAAGGAACATATTAACATGCTTGTTAGCGAAGAAGTAAACCAAAACATGTTGATGTTGCGGCACGGTTTTCCACAGTACGTTACGACAGTAAATGTGTCGATAATTAACCCACTGCTCTCTATAAAAGTGCTTTATATAGGACGGAACATACCACTATAATTAAAAGCACTATCTCTGGACAATAATTAAATAACGTTTGTTTGAAGTGGAATCGTAAATAAGTGCAGATGTTTATCTGTGCTATAAATAAATACACACCTTTGTAGTCAATCAAATTTAGTAAAATCAAAAAATATAAGGCAGCTAATACCAAATACTTAATTTGTTACTCTAAAGGATAACAATTATCAGAATGTAACGCAAAATTATTTTTTTATTACTCATTCTTAATTCTTAAATAATTTTCTCGTTGAAACGTCCACCTTTTGCATTGAGAATTGAATAACTCGCGGCACCGTTATTGCAGAGCTGTTCCTTGGAAGTAGGACCCTTCTATCGAGCTCATCCTACAGTAACTAAATAAGGTTGATATCGGGACTCTGCGGTGGCCATGTCATAATTTACAAATCATTTGCTTCCTTTTTACTCATTCAGATACTGTGTGCATATTCGGGCAGTATGCTTCGGATCATTGTCGTGCACAAAAGTAACATTCTCTCCGATTACTCGCAACTCAAAGGGAATGGCATTGGGATTCTAATACTTCGCGGTAGTTCCCTTTCCGCATTATTCCTTAGATTTCCCGTTCTCAAGTAAGAAAAGTAACCCTAACTGTACCGCTGCCGTGTTTTGTTTTGCTTGAATTCACTTGCTATTTCTGGTGTGGTTTTTCTGCACCAGATCACTTATTAATTGTATATATTATATGCTGGGGTGGTTATTCGTGATGGACCTGGATGGTCATACTTTTCCAAATCGCCTGTTTGTTGGTATTGGCGAATGGTATATTTTATTGTCGACGCGACTTGATTTAATTTCTCACTGATTTGTCTGCTGCAATAACCTTCTTCATGCAAAGTTGTTATGCTGGATCATTTACTAATACCTATCGATTTACCACGGGGTAAAACAATCGCATTAAAACATTCTAAATTCACAATAAAGGTAGGGACGTGTCCCTAAAAGAGGGAGGGGATGCCATAAAATCTGGTTATTTCCATCGATAAGACGTGACTAATAAATAACAATAATTGGGTGCAATTGCAATTGGGTATTCGGGGTCATAAATTTCTTGTTCGTGTTAAGAATGTGATCGTTCAATGCAATAAAACTTATTAAATTACGGCACAACTATCTCCCGTGGCCAAGTTTCCGAGGACGACAGTATAAATAAGTGCATTTTATGCTTATGAAATAAACTTAAACCTATAGGCTAGTAATTCTCAAGAAACTACGATTTTTCTTCACGTGACAAGCGTAAAAAACGAAAGTTTGTAACATATGGGGCCTGTTAACTAGAAATCTAAGAGAAATTTGTCAATTTTGAGATACGACACTCAAGAAACTTCAAGACGAAGGTAAACTGGAAATTGTTTGACTAAAACAAATAAAATTACAGTCCGCCGAAGCCTAAGATACACAATTTCAGCTGGATGTTTTTTTTTTCTTCTGAAACTTTTTCCGAGCGGAAAGGTTCGAGAAACCGTAAATTTGTGAAGTTGGAGTAATCGTTGTTTGGCTTGCAAGTGTATCCTTACTGTAAGCAAAATTTTATCATAAACACGTGAAGTCTTTTTACGCAAATTTACGACTGTAATAAATCAACAATGAAATATGCAAATGTCTGCTTAGTTTGATGGACAATCTGTTTATATTATGTTTTATGGGTTGAGGTATTTTTAAATTTCGCAGGCTTTGAATACGTACAGGAGAATTGTATTTAATTTGCCTATATGTGAATGTTGTACCATAGCGGTATCTAATTGATCTACGTTACCTTTATTAAGTAAAACATTTCAACTGTTTGTAATGCTCAAGTTTACTACTGAAATATTCTTTCAATTTCAAGTTTTACTATTTTGCTTTAGTTTAAAATTCAATTCTAGCAATTTCCTGTATAAACACGATTTCCTCCACGAAGATTTAATTTTGACTAAGTACCATACGCTTTTTTGTTTTCCTTATTAATGTGTACAGATTGCGGCTGATGATGCAAGCATTTTCCTTATCGCCGCCAAATAAAATAATAATTTCGAGGAGTCAATGTATATGTACAATGACATTTTTATGTTTTGTCTCTATACCTTCTACCACTCGTAGCCGTGTGCTCGGATTATTGTAGAATTCGCAGGTAGATTTAAATACTCCCATTTTAGTTTATGGTGGGTATTCCCAATAAACCCGGTTTTATGCTTTTACTTGCTGAGCCCAAATACTTGGCCTTGCCACGCGGAAGATAGTATCAATATTTAGTCGTTGCAAGAAGGAGACAAAATATGAACGGGCCACTTAGCAAAATCTGTTATGACTCTCCTCTTGACTCTGCGAATATCAATATCGCCTACTGTATAGTGGACTTCCGGTTTCCTTGGAGCGTGCAAACATATCTGTGGGGGTAGTAAGAGTTCAATATAGCTGAACCTAATTAAGATTTTATGGTTCCTTCCTTATCATGGTTATTATTTATCATTTCAGTTCAATTGCGTTCGCTTGTGTTTATTTACTAATAAACTCCCCAATTTCACTTTGTCTGCGATGAATGAATGTGTTAAAGCTAATCTGAAGTTGCTTTTAGTTGTCGTTACTCTCAATATAAAATATAGGACACAAGGTTTACTTAACAGAGACAACATTTATATTTTAATTTAATTTTTCTGTAGATCTCAGATTAGAAGGTGCTTTTCACCAAGACAAAGGAGCTATTCCAGTACAGCAAAAATACATATGGTATGTTTTCTATTTAGTTTCTTGATGTGCTGGTACAGCTCTGAGTAGTATCTTTCGGAAAATTAAACCGCCCATAATGAGAAATATGTTATTTAAGGTAAAGACTTTCAAAATATTCAGTAATAGAACACTGTGGCAAACGAAAGTAAAATTTGCAATTACTGTCAGACTTTACTGTTTGAAATCAACAATAAATGAAATGACTCAATTACATTTAAAAATGTAATAAAACAACTAAGTAGATCCTCGGTTCACTACTTACCGATCACCCTGTACATCCCGAAATATTTTTGAATTTACATTACTTGTAAATATTGACATTTTATTGCTTACACGGTAGCAATTCTATAAATTCAGAAGATTGGGATAGGCTCCAGGTTCTTACAATCATTACGCTGACGCTGTAGTGAATATTAGATTTCATATTGGAAGTGGGTTAAATTTCACGGAAATCCCGACGTTAAAGTGTACCAGAGGCAATCCTGAAGCGAAAAAAAATAAGATCATTTATTTATACAATTCCAGTCTATTTTTTAATTAATTTTTGAAGATTTTTCTAACGAAAGAACCCAGAATCTGCAAATGCAATATCAGCATCCTGTAAGATATTGTATTTAAAATTGATTTAGAAAGTATGCTTAACTATATTTTCCTTAGTTAATTTCTGTTGTCCCTGTAACAGATGCAGGTAATTCGAAAGAAATCATTTTTGCTCTTTACCCTACAATTAACATTAATTCTCATTTCCAAATAATCTCTTGGAAAGCTTTCATCGATGCAAATATCTAATACTTTACATTACATTAATCTGCGATCTTCGTTATCTGCGATTCCGAAAACCCAGAAGGTAGTATTGATAAATGGTGACCGACAGTGGAAGATATAACTTATTTTACCTACTGTACATGTATATTGTTTATATGTATTTTATGTTATTTACGTTCGAGATGAGTTAGATGAAAATTGTCCATACATCCGTAGCCTAAATTCTTAAAAATGGATGTTCGAATAGAAACAAACTTATCCTCAATAATTTTCTTTATCTTGCACGCTTAATATCCTCTTAGTTATTAATAAAATTGACAGATAAGGGGAATTAAAGTCACTAATAATGGGCGAGATACTATAAACACGGCGTGCAGCTATCATATCCTTCGTCTGTTTATATTTGTCTATCAATACGTTTACCCAACGCGAGATTTGTGGTGGCTGATTAAACTTATGGCTTTGTAAACGAAAAAAAAAGAGAATTAAAGTCCTTTCGTTTATTATAAATGATGCTAATATACTATACATCATATAAAGGATAAATTAATGAGATTATAAGTGTTAGCGGATATTCTCTAATAAAATGCCATCGTTTTGTTTTTTTTTGCCGATATTAAGCGAGTCTGGTGGTACTGCAATAAAATATTATTAAAAATATGGTATTACTCGGTAAAGCAATTGACGATTACTGACGACATTATTAAACCTCTAAAACGACATGATACGAAAGGGTTATGAATTTGGATTTTGTTTCAATAACTTTGGCTATACAGCAAATATTAAATTTCATATAATATATTATCATAAACTGATGCTTTATTTACTTAAGTGTCGGATTTGCAACAGCATGTTTCTGCATGTAAATCATTTGAAAAGGTTAAGCTATGCATCATCCATTTCAAAATGGCATTTCTATCATATTTTGTTATCGAAATATCGTGTTGTTTAAGCTTGCATCGGATTAAAATATAATTACTTATCGCTATAAAAATGGATTAAATTAAATATACATCTCCATCTTAAAGATGCGCGTTCATCCACAGACCTCTAGGGATGATCTAGGGTTATAAAATTGGGATCCTTTATTAGAAACGATTCATAATTTACCGCTGCGCATTTAAATTGCTATAAACCACCGGGCATTTGCGCTACATAAAAAAAATCATTATTTCCACATTCGACTTTTTATCATTAGCGAGTTATATGTGTAGATAGAGAGGAAAATTACCAAATTTAAAAAATTAATTTCACCCACTCAGAGTGAATATTAACAGAAAAATAAAATTACGTAACACATACCTACATGAGCTCTACATGTTCTCAAAGTTTCATAATTTTTTTGAATTTTCGGTTTCGGGGTCATCCTTTGTAAGTGTTGCTAAGGTAATATGTGATCAATACATAGGGTTAAATTGCAGTAGACCTGAAAAAAATAGTGGAAAATGAAGATCTTCAGGAACTTCCGTTATTGACAAACTGCTTTTAGAGGTTATGTAGATATTTGCATTTATTTTGGAAATTGTCGAAAAAGTTTATGTTTCCATTGCATTATTAAACATATAATATACATTTTGTTTTGCTTATCCGTAACACCACTTTGTCTGCGATTTATTTTTTGTTATGGTTCTGTTGCGAGTCATCCATGAATAAATTATGATCGAGGAAAGCAAATCTATCTCTAACCAACGCTTCGTAATGAATACGCTTCTGATATTTTGCAAACACAGGTTTATATAATGCTCGCATATTTCACGGTAAAAACAATTAACATGAAGGAAGCATTTCGCAGATAAAGATCATAAATCATATTTCGTTTTCAAAAATAACCGAGGAAACCATAAAATTGGAATCTGGTTTAAGCCGAATAACACAAGCTTCTCGATAACAAACTCATTTTATTTAAAAAACGAATGAATTAAACGCGGAAAAGGAAACTCGTATAAAATATCGAATACGGATTGCGAAAGATGCGGTACAGCTGTGTCAAAGTAAAATCTGACCAAAAAAATACTCCAAATTTCCAATGCAAATAAAAGGAAATTTTCTGTCGTCTCACCTGGCATATTAAAAAGCGTAACTGTAATTGCTACGTAATTTAATATGCGCGGGTTTTGCATTTCAATAAAGCTCAATATTTTGAATATTGGATTTCGACGAAGAAGGAAATCGACTAACTTTTCTCGGTGGCAATTGGAATCGAAGAAGAAATAAATGCAATACGTTTAAAAGTGATGCCACACTACTATATTGAAATGACCTACTGTTACATAGCACTATTTGCAGTTAGGAGACAATCGACTAGGCTTCACTCTTTACGAGGGGGTGATAGTAACAAAGCTATAGAACATTTTACATTCAAAGGCTCCTGAGGATATGGTAGCTTATGCGCCCCGTTGGGCCGTCACATCAACTAACCGAGTAATATTCTGTTGCATATTAGTAAGTTAGATACTCCTATTTAGGGAATCCTAACACATCCTTAACCGCGGAATTATTGATGGGCCATGAGTGCAACCGTAATGCAAGAAAACCACTACTTAAAGTTTCGGGTTTCCTAGCTTATCCTTCATTTCGTAATTGTACGCATGTAGAAGTAATCTAGTGGGCTTCCGCCCGTTTCGAGGCAATATTATTATAATACCAGTAACAATCATGTGTAGGTATTATTAATTTTGTCTTGTTTTATCTTTTCTATAAAACTACAATGATTATTTTATTGTATTTATAGCATATTTATAAAAAGAAAATACTTTTATTGCATCAACTAACTCTTGTTTCAGGTTCCTTTCATCACGTCAAAGTCACATCCAAGGTCTACTTGATCCAACATGTAGTGCTATAGTGATTTAAAAGAAGGTGATCAACTTAAACCTCATGAGATGTACATAGCAACAAATATCAAGGAGAAAACATGGCACTTCCCTTAAATAATTCTATGACAGTCAATGACATTATCAATAAAAGTAATGAAGTTGATCCGGACTTAGTAGCTAGTTATATGCATAATCGTGCTGTGAACGAACCCGCGTATAGTTTGCTGATCTTTATGTACAGTCTGTTGATTTTAACTGGAGCATCAGGAAACAGCTTAGTAGTAAGTATTTATGTATGTATTGTCCTTATTGTTTTTATATACTTTACATTTCATCACCCATAACGAATAAAATCCTGCGACCTATACATATATTTATTTTGTATTTGCCACAGTTTAATTTTCAGATTTCTACCTTAGACTATTAATAAAAAAAAAAGATGAAATAAGTTCTTAATAATGATAGCAACGACCACAAAATAGTATGGCAAACACTAAAGTATGACTGAGTGATGCGAGAAAAGGATTTTAATTCTATCCATCCCTACTCTAAAATATATTTTCAAGTAACTACTTTTACAGTAGATATATCCTAAAACGTGCAAAATATACGAAAATAAAAGGAAAGGTTCTTGCTTGTAGCACAAAACGTAGACGTGTGTTCCTTTTGGACTAATAAATACATTAAAACTGAATAGCTAAGTAGACCTTTTTGACCTTTTTCCCTGTTTAATAGATTTGTATTCATTTTCTTGTGTCATCACTTGGCGATTCAGTTCTCACCATAGCGACAATAGCAGGCGATATACCTCTCTTTTTCAAATAAAACGTGGAATAAATGTTTAAGATTCTAGTCCTCAAATACCTGTTACTAAATTAATGTTCGTAACAGCACGTAACTTTTACCAAATTTGGTATTAGTTATAATATGCAAACATTTTTACTTTTAACATTTTAAACTTTATACGAAGAAAAAGTCAACTGTGAACATGACTATGCAGTGACGTGTTTATAGTATAAAACAGAAAGAAGCAGGGATTTTAATATCACTAATATCTAACTGAAGTAATTATCAGAAGGAGCGAATACCAGAGACTTTCCTCAATCTGCTCGGCGAGGCACTTTCCAGGATGAAAATAGATCGAACATGGTAGATGTTGATTTGTGGCATTTGTGACTATAACCTTATATCCATAATTTAAAATCAAATGCATCTTCAACAGTGTATGGTTAATTCATTCAATGTTAAAAAATTAATTAAATGTTAAAGAGAGTATTAAAATAAAGGGATATTTATGATTGATGTCCTAATTGAAAGGTGAATTTGTGGGACATCGTCCGAACAAATCTAAGATATTGATGAAAGCGGAAATTGAAGCATTGCTATAATGCTTTACGTCCTAAGTTAACTGAAATTTCTAGATTTTTCATTAGATATATCAATAGTAAATCTGCCAATCAAGTATCCGATTTTAATAAAGTGACAGGTACTCAAAGAGAAATTGATGCATATTTAAGATTACCACATCTGGGAGGTAATGCAGGGCACTGATTCAGATGCCCTTCTGCAACGATTTTAACTGATTCTGAAATAGACATTACTTTCATGGCTTCAGTGAGGGAAACGGGCATCGAGGATTCTACTCAAGTATCAAAAAAAAATATCTTCGAAGTCAGTCGCTCGAGCAGCGTCGAAATTCGATAATACCTATGTGTAATTTTGACATTTACAAAATTGAATGGAAATGTGAACTTTTAATTATAGTTTTCCAAAAACGTTGACATCTTTCTAATTCCGGTCCAATCATCTGGTCCCTCTTGAATCTAAACAATTTAAATGATAATTATTCTTTGGAGAAATTTTATGCGTGAAATTATCAGCATAATTTTTAAGGCAAAGAACTTTCACTTTTTTACTTAAAAATCGATGTTTTTTTTTATGGTATTACCTGCCAAATAACTTTACGAGTTGAAAAATGAAGATATAGATATATGGTATAGACCAATCTGTATTAATCTGAAGAGTAACATCAACGATGTAGTATTGGAAATTGATTTAACATCGTTTATTGTGTAATTGAAACATTGACATTGTTTGTTAAAGTTTTATCTTCAGAAGATTAGACTTGGAATATGAGAGTTTTAAAAATTCTATAAATTCTTTCACCGCACTTTAATTAAAGATTTATGTTCACCATCATCCTGTAAATTCCTCCATAATCGAATGAGTATAATGAAGTACATAAGTTTCGCGAGAGTTGTGGTTTAAACTTCTCGTTAATATGATAGGTGCACATCGATTAAGCGTTGTATTTATTATACGGGTACACAAAATAAATATGACCAAGGAATATTTGTTTACCACTACACCGAGAAATTTATTTTTTCATCGTTGATGTTTTGATTGAAGTACGTTAGTTTTCCTTTGATGTCAAAGAATTGATTAAAAAGATTCGATTTATACGTGGAAAATCCCTTGCGTTCTGGTTTATTTAACTTTCAATTTTGAACTATACATATAGGTGTTGCGCAAAGCGATTTATGCTGTGCATAAAGTGCAGGTTACCTTTTTATGAGAAACGCTTCGAAATATCGAGTAGGCGCTGCTGATGGAAAATAAATATGTGTACATACGTACGTGAGAAGTTGTAGTAAGAGAGGAAAGCAAGATAAGGAAGTAGGAATAGAGGGCGTGTAAACATATTATTCCGTTTTGAGTCGATTCCAAGAATCTACATCCAGCTTTCATTTTATGTTTACCAAAACATGCTTATGGTAATTCTTTTTGAAGATTGAAATTTGTTTGCCGATATAAATATGAATATGTTCTCGTGAAGTGCTTCTTATGTATGTTTTAACGCCCATACATGATTCTACTCTAGTTGCAAGGTATCTCGAATTAAATCAAAGTGAATGGGGGTGATGTATCGATATTGTTAACGAAAATGTTACAACGGCAAATACAAATTTCGATTCTGAAAACAAAAAACTTCTGGAAAAAAGCTGTTGTAGGTCCATTACTCAAGATTGCAGCCCATATTATTTAAAAAAATATTCGATACATTAGTATCGTTCCTGCTTTTTCCAAAGTTTTAGAAATGCTCATGGAACGTCAGTTAAAAGCGTTTTGTTTAGAGAACGATCTTCTTCCGTTTGAGCAGTTTGGTTCCGGACAAATCGCAATTGTCCAACTAATATTATTCATGAATAATCATTGAGTAAAATTGAGTAATTATTCTGAGATTGTTCATATGTTTTATAACTTTTTTTACAAATGCGTGTAATAGCATTATAGATGGGAATAATGAAAAGAAAAGCATGTAGATGGAATTTCGTTAATGTACGTAAAACTGTTACACCCAAATTGGTGTATAATGTAGTTTTAAATGTGAAAACACCTAACTATGTAGAAGTGGATATCAGTAACATAAATGTGCCGGCGAATGAGGCGCGCAACATTATTTACCCACTTGCAAACCAAGGATCTATCATGTAGTATCTGCTAAGCTAAAGACGAAAGAATGAAACACTTACATTGCAAGTGCCCGACGCTGACAACAATAAGAAGAACCATGCTGGGTACGACCGACTTTGTTTTGCCTCTATGAAGGCAATTCTTCTGGGCAAAGTCTTAATCTATGCCAAGACAGGGGTTGGTTGATGGCTAAGAGAACTCCACGACATAGAGACCATGCATAATGGGCCTATTGCGGCTTAAATGCGGTGGAATTTATCGCACTCCACATTGACCATAATCATAACATCACTATGTACCCATTTGCAAGCCTTGCTAATTGGTTACTAAATGGTATTTTTTGCAGATGTATGCGATGATGCAGTTTTTATGATGTCAATTGAATGAGCTTCGTGTTTTTTTTTTTTGAAAAGAAATACCTGGCTAATTAGATATCTCCAAAAATCTGTTCTTTTGTTATTTCGTTAAGTACCTAAAGCTCTCATATTATTGACTTGAAAAAAGTGCAAAGGAGAAAGTTGTAGGTAATTATGTGTATTCCAAAAAAAAAATTGTTCCCAACTCCAAAAAAAATGTTTTTTAATGGGGCCATGAATTCAAATAAAAGGCTTTTTTTCAACTCTTCCAACAATATAACACTTGCTGTAGTTACTTTTACAAATAAATAAATTACGGTAATTTCCTCCTTTTAATTTTCGAACCGTTCACGTGGTAAGCTATGAAAACAATTGACAGATGAGAAGATTAACTATTTGCTTAATAGGGCTTGATTGTCTGCACTTTTTTTTTCTTGTATTTCTATTTCTAAAGTCAAAAATAAGCAGAGAATAACAAAGATAAGTTTCTTTGAGACACCTAGTTTGCCGTGCATTTTTCTTCAAAGGCGCTTAGCTTTGTGAAAATACATAGGTGTATCCTCTACGATTTGCGCGACATATATTTACAGCACTTATTGCAAAATTTCCGCTTCCATGGTCTTTTATAGAAATTGCTTTTGCTATTGCATTACCTGGAATATATTCCTCTTAATCGTAAAGGATTTCAGAATATTGTCGCACTGCGCAAAACCAAAAAGAAAAATATATTATTCTGATATAAAAAGATGAAATGTGCCAGTGCGCAGCACTGTCAATATGAAATATCCGCTGGCATTTAATCTGGATATGTCAAAAGCAATGTTTGAAACTAATTTTTGTTCATATTTGTCTTTCTACTGGTATTGTATATCTCGTTTTTTTTTTCAAATTTGTGTATTCCAGCGTAACAGTGGGGTTTATGAAGGCATTTCCAATGTAATTAAAATTTGACACGTTTTAGATTTTTCAATCGTCGCATTTTTACAGCCAGTTAAAAACCGCATATATTGTTTCACGTATTGTTTACTAACTTATGTGTCTCGTTACATTCTTTCTTCATTGTTTATGTAGATTTACCTGTATTTTTGGTTATAAGGAAATCTTTTTTAATCGATTAGTTTAAGCTAGTATCTCATCGCGCCCAGTGGAGGCTCAAGACTCCTAATCGGAATAGAAGCCGCCTCTTTTGCGAGGCTTTTCGGATTCTTTTCCCGCGGTGACTCAGCATACTCGTTTGTATCACCTTCTTAGATCATAGGTGAGCTTTTATCCCACTTCTCTTTGCCTTGTGTAATTTTCGTCTAGTCACCAATCCCAAGTTTTTTTATCCCCTTGTATACATGGGTTTCTCGTGTGGTTTTGGATTTTCCTCTTGGTCTGCGCTCCAACTGTCTCCAATTTGTCAAGTTCCTCTTCTAGTGTTTAAGGTTTGTAATCCTCATCGAACCATTCCCTATCCCTCCATTATGACCACTTCAGCCGCGTATATTTAACACAAATAACACTATCTTTTATATTTCTCCATTCATTGTCTTCATTTGGATCTCTATATGATATCAACTTCTTCTTAATACAGCGAAATATCTAAAGAAAACCTCAAATTAATTAAGTCCCGCTTTTAAAAATTACAAACAATTTAACACAATGAACCCACACATAAATTTTTATACGTCTTCACTCGAATGCAACTCGAGCTAAAAAGACAGATTATATCGGCGTTTCCTCACCCGTTTATTACCGATAGTATTTGTAAAAAATAAATTGCTGCTAATTACGGTACACATTTAGAATATTGTGATATTTATATTAGGGACATCCTATATGGTTGTAAACAGCATGAAAAAGCACTTAGCTTCTACTGAAAACATTTTTAACGTTGTTCCAAATAACATTTAGTTTTTTCTCTTTCTTCTAATCCCCTTCATTTTAGTCTTGAATTGTAACTACATTATAGATATGCTCCATTCCTATACCTCCCAGTGCAGTGTGCGTATTTTTTCCTGCTTTTTTTTCTATTATATTTTACATAATAGCACCTCCTTCCTTTCCCCACTTGTCAAAAGGTCACGCACCGCCACTGTATTTTACATTACAGTGTCCAACATTTTCGCGTATTAAGCAAACAACCCCATTTGTACACATGGGTTTTTTCCTAAAAGCGTCATGTAAAATTTATTTGCATCCGATTCACTACAGTAGACCAGTTCTACACAGCATATAGGGAATCACATCATGCAACAATGAGAATAACGTGATTGGCTTACAACGAGGAAAGGGTGGGACGAATACAGTTAAAGGTTAAAACGATTCGTCGATTTTAGTCTGATAGATGCGATTCTCATTACCGTTCCTCTTTAAATGTATTGTCGCATCAGACGCTGTATCCCTATATAGCATGTTTTGTTTGTTTGTGATGAGGTTACTCACATCAGATTCAAACGCCTTTACCACCAAATTTATGCGCAGCAATAAATTATCTGTAGACCAGTTTATTGCAAGTTATATAGGGATAGCAAATTTTTTAGTTAATTATAGTCTGCAGGATAAAGAGCGGAGATAAGCCCGAGCGAAAAATAGTTCACATAATGAAAATGATACCGCAAATTATCTCATCAATCTCATTATATACTCCCGCAATAAAACCGAATCATTTTCCAGAAAAGGCGTTTAAAGTTCGCACAAACAACCCGGCATAATGCAAATGAATGTTTGGAATATTTTTAATCAACGTGTCATTGTTTTATTTACGTAAGCACGTGTAGTTAATTGCAATCTAATCAGACACATAGCTGACAGTCTACGTAATATTGTTTGGAATCTTCCACATGAAGTGTTAAAAATGTTTCGTTATGGCTGCAGCAATTTAAACTTTATGATATATGAAAAAGATGTACGCCTTTCAAGCGAAAAGCTATTAACTTCTTTAGGTAGGAGTTGTAACAAAATTTCGTTTTATTAAAAAAGGGTTTGGCTAACTATAATTTAATCCCGTTTTTTCTTTTCTACATTATTCTGTTTGTTTTGCATTTGTATCTTAAACTGTGTACGTATCCAATCTATGTTATTTGCAAGTAATTCATAATTAAATTTATCTGTGCTCTTCGTTACCTACAATTCAGATAACATCCAAAGTTCGCGAGGGGTATTTTCCCTACATACCTGCGAAATATGTAATCGATATGCATCACCACAAGTTATATCAATTCTCTTCTTTTGATCAGATTCTTTTGTTACAGGTTTGCAGAACACGTGCACCAGAACGTTAGCTACGTACATACATTCCAATTCTCTGAAATATAATAGAAAAAGGAATCAATATTCTCAATATCCTGATACATTTACGAGAGTTTTATAGAAGGAAAGCTAGAGATTGCGAAACCATGTTTCGAATGTGATTTATTTGTAAGATACAGGGTTGAGATAAAGTATGGAAATAAATAAATATTTTTAAAACTCTTAAAATTAAAAATGTTAAACATTGACTATTGAAGCAACAGCGCTATCTCGCGAATTTATCTTAAAAACTAAGGTGGTAAGAAGTAGGGAATATTGATAAAAGTTGGCATGAATTGAAGAGGGACATCCGGAAAAGTATTAATGAACTTTGAGTTCCTTTTGAAAATCCAAAATTGTATCCTATGAATCTAAACTATAGTCGAAAATAATTTTATATTTTCAGGACTTGTCTTCTTTAATTTGAATCTGATTTGAAGAGTTTTTTGTTAAAATACTCACTAAAGGAACTATTTTCCACCTACCCACTAGATATAATTGAAAAATAACAGCACATTTCATTAAAACACTCTTAAGCCTTGAAACAATACTAGCAATTTTCCTCGAAGTCTATTCTATTGAATTGGAATTGATTATTGTAAGAGAACACTAGAAGAAAATGAGAACAATAAGTAATTTGAAATAACGAAGTAGGTGGTCTGAAGTTTAAAGATATAGTAAAACAAATAAAATGGAAAAATTCATGAGAAGAACGTTTATCACTTTTTATAGATAAACATTATCTCTTAAAAATATTAAATTGTTGTGCACCGAGATCAAACCAAAGTAATTAAGAAGAGCTACTCTATACATTATTAAAAAACGCAAGAACACAAAAAAGTATCTGAAAACAGCTTAAATTAATAAACAGGCATTCATTGATTCTAGGATCCAATCTTATCTTCTTAATAACACGGTTTATATCACGCAGAAGATCACCCCTCAGCAATTACGTATATTCCGTAAATCTGCCTGGTAAACGCAATTTCTTTGAACTTTCTTTACAGGCGTCTTCTACGTTTTTACGCGCGTTTAAGCTGAAAAGCTATCTACTCCCACGTCTAGCATGTAAGGCGCTTAAGCTATCGACCGTTAAAGAAATAGCGCTATTTCGTGAGAACCTCTAATTATCTCAATCATCTTAAAAACTGAATTAGATAGGTATGGGGAACACTGGAGGCAGTTGACATGAAGTGAAAAAAGGCACCCAAAACCGAAGTAATATACAGACTGACATTGAGAAAGCTACAATGCGTAGTACCATGCGATAGATTATCATAAAATAAAAAAGAGGTTTTATACACTAATGTCTGTAATAAGCTTGCAAAAACGAGTTCACTTTCCATGCGCTTCACAAAATTTGCAGAGACTAGATAGACTCGTGTTTTGTCGACTCTTGGGGAAACCAGTATTTAACACGAATCCATTCTCATGAGACGAATAAACACGAATTTGTCTAGTCTCTACTAATTTCATGAAGAGCAACTTGTATCTGCAGGCTTAGTCCGTAAGCATTGCATACCTTCTTTCGAGCGAAATAGTTTGTATTTTAAAAAATTTAATCATTTTTTTTGTTTGTTATATTATGTTGTTACTTTTAAAACTCATGTCGACCAATTAGCGATTTCTTTTATTATGAGTTATTGGAGATAAATTTTCTAAAAAAAAATGTTTTTTAATGTTGTTTCAATTACACTATAAATAATATGTCCCATTTTATAAATGGAAACCAAACATCCGGTGTTCTTGAGTACAATTTTGATGTTATACAGAACTTATTTCTGAATAATTTTTGTTTGAACATTTTTTTCTCTAAATCAAAAGAGAAAACTACCTTCCACTTACGCTCTAGGAAGACACACTATATACATTCACACATGTCTTTATGACTGACAACTTATAATGTCATCTAAAGCAATAAAAAGTAACAAGCGTATATCGTTATTCGAACCTCTAATTGGTTAAAGGTATTAGTTCTATACTATAAAGTTATTAGCAACTCGGAACAGTTGCCTCTTGAATGCAAAAGTTGTTTTGTAAACTAAATTGTCGTTTTGTGAGTTTCAATTTACATAATTACGTTTTCACCAGTTCAATTTGCCGAAGGTTGCGAATTGAATGACAAAAATTGCTAGGTCTCCTACGCTGTGCGGCTAATTGTAATTTGATTTGTAATTATTTGATAAATTTTCGAAACTGCCTGCAAGGGCATAATAATTTAAAATGAAAGCTTGTTAATTGCATAATTTACTGGCTTATCTTGTAATTTAGTAGAAACATGATATCCAAGCATGTTGAATAGTTTCATACATCTACATGTTAGCCGGGTTCATAAACTTGAAATCGTTTCTAGACACTTTCTGAAATATCTGAAGCGCTTGATAGTCTTCTTAGTTCGAAGTACCCATTTATAATGTTGTAAATAAAATGCGGTTTTAATTCTGGTTGTTTTTCTACTCTAAATGTTCCAGAATCTACTACTCTAGTTGCGTTGCACAGTACTTGTTTTATGTCTCTCTACTGCAGAAACGTTTATCTTATCGCTAGACAAATTGCTCTCGTCGATAAGTTAATTAGTTAGTTAGTAAAACAAGCCAGATGTCCGTTACTTTTAAGAACATCTTTAGGTTTGTTTTATTGATGGGTAGTGAACTGTATTAGTTTCATTGGGACCACTTATTTTAAGTGCTCGAATAGTAAAGACAACAAAGAAGATAATAAAATACTTTCCTTTGTTTAAAAAAATTCGAATAGTACCAAAAATACCATGCTGGCAAGGAATATATGAAAACACCAAATCAATATTTTTTTATATTAGACTGGTCAGCAGAATTTTTGCTAACTTATGTCTGACACCCGTTTTCTCAAAATTTTAACATTTCATATACGAAAACAAAATGTATGGAGTCATATTATTTTAGAATTTCGTCATGTAGGATACCATGAAATACAAACATACAACTAATTTTATTAAATCAATAACAATTTGAAGTTGATATTATATTTTATAAAAAAAATAAATAAAATTTTATTTTATGAAATTTTTGCTTATAACATTTTCTTTTACGTTAAGTTTGCCATGTACACATCTTATTTTCTTTGATATCGTTCTTCTATTGTTTTAAATTTTGGTGGAATCTTCCACTTTATTATCATTCTCATCTCAGGGAAATACCCAAGGCGGCTATTCAGAAAAAAGCCTCCTGCAACTAAGACGTTAGAACTTGGAAGCAAAGGTTCCACTTGATCCTCCTTGAAATTTATAACAGTAATTTCGAATGAATCCCAAGTTTGCTTCTCATCGGTTCTTGCACAGTGGCCCTTGAAGTTTCAATCCTACATCCGAGTCCTAATTTGTGGTCCATCAAACATTCCGGCTCTTATTCTTTGATAACAGTGTTTGGGAGATTTTTCACAAATATGTTTAGAGCAGTGTTCTTTGTATTTCATACTTTGACATATTGTTTCATTATACCTAATTTAATGTGTAGCGGGGGAGAAACGATTTCGTTTCTGTTAACCAATGGTTGATTTCTAAAGTTATGCTCTCCTACGTTTAGCAACGTTTTAATTGGATAATGTTTTTTTGACTAAAGCTTACTTTTCGCGCGATTATCCTAGAGGCGTAACAAACAAGAGCATTTTTAATAATCTCTTCGAAAACTTAAGGAATACCAAACACATAGCAATAATCAAAATGTACTGCTTGTAATTTAGTAATTTCAGAACTTTCGTCAGTATCCCTGCAACTTTCCGTCGATGGAACCGAGGTACTAACGACTATTACAATCAACGACGCTCAAATCATGCACCGAAATTGTCACCAGCTTCCTATCTAATGGAGATATCCTTAAATGCTACAGAAGTTAATTCGTTTCAACCTTGGATGTTTGAAATTTTCAAAGAAAACTATTGACTTAGCCAGTGCAGCAATACAATTAGTTATGGTGTACAACCCTCAACCACAAAGTGTGAAAAGTTTCTGAATCATTGACATCGTTTGCATGTGTTAAATTCATTAATTGTAAGAGACATGCCGTTTTTTGATTGTATTATTCAGTTCGTTGTATTGCGATTGCTTCTTTCTGGGCAACTTTTAACCATTTAGTGCAATTACATTTTTCTTCTGTTAGAATGAAATTGCTTCATCTTAACTTTTTCTGGTAAAACTTTGGCCGTATTACAACACCGATTCACCGATGTTCTAAAAACTTTTATATGCGTAAATCTTGCAAAAAGACAGCCCAACTCATATTGGTGAAGATCTACGGTAGATGGAGCAAGTGTATTATAAATGTTCTCCATATCAAAGTAATATTGTTAACGCAAGCCCTCAGAAACTGTCACCATAAACTACTACCTCTTTTTAAAATTTCAATCTGCTTTGCGTACGAGGGAAGTTGAACTTTCGCATAATATTCTATTTTTTACCGTTATAGCTTCGAGCCAATGCGATCCCCGCCATGAAATACGGAGGTATGTATATCGGTAGGTTGGTAGAAAAAAAATACATGTCACCATATAATACGTGCGTTATCTATGCTATTCAGTGAATTCCGCTACATTTTTAAAAATAGCTTTGGCCTTTGGTATCATTCATTGTTGGTTTTTATGTATGAAGTTATTTAGTGCTATACTTATCTTGTATTTTTTAATATTGTACAATACGTTATATAGAGGGGTAGTCTGAAAAATTTTTAACACGGAAACATCTTATTGAATTTTTCCTTTATTTCTTTAATTATACACTTTTCCCAGCGACGCTCTCATCTTTTTAATCTGTCCAAATAGTAATTGGCATCTTCTTCTGCAAAGTAAACGTCTACGGATATAATGGCCTCCTGGGTGATCTATCAATTTGAACCCCAAATTTGTGAATTTTTGTCATGGCGACTACTGAATTGTGAAGCGTTTAGCCTTTAGCTTGTCATGTATTGATAATCAACTAAGATAACTCCATGATTCTCCCAAAAAATAGTCGCTCCACCTCCTCGGCCGATGGAACAGCCTTCGCTTTTCTCGGAGCCATTTCACCCTTCGCAGTCGACTGTTTCGACTGTGCCTTGGCCTCAGAAATGTGTTGGTATATCCAAAATTTACCTACAGTCTGCTCTGAAAATATTCATTCAAAATCGTGTTTGGTCCGGAGTGAGCAAGAGCGGCACCTAGCGTGCGGTTACCTCTTTTATGTCCAAACCTTCATTCGATAAATGACAAACGCGTTCTTTTGAGATGCCCACAGCCTCTGTTGTTCATATAACCTTAAATTTCGATGTTATCGGTAGTGGTTGCAGTTTTTGGCAGCTCAAAATTTCATTCTGGCAAGTAATGGTGTAGAGCCCCTTAAACAGCGTCCACTTCGGTTTTAATTTGCGTAGGTCAAATGCAAGGAATTAATAGAGTCTCTACATTCGATTTTTTATATTTTTACAGAAGCATCAACATCAACTGACAAAAGACTGTAATACAACAACTGAGCGTTAAACATTCCTGAATTTTTCAAAAGTATGTTTTTGACAAGTGCCGCCATCTTCATGTTGGAGCTTTAAGCATTTCATACCATTCTCGTATATATACGTATCTTTGTACATCCGTACCTTACAATATCCTTTGAGCTACTGGGATCAATTCTAATATTACCATATTAGTTGTGCACAGCCTTAGACGTTCGCAGTAATAGCGTTATTTACATTAACTTCTAGTTTCCGAGTGTGTACAGGCTATGCCAGGGGAGATTATTTTGTGCGAAAATTAGCTGCGTCTTAATGTACGGACATATCAACATGTGTTGCTCTACCTCACAGTAACATACTGAAAGTAAATATACTGTAAAATTTTAGTTTAAATAGTGCGTAATACTTGTTAATACGTTCAGTTTTTTGGCAGTTTGGTCGATCGGTTTCTATCTAAATGTTGAGTCAATGTTTCTAAAAACCTGATTTTATCAATTATTAGAGACCTTCATTTGTTGTTGTAAAAATTGATTATCACTGATTTAACTATGTTCTTTTAAGTTGTTCTTTGTTTTTTTTTTGTTTTTTTGCAAGAGCAGTTTAATAGGAAAAAGAAAATTAGGTAGTTCTTCCATTTGGCGTAATTGTTGTACATGCTGTATAATGGCATGTGAATATGGTAAGAAATAGCAGCATCGTTATTTTATCAAACGCACCTTAATGATTCAAAAATGTAATAATATATAGTGTGTTCTATTTAAAACGACAAAGGTAGCGGCTGTTTCCAGTCAAATCTTCAGAATTTTCAGTGTATACTTTCATATATCGATCCTGTATAATCCTTAACCAGGACATTAATTGTTGTCTTGTGTTTCTGGGATAAAAAAGGAAGTCTTTGTCAGAGCAAAGCTTGAATGGTGCATGGTAAGTCAAACGAGAAAGTTTGTATTGAACCCAAAACAAAAGGTAATTGGAGAACGATGAACTTCAATATATGTACATAGATCGTTACGTTTACTGAACTGGCGGTGATGTACAGATAACAGATGTTTTCTTTGCATAATTAAAAGTTATTTTTGAAGAGGCAGATGTTAATTTGAATGTTTAATCAACGAAATATAACTCCCTCTTATAGCAAATTCCTCTTCAACATCGTTCGCATCTCTGAAAGGCATTTTCGAAATTAAATTTTAAAACGCCTTCTAGAAGCGTACGCTCAAGAATTATTCTTAAGGTCCGTATTACATAAAAAATTCTTTTGAAAATATATAGTTTTACATTCAACACTTACAAGCTCATACCTTTCTCCTTCGGGAATTTGCAACTTTGTTAATTGCTATCGGTGTAGCTGTTTTATGTAAAAGATGCTATCGTAAAGTTTGCGTAAGTGGTTGCTAGCCCAGGTATAAGCCTAGAGCTTTGATCGTAGGGATTAAACGGATTTTGAATATCAACGCAATAACGGTAACTCCCAATCGATTTAATCTCGTCGTTAGAACGTAATATTACATTTGTATGTACAGTGATGGGCAAAAGTTTGTATTTCCAATGATATTCCAGATATTGCAATGAAATTGAAAACTTGCAGGTAATTGATTACAAAAACTAAAATGGAAATACCGTCTTTTAATCTAATTTCCCATTTAACCACAACTTTGAAATTTGAAATGAAACACCCTGTACAGTTGTTATATTCTAAAAGAGTACAACATTAAAATTTTAAATTAAAGTTTCCATGATTTTCTACGAAGATATCAATTCAAATTTGTTAAATTTGGGCAACAATCGAGATCTCACTTGCCGAAGTACAAGGACGACAACGGCTAAATTTAAGTTAATTTCATTTTCATATTTGGGCATTAAATTTAGTTTAAAATGGCTTACTTGAGTGAAAGAGAGCGAATCGAAATCTTTATGATGATAGGCTATGGTAGGGGTTTTCAAACATAATTAGGTGCTCCACTGATAGCGCTAGTCTTTAAACCATTGACTCTTCTTCTGAGATGTTTAACTCCAATTGTTATTTAGGAATTGAACTCACCGAAGTGGTACCGTATTTACATTAGCCGCCCCATCTACTTACAATGCGAAATTTCGACGATATCTGTCTTTTAGAATGTTCTATAAACTATAAACTTTATTAAAGTTCCATGCTTTTCTGGAATATTTTATGTGCTTCGAGAATGCTTCATGTGTTTCTAGAAAATTCCGCAAACCACGGGAACGATGTAGTGTAGAAATTATGGAGGAGAATTTGATTTGGTTTTTACGGCGCCTCGAGGCGCAGCAGCACACACTTGGGGGACCCCTGAGCTATGGCAATAGTCGATAAACTTATTGCGAAGAGTGATCTATTTTATGATCTACATACAAATCAACAACCAATGACGGGTTTCCTAGTTTTCAAAATGCTAAAAAGATGTTAATTGAACGGAACGGTCCGTAACTTGTTCCAAATAGAACTACCAAAGTACAATGAAGCGTCAAATGTTTCGATTTCGTTAGAGAAAGTACCAGAAACGTCTACAACAAATCTTCATCACAACCACAGTATCAGTCGATGGTCATTAGGAAGAATTTTAAAAACGGAAAAATATCATCCGTATTAATCTCGTCTTGCACAAGAGCTTTCAGATGACGATTGCAATAGAAGACTTGAATCTTGTGAAATTATGATGGAGGTTTGCCAGCGTAATCTTAGATTTATAACAAGCCTTGTTTTGAGGCAAAATCTTGTTTAGATGTTGAACGGTTCATTGACGGAAGTGCTATTGGTTCTAAAATAATCCACGTTAGGTACAGGAAGCTCACACTTTATACCCTCAAAAATTAAACATTTAGGCTGTTGTTTACAGAAACGGGATAATTGTGTCCTTGCTTCAAACGGGTATTTAGCAGGTGAAACCTATTTGGTTCTATCAAATATGCAAATTATCTCTATTTTAATGGTTCACGCAAGATGGGCCTCTGCCTGAGGGATTTCACCACAGATTAGCGTATTCTCAAGAAGCGGATGGTCAGTTTGAATTTCTGATACATTAATGTTTTGCTCAAGCAATATATAAAATTATATAGGGTGTCTCATTTAAAAATTTCAAAGTTGAAGATGACTTTAGGTTAAATCGGATGCCAGATCAAGATGCTTCCATTTTAGTCCTCATAATCAGTTACCTACAGAATTTACAGAAGTACAGAATTTCATACGAACACCTGCAATAGTATTGCAGATATTTAGATGTTTCCGGACTTTTACCCGTCATTGTATACATTAAACTATTTGATTATTGCACAGTTCAAGGTCGCATAGATATGCATTTATGTATCTTAATCACGGTTTAATCGCTTAGTATCGTAGAAGCAGCAATCGCTTATAGCACCATTTCTATTAACGTCTATGATTTAGGAAGCCGAATAACACCGCTTGATAACCGTGCTTTACTCAACCCTTGTAATTGGCAATAGTCTTTGATTTGTGTATCTCCCAGCGATCCTCTGACCATACATAAACGTGTGCTAATGTGATCCTATAAAGCTGCTATTGCTTGATTAAACTACGTTACCATAAAGAGGTATTAGAAAGTAGAACATGCTGAAGGGGCTCTCAATCAAATACAATACATTGGTTTTATGATAAAAAGACTTTGTATAATGATTTCAACATTGGTCTTTCGCTTGGATATTAGATTTTATTGTGAATTCGAACTTTTAGAGATTCATAAAAGACCGTTAAACAACAACTGAATTATATGTCAAAGCTTGAAACAACCCTTGTGTAAACTGCGAATGGGGATAAATCTGCAATATTCTTTTCTACAACCAATATTGAGTTCAATTTTGTATTGTTATGGACAATTACAGGAAACATATCAATAAATTGGCGGTTTGTAACAAAATCTCAAAGGCAACGAAAAAATTGCTCTTAAATGCATATTAACGTTATTGTCTTATTTATTATTTTCATATTGGATACACCCAAATTACTTTGTTGACACCAATTAAAAAATCATTAATTACCAGTTGTAACCCATTTCTCTTAGAAGGCACGTGTGGCAAGAAATTTATGCACGACATTGCTAACATTCCACTAGAAATTACGCTAATAGACGTCATGGTAAGGATTTTAACGCAGTAGGCAGTTGGAATTTTCGTAGATGAGGTGATATATCTTCCAGAGTTCCCCCGTGAAATACGTAAATTAATTTGCTTGGTAGGTTTAGTTGGGGAAGTACTTTTGAATATCCCAAGTAGTTCTAATTGATGCGAGTGTTTTGGAAATTAGATTGTTACGTACTTTAAGCAAAGTAGGATACCTTGAATTTAGATGATTGCCAAACTTCGATGTATAGAATTTCTTCTACGTTAATTCAATAAATATGTAGATTTGCGGTTTATTTAAATATATCTTAGGAAAAAGTTGATTTAGTCTCACATTGTTTCGTTTGGTTTAAATAAATAGTTGTAAGGTTAAGTTAGAATTAAGCTAGAAATTAAGAGAAAATATCTGAAGTTTTAAAAAAGAAAGAAAATAAAATGACATGAAGAAAAGAAAAGATATTTAGTTAAAAATTAGTAAATAATTATGATGAAAAAGTTGTCCTTTTAGCTTCATACCTTTTAGGAATTATGATCTATAATTAATAATTGTGATCAATTAAAAATAATCTGTTTTATTTCAACTTTATCACTTATTAACAATTAAAATATTTAAATCTTGTTATTTTCGATACATTTTCCACTGTTACACTCCGTAATTTCTCAATGTTCTTGGTAATCCTTGCAAATCCTTACAAGGGTACACAAGGAAATACCCAGCTATTTAGATCAACCACTAACTACCCAGAAATTATTTTCAAAGGAAGAATTCCAAGCACTTGAAATAGTTTTCGTTACAAGGGGGCTATCGGGACACATATCTGGCAAATTACTTTCGGTCGTCGGGCAATTTTATATCAAATGTGGGCGGATGTAGATTTCAAGAAGAATATGAAGAAACTAATGAAAATATTGTTCTTAAAGCAATATTATGCTTTCATTTTATTTTAGGTTTTATTCAGAAAGAAAACTCACATCGATGATGTTATCTGAAATAATATATTAAATAGAAATAATAAAAGAACGAAATGTCTCTTCTAATTAATGCTAGCATAGGGACGCAATCAGGTTTAATAGCTCCGTGGTGGAAAATTTGAATGTGAATGTTTGATAATTTAAAACGGAAAAGAAATTCTTGCTCTTGAAGGTGTATTGATTTTCGGGTTTCCGAGAGCAGAGCAGAATTAACTGTTACCCTGAAATTGTTTTACGTAAAAATATTTTGAGCGAAGTATTAGAGCTTTTCTGGTGCATCACTGCATATATTTACTAAACGAATTTTTCCAAATACCATATATTGGACATGTTTGTTGTTATTGAAATTTATTGTATGTGACAGTTGCCTGTGACAAAATTATAAACTTAAGAAGTAAAAATGAAACTAATCCAATTTGTATCTATCTGCAGGGTAGATGTAAGTACATAGTAAATTTTGTGTCCCTGGTAATCAAGCAAAAGCTTTTATCTTTAATCCAAGCGGATAATCTTATGCGAAACAAACATTTTCAAGGAAATTGTCTTCGTTGTTCGATCCGAAGGCATTCCGGCATTTTATAGTACACATACATGTATGCATGACAGCTACAAACTTAATACAGCAACTTTTTTTCTTTCGTTGCAGATAATCTCAGTCGTTAGGAAACCTGCAATGCGAACGCCTCGGAACATGTTCATTCTCAATTTGGCAGTTTCCGATTTTCTTCTGTGTACCGTTACCATGCCTTTGACCCTAATGGAAATACTAACAAAGTACTGGCCTCTGGGAAATTACTTGATATTATGCAAAATGAAGAATGCGCTGCAAGCAACGAGTATATTCGTAACTACAATAACCATAGCGGCAATTGCGTTGGATCGGTACCGAGTAAGTGTAAGCTTTTGAGCATTTGCATGATGCTTGCGAATTAAGTGAGAATGTAATTTATGCAACTTCACTACGAGCTCTTTGTTTTTGTAGAGTCTTTACTAGTTTCCTGTAATTTGTCCTGGAAACGAGCATGCAGAATGTTCTCGGAGCGATATACGTTAATGCACTGTAATAATACGTCTGCATGAGTTAATCAAATTAGTTTGCGATGTGTACCGGAATTAGGAATTAGGTGTTCAAACGGAAGTGCAGTCGTATTCCATTATTTCGTTGTTAGAGTTACACGTTAACATGGAAATTTGACTTTTATATGCTACAATCTTTACTGAACTTTATGCAAATTATCTCGATGCGAATGTAAATTTAATGGAAAATATGAAGTTCTTCTTTTTCCAAGAGAAAAGGCTTTGATGGAAGGTCTGTTGGCAATGTGCTACTCTGACTTACTCATTATGTCATTATTACAAAATTAAAATCTAATACCTTGTATGTTACACCTGCTTTATGTTCTACATTATATTCCCGATATTTTTCTTTATATTTATGTATATTATACCATATTGTTCGTAAAAAGGGCAATTCATTAATTAACAAGACAAGTTGCTGTAGCTCAAAAACGGTTTATTGAATCAATACTTTCAGGACGTTAAATTGTCTTTGTTGTTTCGCAAGTGTAACCTCCAAATTACTCCATCAAGGATTGCGAGCCCGCTTGACCATTGCACTGCGGAGCAACAACGTACAGTGATTAGATCTTTAGTCGCGGAACGTGTCAAAGGGAGTGAACTCCACAGAAGAATGTTGAAGGTGTACGGAATAAATTTTTTGAGCCTTTCGAAAGTTTACAAATAGATAAATAAATAATTTGAGAGTGACCGTGTAGGTGTCTCTGAGGAGCAACGAAGTGACGACCAGCGGAAGTTGTAATTTCCTCTCTCAAATCTCGCATTGACACGTTAATTCGGCAGTATAAGCGTCTTACCTTTGAACTCGTAGCTGAAAATGTGCATGTGAGTGTTGAAATTGTTTATAACATTATCCAGGAGCAACAGTACAGGAAAACCTGCGCGAGACGGGTTCCGAAACAACTTACAGACACCCACAAGGAAATTAGGCTTCAACTCAATCAACAGTTGGGAGAACGATGTTTAATTGAAAAAGTAGCATTTTTTAGAAGAACTGTCACACATACTGAAGCATGGATACATCACTTTGAGTCGGAGTGTAAGCTACAAAACCTTAAATGGAAACACACGGGTTCTCCCTTTTTGAGGGAATTCAAGACCCGGCCGTCTACAGGTAAAGTCATGCTTTCAGTATTCTGGGATTCGCGGGGGCCTGAATAAGACGAGAGCAACGAACTATCAGCAGCCGGTATTACAGTGATGTACTCGGAAACAAAGTAAGGCTATTCGAACAAAATGTCGTGGACTCGACCAAAAATGTGATTTTACTTCATGATAACGCGCGCCCACATACGGTACACCTAACTCTAGATTCACTTCAAAAACTGGAGATAGGAGATCTTTCCACATCAACTCTATAGCCCTCTCCTTACCTGTTCCATTTGATGGGACCCTTTAAATAGGCTCAACGGCACGAAATTAAAGATCAGGTGCAAAAGTGGCTTTGGGATTAACTCAAAAAAATGTATACGCAAATTACCAGTATGATGGAACAAGTGTATAAGAGAAACAGCTTTGAAGATATTTAGTTCTAGATAAATTTTCAAAGAGAGCAAAATTCGATGGATAATAATTTGTTTATTTTCAACAAAATAGTCTGTATATATATATATATATATATATATATATATATATATATATATATATAGTTGTATTTTCCAACATAAGTCTATACACTTTTCCCAGCGATGCTCCCATTTCTTTAATTTGTTCAAATAGTAGTTGGAAACTTGTTCTGCAAAATAGGCACTTACAATGTGGTGGCTTCCTCATTCGATGGAAATCTCTGTTCTTCGAGTCATTCATAAGAATACTACACGCCTACGCTCGTAGGTATGTGGTCACCCCTGCAAGCATTCGGTAAATTTGGAGGAGTAAGACAAACTACGGAAGATGTACTTTGAGAGAGTTACGGGTTCGTGGCTCCATCCAAGATCGGTAGCTTGATGAATTAGACGCTACACTAGCAGTGCCACTAATAGTGGAAATGAGTATATAAGCATTATTTGTAGCAGCATTAGCTATTATTGGAGAAGGATGAAGTTTTTCGTTACGACCGATAATATCTAGGTCCGGTACTAAGGCAGTAAACATTTAGTTCATACATTTAGGTAGGCTTTGATAATGAAATCGTTTCTGTTATTTATTTTAAGGTAATGTAGATACAATTACGAAGTGGGGTAATATCCTGTGCAATGTCCACGTTACATATTACCTTAAGAAATTCATCCACGAAGTCTTTTATATATATAAACATATCCACTTAGCTGAATTGCTAATTTTCTTAAAAACTTCCAATATGATGCGAGCTTGTGGGGATAACTCGCCCTGTATATGTTTCAGGATAAAAAAAAGTTTTAAGCAGTATTTATCCTGTGTTTATTAAAAATCTGTGTATTCTTTTTATTTTATGGGAGAGTAACAGCAACAAAATGATAAGTTATTGCTTATTGCAACAATGAACGGGGGAGGAATTAATCCAGAAAATGTTGAATACTAATTAGATTCACCCCTCTTCGTGTAACGGATCAATAGTCGAGGTTTAATCTTAAATGGTAATTTTTTAAAGGAATTCAGTTTGGAATTTTTTGGAGACAATCTGCAGGATACCAAGAATTTTTGATTATAAAATTAATTAAAACTAGTTTAATTCATATATAAGAATGAAGAGTAATTTTTTCGGAGCAGACTGGTGTGAATCAGGTTTTAGATGAAAAATAATATTCAACATGTATAAAATTTTAAATAACGTACAGCTGACTATAGTGAGTTTCTTCTTTTGTCCACCCCTTGAAAAATTAATCTTGTGAAAATTGAAAGACATAAAAAGAGACTAGGTAATAACACTGTCTAATAATAGTGCAGAACGAAGGATTTATTATGCAATATATGTACGTTAGAGGCAAAAAAACTTAACTACGTCGTAAACACACAACAGAATAAAAACGTTTGTTAAACTGATTACCGTTTACGACACTTTTAAAGCCCCCCGAACGCAAAAAAATCAGTTTAATTATTTTAAATTGTACCCCTAATAAATGGTCGCGACATTTATATATTATACGAAATGCTTGAAGTTGCGCATTACGAAATATATTAGTTTTTAACGTGTTCCGTGTCGTGGTAGGTAATCGAAAACTCGACGTTTCGCCCACAATCATATGAGACTTCTTAACTATGGCTTACCACCTTTCTTTTTTCCGAAGAACGTGCACATGATTGTGGGCGAAGCGCCGAGTTTTCGATTACCTGCCAAGACAGGGTCCAAACCCGGAACACGTTTAGTTATAACTGACTCGGGCCGTGGAAGCCTACATTATTGTATGAACTTTGTTCTGAAATGTGAATAATAAAAAAAATACTTCGTAACAATCCTATCTTTTTTTTGCAATTTCAATTGATGTTTTGCTTGGAATAATTTAAGTACGTAGTAAAAGTTTATATTTACGAGTTATAAGAAAGGGTATTATCGAAAGCACTTGATGCGGGTTATCCTAAATTTAAAGCAATTACAAAATCTAAACAAATAAATTTTGTTTGCTTTAATAGATACCTTTATTTATTTTCTGAATAAGCGAGTATCAACATTTTATGATACTGAGAGCCAGAATTTACGGTTAATTACTGTATTTTGAAACTTGTTCCGGATCAACTGTGTTATCACAGAAATTCTCTGGAAATTCAAGGCATCGCTTCACAGCTTCTAACCTTGTTGCTATAAATAATTTTATACTAATGTTTTAGGAGCAATTTACAATCAACACCGTTCTAACAAATAAAACGCATGCCGATGTATTTATCTGCGTATATAACTTGGTGACTTGACTATTCTAACCTATACAAACGTCTTCTAAAGAAGGTATTGTGGTTCACATTATGATGTAACAACATTACGTTAGCAGCGAATGCTTCTCAAGCTTCTCGAATAATATTCATATCACGTTGCGATAATATGTAATATTTACGAGGATCAGTAACATTACGCGAATGTTTAATATTTGTAGATCCTTCTAAATCCTTTATTTTCCAGTTCGCAAACTGTTGTCGTTATCTTTGATGAGTAACAGTAACATTTCCATTGTATAAAGTGAGTTTCTACGTTTACCAAACCATTGAATTTTATAAAATAAAGGAAACGTTTGCCATTCAGAAAAAATATTGGAACTACGTCTATACAGTGGAAATGGTGCTACAAACAGTTTTACGATCTGTTATGGAGGCAATTAATGAAACAATATTGAAGGAAACAAGCTCCAACAAAACATTAAATTTTTGCAGAAACAATATGCGACAATAAATAAAAAAATTCTTAATTTTTGCTGGATAAATTTATTTAATCTCGTACGTAAACCTCCAGGGTGATTAGTCCATACTTTTAAGGGATATTTTCAGGGCTGTTACTCCCTACCGACTGGGGACTAATTTTTCCGGAACGGATTATTTAAGGCGGGTCAATGGAGAGGAAAAATGTAGCGGTTGCTAAAAAGTTTAATCAGGTGGAATTTCTAGGTATGATGTAAGGGGTAGCTATCGTTGCGATTTAAATTGTTTGACTTGTTTTGTAGATTCGTGGATTTTTCTATGACAGTGAGGGTTGTGAGACAAGAAGCGACCAGACGCGGTGAAAGATATTCATTAATCGTTGCATCAACCCGTCCACAACATCTAATCCTAATTTTTGTAACAACACAAAAACCATTTTTAAATTCTCAAACTACTTTCTCATCAAAAACCGGGATCATCTAGAAGCCCCTGGTGCCTACCAAATTTCATGTTCGTGCAATCGTGTGCACATCGGCGAAAGCGATGGGTCAACACTTATGTTACTGAGCACGCGGTTGTTGCGTGTAACCGGCACTGGCTGACCATAGTCTGCAAGCTGTACTCCCATCTTGTCTCGCAACCCGTCCCAGCAATTTAAATCGCGACGATGGTTACCGCTTAATTCATTAATTAAAACACGGTATATTCAAGCATATTTTCTTACTCATTATTAGGAATTGACTACTTTTTGTGTTTTGTGAGTTGCTATTTTCAAAGCAATTAAGTGACTCGAATACTTGATGAAAATTATTATTTAACGAGTACACAACGCGAAAATCAACCTAGGACGTTGTTGGAATTGCCTTTAAGAGATCTCTTTCTGTGTAGGGATAAAATGCGAAAAATTATTAAATTATTGTTATTAATAAACTAAATATTTGACTAGAGAGACAGAGTGCATTCAGAAATAAAGTATAGCCAGATCAGCATATCAACCGTTCACTTTTAATTAACTAAGTACCTTCTTTCAGTTTAACTGCATAGGAATTAGAAATAAATCCTATTAGACAAAGATCCACTCCTGAAATGTAACGCATGTGAAAAGGCATGGAAATGTAAACTTTACGTTATATTTCTGAATGGTCCGACATGCAATTATTTTAGAAATATAGAACTGTATATCCACGAATTCTTAAAGATATGTATATACATAAGATGCACATAGCTCAGCCTTGTTTCTTGTTAATTCTCTATAAACTTCAGCTCTGACAAGAAGTATATCTCGGTATCGTGTCGAAAGCAATCATAACGCAAAATGATCTTTTCCGGTATGTGGCAAATGTATACATTTTCCATAATCGGAGAGTAAAAACAGGTATATTTCACAAGAATTTGTAAAATTTCTAAAATATTGAATATTATTAAAATATTGAGATACCAGAACATCACGTAATCTTAATAAATAAACTTCAGCATGCATGGTATAATAGGTTTCTTCACCATTAGTATTATATTGGCAATTTGGAAGCTAATTCTAACATTGGTAAAATCAATATTGAAGAAATGGAAGAAATGCTAACTAGTAATTACTGTTGATGGAAATACATCTAAATCCTCTTTCGGTTTAACGGATTTTTGTTCTTTTTCATATAAATTGTTTCATATGCGCGGTGAAGCTAATTTGAGCTTGCCTTATTTAATATTGTGACCGGTTTCGTGTTAGTGTTGTGTTACACTTGACGATTCAATTCTTCCCCAGCGATAATGTGGTATGTGATCTTTGAATCTAGTGCTTATTACCTGTCTTGCGGCTTTACAAATTTATTATCGCGTTGAATTTCTCATTAATTCCTAAATTCTTTCACATCATTCAGTATGGTTGAGATTGCACGAATTTTCGAAACACGTATTCGGAGTTAATTAAATATTCTGTATGGTACGGCGTGTGTCGATACATTGATGTTTCTGGCTTCACAGAGATATTTTTATAATTCTTTCAATCAACATGAGTTGCTTTGGTAATTTTGTTATTTCTTATTTAATGAAAACAGTTTTTAATTATTTTGCTTCTTAGGAAATATTTTTCTTTATTTCCTAGGTATTTATTCTGCGATTTATTAAGCGAAATATTCAATCCCTAAAAATCTTGCCGTTTGTATAAGTTGCCGCCTTCCATAAGCGTCTCTTCGAAACGCCTCAGCTTCTATAAAATAAATTTCAAATTTTCCTAGCCTTTGAATGATATTGAAGAATAAACTTAATACTTCCACAAAAAAATGTTTTATATTACGAATTCCAGGAACGACTTTGTTTTACTATTACCTTCTAGCATGCAATGGAATATATTAGATTCTGCCTTATTTCGTTTGTACTTGTTATTCGTTAAATAATAATATTAGTAAAATAGCGAACAATTTAGTTGATTAACGGATTAAAGTACTGGTTAATCGATAGCCAACATTTCTCTAACTTCGATTGAAATTGAACGGCGATTAACCGGAGAAATTTTAATCCAGCATTTGAAGTTCGATTAAAACTCTAATCATCATTTAAAGTGTGGCGCTTGCGTGTTTCCTTAACATTTAAGTCTACAAACGAATCATATATTCACGCAAGGAATTGTGCAGAGCCTAACTTTCCAGAGCGTGAGAAAGACGATTTTCAATTATGTCTTTTGGAATGAGAGTCAAAATAGAGACAACTCACGAAATAATTGAAGAATATAAGTTCCAAAGGGTAGTAGTAATTGTTTGCAGGATATCTAAGAAAGCTGTTCAGAAGAAAAGCTAATTGTTTATTTAACATATTAATTTCTACACAATAACTAGGAACTAAAACTGAACTTAAATAATAAAATTACAACACAGGATGTAATTATCAAAGTTATTTGTTAGAAGGTAGATAGCTTCATTGGTAGTTGTAATACAAAAGGATCTGCGTGAATTGTATAGCTTCTTAAATCTCGTCCTACTAATTAGGTCTTCATAAAACTATAGATGCTTGAGTGAAATATATTCAATTTTCCATTTTTTATTTTCACGAACTGTGCATTCCTCTATCTCGTTAAATGCTTTTTTGTTTTTACTTTGAAGAAAAATTTGTAACCGACATAGTTTTGTTTTAGCCACTAGCAGCGTTTTAATTTACTAAAACTAATCTTACAGATCAACCAGTAATTTTCATTTGATAATTTTCAAAACTGGCTACTTATCTTACTTAAGTCCATTCACCAATGTCGTTAGCTTCTCTGATTAGTGATTCACTAGATTGTTGGCAAATTATCTACAAATTATGCTCTGCTTTTGCACAAAACACCACACGAACTCGTATGGTTTGGTCCTCTTCAACCTTCAGATATGGTGTTGATTATCTAGCAACTGAAGAAGTTCTGCGTTGTCATAAAAGTGTTTTCGTGCTTCTTAGCTTGGTATCCCAAAATATCGATTAAATCTGTTTCGTACATATCATGAGACATGACACGCAATATTTTGTTCTGGAAAGTCCGTATAATTTTAATATTGTTGCCTTCTGTACAACCCCGTTGTGTGTATACCATATAACTACACAGGCTTAAGTGCCTGGTTGTAAATTAGGGTCTTATTATATAACGACAGATTAGATTTCGCATTGTTCGTACGGAATTCCAGTGTCACTTATTTCTATTTGTGAAGGGCCATTAATTCCCTCATATGGAGTGTCTGACGTAGTGACGTAATATTTAACGTAGTGTTTACCGCATTATCGCATGCCAGTTGGAAATCTGTAAATCCTTGTCCTTTTAATTGGTGAATAACTGAGGGATTACTGTGATGCGTATCTATAATCAATTTTTCAATATGGTTGGGTGTATATGCCTTAGTAACGCATTGATGCTGCTTTTTGATTTGTGCAAAATCACGATCGCGAAAGACATGGACCAAAGACTATCCTGCTTCATATTTTCTGAATCCTTTTTCTAGTAATTTTCTAGTAATCAAGTAAAGTATAGAAAACCACACTAATAGTCAAGTGCTGACTTCAAATCAAATAAATTAGCACTTTCTAACTTAAACTCTTCAATTACATCTATATTAAACATTATGAAGATGAAAATAATTCTGATATTTTTGAATAAACTGGTATTAGAATTAATGAAAGAATGAAAGATAGGAGCAACGATTACGTTGGACAACAACTTATAAATTTATGAAATAGTTTCAATGCTCTGAAAATCTTTGAGCAGCTTCAGTCTAAATATTTATTTACTTCACGGTGAACATTAATTTTTGTTGCCAAATACTTGAATGAATAAAATTTAGTCAAACTTAGTCAAATTTTATTCTTCTAATTACTTTTGTAATAAAACAATTTACAATTTGCGAAAGGTCTGTGGTGGTATTTATATGTTAGCGAAATGAGAAGAACAGTGTGGCGGTGTTATTAGGAGTTAGGAATAAATTAAGTGACATGTATGTACTTCAGATCAAATGCGCTAGCACACCAGTTAATTAACCGACATATTTCGTTGGCTTCAGCAATATATTTTCCCATAATTATTAACCAAAACTTTTAATCGAGGTTGGCAAAATCACCCTGCGTGACAAAGAACATATGTACATACATATATCTTCTAAATAAGCGATTTTATCGGATAAATATGATATTCTCCATCTAAGTAGTTAACTAAATAACGTTCGTAAATTATAAATGGCGATAATTGCTTCCCCAAAAACCGAGCATGTGACTTTTAATTTATTTATAAGCGCTTAACGCGACGCCAGCCATATTAATGAGATAATAGCATGAGGTGGTGAGGTGATTTAGTACGAGAGTACAATACAATGCGGGATCTAGCCATTAAGCGTATCACTGGAAATGTTTAAAACATTGTTTCGATCAATATTTGCGTAGGTTTCCAAATAAAAACGACATTTTTGGATTGAAGCCAAATTAAACTGCACCGGTGGGTTTTATTGTTATGTAAATAACGTCTCTTGCATAGATTTTAATATTAAAGTGCGGCATCCACCATTCTAAAAATTTAATTTTTCGTAGTCACGTGTGATTTTTATTAGCATTTTGTAATAAATTTGAAATCATGAATTAAAATGACATTTCAATGTGCATACGATAATAATTATAATAAAAAATATCTTAATTCTTGTAATATATTAAACTTCACCGTTCGATTTTATTGTTATGCAAATAACGCCAGTTGTATTGCTTTCAATATTAAAGTGGTATCTATCGCGATAAAAAATTAATTTTTCGTAGTTACGCGTGATTTTTATTAGCATTTTGCAATAAATTTTAAACCACGAATTAAAACGAGATTTCACTGTGCATACGATAATAATTATAATAAAAATACATTTATTATTATATTTCGGTTTTTGTCACGGTTTGAACTGTACGTTGCAACTTGTACAAACATAATGCGTTCCAAATGGAAAATTAAATAATCTACTGAACCTACGTTTTCTTCGTTTATGCTAAAAATGAAATTATGCATATATCTTCCCAGCGTACGTAGTTCACGTGTGCCATACGGAAACATCCTTGCTTTGCATGTTCCTTAAATTATGACCCAAAATATTGCTGGAATACGTGCTTCTTTTTCATAAGAGAAAATGAAATTACAACCATTTAGCATAAGAGGCGTGAAAGAATTGCCATCGCTATTCAAAAGGTTTCACGTTTGGAAGCAAACCTACACCGACTTATTTTGGTGATGAGAAAGAGTCACGTTTTCGTGCTACGTTAGGAAAAATAAAGAAGATTACAGGATGAAACCTACGACAGAAGACGCGTACAAGCGATATGAGCGAGCTTTGAATAATACAACTACTTATCTTACATCATGGTATTTATTCAACTGTGCCGACAACGTAGATTGTCTTCTAAATTGCAGAATCATCCCTGGTAACATCTACACATAGAATATATCGTTACTGCGAAATGAGTGAGTTGCATCCAATCTCGATCGATGGAGGAGGATTTGGGGTACGCATAGGTATTGTCGGTAATGTAAGAAATGGGATTGAGATTCTTTAGGGTTCATTATTAATTAAACAATATAATAATTTCATTTTATGACAAATACAGAAGATGTGTCAAGGCTATAAGCAGCATTCTCAACAAATTGTAAAATTTGGCACATTTCTATAAACGCAGAGGTGTAAATTGGATGACAAATACGAGATTTGATTAGAAAGGAAGGAAGTGTTACTTCTTAGTTACTTAAATTACAATGGCAAAATGTGAAGATTGCAGGCCAATAATTACCATCAATGGTCATGAAATTACGCTTAGTAATCACAAAGCTCTAGCCAATAAATTCAAACACTCACGGATAGATCCACGTTAACATTTCCGGTTACTTACGCATCTTCTCCAGGAGGATGTTATTGGCAAACTAAATAATACTTATTCTGCTGGGCTACTTCTGAAATCTTCCTGTACATTGAAAAATGTGCGATTGCAGTTATCTTCAAAAATCATCATTCAAAAAACATCGACAATTTCAAAACTCTTGGGTACAAGGATAAATTTGAAATTATTGCAACATGACTTTAGAAAGCATAGATCATGATCTACGGCTCTTATGGAATTTTATGAGGCCACTGTTGGAAAACATAGGATGGGGATTGGAACTTTTTTCTGACTTACATAAGGTCTTTGACTGCGTTCAACAGGGAGAAGTTAAGTAATTATGAGGTATAAAGCAAACCTGCTGATTGGTTAATTTCTTATTTTGAAGGTAGAACTTAATTTGCAAAGTTCATATTTAAAGCACCTGATGGCAAATCGGCAACTCCTCTTCAGTACGGAGTAGTGCATGGCCTTGTGTTAGGTCTAGGTTTTATTTCTGGTAAACGGTTACTTAACAGTTTACGCTGATGATATTTGAACCTTGATGCCGCCGAATATTTACTCCCAAGGAAAGATTCCTAGGTGACATTGGCTGATCGGAACTTGGCAGTTTTGTAGGACCCATCGAGTGTTAAAAAACGCCGCTTTTCGCTTTGGCAGAGCCTTACGTTTAGGAGGTAAAAGCTACTCCTGAAATTTCGACGATTTTCGGATTTTTCCAATTTACAATCTCTAAAAATGCATTCCCTGAGTCTATAAAACTAACCCGGATGAGATCTTTTTGCCATCCCTACCACCATACTCCCACGGCACTGCGGCTGTTTTCTGAAATAGTCCTGAAGTCCTGATAATTACTTGACTAGCTGAAAGCAGGTTGTCAAGTAATCATGACGCACATTTTTATTTAAAGTTTTTGTTATGATACTCTTTCATCTAATGAATTTAGTCCGAAACGATTTTTTTTATGATTATAAAACGCTAAAAGCATGCTATGCCCTTATTCAGTGTCTGCTACTGTAGAAAATTTCATTTTGCATCTGTAGCAATGCATGAAAATAAAAGCTACGTACATACATACATTAGACAAAACATACACACACATACACGCACGCATTTTAACTGCATTACATTTAGTTAACAACTTGCTTCTATTAAAGGAACGTAGAGTAGGAAAGCAGCAAGTGGAAAAACATGTTTCCTCTTAACGTTTTTGTTCCCCCAAAAAATTACTTTCACGCTTAATTGCACAGTTTTTTATTGTTGGCAGACACACGAAATTAGAACAAGAATTACTCTCGGCGTTAAACAAACGGGAACACTAAATAATCACGCTCGTTTTATTACTTTGCAGGTGATCGTGTATCCAACGAGGGAAAGCTTGAACCTCTGCCTGACCGGCGCTATTTTATTAGCGATATGGATTATAGCGTCGGTATTGGCCTCGCCATTATTTATATATACCCAGTTGGTACATCATGATCTGCAAATCAACGGCACGGATCTGGGAATCAACTTTTGTATAGAAGATTGGCCCTTCACTGACGGACGAGCTTTGTATTCGATCTTCTCGATTATATTTCAGTACTTCGTACCTATTATTATCGTTTCCGTAAGTATCTTGTTCCTTTATAAATCACATTTAAATTTATGATTTTTCTTTGAGTAAAGTTTGTAACGTAAAATTATTTAAAGATAGTAAGTAATAGGTATTTTAAGCAAAAAGTTGAACTTCACTGTTCTACAATCGGCCAACAGAAGCTCAACTCAACTCAACTCTCTTTACTCAACTCAATTTACTCAATTTACAGGTGCAGTTTGAAGTTACACTTACATTTTAGACACTTCTTGAAACATGATCCCTGTATTATGCGGTTTCCTACTTTACGTAGTGTCTGTTTGTCGTCAACAACGAACCACAGATATCATTCGCATCTCAATGTTAAGAATTATAAATACATGCATGCATTGTACTAGTTCGATACTAGAACAATACTAGTCACAATTTTAATGTATTGTGTGTAATCCTCTTTTTTCAAGACTGAAGAAATTTTCAACCAAAGTTTATAGTAATTTCATATTCTGGGCAAATTTCTACGGTTTTGCTGAATTATAAGTATTTTTCCTCTTACCACGTTTTTCTATTTTTCACCTGATGAGGTGAATGCTTTAGCTTCTGTCATCAACCAAATATTGAAAGAAATCTGTAATTATTCTAAACTTTTAAACATTAGTTAAGATTATGTAGTGGTCTTTTAAGAAAACACAAGAATTAAAATATCTGAAAAACTATCGACTTTTATATAATACATATTTCAGTAAATCAATTTCAAGGGTCCTCCATTAGCTGGTCCTCAGAGACAGACGTTTATATATCAGCCACCTTGTACACGGGGCAATTAGTAATATTACCGCCTCCTTCTAATAAGTTGGCATACGTTAAATAGTTACGATTAATTTAAAAACAGTACTTTCTTATTTGCGAGATTACCGAAATACAGAGCATCTAATTTTGTGTTTACCGAGATACTCTGGTTATTAACTATTTCTATACCGTTTATAATACTTTAGTTCTGGATACAATCGTAGCAGTTTAATTTCTTCGTTTGAAAATTGTCTCTCCGCAAACGCAAACGACTAATTAGTACATACCGGAAAGCAAATAAGTAATAAGAACCCTATAATCACCCTCCTCTGTGATAAAATCAACATAAACATATGAAAGTTTACACATTTATACGTTGTACATTGCAAGATTACGTTCAAATAAAATGTACTCTTCTCCAGCATCGGGGAATTGTAAACGTTACCCTAAAGGAAAGCGTGTTAAGAATAACAAACCCGGATAATTAAATTCACCGAGCACAATGTTGGGAGAAACACAGAGTCGTTAGGATATGTCGACATCTAACGTTCATTATCAAACGTAATAGTAATATTTCTTCATTCTCTTGTTTTTTTCTGCGCACGTATACGTATACTCCATATAATGGTATAAATCTGTATAACTCGGAAAATGGACTAAATTATAATATAATCTTGTATATTTCACACCATCATCTATGTTTGTTGGTCATGAATCATGCTGGCGTTGCTCCAAATAATATATGAGTTTTAGTTCTTTACAAAAAGCATTTTCATAATATAAATAAAGTATTAGATGGAAAAAAAATGTGTGCTTAGCGATGTTCTTCATTTGTTTTAAGTAAAATCGTTTAAACTACTACAAAAGCAACGGAAGTTGGTGAAGTTCATTTGTTATTTTAAGCGTCTGGAATGTTTATACAAAGCGCTAGTTGTCGTTAGTAGATTATCTTAATAAAGAATTTAAAATTGTGTATTTCTCGATTACATTACCAGTGCATGTAGAAAGAATGCTGTAAGTACTTCAAATTAAAAATAATTCTTTTAATGGATTTCATTTGTGTAAATATATATATGAATAAATTCCAAGGGTTAGCAAAGAATTATACGACTATGGCCTCCTACTAGAAAATTGTTCTATTTCAAAGTTAAATGGTGTTGAATGTTGTTGTTTACACGTTAATAATGGACTGATTGACTGATTTTAGCCACATACAATGTAAAGCCTCTTGTATTCTCAATACTGCGGATCAGAGATCCTATTATATCAAACCTACATTTGGTTGCATTGTTACACGAAGAAGTGGATTAGATTTAGTACCCTGCGCAGCAAATTTTTCTACCAGTAGCTGAGTGTAGGCTTTTACGACCGTAATCCATAGTAGAAATGTTTTTCGGGTGACGTGTGTCTTGTTTTGACAGTATCACAAATTTAAAACTAGATTACGTGTATACGTTCGTAGCAACGACTTTCTAAACAAGTTACGTAATGCAAACTTTTCCATTACGGAATCCTCTTACACTCTCAAACTCCTCTTCATTGCAACTCTCATAGCATTCTCGCTAGTTATTTCAGCATATTCCGTATATTATTATTTATGTCTATAATAATAAATTTGGCAAGACGCATCGTT